>MTQE01001134.1:54750596-54774449 GCA_014337955.1 Aspidoscelis marmoratus | reverse complement strand
GATGTATCAATGGCTACTAGACCGAATGCCTAGGTACATCTTTCAGGCTGTGTGTGCGTATGGTGGGGGGGGGACAGGAAGCTTCTAAGGCCGTTTGCTGGTATTCAAGAGCAGGAAAAGATTTGTCCTTGTCTCGGCTTGAGATGCCCATGAGCATTTGGTGGGCCAGTGTGTGCAACAGGATGTTGGACTAGATAGGCTGTGGCCTGATCCAGCAGGGCTTCTCTTATGTTCTTATGTTCTACCCTAGCCTGCAATTTTGGGACAGGGAGACCGTCCGTCACAGGAGTGGCTGCCAGCAAGCTTCCTGCATCCAGTCAAGACTCTCACTATACCTATGGTCGTATGTGGAAGTTGCCTGAAATGAACCCTCTAATCCTCTAGATGCAAAAATACTTAAGTGCAGATTATTTGGCTATACCCTGGATAATATTGTATACACTACAAATAAGGATAGATGTTTCCTGTATGACTTTGTTGTTATACTCTTGGTGTCTAGAAAACTGTCTGAGCTTCAGGGTCATCTGGACCAGGATTTTGCAAAGTGAATTATGTTGCATAGTACATTTTCTGGGTCTATTGTTGCTAATGTTCTTCCCTTTGTGTTTCATGAATGCAATAATAATAATGATAAAGCCAGCTTAATCAACTAATCTCAATAGGCTGATTTGTCTGCTCTAAGCTTTATTGGGCTGTTGCTAGCTGTGGGGCAGGAAGTGTGTAGAACTTGCTCACTAATCCCAGGTTAATTACTGAATGATGGAAGGCTGTTGTATTAAAATAACCTGAGTAATAAACAAAGACATAAATAAAGGGGGCAGATGGGTTTTCCAACTGTCTGTTGCCCAATTGACTATAGGAATGCACCAAGGGACAAAAGAGATTACATCCAAAGCTCAATGACACTTGTTTTTTGTTTCAGTTTTAATAAGTCTAGCCAACAATCTTGCTTTTGTGTTTTGTGGTAATTACTGTAGTAGAATCTGAAGAATTTCCATCTTCAGTTCTAAGAACAGAGCTATTCTACTTCAACAAGCTCAGCAGTGCAGCTAGAAAGCTTCCTTTCTAAATCTCAAACTGTAGATTGAGAGTTGTCCAGCTTCAAAGATAGCAAAGTGGTGAGGCATCCAGGGTAAAGACAGGATCAAATGCTCCTGCCTGAAAAGCACCACAAACCCCCAATGTGTGGATGCAGCCTGAGTTTATTCTCTAACCTCTGTCTCCACCCTCCTGCAGTTAAAGACCTTTGCTTTAAAGAACTGTTGAAACTTGGGCCCTTTCTGTTCCAGAATACGAGCCCTTGTAGTCCTCTTTTTGGCCTCATGTGTGCACACATTAGTGTGGAACAGATAAATCTCATCCACCACTTGTAAGCCCTATCTGCTTTAGACGGAGCATGACCCAGATCAAGAGCTCGATCCAACTTAGCTTGCTCCAGGTGTGTGTCTGATCCCTACCAGGGTGCTCCCATTTTGACTGTGGCATCCTGTGTGACTGTGCTTATGCCAGTGCTATGGCTGTGATGATGTCGTGCGCACAGACAGTTGCATTGGGCTCATCTGAGGTGCCAGTGTGCTTGTGCAGTTCCTCAGATGACCCCTCACACTGCAAATGCTAACCACTGGGGACTTCCCGCACTGGTCCTTAAAACAGATTTAGAGCCGCATTAAGGTAAGATTAAGATTCTTACTTTAAGTGGCTTCTGCATTAGAGGCCAGATTGGAGCCCCTTCCAGGAGGGCGCTTCCGCATTTTGGTGAGCAAACTGGTTTCTTAAACTGGTTTTGCCGCCGAATCCAGCCCTAATGTAAGACCTGAAAAATTAGGTCTTACATCCGTCTCTTTCCCTGAATGTGTGTAGAAGCAGGACACTTCCACACACAGCCAAGGAAGAGCCAGATTCCCAGTGGCCGCCATCTTGGGGAGGGCGGTAGCAGGCTGGTTTGCCTGCTTCTGCCCTCCCTGCATGCCTCATGGCTGCCCGATCACTGGAGAGAGGGGAGGGGGGCAGCGGGAGGGGGTGCAGATGACAGCTGACTTGTTACCCCCACACTGCCGCTGGCACCACCACTGCCTGTGCTGCCACCACCACCTTCAGCAGCAGAGGAATCTAGCGGCAGCGAAGGCGTTTCTGCCACTGCCTGATCCCCTCCTCAGAAGGCTGCTAGCTGTCACAGAGGGAAAGCATTCCCATGCTCTCCCTCTCTGACAGCTGGCCCCTCCCCCTGGCCTCCCCAATTGGCTTCCCAAGGGTGGGAGGCAGTCGGGTGGCTTCCCTGGGCTCCTCCTCGCTCCAGAAGCCGTAATTGCAGCTTCTCAGGCCAGGAGGACCCGCACCCCAATATCCACCCTGAGTCATACGTGTGCGCTCACGGCCTTACCTGCAGGCTCCCTGGTTGATTCTGCTGACAGGAGCCCCAGTGTGCTTTCCGCGTGCACGCGGCACGGCGAAGATCTTGGGAGGACGGATTGGAATGGGTGCTGGTGCATCTGAACAGCACCCACTCCAATCCGTTTCCCCAATCCGACCTTCCCACCACTGCCCCACACTTGTGCAGACGCGTGGGGCTTCTGAGGATCTGTTCTGAGGATCTGTTTAGATCCATTTTTTGGCGGCCAGTGCAGAAAGGGCCCTGGATTAGACAGATACATCTTCAGTTGCATTCAGTCAACATTAGGTGAACATCCAGGCAGGTAGGGGGCATTTCTAGGTTGTTAATGCCTCCTGTGAGTGCAGATGCACCTGCCCAGATGTTCACCTTTCACATAACACAAGGCCAAGTGGGAACTGGCCTCTTGAGTGAGCTTGAAAACTGGCCTCTGTGACTTCTGACAGCCAGGAAAGAAGGTTCCTGGTATTAGAGCTCCTTGGCACAATTTGGCATACTGCTGAAATGAATCACCCAATAATCCAGAACACGGAGGCATTCACCTTCTGCTCACTTCCATGATCTGGAATTATCTCTGCTAGTACACTGGTGGACCTAATAAATCAGGTCCATCATTAATCCAGATCAGGAGCTGATAATGATGTGCGGGGTCTCCTGTGTGCAGAAGGAAGACCTTTAGTGCATTGCATTTGCCAGTCTGGAACACTAGAAATTGTGGAAAGGGAATTAGTTATTTTACACTAATGAGGCTGTGGAAAGAGTACAATTGCAACTAATACGTAGACATAGCTATTGGGCAAATTTTAATGAATTCAGATTAAACATGAACTCAGTGCAAAGCAGCAAGCAAAGAATATGAATTGCTAATACTTCCATTTAATAAGGTTTGAGGGCGTAAAACAAATAAAATATGTTAAAAATGCTACCAGATACATTTTGTACAAAACTACCAGAGAATGCAACAATGTTAAGATGCTCTTAAATGAAAACGGGGGCTAAGGCCCATCTACCCCTAGGTTTAAATTGGCCAAATGAAAACCGCATGTGGTTTTACCATGCTTTAATATCCTCCTTGTGCAATTTCATCGGATAATCCTGTTATATCATTTTGTTATGTTTTGATCACTGTTATTAGAGAAGCCCATCTGTGATTTTAATCCTCTCTTTCTTAATTAGCCCAGATGGCAAGTAGCAAAAGGAGCAATTCCCCAACAGGCTTTTAAAGCTCTGGGATGACTCCTACCCATAAATAAACTTTAGCATAAACGGAACCAGTGTTTGTAAATGCATCCTGACTAATATTTTGCTCTGAGGAATAAGGCTTAATTTATTACACTTGCTGCATGCATAGAAATGCCTTAGGGTAAGTTAACAAAAATAAAATATGCTGGGACCTTTTGGTGAAGGGCAGGATATAAATTCTTAAACTAACTAACTAACCAAACTGCAATCTTCATGGATGCTTTAAAAGCTGCTTGAAAAAGAAGAGAGAGATGGAGGAGGAAGCATCATATCATTGAACAAGCATGGTCTTTTCTGCACTGGGCTGTATTCTGGGATATATCTCAGAATAGGGATCTGTCATCCACATGTTAGTGCAGACAATGACACACCCCTTCCACGCATCAGACAGGTCAAACAACTTAGAAGAAAAATTAAAACTATACGGACAGTCCAATAAAAGAAAGGAATCATGCAAAATTTACACATATGCATCATTTATATATATTTCTTGTGATAAAATGTGCATTTCTTCAATGACCCTAACTAGCATTATGAATCTCCATGAATGTACAATCTGAAATGTCCATATTTCATACACGTCTGTAAATGAGTCTACATAAACCCCATACACATTGTCCACTTTGGCTGAATTTTCTTCTCTGTGTGTGTGTGTGTAGTAAAATATGAATGTTAAGAACATTGACTGTTTGCCTCTTGAACAGAAAGCATTTGGTTTAATGAATAATCAGGCCAGAAGGGTAGGGAAACACCTCTGCTAAAGCAAGTATTGTAGAATGTGGCACTGCTGTGCTTTCGTTTTGCTCTGACTTTATGCCTGCCCATCTGTTGCCCCACTCTGACAGGCATTATGACCAAGGCCCATGTAACCAATCCCTTTAGACAATATATTGCATCTTCATGCCTGGATTTTTTTGAGGGGGAGGAGAGAAATCCATTATCCTTATTTTAAATCAATGAGCGAAAAAAGGAGAATGAAAAAGACAAAGAGCAAACGGCATAAGCCCATGCATAAAGTTTACAGCCTAAAGATGATTTGTGAATGATGCAGGACTACGTCTTTCAAGGAAAACCTCCGGATTACTCTGGCCTAACAAGAGATCACCTACTGAGATTTAAAATACAACAGTCCAACTTAACTAATGATTTTTAGAGCTTTGCCTGGTTACGTCAAGGTCAAGAGAGTTAATGCAGGCCAGATGGTCGTGTTAGTCAGTATTCCATCCTCTCACCCTGGTTCTAGTCTGTACTCTAAATAGCATAATCCTGATCACAAAATTGATCATTTTAATGCAAGGATATCATCAGTGATACTTAGCTAAAGTGGAGGATTTCACTTTCAAAAAGGAGCAGAGCTATGTTGCTCCCGTATGTATGCAACAGAAGAACACTCCGCATTTTACTAACCACTGCATGCTTAAAGGACGGTTTTCAGAAGGATACAATGAGGAGTTTTGCTAGATATTTAAAAGATCCAGGACAAATGTAAAATGAAAAGTTAGGTTGTTTGATTAATTAAAAGGTTGGTGTGGTGTCTTTGGTGCTTGCTTTGCCACAGTCCTGTAAGCAAAGTTTTTAAAACAGTAAGGGCTAGAGGGTGAATGATGAAGGTTTCAAGTGTCCAGTGTTACCTTCATACCAATTTCTTCTTTTTTCTGATTAGGAAGGGGAGGAGAAAAGGGCACTGAGTTTTTAATTTGCTGATATAGCTGCCTTTTTTCATAAGAGAATTAAATATATAAGTTGCAAAACATAACATTCGAAGTTTGTCAAAGCAGCCCCATGTTCTCAGGAATCCTTTCACTTAGCAGGGTGTGGAAGAGTATTTACATTCCATCCTTCATCCAAAGGTCTCAGGATGGGTCAAGGCAATAAAAAGCATAAAACAGCGTAAAACATACATTAAAATATAACTCACCCTCCCTTCTTTCTTCCTTGGCATGACAACATAACTAAGCATCAAAGGTCTGGGTGAAGAGGAATGTTTTAATCAGGTGTCAAAAGACATACAAAGTTGGCATCTGGCTTCCAAAGGATGGCTGTTCCAAAGCCTGGGCAACGCCATAGGGAAGGCCTTCTCATGTGTCACCATCCCTCACATATCTAAAAAGATGGGACTACAAGTCCATGGTCACACAAGCCTATTCATTAATTCGAACTGAGGTTGTACCAGTGCTGGTCACACATAGGTCATCCTCAGACTGATCTCACCTTGGGCTGCATTGCTCACACCATTCTGCACGATTGACCTGAGCCTCATACACAGAACTCTAGGCTTTCCGCCCCTTTTGCTGCCTCAAATCTACCTCCTTTCTTATTGGATGCTGTTCTGTAATTCAAGGGAGGTGAGGGTGTGTGTTTGTGGTTCTTTTTAAAACCTGCTCCCCCACTTCCACACACCCCTTCTTTTTTTTTTATGTGCTTTTCATCCCTGTGTGATTAAGTCTTTAAAAAAATAATAAATTTGCATAAAAATGCTATATAGAAGAATCATAGATAAACTGAGGATCAAAGGGGAGGTGCCTCGTGAACTCCGCACGTGCTGATTGGCTGAAGGAAAGACTGGATCCAACCCACCACAGCACAGTTCAGCCTCCTTTAGCCCATCCCCCCACTCACGCTAGAGGAAGAGAAGATGCTGTGAGATGTCAGGATGGGCTGAGTCCTCCTCAGTCCTGTAAAAATGAGGACCACAGTTAAGATGATCTAACGGGGGTAGGCCGGATTGGAAAATGAATTAAATTAGAATAATGTAAGTAACACAACCTGAAGAAGACCTGAGGTCGTCCTAAACACTTGTGTGACCAGGCCCAAAATGCTGCCTTCACAGTGTCCTTGCTGCTACAAATATCATGCCTGTAGTTGTCTCCCACAGTGCAAACATTGTTGGTTAATCACAGGGACAGTCAATGTTATATGGAGACTTCCTGTATTAGCTCAGCGTTTCCACTAGGATATTGCTATGCTGAGTTTTCTTCTGATCTTCCATATGACCTACATAGTGTGGAACATTTGCACACTGCTTCTGCTAACAAAGTGAGTTAGGAACACACTATATTTTAGCCTAATTGCAAATAAGACTGTGATTTAACCTCTTTAGCAGTGCCTGTAGATGACATTGTGTACCAAAGCAAAAGAAACCGTAGTGCAAAAAAAAGTTCCTGTTCCAGAATACTCACCTATATATTCCACATTGGACAGCATATGTGTACCATTTGGGAGGAACCTTTTTCTATTACTGTGTACAAAAGTCCCAGAAAATTACATTATAAAACATAAATACCAGATCAAAAGCACAAAAAATCATGGGAATGATCTGTTATCCAACAGTCTCAAACTATGTTCTCTTCATAAAATTAGATAGAAAATTTGGCACTTCCCTGCTTCAGCAAAACATTTCCCTGGGCCTGTTCACACTTACCTTTCAAAAGTGGTTCCAGGTACCTGTCCACATGCCATGATCCTCCTGCCATCCAAAAGCATCCTGGAGCTCACTCCAGCAGCTGTGGTATTCATTAACTGTGAACAAGTAAAATCTTATCCACAGCTTGACTGGGAGCAGCTAGGAAGCTCCTGGTTGTCTCTGGGTGTGACACTGCAAGTGGCCAGGGTGGTGCAGCACTGGCCAGGCATGAGTTGGATGTTGCCATGGCCATTGTCATGACAATCAGATCCTACCAGGACTGGGCCATTTATTCCTCAGGTACTGGTGGTCTGGTTGGGGACTAGATTGCACAACTTCCTCCGTGACTTTTCTTCATCTAACTGGAATGGTATAGTTTAATTTGGTTTCATTTTAATATAAGTTTTAATAGTTCATATAGTTTATTTTTTCTTATTGTGACCTGCCCTAGACCTTTTGGTGAAGGGCAGGATATAAATTCCTTAATAACAATAAAAACGACAACAGTAACAACACAACAATAATAAAATACCATTCCACTGAGGGAAGTGTGAACAGCCCCTTGAATCCTCCATATGACTTCATGGGAACTTATCAAAAATGTTTTCTTTAAATACAATTTCTGAGCTCTTAAGCATTGTTACTTGTCTGCTATGCCTTAGATTATGTTTACATTTATTAGGATTTATGGCTGTATTACTGCTTCTGACCCTTTAGATGGGCAGTTTGTCATTCGGAGCAACACAATGAAAATCACAGCAGAAAGTTTCTTAAGTATCATTATTGGCTTCAAATAGTGCTGGCCTTGAGTCACAATTCATTTTGATTGACAATCTTTTCTTGTCAGATTACAGATATGTAAATTGCACCAAGGTTTTCAATATTCATCTCAGGCACCCCTGAGACAATTTGGGTTTTGTTCACAGTGAAAAATGAATCCAGCTTGAGTGCTGAGCTATGCAAAATGGTGTGAAGAAAGAGGTGTCCATTGCTCTTCTTTCAGTTTATATCAGCAAGCTTCTGCACAATAATAGAGGGATTGGTCCTCCAGTGATATCAGATCATCGTGATGTAAGATCATCCAGTGGCAGTGGCTGTCTCACACCTGCTGGTCCTCCTGGCTGTGAAACCATTGGGTGCGTCTCCATGCACATTTGGTCCTGAACCAAAACCGGGGTCGGGAGGGGCCATCCCCTTGCATTTCTTATTTGGTCCGATTTTCTCACAGCTTGGCTGGAAAAGGGAGTAAACCCAAGCCTCTGCCCTGCCAGCTGCAATCATGATCAGGGGATGGATTGCTTGCTTGCAGTGCATGGGGATGGCAAGATTTGCCCCACGTTAGCAGTCATGGCATGGGGATGGCAAAGATTGGGTTCAGTCCTGCACCCAGTCACACATGAGCCATTGACAGTCTTTATACCTGGGGGCTTTTTGTATAGCAAAGGAAATAGCTATGGGTGTTGGCCATTTCTTGTCTTCTGCAAGAAGGCCATTCCAAATAGCATAAGAGCATTAGGAAAGGCCCCACAGGGTTAGACTAGTTCAGTCATTTGCTCAGAGAGTGGCCAACCACTGTCTAGGGAAGCCCACCAGTAGAACATGAGAAGCTGTCCTTTAGAAGCAAACCTCCAGCTGCCATTAGGGCTAATAGCCATTGATAGCCCTCACTTCCATGAATTGGTCCAAATACTATTTTGAAATCACTGAAGCTGGTATTCAACCCCACATCTGGTGGTACATAAGTGGAGCCCTGATGGAACAGGACACAGTCCATCTAATCCAGCATTCTGTCTCTCATAGTGGCCTATCAACTGTTTCTGGGCATCCTCAAGTATAGAGTGTTGTTTTATGTAATTCTACTGAGTAAAGGTTGAGAGACTTTCAGGAGGAAATAATATGCCTCTTTAACCAGATAGGGGCAATAGTCCTTATTCTCAGACCAGCATTACAACAAGGGCTGCCATATTTTCTTCATCTCATATTTTCTGCCTCATTTGCAGGTGAAGGGCATGGTTTTCTGTGGGGCATTCCTGACAGTGTTTAAACTAATTTTCAGAATTCAATTCGTAGCGAATTGAATGCCGACAATTAGTTGGGTAGAGACTGTAGCACTCTTCAATGGAGCAGCAGCATGCTACCTGCACGCTTGTCACTCTCCACAGCTATGAAAAGATCACAGCTAGGGGGGAATGGAATTTGGCAACAATATGGCTACCAGAAACAGCAGGAATAACTCATACAGTGGGATAGTTATGGTAGGATTGCGGATATTGTGTGATTGTGAGGACCCACATTCAGCAAGTACCTCAAGATAGTAGGGCTAAGGAGACTCCACACTCTCACTGCTGAGTTATGGTGCTGTAAGTGCACTGTGGAGATCTTGCCACAGTTTACTTAAAGTTAGGGTTAGGGTAAGAGACATGTAAGATGCAGCTTTACCTCCTTCTATAGTTGCAGCTAAATCGGCTTTGATTCTCAATAAATCAGAAACTTGGACAGATACAAAAACAAAAAAAGATGAATCATCTCCAGAATTGGCCTGCTCCTTTTGACTAGACATTAAAGAAGGGCAGAGGTTAAATCTTTCCTCTTTCTGTGCTTCTCTTTCCTCTCCCCTTCAGCTGGTCTTCAAAAGAGGCCAGGGAGATAACACCTGTGTTTTCACATTGAAGGTATCATTACTAAAAGCAAAACTAAATTGCAGCCACAACTACATTACAAAGTTTTAAATTAAAGTCCTGAGAGTAGAATGGTGAACAATATTTTAAAAGAACAACCTGTCTGTTTTACTTCCCTATGGTATCCCAGTGCACCATTTATAACTCCCAAGGAGAACTGGTATTGACTAACACATCAAATCTTGATTTGCCTTTTGGCTAAATGCAGTTCTGCTTGAGGCAGACATAAAACAAAACAAGTTATTCATTGTAGTCCCATCAATTACAGTCTGAGTTCATAATCCATGGTCCATTTGGAGATTATCTGCCTACATCCTATTTTGTAGGGGCTTATTTATTACAGTATTTAACACAGGAGTTGGTCCAAAAAAATTCTTTAGGATTCAGTTTCCACTGAAAACTGGTTCATAGGACCACATTATGCATAAAATGGAAGTAAGTTGCATTGAGCCCTTCAGTGGGATTTCCACACTTCCCATCCCATCCGGGAGATGGGAATAGTGTGCTCCCATTGGCATGCACTAGCATTCATATCTGCGAGTACTAGTGCATGCTGTCCTTCCCCCCTCACATCTGCAGACAATGCGTGACATGCCACCGCACACAAATACTATATCCCAGGTCACCTGACGTGCCAGCATGCTTGTGCGGCACCCCAGAAGATCCCCGACACTGGAATAAATGCAAATGCTCTCTCTGGTGGCCAGGAAAGGTAAAGAATGGGAGTCGTGTGTTTCACGACTTCATGCACCACTGCTAGTGGAGACTGAGGGAGCTTTTGTGATAGCAGGGCCCTTTCTGCACTTGACCTTATTCTGGAATATATCTTGGGATAGTGCTATGGCATGCCTCACCTGGGGCCCATTAGCATGCAGATAGCAGGTCCCTATTCTGTAATATATTCCAGAATAAGGCCAACTGCAGAAAGGGCTCAGAACACCAGGAGGCACTCTTATGAAGCTGATGGGTAGAAGAGTCAAATCCGAAAAGGGGAAGTATTTCTTCACCCAGAGGTGGTAACAGCTACCAGCCTAGGTGGCTTCAAGGTAGAGTTAGACAAATTAATGCATGACAGATGTGTCAATGGCTACTAGAATGAATGCCTAAGTACATCTTTCAGGCTGGGTGGGAAAGCATGACTCTTCTAAGGCCATTTGCTGAGATTCGAGAGCAGGAAAAGGTTTGTCCTTGTCTCTGCTTGAGATACCCATGAGCATTTGGTGGGCCACTGTGTGCGACAGGATGCTGGACTAGATGGGCTGTGGCCTGATCCAGCAAGGCTTCTCTTATATTCTTATGTGTTTGTGAAAGAGAGCATGCCTGCAAAATCAATGCTTGCCTTTAACAACAACTGTCATATGTATCTTATGCAGAGTAGGCACAGTGGCTTGCAGGGGAGTTTAGTTCAGAAGCATAACATGTTTTTTCTAGAGAAATAAAATACAGAAGGGAATACTATAAATCAGAACAGTTGTTCCAAAAGCAAAGCATCAATTCCATGAAAAAAGAGAAAAAGGATAAAACCACTTAGGGTCCAGGTTAATATGCTAGCCCATAGAGGTTATGAACTGATAGTCTCAAAACCAGGCAAAAGCAGATCTCTCTGAAGAGATATCAATCCATGTCTTTTTAAGAAGAAAGCAAGATATATCTATGTCTCTTTGTTCTACCCAAAAGAACAAAAAGTATTGTAATGGGGAAGAAGCAAGGACAATCAACAAAACAAGTATAGATGCCAAATCTGTTTTGACAGGCCTACTGACAGTCCAGGAACCTACTGAATGAAACAGAGATAGGTGTGGGCTGCACGCTTTCCTGTTCCAGGTTAACAGGGCAACCTATTTTGGAGGAGAGCCCGAAATGCGTTCCCCTGGGCTCTAAAGACAGGAACTTTAGTTCCCAGCCATTGGAAAACCTGGAGGCTTGCTCCAAAGATAGTGATATTTGAAGCCATGGGCCTTTCTGCACTTACCATCCCATCCGGAGGACAGTAATAATGCACTCCCACTGGTGTGCATTAGCATTCACATTTACAAATGCTAGTATATACCATTCCTCCCCCCCTTATGTCAGTAGACCTATTTGAGGTGCAGATGCATGTCCAGGTACCATCATCTTCTTTCTGAAGGCTGGCATGACTCTGAATGCACCCTCACCGTCACCTGCACTTATGTTTGAGCTCATCTAAGGTGCTAACACACTTGTGCAGCACCTCAGATGACCTGCACAGCTCCTCAGATGACCCACCCAGCACCACAGAGGTGTGAATAGGGTTTACCAGAGACAGCTTTCCCTATCTCTGGTCAATGTAAGTCTGTAAAATCATGCTCCGCATCTAGTTTCCATGCTGTACACTCCTGCACAGAAAGGGCCATTTCTCACCTGGATATGGCCCCGTCAAATCCAGATGCTCTATCTGGGAGCATACTGCATGCAGGTTGCCCTAAAACACCATTCTGAGTGCAAAAGACTTGTTCTGGGATAGTGGGGCTTTTCCTGGTCCCAGAACTGCTCCAGTCTGGCCCTGTCGTACTACACCAGCCAGGCTAGTATGTAAACAACCACATTTGGTGCGTTTTCTCATTCTCAGCTAACAAGATACAGTTTTGAGGATGTGCCCAATTTTTTTTCTCATTCACTTTGCATCAAAGTGAATAGGACAGAACTTTGCACGCATGCAAAATGAGCCACTTGAAATGTGCTAGGCTTCAGATTTGCTTTGAGTACCTGCTGCCACCAGTCGCAACTCTGAATCCATTTCAAATCTGCTCCAAATCTGCTCTGAAGCTTTGAATGAAGGCACAAAAGCTTTTGCTTCACATGCAAATGTCAGTCTTTGAATGTAGCCAAGAATCAATTCGAATGCCAAATTTCAAGCCTTCGCAACTCAAACAAATTACCTTTTTCACCTAGCCTATACAGCTTGGGTTTTTCTCTGTTATTGGAGTAAGTCTGACCGCAATTGGGAAATCTGTCTTCTTTGGGTTGCTGCTGCATACTTAGCCTCTGTTGAAAAGGTGTCACAGAAAAGCAGACCCTTTCCACAGTTAGGAAAGGTATTCAGGGCTGAATTTGCTGTCAGGGGTATCACCTGCTCTATCAGCATCCAGGTGCTTTATTAATTTGGGTTCAGAGGTAACTATCAGTTCTAGCACCTTTCCACACTTGCTCTGGTGGGACAGCTGGAGGCTGCTCCCATAAGATGCATACACACCATGCAGAGCTGCTTCTAAAAGGTGTTCTACAGGTATACTAGCCGCACAGCTAGTAAAGGAGCGCCTACTCCCATATCGACCTGCCAGTGCCTTAAGATCTGGAGAGGAGGCCTCCTGGTTGTCCCACCACCCTCAGCGGCAAAAGGGGTGGGCACCCAGGAGAGGGCCTTCCCAGTGATGACCCCTAGGCTGTGGAATAGGCAAAGGTGCAGCTAGTTTCCAGTTCACATCCCCTTTCAGGCTATGGATGCTTAAAGATTCTACATTACGCACACACTCATATATACAAACACTATTACTTCATCCCTGTGATAGGGGGGCATGGTGCATGATGGGTCAGAGTGCTTTATCCTTTCTCCGGGATTAGAGCAGCAGCATCTGGACACCCCTGACTCCTGGATTCACAGACTTTGAAGCTTGAGAACAAAAACTGCCTGGCTTTGAAATGCCTGCCTGGTCTCTTAGGAAATGGAAACTTGGTTGTTTTCTGTACATCCCAAAATGGGCCTGGGTGTATGGCCATTCATCCAGACAGAAGTGATCAGGCACCAAAGGTGGCATGCAGAATCACTTTTCCCAGAATGAGTGAAGATTGCCAGCAGAGGTTCTTGCTGCCTCTTGAGGGCAAGCTGCAAGCCTGAAGGGAGTGTGGTGTGCTGATGCCATGCCCCTTACACCTTAATTGGTAACTTTTTTGTCCAGTGGCAATCTTTTTTACAGTGCAAGGACCTGTGGAAAAGTGCTAACAATCTGCTAAGAATATCCACTGTATACTTCCAGGGCCTTTTCACACTTACTACTGCTCAGGAAATTTACAAATTCCAACACTCACAGATGAATCGAAAGGAGCCTTCATTTGTAGGCCCTACTTGTCTGCAAATTAGATTGATCTGGCATTTGTCAAAGCTTCAGCAGAGTCCGAATCCCCACCCCCACCCCGCAGCCCCTGTTCCTCCTTTACTTTTGGTCGTGTCGCTGCTGCTTCACGCTCTCCTCATAGGCCCAAGTAGACCTTCTGGTTCTGCGCGTGCAGCTCCCACCCCATTGCACGATCCTCAGATGGGGAGCTGCGTGCACAGAACCGGAAGGCCTGTTTCGGCTTCCGAAGAGTCCTGAAATGACAGTGGACAATGTGACCATGTCCCCCCACTCCACTCTGGTGCACTCCCTTATCTTTATGGAGGCCATGATGGTGTCTCCGAGCCCATTTCAGCACTCTTCGGAAGCTGAAACGGGTGGCAGCGGCATCTTAAATTCTGGGTATCACCACAGCCCCTGACTCTTAACTTATTATTACTACTCTTATTAATGGATGTGTACTAGGGATGTGCACAAATGTTTTTTGTTTTTGTTTTGTTTTTTTGTATTCGATTTGTATAGAATTGAATGCAAGAAAATTCATTTTCATTCAAATAGATCCCCTTCAAATGTGGTAGGATTCGTATATTCAATCCCATACAAATGCATATGAATAGCATACGAATCCCACACAAACCTTCATACAAACGGATCAAAACATTCTATTTGAATTTGAATGCCAATCTTTGAATATGCTAAAATTTGATTCAAATTTGAATGTCCAAATTCAGCCAGATTCGTCTGAATTTTGAATGTTACAATATTCATGTACATCCCTATAATGGACTGATCTTACCAAGACTGATATTAATAGGCATGTTTGGATTTAACCTTTCTTTCTTTCTGTCTCATATACACACAGTATACATCTCCCCTCCCAATAAGGCTTTGTTGCACTTCCTAGGGTCAGGTAATAAGCAAGCAAAATCCCCAAGACAACCAATTTTAAAATAGAGGAAAACAAGAAAAGATTTACTTAGGACACCTAATTAGGAATCGTAATAAGAAGCCATCAAGGACTCTAATTAGCAAGGTTTGTTCAAACTCATTGGTTTCTCCTTAACGGCCACAGGACATCCAAGTGGTTTTAAATTATGTATCACAGGCTCCTAATCAGTATATTGAGCGTCATAAATTGTTAAAAGGAGCTAATAGCCTGTGTTCCTTGATAGAAAGCACTGATACTGGAGGCAGGGAACTCATCAAATGAAAGAACCTCGTTAGGCAGGGAGGGAACAAGAAGGCTTGCTTCAGTGTCTCATTTTGTTTTAGTAATTAGCTTTTACTGGATTATCCGATCCAAATCTTTATTCAGTTTACTCTGTCAAATCTCGTTTGCATTTTAAATGGGAAACTGACAAGGGGAGCAATTTATCTCCTGACTAGGTTAAGCACGTTCAACTCGGTGTGGAGCATCTGATGAGAAAATGACCTAATGGAAGCAAACAACTAGCAACCATCTGCTTCATGATAAAAGAATCCACAATTATGCATTGATATCATTTCCGCTTACAAAAAAATAATAATAATTCAAACTGTTATAACCTCCCATATGTCTCAAAGAATTCTTATAGATGGGAATAGATGAAAACCATGAATCACTGAGCTATGGATCAGGCTCAGAGGCCATGATCTTAGTCCTTAGAGATTTATGGGTGGCAACCAGAAGCAAAGCCATTTCTGCCGTGCCACTGAATTTATAGGATATTTTCCTAGGGAGACTTTTTAGAAATGAGAGCTAGTCCCAATTTTGAAGCAATTCTCAGCCGAGAGACTTTGCATAGAATCTACACCAACTAAGCCTGTGAAGGTTTCCTGAGCAGCAGCCTAAGTACACCTTATGAATGAGCAGGACATTATGCATTATCCAGTGATGACAGTTTCAGAAGCAAGTGCTTTTAAGAACAAGATGTCAAGTGGTAAGAGTTTTGCAATTTCTAGAGATCCCTGGGCTGATATTAGAATTTTTTACTCTTTTCTGCACTCATACATCTTGGTAATCCAAACCAGTGTGTTTAAACCAGCCAAGCCCACCAATTTGGATCACTTAGGTTGTGTTCACAGCTAGGTTTTAATCCAGTTTCAATCCAGTTTCAAAGTAAAAAGTATACCAGCAAGGTGACTAGGCATTTTCTTTCCTCTTTATTTTCTGAATTAGATAAATGCCAAAATAAAACAGTTTCATGATTTGTTGATGAGCTGTATCACTCTGAAAGGGCACTGAAGCTGGATTAAAACTTAGGTGTGAACACAGCCAGAAAGGCACGGTCTACAGCACCATCTACATGTGAGCACTGGTCCAGACCAGGCCCCATCCTTGAAGGCTGCGCAAGCTTCAGGCCCAGTCTCTGAGCACTCCAAAGGGCTAGGAACTCTCATTCCAGATCACAGATAAATGCAGAAAAGGTCTAGATGGAAAGTACTGAATTGTATGTTGCTATTTCCTGGTCCTGCTAATGTTATCAATAGCTGTTTTATTTGCTGGATGGTATGGGGATTTTATTTTGTTGATGATCAAGGTTGTTCAATAAAAATGGTACGTTTTTCCTGTAAAAATGCTCCTGAGGGTGAAGCTCTAGTTCAACATTTCCTTTTTTTCCCTTCCTAAACTCCATTTTGATTCCCAGTGAATAAAAATCTGCATTAGGGAGACCAAAGGAAAGCTTCCAACTGGGATGTTGTGCCTTCTTCACCATGGTCGTGGTACCTCAGAATATGGCTGCCAGGATGTTAACATTTCAGTATAATGATGAGCAGTGCCTAGAGCAACATTGCACATGCACTGTAGATGTGTGCTGGGCCAGGAATGTGGTGAGGTGAGGTAGTAGCCAACAGCTCAGTGGTCAGTCTGGCCTCACCTACATTAAAGCTGAGGAACAACAGTTGCCTGACTTTGGACCTGAGGCCTTTTTTGCCTTACAGCTGAATGGCTATAGTGCATGAAGGCTAGGCCATGAGGGGACTCATTCTCCATTCACACCTAGATGTGTGGGGATGCATTCCTACCTCCCTAGGTGCAAAAGTAGAACCTGTCCCCATGGGGCCTAATCCAAAAGGCTGGTGCGGGGCTGGGACGCTCCTCCTAGGCTTGCCACCGTTGGGTCAGGTTCGACCCAGAGGCAGGCAGGCCTGTCTCGTCCCTTCCCCGGTTCCTGTGGGCTCTAGGTGACGCAATCAGCCCCCCCCCCAGGAAGCCCCCCGAGCACCATGGGCCTACCAGGGGCTGCGTGCACGTGCGTACCACGTACCTCTTTGTCGCTGAGTTCAAAGTGGTGGGGCCGCCAGGTGGCATTGTGCGTCTGCATGCACCACCAGCTCTGGTTAGTCAGTTACCTGCAGGTAGCTGGCCAATCACAGCTGGTGGCGCACGTAGACACACAACACTGCTGGCTGGGCCTGCCACTTCAAACCTGGCGGTGACAAGGTAAATCACGTGCCCGTGCACGCATCCCCGCTAGGTCCCAGCCTGGGGCGGGGGTGCCTAGGGTGGGTTCCTGAGGGCTCTAGATGACCTGGGTCAGAATCTCAGGACCTTTTCACACTAGCCTGTTATATTGGAATCAGCTGTTCCATAGTACATATCTTCTGCACAGGACTAGCACCATTCTCGTCCAGAACAATTCTAAGGGCTTCCTATTCCAGTTTACTCTTGGACATGCATGAAGCACATTCCCCTCCTTTAATTTGATTCAATATGGGGGCTTCACCTTCACGTGCTAACATCTGTCAGATGTTCACATATGAAGGAAACCTCCATCCCCTCCCTTAGCCCCCACCTCATCCCCACACTCACCTTCTGCTGCACTTCTGCCCCACCCTCCTCAGAGGCTCAACTAGACCTTCCAGAGGTGTATGTGCAGCTGGAGAGGCCGCCCCCATCCAGGAATCATGAGAGGGTGTGGCAGTGATGGTCAGATTTTCAGGTAAGAGGGCATGGCCAGGGGAGATGAAAAGCCAGGGGTGGACAGATTTAGCCTTTATCAAAGATGTCAGACCTGAAGATGGACTGAAGATGGTTTAAACTGAATGTATGGCCATGACCCTTCACTAATTGCAGTCAAATTATGCAGTGCCCCATTTTTTCTTATTAACCTCAATTTCTCCTGACTGTTGATTTGATTGAGTTCTGAAAATAGGTATACTGTCTAGGAATTTCTTTTTTTCCAAAACATCTGTTGGATAAGATCGCGTTGTCAAAAACTTTGGAAAGGACAGTGAGATTTTCTGCAAATGTGTCAGTCTCTTCTTTATCTTCTGACACTTAAAGCATTTCTCTGTCCCTAATATAAGGACAAAAGAGATACATCCCCTTATTACTGCTTGGGAAACAGAATCTATATCAATATCTATATTAAGAGGGAAAAAAAGGCCAGGAAAGTCAGTCTTTTTCATGCTAATGTCACACAATTACCTCTTAACTGCCAAAACAAATGGCAGAAATGGGAAAAGTGACACCAAATCAAAAATGTCACAGGTGATCGATTTGTGTCATCTGCCGTCCCCGCTGCTGAGGCTACAGAGAAAGACACGGTGATAACCCAACACTAATATTGTATTACTCCTTTCACACTGCCGAGTGCCAAGTGATGAATATGTGTCACTTTGTGTGTCGCTCAGTCTCAGGGCCTGGGCGGGCAAGCATGGAAAATGGAGTGTTTAGGATTAATGATATCGAAAATGATAGAGAGGAGATTGAAAATTCCTGCCTTCCTGAACCATGCAGATTGAAATGTACCTCAGAGCTATCTTGGGTTGTCCCCTCCTTCTTATCCTCCTCCTCTTCTTCCCAACACTCACTTTTTAAAGGGCTCCTATTTTCTTATGCTTTCTTTTCTGCAGGGTTATAAA
This sequence comes from Aspidoscelis marmoratus, assembly GCA_014337955.1. Taxonomy (NCBI): domain Eukaryota; kingdom Metazoa; phylum Chordata; class Lepidosauria; order Squamata; family Teiidae; genus Aspidoscelis; species Aspidoscelis marmoratus. Next base: position 54,755,816 of record MTQE01001134.1, on the reverse strand, counting down.
AACAAAAAAGAAATTCTTATATGCTGTGTGAGTTACTAAAAGAAAAGCGGGGAAAATATGGATTACTTCTGTCTTTTTAAAATATGCGTAGGCAACAAGATCAAAAACTGTTACAGTAGAACTGAAGTTTCCGCTTATCTTTAATATTCTGGTTTTTCTTTTATATTTTTATTCTGCTTTTCTTCCAAGAGGCTCAAGGAAGCAAAGTTTGCTCTTGTGATCTCCTGGTTCGATTCCACACTCCTAGACCAAGCTCGCTGGGTGACCTTGGACTATCCACAGTTCCCTTTCTCAGATCTCACAGTCCTACCTTTTTCACGGGGAGTCTGTTGTAGGAAGTAAAATAGAAGATTTGTAAGCAACTTTGAGTTTCCCCCTCCCCCTCCTCTTCATTTCAGCCTTCGGAACCACCTAGTAAATGAGACCAAGAGACAGTAGGCCTATTTGCACTAGGGCCAGTGGAATGGAATTAGGCAAGCCCTGAGATAGAGTATTTGCTCTGCTGGGCGGATGGTTCCTTCTGGAACCGTCCCAGCCCATCCCAGGGTGACCTAATTGTGTTCTGGGTGTACATCCCAGCCATCCTACAGCTGTCTGGCAGGGAGAGCATTAACACTTTCCCTGCTGGACAGCTGTGGGCCCTGCCCTGCGGCCATTGGGCTCTTTTGGGCCCTCTGGCCAAAAGTCCCTTTCGGGGGAGGGGTGAGATGGCCCGAACTTGGGTCCCGCGAGCTGTAGCTGATCCAATCGGGTCAGCTACAGCTTGCAGAGACCCCCTAGGCACCCCCACACACCCAGGGCCATGCCCCTTCCCCACACACCCGCATGCACCTTTTACCTTGTTGGGCCTCGGGTCCAATGTCCTCCTCACCTGGCCTGGCAGAGGTAAGGGATCACTTGCCTTTAGGGGGTGGTGGCGTGAACTCCTGGGTGCAAGTGGGCACCTAGGGGTTCTCGGCAAGACCCCGAGACAGCCTTGGTTCAGTCTCGCTCCACCCCTTTTGAGGGTGGGGCAAGACAGATCTGGCAATGTTTCAGCCTCCACGAGGGCCCTGGGTACCCCCACATACACCTAGGGGCCCACACAACCCACCAGGCCCTCCCATGATAACTTACCTTTTCGGACATTCTGGTCTGATGTGGTGGTCTCGGGCCAGGCCGGGCAATGCACAATGGTAGATTGGCCCCATGCCATCAGTGTTGGGTTGGTCTACCATCACCTGCGCCTGGGCACAGAGTGGCACATCGACCTGCCCAGCAGCAGGACCACCACATCAGATCAGAGGGTCTGAAAAGGTAAGTGATTGCATGGCTGGGGGGGACCCTGGCAGCTGCCACAGCCTGATCCAGGCTGTACCAGCTGCCAGCACACCAGGGCAAGACTGGATAGTCTGATCTTCGGCCTCCACGGGGTGCAGTCACCTCAACTGAGATGGCTGCAGCCCATGTAGGCCCCCTGGGCACACTCCCCACAGACATGTGCATGCAACTTACCTGGTCACCGCTGGAGACTGGACTGGCAAGCCTGGGGCGGGGCTTGCTAGTTCAGTCTGTGGCAGTCTGCATCAGCGTGCATCGCAGGGAGGCGTGTGACGCTGGGTGGAAGGTGGGCCCAGGGGGGGCTTGCGGGCTGCAGCTGACCCAATCAGAACCAGCCTACCAGCCTACCAGCCAGTGGGCCAACACGAGCCAATGGCAGCAGGCTTGGGAGGGGCATCCCACCCCCACGCCAGCCTTTTTGGGCTAGGACACACTGGAGCAGATTCCCTATTCACACATAGGCAGGTAAGGAATGCGTGGGAACGTGTCCTTTACCTGCCTAGGTGTGAATGGGGAATCCGTCCCGGGTGTCCTAGCCTTACTGCACTACAGCCATTCAGCTGTAATGCAAAAAGGCCTAGTGACTGGACCAAGTCAGTTTCAAAGACAAGGGTAAGCGTGCACTACACCATAGCTCTTAATGTAGTCATGTGGTTTTAGTATGGATCAGTGGGTCCAGAAGAGCCAGGCCCACTGATCCTGACCACGAAAAGCTGTGGGTGGGATCAGTGCCATCTGCACATATTGCATTGCCTGCACTGTAGTATTGAAGCTCACGTGATCTTTGTGGTTACACCTCATGCTTCCAAGGATGAGGAACAATTTTTTTTTTTAGTTTTATGCCTCTGGGGTGTGTTTTTTGGCAACACCACTGAAAGGTACCCCCTGGTAATCCCAAACACAGGAGGCATGCCAATTTAATGGGTTTACCAGTGCTCCATATTAAAGCCTCCTTAATCTGGATTTGGGCTCCATCCAAAGCAGATGGAGCCATACCAGTGTGTGTGTGTGGGGGGGTGCGCTTCCTAGATCTTCATTAATGTGCAGATCTGGAGCTCTAGATGCCTATTACATGGGCCTTAATCCAGACAACAACAACAACAACAACAATAAACTTCTGCTATTCCTGATCACCGTTCTTGTAAACCAAGGCTAATCTGCACTGAAAATCAGCGGTAAGACAGCACCCTGCCAACTACTGTAGAAGCTGTGATGCTTAAATACAAAGAGTCCAGAAACTAAACTAAATCCACCAATCCTGCGTTTTATAAATACTATATTGATTAGGTTGCCTATGACATATTAATTATAATACTATGGATTTCAGAAGAACAAGAGAATGAAGAAAAGTTGCAGCATTCAGTTTATTTGTGACTTAAAACACAAAAGGCAAAACTACCAAAGAAACCCGCTTTAAAGCTTAGTTTGGAATATTTTACAGATGACCTAATATTTAGATCAAAGCCTTATGCCCTGTTCTATATCCATAATTAACAGCAGTTACCAATGATTATTTATTGATTGTTTAAAGTTCTGCTTTGCATTTCGAAAGCCACAGCTAATACATGTAACAACTCTATTGAAATATTCCAAATGTAACATATGGAAATAGAAATTCTGATTATACGGTCATGAGGTCACATCGTGTAGTGTCAGAGCACAACTACTCAGGAAATAAAGCAAAGAATTAAAGGGGCCAATGTGCCCCTAAAATATTGTTGGAATTAATGAGCTATGGTGACGCTTGAGTACTTTAAGTAAATACAAATGTCTTGCTATATAGAAAGAAGTACTACCTGATGCAAATGTACACAGTAAAGAAGAAATACCCAATTTTTGAAATGTTTTCCAAATATAGAGTACCAGGAAGTATTTAGAAGAAGGTTATGTTATATTTTTTTATTTTATTTGAAACAGCAGCATTTAGGCTGGCCCAAGCCAATCACATCTGAGCTTTATTATTTGTATTTCTATCCCACCCTTTACTCAAAGGTCTCAGGATGGGTAACAACATTTAAAATCAGGCATCTATTAAAACAACAACAGTATATAGTAAAACAGTAACAGTGCCTGAATTAGCACTTAAGCCTCTGGTATGCAGTTACCAGAGAAGCTGTACCAGAGCTGTACCAGAGCTGTCTGGATACCAGAGGCTTAAGTGCGAATTCAGTCAGTGTCTGTAAAGTGGGAAGAGACAGTATATTCCAATTCAACCAAAGGTCAGGGCAAAGAGGTGCATATTCACTGTCTTCCTAAACATACAATGAAGGAGCCTGATGTACCTCAAGGGGGAGAATATTCCATACCTTAGGGGCCATCACTGAGAAGGCCTTCTCCCAGGTGCCCACCCCTTTTGCTGCTGAGGGTGGTGGGACAACCAGGAGAGCCTCCCCTCCAGATGTTAAGGAGCAGACAGGTTGATATGGAAGAAGGCATTCCTTTGGATATTCGGGGTCCAAGTCATTTAGGGCCTTATAAGTCAACACTGTGAATTGGGCTCAGTAGTGAATCAGCAGCCAACACAACTCTTTTAAGACTGGCGCAATGTGCGTTTGGCCAGCTGTCCCAATCAGCAATCTAGCAGCTTCATTCTGCACCAACTGCAGCTTCCAAACCATTAGAGGTGGAACGTAGGCCATTCCTGCGTTTACCTGCATTGTGAACTAGGAAGGGATCCAGGAGTTTTCCTGCCATATACTTAGTAACATATGGAAATAGAAACTTCATTAGCATCAGACAAGGCTATTGCAGTATGCTGCTCCTGCAATAGAGGTCTGCCAGCAAACCAGGCTCTTAATTCCAGACTACAGAAGTGTGAGGACATGCCTCTGTAGTCCAGAATACAGCCACTGTTCTGAGTGAGGGGAACCAGATCCTTTCAAGAAGCACAGGAAGTGACCACAGAAGATGTGCTCACTGACAGAGAGTACATTGTGCCAGGTGGGCCTAGAATGCATTCAGAGGATTGCTTTTACAACACTCCATGGAACATTAAGAGCATAATGAGTGCTTCTAGGGCACAGGATCAAATGATTGCCTTTTTAAAATTACATTTATATCTCACTTTTCCAATTCTATATCTTGTCAATGAAAACCATGGGAGGAATTTTTCATGTAATTTTGACGTATGAGGAAGAACTCAGAAACAGAGAAATTAATCTGTTATGTTTGAAGTACCTTACATTGTGCCCATAGAACTATGTAGAACAACTGAGAAACTGAGAAAATTGTCACTTTGGGGATTCCTCCAAACCCTGTGAACAACCTGAGGACTTTTTTGTGTATTGCAAGAAAGTTAAGTTCTTAATGTCTGGAGCAATTTTTTAAAATGTGGGCATGGTCCATGCCATGGCAAGAAAGGTAGGTGCTGAACATAAAGGGTGTGAAAAAAATGGGTGCTGTGAATGTATCTGGCAGCAAAAAAAAAGCCATTTCATACACAAAGGTGGATGCAATATGCATACCGTATCAAGATGTATGTATGTATGTGTGTGTGTATGTATGTATGTATGTATGTATGTATGTATGTATGTATGTATGGATGGATGGATGGATGGATGGATGGATGGATGGATGGATGGATGGATGGATGGATGGATGGGTGGGTGGGTGGGTGGGTGGATGGATGGATGGATGGATGGATGGATGGATGGATGGATGGATGGATGGATGGATGGATGGGTGGGTGGGTGGGTGGGTGGATGGATGGATGGATGGATGGGTGGATGGGTGGATGGATGGATGGATGGGTGGATGGGTGGATGGCAGTCATGTGCATTTGTGGCTGCTAATCACCTTCACTGCCACAAGAAAGTGGAGACCTTACACCCCTTACCAAGAGCTATTTTAGCACAATGATCAGAGTAGTGCACAATTTTTCCAGGTTTCTTTTTTTTTTTT
>MTQE01001134.1:54659651-54736087 GCA_014337955.1 Aspidoscelis marmoratus | reverse complement strand
TAATGGTTTCCATCACCTTACACGGAACTGACGTTAAGCTAACTGGTCTTCAGGAGACTTCAGGACCTTAAATATCCCAAGTTAAGTGCACAGATCCTTGTACTATTTCAGAAGATTCTGCTAGACTGATAATCATTTTATCATCAAAAGAACTCACACTGAATCCAAGCCCCCGATCTTTGGTTCATTGCTCATTGAAAACACCCACTTGAGAGTGCAATGGTCATCCAGAATTATTACAGAGCACAAAGTGGGTAAATGAGAATTCCACAGTGGGAGAAGATTAAATATGCAAGAGATTGCAAATAAGGGATAATTTGGAGAACAAAGACTGAGGAACTCTTCCTACTCACTAGGGCCAAAGATTCACCCCCCATAATATGTGCATATTTTCCAACATTATGTGACCACAGCTGAAAAACCTTCTGGGTCTGTCTGCAAATATTGAATAAAAATATATTTTTTCCTATTTCATATGGACATTTTGCATTCTTATGCATTTTGTGCAAAAATGTGTATATACTATAACGCATTTGTCCAAAAAGTCTATCTATTTAATATCTGAATATTTATAACCTACCCTTCACCCAAAGGTCCAAGGACAAGTGACAACAATAACATTTGATAAGATCTCTTTGAAATCACATGCATCTACATATTTCATTCTTGAAAGCATCATTATTGTCACTGTTTAAAGCCCTGGATACTGCAATAAACCAACAAAGATTATTATTTTCTGAGAGTAGTTGTGTCAGATCATTCTTATTCTACTGTTTGGCTTAACTTCTATCAAGATAGGTATATCTCAGATCATATTTCCCATTCATCTGATTTCTCATTCTAAAAACAAACATTGCCACTTTCAATTTCATTGGCAGCTTCCACACCGTCCAGGGGACTGTGCTAGCTGTTGGGTGTACACACTAGAGCAGTTTCAAGGAGTCCATGCATTGTGGAGGATGCTCTGTGCACACAACAATGGCAGCTGACACACTCACTCACTCCCATGAAAGCCATGGGAGATGGTTCTAAAGTGGTCTGTGAAGCATACCCAGAACAAATTCACCAAGCTCCAGAGAACACCCCCAGAAATGGGCTGTTTGTGGCATAGCACAAAAATCTACTGGCCTTTAGTTTCAGAGGCCAGGGACCTTTTGTGGAGTTAAACTGGAACCAGCAGTCATGAACATCTGCTGACACAGTTCCCCCCAGCTGTACCTTCCTGGCCTGAATCATTTGAATAATGTTCTCCACTAATGCACATAGGCTGCATCCCCATGGTACTTTTTTGGTTTCTCTATTGTCCCTCAAATGTCCCTCTATTGCAGCAGACTTTAAAAATGCCATTCAATTCCGGAATAAGCGTCCACATGAGGCTCAGAAAAACACGCATTTAAAATGCACCTACCTTCCCCACAGAAGTGTGTTTTGTTTGCCCACATCTTTTTCTCCCCGCTCCCTCTCTGGTTGATAGGGTGCCGGAGGGAACGGGGAGGGACTGCGCTCTGTGCAGCCACAACCAGGGAGACAACCCCCAACAAGTCCAAAAGAAAAATAGCCATCGGTATTTACAAGTTTGTCTCCCCTGCTTGCAAAGGCGGCCGGGCTGCAGCCAGCGCTCAGGCGGAAGCTATTCGTAACGCTATTTACAAGATCTCTGGCCACCAACATGCCTCCCCCAGCCAGCGATCGTGCACTCTTTCACTCTCAACACTTTCAATTTCCTGTGGAAACAATTCATTACAAGGTATCTCATGCAATTGGAATGCCTGCCTACTGTTTTCATAGATTGTGAATGATGGCTGTGGATGAGAGGCAAAAAAAAGAGAGTGAGTGAGAGAGAGAGAGATGATTTCTCTGGCTGGCAATTCCCGCCCCAATACCTCTTTTGCCATGGAGCGTCTTTATGCACAATGTTGCTAGGAATACTCACGGCTTCCAAAAAGTGCATTGGTAGTCTTGTTTGGAGAGGGTTTTTTATTCCACTGATTTTCCTTCTTTGTGTTACTGGAAGCTTGGAGAAAAGCTGTGCACGGAGACGCTCAGTGGCAAAAGAAGCTTTTTAACGAGCTTTTTATTGCTTGGGGACATGGCCAGAATGTGGAAGCAGTCATTGACTGCTAGAACAAACTGGCTGGTTCAGGTGAGCACACCAGTTCATAGACTTTGTTTAAAATGCCCACTGTGCTGACACATCTTCTTATGATTAAAAACTTATTTATTGGTGTCTCACAGTCTTTAAATTAAATCTTTGCTCACACACACCGGTCACAACTGCCTGAAAACTGAATGCTGGCATTTCCCTGCAGTAGAGCAAACTAAGGTCGCTTGCAGGATTAGTGTCACCTGCTTTAGTAGTGTCAGATTGCCCATCCAGGAACTTATTGGTCCACACTTTTCTTTAGTTATTTTTGTCACCCCAGTCTTTAACATAGCCAAGATGGCAAGATGGGACAGAACCTTCTAAGAACATGCAGAAACTCCCACACGTTCTTAAATCTGGCCTTTTGTCTGGATATAGCAGGGCCCCAACATGGCATCAAGCCAGGCTGCTGATGCAGCAAAAGGGGTGGAGAGCCAAGAGTTCTGTGTACGAGGCTCAGGCCAATCTTGGAGAAAGATGGAGAGAGTCTGAGGATGACCTATATGTGACCAGCACTAGTATGACCTCAGTTTGAATTAATGCATAGTCTTAAGACTTGTGTGACCAGGGCCAAGGAAACTTACAGTTCCAAGTCTTAAGTTTCCTTCTGAGGCTGGCTACAGTCTTCATTCTGACTTCATGGCAGTACCAGAGCTTCTTGAGAACTTTTTGATCCAGTCATGGTACAACCATCAGCTTGGTCACTGCTGAAACAGGATGAGCAACAATGATGCCCCAACAACAAAGCTGCTTATCAGCTGCTGGCTATTGTGTCCCAATGGAACATGTGCCACATCTGGACACACAAAAAAAGTTGTGATATGGGCATTATACTGAAGTCACAACAAGCGGCCATACAGCCATTACAGGAAGTTAACCAAGCTTGGGTTGAAACATAAAGATGCCAACTGCTTTTCTTTCCACTTGCTGCCATGTGCGTGACCAATTTCTACTTTTTTTCTGCGTCAGCTCACAAGCAGAGAGAAAGAATGAGAGAGAAGCCAAAAGTTATTATGAAGGCCATAGACATCACCCCACCAATGGGGCACATACAACCATCTCCAACTGATGAAAATAACAAGCTTTATGCTGCTTTTATGCCTTCAAATTGTGCCTTGCCAGAGGGGCTTCTGCAGGTATAAAAATATTGGTTATACCTTATAACAGCTCATGCTATTAGTATGGTTGTAGATGTAATATGATTTACTGGTGTTTTTTTATTTCCCACTGGCCTGGTATCAATATATTTATACCACTAGAGTGACCAATAAATTTCTCTTATGAATCCTGTTATACACCATTGACTATTTATCATTTTTATTATGAGGTCACAACTTAAAGATGTAACATGGTTTTATACCTAATTTGTGACCCTTTCCAAAATAATACATGGTCACTTCTGAACTATTCACCTCCTCTTCTGCCATTTGTCATTTTTGCCTTCCTAACTTCCTTCTCCTACCATAATCAGATAGTCCCCTGACTCCAAGTTCTCGGACAACCTCTTTCCATTGTCATCTTCAGAGAGAAGGGTGAGAAACAGAACTGATGGGTCCCAATTGTTTGTTTATATTTAATTCTATAAAGGCATCCACAAAATGGTCAGATTTTGGAACTGGTTCATTGCATGAAAAACCCAAAGGAGCAATTTCTGAACGTGTCAACTATTTTCTGCTTCTTTCCCAGGTTCAGTACTAAAAAATAAAAAAGGAACAAGTTGACTTCACAATGATTAAAGTAGACTTTTTGGGAGTCTTCACAAAATGATGGACATAAGGAGAATGGTGCGTGTGCATGTCACTTTCAGTTGATGATGCTCCTATCCAAATCTCAAATTGCATTTTTTACTGGTATCCCAGTATTTGGACAATGAAAAACATCACTGTCTCATCTTCGAATGAGAATATCACACCTTCTATTTTTAAATAGAAGGCAATTAATTCTGTAACTCTTATTAAATGCTATTAGGTAGACTGATGTGAGTGCAGGCCCACATCTTAATATGCCCAAGTTCACAAATATTGCTGTGGAAAGAAATAATATATGACAAGATTATGTATCAGCTTCCCATTGTTGAGAAGCATCATCCTAAAGGGGACTGACCTCCTGAAATTCTTCCATTGGTTTTCATGTTACCATCTTTGGAAGATTGGAGCTCCACCCATTGTGAATGCATCTCGGAACTCATTGGTGACCAAATTGCCTGGACTGTGCATAACCAATATAGTCAAAGACAGCACTATGGCCCAGCATTATTGCTTCCTATCACCATATCCAGCTGCTGCCTAGAAGCAGCCCCAGTTGTGACTAGGGTGCATCCAGATGTTGCTTATTTATTCTGCTATATTTTCATATTATGGAATATAGTACAGATATTCCAGAATAACCATGGTTCATTCCAGAATATCAAAATAACAACATACATAAGAAGTTTGCACATGGCTTCCGGTACGTGCGAAGCAAAGTGCAAATTTGCCCACTTGTGCACTAAGTCTTCACATTTGTGAAAGCTTAGTTCATGCGATGTGACCTATTTTGTGAAAGGGTGACCAGGCACCATCATCTTGGTCTCCAGTGTCAGTGCCAACAGGTGTGCACCAGTTCCGTAACCCTGGCAACTGTGATGTAGAATCATAGAATCATAGAATGGTAGAGTTGGAGGGGACCTCCTGGGTCATCGAGTCCAACCCCCTGCTCAAGGCAGGATCTCCTAAACGATCTCAGACAGATGGCCGTCCAGTCTCTGCTTGAAGACCTCCATCGAAGGGGAACCAACCACCTCCCGTGGCAGCCTGTTCCACTGGTTGATCACTCTTACTGTTAGAAATTTTTTCCTAACATCTAAACTAAATCTTTTCCCCTGCAGTTTCACCCCATTGTTTCTAGTCCTTCCTTGAGAGAGTGAGAACAGGGCTGATCCCTCTGCCCTGTGACAACCCTTGAGGTATTTGTAGACAGCTATCATGTCTCCTCTCAGTCTTCTTTTTGATAGACTAAACATTCCTAGTTCCTTAAGCCGTTCCTCATAGGACATGGTTTGCAGACCGTTCACCATCTTGGTAGCTCTCCTTTGAACCTGCTCCAGCTTGTCAGTGTCTCTTTTAAACTGGGGTGACCAGAACTGGATACAGTACTCCAGATGAGGTCTGACCAAGGTAGAGTAGAGGGGGATAATAACTTCACGTGATCTGGACTCTATGCTTCTCCTAATACACCCCAGGATTGCGTTTGCCTTTTTTGCAGCTGCCTCGCACTGTTGACTCATGTTCAGTTGATGATCTACCAGGACACCCAAGTCTTTTTCACATGTGCTGCTGCTCAGCCGAATTCCTCCCATTGTATATGTGCTTTTTTCATTTTTCTTGCCCAGGTGCAGAACCTTGCATTTTTCTTTGTTAAATACCATTTTATTAGTTGCAGCCCATTGTTTGAGTTTCTCTAAATCTGTAATGTGCACATGTACTTGTGCAGTACATCGCATGCCCCTTCAGCACACGAAGAGGTGCCAATGTGCCTGCTCAGAGCCTTACTGGCTCCAATGCAGGTAAAGGTAGGTGCACACATAGCCATCATAGAGGGGGAGCTTCTGGATGGAAGGAACCATTTTTGTTTAGGAAATGTGCTGACTTTGATTAGCATCACCATCCTCTAGTCCTGTCACTCAATGATTTTCCAAAACTGGTATAGGAAAGGATTTTGTCTGCCACCCTCTCGTGTTTTCTCTAATTATTACTTATCATTAACACATAAATGATGATGAGAACCAAAACACAGAAATCTTGGATTTTTGCAGGATAAATCAAACTGAAACAATGCGCTGAATTCACCTGGAATTAAAAGATATCTTAAGTTGTCAACAGTTTATCCAGTGGAAAGAAATGTTATGCATATAAGTTATAACTTTGCCCATCCTGTGAGCTGAAGATATTGCTCATTGCATTTGTTATAAATAACCAAGTCTATCCTGGAAATGAAGCATGTCTGGAAACTCAAGACAATTTCTACCCTATCCCCTTTAATATGAACTGCGAGAGTTACTCCAGGCAGCCTGAGGCAATATTTAAAATTCTTGTGCTATCATTTCTATTAAATACAATGCAATATACATTTCTCAAGATGTGCCACATAATAAAGAAATCCCTTAGCAGCCACTTGTATATTCCTTGGAGAAAGGAGCTCAGCTATACAGCATTTTATGGGCTTGCTTGCTTGTTTGCTTATTTAAGTTAAAATACTTGTAGAGCACTCTTTATCAAAACACTCCATGATAGGGTACACATTTAAATACATTTCAAAACAACAATCAAGTTGCAGCAAAATATTCCAGGACAACAATAACAAAACAAAACAACTCCTGAACAGACAAACAAAAGAAACAAATCTGTAAATGTGATGAACTGAAAGTTCTTCTTCCAGTATTAGGGCACGTCCCCATGGAAGCTGGTTGCTTTACTTGTGACGCGTGTCATAAAAATCCATGTTGTAACTCGCGATAAAGCGTCCCCATGTGGTTTGAGGCAATACGGATTCAAATAATATGTGCCTGTCCCCATGGAAGCCACAGCATGAACTCAGATCTTTTTCTCCCCACCCTCTCCCCTGATAGGAAGCCGGGTTCACGTCACCATAACCCATCCCGCCTGCTGCAGCGATGACAGGCAAACACGTCAGTTGCACCTCCATGAACACAAAGATCATTCCCTTCCTTGGCCGCCACAGTTAAAAGCATAACCAAAAGTTAGTTAAAAGCATAACTAAAAGCAGATTGTTCCCTTCCTTGTCTGCCACAGATTAGCGGAGGTGTTCACATGGGCATGACAGTGGGCACCCCCCACTCGCAACCGGCTCAAAATTTTCTCCCAATTCAGGTTGACTTGTCTCAATCACTTTCAGATCAACCAATCCTGAAGGAGGAAAAAACCTTTTAATTTCACTACTATTATGTGGCTTAATAGTCAACAGATTGCCAGGGTCTAATCGCAGCACGCACGGCAGGAACAGAGAGCAGAGGCGAAACCATGCTGGCTAATACTGCAGCTGCCAAGCTCTGCCCCAAATAACCTGGAAGCATCCGCATGACCCCAGGACAATACGTGCTAGCCCCTTATTTCGGATGTAGTACCCTTATTAAGTGGGGTCTCGCATGTAGCCCGTATTAGGGCTTTGCATGGAGATGCCCCAGAGTCAAGCTCAGAATCATTTCAGAAAATTTTCAGCATGGGGATGGGTCCTTAGTGACTAAGCAAAGTACCAAATATGCCTTTGGGGAGTGAGAGGTGAATGGAAATTCCTGCAACAGGACATAACTGCAGAATCCCTCTATCTTTTAGCTTTTCTTTTTACAGAGGAGGAGGATTGAAACAGGACATCTGGAAAAGATCTTAAGATATTGGCAGATTGATATGAGAGGAGGATCTTGTTTAAGTATTTTGTCCCAAGTCAAACTCTTTAATGTAAACATCAAGGCAGTGAATTTTGATTACACATGCAAACAGATAGGCCGTGTTCCCATGGCTGCTGAGATGATGCGTTTTGGAAGTGTATGTTTGAAATACGTGTTTAAAACGCAATAAATAGTCTGCATGCTTTTAAGGATAGCACGGAATCAAATTGAATCCCCATGCAAATCATGCTAGTGAACCCACATCATTTTCTCCCAGCCTCCTCTTGTTGCTGCCCTGTTGCTGGTGCTGCTGCCCCCACTGCCCCGGGGCTCAGATCCACCACCCCAGTGCTCTTCAAGCTTCTGCTGCTGCCACTGCCGCCACTGCCATGGGTGCCGCCAAGCAGCCCCAGGGCTGCTCCTCACCCACCAGTGGTGGTGGCACAAAGAACCCAAGAGGAGCAGCCCCAGGGTGGCAGCGGCGGCAGATGACCTGACTGAGGCAGCCAGGGCTGCTCCTCTTGGGCTCTGCACCCATTGCACAGAGACCACACAGCCCACCAGCGGCGGCTGCGCACAACCCAGCCGAGGCAGCCAGAGCTGCTCCTCTTGGGCTCTGTGTGCTGCTGCCGCCACCACCGGTAAGTGAGGAGCAGCCCCGGGCTGCTTGGTGGCAGCAATGGCAGCGGGGGCAGCAGCAGAAGCTTGGAGAGTGCTGGGGTGAAGGATCTGAGCCCCAGGGTGGCGGAGGCAGCAGCACCAGCAACAGGGCAGCGACGTGTGTGCCGTGGGCGGGAATGACAGCCAGTTGTGGTTGCTGTCATTCCCCCTTTAATGTGCTCATCTTCGCTCATGCTTAAAAGCACTTAAATCTCTCTCTCCCTCCCTCCCTCCCTCCCTGACAAACCCAGAGGGCAAGATGTTGAGTTATGCTTTGGGGGGTGGAGATGAACCGGGAGTGTCCCCAGGCACCCAGGCCAATGTGTGTTAGCCCCTTATTACGTATGTAGTACACTTGTCAAGTGGGTTTTTTTAAACTCGTATTGGCTGGCATGTAGCACGAATTAGGGGCTTGCATGGGGACACTCCCGAAATGGACATGTATTCATTTTGGAATATTTTGAGCATGTGGACATGGCCATAGTCACTGTAGATCTTTTAAAATAGGTATAGTATGAGTTTAGGGTTGCCCCTGGACCACATCTCCACTTACCTGTCTGGGACATTTCCATGGGACCAAGAAGACACCAGCTACATTTTTGATGACAGTGGGTTCTCCACTCCAACCATGCTGGCCCCTTTGCTGGTAGTCCCAGAACATGGAAGCATGCTATCTGCATACCTCTGATGTCCCTCTGGTAGTAGCAGAGTACCAGTACTTCTAGCAATCTGGATTAAGGGCCTCTTTATTTGGAAGATGTTCTATCAAATGCAGATAAAGCAGAAACAATGGGGCAGGCCTCCTTGGTTTGCCTTAATGTGCAGATGAGGAGGCCCAGAATTCAAATTATGAGGTTCTTTAGACTGGATGAAATATAAGTGCAGAAAGGGCTCTTGACCCACCCAGTTTTAACTGAGTCTACTTGTTGACTTTTGTATGTGGGGTTTCACCCTAGTTTTGAATTTCTTCCATAAACTGTTTTGAGATTTTCTTAATAAGAAGTGGTATACAAATGTTTCAAAAAGACACATAATGCTGACTTCCAGCAGCTGAGGTCTGTACTGACCAAGTCATGTTTCTACATCTATGTTGGGAGCAGGATGGTTTTAGGCATCTTGCTGGTTGATTCCTCATATCCAAGTCCAGCATACAAAGATATGTGAGGAAGCGGTGCATGAACTCCTTGCTTAAAGAGTGTAATTTTGTGCCCTCGCCTCCAGGCATAATTGGTTGGGCAATGTCTTCTTCAGTGAGTGGTTTAGCACAGAAACCCCATGTTTTAGATGCTTCACTGAGTTGTCTGAGGCCAAAAACATGGCCCAAAGATTCTGAATATTCTTTAAAGAGAGCTCCAACCCTCTACAGCAGAGCTCAATGATTATCTTGGGCATGTGGGGGTATTTATTATTTGAGAACATGTCATATATCCCTCTCCTTTCCAGTTGTGTCTTTAACCCATGAGTGGAAAAGCTTATGAGCTTTTTAAGCACCAGGGGGCTCCCAAGGGACATTGAAAAAATCAAATAAGAATTTTCCATGTATGAAACATGCTACTAGTGTGATGCCTGCACTGTGAGAGAAGTTCCACCAGGATGTTTGCTCAATGGGTGCAGGGACATGTGGTCCCCCCACTCCCTTCAAGCGCTCTCACGCTGTCATTATGGTGCAATGCTGATTCTGCCATAATCTTTCCCTTTTTGAACATTCAAAACACTTCAGGTTAACCAGACATTTTCTCAAGAGCTTTGTGCCATGAAAACATAAGAGGAGTTCTGCTGCGTCAGGCCACAGCCCATCTAGACCAGCACAGTGAAGACTGTAAAAAGAAAAGTTCACCACCTGCATGCCTGCCAGGTCCTTGAGACCCACAGTATTGTTAGGAATTGTTACTTAGAGAAGTAAAAGTCTAACACAGCTAAGAAAATTAGCAAAGCAATGGCACAAAATTGCCTGTGTAACTTCTTAAAGAAAAGCACTGCTGGAAAGTTCATTCACTATTTCTTTGGGAGCCACAGACTTTTTAATAGATCTAGAAGTCCTTAAAAATAATAAGTGACTATGGCCCTGTTTAAAGCCAGAAACAAGTTGACCAATTGCTGCTGTGTTTTACTTCAGGGTATCCATCTCAGGCAAAAGGAGAGAGGAAAAGACTAGCCTATAATGGTTTGCCTGGCTTGAAAACTCCATTTTGGACCATGGAGAGTCATATTTCAGAGAGTATTGATCAGACTGCAGTTTGTGTTTCCTTGCGTCCATGATCCTGTTTGCAGCCCTGTAAAATAATAATAGTACTCGTGTCAGTGAGGTAATTACCATTGATCTAACACAGTGTGACAAATTTTTCAGTCATGCCACTTGATTCATACTTAAAGTTATGGCACTGCTGACTGTTCCTTAAATAATTGAAGGATGCCCTTTGTAAATCAGTGGGCTTTCCCCCAAAAAGTGGCAGTTTCTTCTTTGTTGAGAGCTTGTTACCTAGCTTCATCAGGGATTTGCAAATTAAACAGACAGGCTTTTAGCATCATATGTAGCTTGCGGGAGGCGCTAACGTTGTTGGTGCTGGCAAATCATTTATGACACTTTGCAAAACTACAGGGGAGACCAGCTATCATGTTTCAGCTGCCTTGACTGCATGAAGAACAACTAAGAGCTAAATGTAACAGACATAGAGAGAGTGTACAAGGTCTCTGGGCTGATGGTTTTGCTTGAGGAAAGGTTCCTTTCCGTATCTGAACACAGGAGGAGCATAGGGCCTGACTGACTCCGGCTGAAAAATAATGATCATTCACAGCATAAGGGCTGTAAGAGGAAAACCATGAGAACCTTAATCACAACTTCTTAACCGCAGCAAGGATCACGGCAACAAGTAAATTCTTCTTGGCCTCACTAAGAGTTCCAGCTGAAAGAGAACAGGGCTGTTAGGCATTTAATAGCTGCATGCAGGAAGAAATTCTGGTTAATTTAGTTTCTCAGAAGTTACACCTGAAGTGGAGGAAATGAAAAGAGCCTTATTACCTCAATTAGAAAATTTATCTTTAAAAAGAATAAAAAATAAGAGTAGTGAGCAGAAGTAAAAGGAGGGTAGGGAGGTCCTATATTTTGATAGCAGCACAGATTAAGTTATTTCAGAAGGGGCTACTTGCACCTGACCACTTGATTTTAGTGATTGATTTTTAAAATGTTAAATGTCTGCAAGGGGTAGAATGGATTTAGCTCAGACCTTTGTCTCAGTCTACAGAAGAGTCCAAGGCTTTGCCATCTGCATGCCATTGCATAAAAGTGCAAGGTAGGAACTTCTGTGATTTCAAAGAAGGTCCTCAGGCCTGGGACAGGATGGGATGGAATAGACATTCTGGAATGCAGACAGACTTATCCCATCCCGATGGCAAACTATCCCAAGGTGGGATGTGTTGCCTATAGCAAGCTACACAATCTGACCTTGGACCAGGGTACCACAGGTGAGTGCAGGAACAACCTTAGGCAGGATCTACATGGTGCCACTATAACTGACCCATTGGCATGGTGAAGTGTCCACACAGACCCGTACTTTCACTTTCCTAACAGCTACGCTACCATCATACTGCACACCTCCAGCAGACTACTGTACAAGACTGTACAGTCTTCAAACAGTCTTCCATTTCCTGTGTTTGAAGACTGAATAGGACTGTACAGGCCAGTAGACCACAGTAGATCTGTTGTAGCTGAGTGGTACAATACTGTCCTAACCACCAGGAGAATAGGAAGTCAATGACCCCCCAGTAATCAGCATCACAGTCAGGAAACAGAAGTTCTCCAACCGTGATGTTCATGCGGCTAGAAGCAGCAGCAGGCATGGTTCTTTCTTAGTCCCATACAGTTCCTGCCTTAGAATTCATTGTCAAAGTAACTTCATTTGTTCCTTACACTAAAATTAAGTTCTTGATTGAGCCTACAAAATGGAATATAAATGCTAGAATAAGCCTATACCACAAACTAGATTACACCAAGAAATCCAGTTGTCATTGTAGCCAACTGCTCTTCACAAAACAAAGGTGACAGCCAAAATGAAGAAAAACACAATAGGAGTCAGACAGTCCAAGGTCATCAGACACTGAAAGATCAACATAGAAGTCACAGTCAGAATCAAGAAGCCATAAAGTACAAGTTTTAGGAACAATCCAAAGCCAGGGTCAGAAGATGGTCAGGAATCAGGAGGCAAGAAACATGAGCAGGAGGTTGCAAACATCCAGGTAGAAGAAATGCCAGCAACAGCTTGACTGGTAAGCTGCACTGGCTTTTATCCCTCAGAATCAGATTTCAGCCAGCCTGTGGGGCAAGGCTTGATTACTCAGCATCTTCTATATAGCCATTCTGATGTATGAAGCATTGATTTCTCCCGGTGTTGCTCTGCCAGGGAAGGCCTTTTGCCAGCATTGTGTATCTGAGAGGCTGGTCTCTGTGATGTCTCTGCTTCTTTGGCCTTGAGTTTCAGGCTCTCCAGCCTCTGTGTGAATAACAGCTGTCTCAGATACCACTTCTGAATAGACAGATTCATCATCTGAGGCAACATCCTTATCCAAAGCAGTTTGCACCACATGACAGCAAGTCAATGGGGTTCACAGGGAAGGCAGAGTCTGTGTTTGGGCTGAATTACTTGATCCAGGTCAGCCTGGAGCAGTGAATGACAGTGCATGCCAAGGGCAATCCACTCCACTATGGTCCCAGAAAGCTCTGGAGCCTCCAGAGTTTCAGGCTGAGGGACAACAAAAACAACCCATTCCCAGAATCCCCACAAAGTGGCATGGGTTACACATATCACTTGGGCAGGTTCAAAGTAGGGAACACTCGGGAGACCTCTTAGCGTGATTTCCTTTTAGTTCTCTTCCTGGTGCTATTATCTGAGTCATGTAGAGATAACAGTTCCCAGCAGCATCTAGCACAATCCTCAGGAACTATGCAGAAGCTGCCTAGAAGGCTACCACAGGAACACTCCAAATGCAAGAATTTCTCGTGAGCTGTTTAAGCAACAAGGGTGCTCTAGACTTCATTATTATTGATTCCTCCAGGTAGAAATGGGCAAAAAAATGTTAATCACCTTTGCAATTCATACAAATTGTAACACTTTGAATGTTCACATTCAAATTGAATATTGGCTATATTCAAAAGCAAAACAAAAGTTTTTATGCACTTTCAAAACTTCATTACATTTGCAAAGGTGAATTTGTGGATTCCTAGCAGATTCAGGGTGGATTCTGTGGGGGTGCAATTTGCCCATCTCAGCTAAAGCAACTCATACTAAAGTAACTAGGACAAAGGATACATCCTGGGTCACTGTAACTTTCCTAATATCTCTCTGAAACAAGGTCTCAGAAAAGGCATAACATCGATATCACTTCCACAGTACATGTAAACAATGTACAGCATCCAAGGATGCTGACACGAGATATCCACATGCACAGAGACAGGCTTCTATTGATCGTACACCATATCCTTGCATATACTGGTTCTGTCCAGTCCTCTTGTTGTAACCAAATATGGGTTTCCTGAGGGTACTTTGCCATTGTTCAGAGAAACTGTATAAAAGCCTTGGCATGTGTTAATAAAGAAAGGCTAAGGGCTTACTTCTTTCACTTGGCAACCATCCTACATGTGAGTCCTAAATCATTACTACAGGATTCAAAGTAGATTTGGAGGTGCAGCTGGTGGCGGTAGAGATTGAGGAACATTCAAAGAACATTCAAAGTGAATTTAAAGCCTAGCATGTTAGAAGTAGCTCCATTGCAAATTTCCCTCACATTTGCTTTGATGCAAAGCAAACAGGGAAAAAAATGCCCACATCCTTATCTCCAATAGGGCTCTGGTTCAGAGAAAAATTATTGGGCTTATATTACAACTACAATCTGAGCTGACAGTGAGTTTTCACAAGACCCCCCCCAAAAAAAAAAAAAGATTAAAGGTGTGTGTGAGTTGCTCTCAACTTCTGTTAATTGGGGGTGCACATATACAACACTAGGTGATAGACTTGTCCGTAAGCCCCTCTGGGAGATTTAAACTTTAAAAATAAGCTATTTCACTAAATAGAAACCCCTAAACCACTCAGGACTGCAATTAAGGGTGAGGAGAGTAAAGGTGAAAGAAGGAGGTGAAAAGAAGAGGAAGAGAAGTGAGATTCCTGAGGATTCAGTGAAATTGAGAAAGAGCTTGTCAGTTTTAAGTATGGTATTCCGTAAAACTCCACCATCCCTGAAAAGAGTAATGTCAGAGATGAACCAAAAGTTAGACCTGCTATTGGAGTCTTTTAAGAAACTGTAAACTCAGATGTAGAAAATGGATAAAATAGTGGGAAAGGTAGCAGCTCCAACAACTTCCCCCATGCGCCGTGCACCGCCAGAAACACACTGCATGCTCCAGTCCCACGGCTCTGGGGGCGGCACTGGCAGCGCGGAAGGCCAGATCCCCTTTGGAATGGGTGCTGCGGCCTCCGCACAGCACACAGGGGATCTGGCTGGCCCGATCCATCCTCCCTGCACGTGTGTGGATGCATGGGGCCTCCGAGTACCTGTCCCTATTTGGGACAGATTATCGGGAGGACGGATCACCAAGAAACGGATTTACTTTAATCCATTTCCTGGCGGCAGGTGTGAAAGCACCCAAGTTCTTAATTTGTAAAGGCTCTCTAGTATTTAGGTTCAACAATTATGAAGTGTAGTCTTGGCTTGGCAATGAGGAGTTGCATGAGTTACTGCTGGACTTCTACGCAAAATCACTTTAATAGCATAAGAATCCTCAGATAACCCTACAACAAGAGAAAGAATCTCTGTTGGCCCACTGAAATTCATTGATGCATCTGACCACTTGAAAATAGGAATGTTGAAAGGGGTCATAACCTTCTTTGTACAACAATACAGCATATTTATTTATTCAGTAATGCAAGAGGGAGGTTTTTTCCCCTACAAAGATGTTATATCACAGCATAATAGCCTTTTAATTAAATTAACCATTCTCATCAGAAGCCTCTAGAACCACCGTATTGTTAGACTGTGAAAAGCAAAGGCCCCCATTCTAAGACTCTTTGAATGATGCATAAAGGGATTGCTATTGTGGGCATTCTTGTACCTGCTCAAGGTGATCACAGAATGAATACAAAAGCATCTTTGGAAGAGTTTACTAAATAAGTCTAGGATTGAACAGGCAGTGTATTCAGGGGTCAAATTTAATTCCTTCCCTGCTTTTGTATTCAGATTAAAGGCCAAGGTGGATTTGCGGAAGCCAGGAGTTCTTCTGTTAATACTGCTTTTGCACTTAACCTGCAATTTACCTGTCATGAGCCAACACTTTAAAGAAGAGCTAAATCCTTACCGCTTCCAAACAATTTACCTTGCATCTGAATGAATGTTCTTTGGCTCCACGATGATTACAAGAACTAACCACAATTGAAAGGATCTCTGTGCAGAAATCATATCACAGTTCAATTTGCTTTCAATGAAAAGCCAATTTTGGACAAATCAAGCATTCCTGGAAAAACTGAAAAGAAAGGGGGTGAAAGAAAGAAAAAACAACAGTAACATTAAATCAGCCCTGATCAACTCCTTGGTGTTGAAATACAACTTCCACTCAGTACACCAATGCTCAAAAAGTCTCATGCAATTCTAGGCTCCCCAGCGTAAGTGGGAGATTTATTAAGTGGTCTGTCCACACTGATATCAAACTTTTCCCTAGTGGGGGTCCTATGTTAAATTCTGTCATTAAAACCTATTACAGAGCTATCAAAACTGGCTGTAATTCTGTCTAATGACCTCATTTCCCTAAGCGTAACCCTGGCCACTCGGTGTGAGTTTTGCTGATTGGTGCGGGGCCTCTCAGTAGGCAGTACTTCCTTACCATTTTTTTTGTTAAGAGAGAGACAGAAAAATCAATGTCTGTAGAGATGACAAGCCATGAGGCCAGCAGCGAGGGACCTAGAAAACAATCCAATATACCATTTCCTATCCAGTCTATTAGCTACTCCAGTCAGCCTAGGCTGTAAGTTTTGATTGAAGGCTGGGCTGAGACCAGATAGGCGAAAAAAAGAGGCCGAGCCAGTACAGCTGCTAAGCAAGCCTGCTTTATGGCTTCCTGAAATCAGTCATAAAAATAGGTGTATATAAAAATGGATTATTGCATTAAAAGTTTAAAATGGCTCTTTCCTCTCTGCTTCTCTTCCCTCCCTCCCTCCTCCATCTTTCTTTGCTCTGGTTAAGGTAATGTGGAGGTGGAAGAAGAAAGAAAGTGTTCGCCACACATAGAGATCCGTATCCAGATATGCCTTATCCGCACCTCATCTCTCTCACACACAACCCACACCCACACAACACATCTACTTGCCATGAAATCATTTCGTAAATACAAAAGAGGCCCCTCAGGCTATTAGTGCCCAGACACTCATTTTTGGAGTGGATAATTGACTTCTTTCAGTTGATAATTCATAGCTTGCATATGCGGGCTAATACATCAGCGCCCAGAGATTTCTGAAGAGCCCGGAGCAGAAGTAGAAAGGGCGAGTGGAGAGAGGAAAGGGGGGGGGGAATTCAGATGATAGATGAGTGCATTACAGCTTTATGAATGAATTATGTCCCACAAATACCTTGAGCAGGAAAGTCCGTCGGCCTCTATCTATACTAATCTGGGAGGAATTATGACGATTTTCACATTAAAAGGAGTGGAGAGAAGGCAAGAAGGTGGGGATTAATTGAGCAATTGGGCCATTAAAATGGATGTCCCAGCATTTGGGCGTCCACTCACTCATTCATCATATGATAGGAAGCTTCCGTCTTTTTAAAAATATATGTACTCTTGTCATATAAAAACCAGTTGGGTTTCTCTTGACAAGACAAAGTCATTTTTATGTATGGAAAGTCCATGTTCCTTTATGACCATATTGGTGGTGCTTTTATTTTGTTTTTTTGTTTTTTGTTTTGATGTGTGTAAAAGAGTATAATTGAACAGAGTAGATTCTGAACCACTAGCTTAAAATAATCAGAATTCTTTACTATACTATGTTTTTGTTGTTTGTTTTAACGAAAAATAAATAAACCTCTATGGCACCTGGATGCATAGGTTATGGCATGCAAATATGATGGATACTTTCAGTCTAAAAGTCATATTAGCAAATATATGTAACAAGAAGCCAAAAAATTAAAACCCTGGGAAATATTTTGACATCTCTCTCATTTTATAGATACAAAATATCTGAGAACTGTAACTGTCCAGGGGGCAGGCATTTTTTCCTGTTCTTTTCTAATCAGAATTAATTTGCAAGCTACCTGCTGAAGTCTGATGTACTTAAAAGCACACAACCATCCTTTTGTCCTCCCCTTTTTAGGAACTGACACTGTAGCTTCTTTGTGTTCAAAAAGCAGCTTGGGGATTGAGCATTGGTACCCAGTTAAAAAAAGGGAAGGGCTTTAAATTGTTCTTGTAAAATGATCCAAGTATTGTTTTTATAAATGCTTAGTGTTGGCATACTTTGAAAGCATCTTCTAGAAAGGGAATTAAGATCAATGCAGTTATGCACTTGTTCGGTTTCTTCTAGGTATTACGGTCAGCCTAAAGAACGGACGTGTCTCTCAGGCTCTGGGTCATTGTCTTTTGCTTGCTGAAATATTTCATTCCCAGTGCTTCTGTCTTATTTTCTTTTAAATCCTTTCTTTCAGTTTTACATACTATTTGCAGAGGCCTAGGCACTTTTATGAATAAAGTACAACGAAAGAAAGAAACTCATAATGCTAGGAACTTTAAAATGTCATATAAATATTAGTGATTAATAAAAAGAGCTAATTTATTTCATGCAAATAAATGAAATTATGAAGGTCTGTAAATAATGTAATAAAAGCATATCTTACCATTTTCAATCCTTAATAATCTAGTTCTAATAGATATTAATCTGGTCCATTGTCCATTTTGGCCCATTTTGATGCAAATATGAGGAATTGCACTTGGAACAATGTAGCATTTTCCTAGGGCATATTTGGTAGATTTTTTTTTCTTACAAGGTAATGTGTAATTATGTGTACCCTAATCTAAAAATAAAATCTAGTAGAATTATTGGGCTGTACTTTCAAGAAAACAAGCAGAGAATTAAACAGAAGTTTTTTCAGGGATTATAAATGGATGTTCAATTTTTGTGGTTTCCTCTGAAATTAAATGATGCTTAGAATGAAATTATTGCTATCAGAAAGATTGCGGTTTAGTTAAGTAATGCCGTACCATTCCTGAGAAGTACTGAAATGGAGTCAAGTTTAAATGCCATTTGTCAAATATACTATGTGCAGCCAGACACTGGTTACTTATTCCACTGTATTTAGATATTCCAGAAGAAAGCATGGATCTTACAGAATAAGTAACTAATGTCTGGGTGCAGCCTATATTATACTCTCATGGCTCTCATTCTCTAATAGTAATAGGAGTATGCAACAGAAGCTTCCAACATACCAAGTGCCTTTAAAACTGCAAGGTACTTTCTGCAGCAGAAGCAGGTACTTGTTCTGCAGAATAAGGGGGCTCAGATGGACCACAGGTAAAACATAAACCACTTTCTACAACTAATTGTGGAAATTTATGAAGCCAACAAGCTCCTAGAAGAAACCATCAGCTGGCTTCCTGATTTTCCAGTCTTTCAAGCCAAGTTCTCTACTCTTCAAAAAGATGAACACTTACTACTATTGCCAAAACAAAACAAAACAAAAGAAGAAAATATTTTGCAGATTTCCAGGTTCTCGCTGGAGGACAGAAGGACTATAGTCTCCACATGATGGGTGAAGAGGGCCTACAGGTCGGTGCCTTGGGAGAGGCACTTCAATCACTATGTTGAAGGGCAACTCCATAGTGATCGGGTCCTTCACACAAAGGAATCTCCAATGGTGATTGTGACCTTTTACTAGGGCAGGGCACCAATAGTAAAGCACCCCATGTGGCCACAAGTGAAAGCTCTCCACTTATTGTCTCTTCCAGGTCTGTTGGTATCCTGACCTAGATGGTCATTTTGGCCACCTGGACTGGGCTACACTCTGTCCAATGAAAACAGAAGTAAGGGCCCAGAAAAGGCTAGATCCCATTCCAGAAGATATTGTGGAAGAGGCCCCAAATGCAGCTTGGAATAGGCCATTTACACACTTGTGTTGACCGGCACAGGCCCAATGCCCCCTTAGTACATGGCATAGACTGGAAGAAGACACCAAAATGTAGCCCTATCTCAGTCTACTGGTAGACATTTTAAAAGAAGTCCACAAAGAGGTCTTCTGGTATACTGGATCACAAGGGCATGCAGATGGCATACCCCTGTGAGCCAGTATTCCATAGGGGATCCTTTTGAGCGGTGTCACAAGAAACACCACTGGACGTACTGCCAGAAGTGATGCACTCCAGAAAGAGCCCTCCTGGAAACATTCAAAGGCTTGGCACTGCCTCTAAGGATTCTCCTGAAGCAGTAGCCAGGCCAGGAGTAGATAAGCCAGCTGAATGCATATGGCCCTATCATGCTCTAGTGGCAATCTATCCCAGTGTGGAGAAAGCTGCTATTTCCTGAACAAGGAAGGAGTATGGAAAAGGCCTAGAATTATTAAGAAAGTGACTCTTTCTGCAATCTTTCCAAGTCCGAAGACACCTTAATGAATTATCTCAGAATTAGTTCTTCTTTCATGCATTTTAGCAGATGCACCATACTACATTTTGTTAAAACCTGTGGATAAAGTTCAGTAATACACAAAACTGGAAACCAAAAACATGCAAGCAAATAGGATCCAGAAAAAAGCCTCAAATTTCAAAAAGTAAAATATTGAATAAGGACTCATATACAAACTAACAGTGCATAGAAAACAGAAAACTGAAACTGTGTTCAAGTTTTCAAGAAGCTAATATAGTAAAAACATCGAGATATAATTTTATAAGATTTATTACAAGCAATAATATCAGACATAAGATCATATCACTCCTGGAACTACAAACATGGAATTGTCATCATTGTTTGTTCATATCAGAATCATTAGAATGTACATAATATATGTACAGTAACACCAGTGTCACTAACAAGAGAAAAGGTTAAAAAAAATCAATTCTTTGGGCAATTACAATGCAAAACTGCAGAAAATAGCCAGAAAATATACTTGCTTGCAGAGCACCACACATAGGTAAAAAATGGTGTCTGCATCAATTGTTCTCCAATGAAACAAATCACTAAATGACTGTGAAGAAGGTTTAGGCTGCGTCTATACAGGCAAATATCTTGCCCATCAGAGGCGTTTTTGCACTACAGCTGAACGGCTGTAATGGAATAAGGCTAGGCCACATGGGGACACTTTCCCCATTCACACCTAGGCAGGTAAGGAATGTGTGGGCATGCATTCCTACTTGCCTACGTGCAAAAGGGGAATCCATCCCCATGGGGACTAGCCTGAAAAGGGTGGCTCAGGCGTGGGACACAACTCCCAGGCCTGTCCCCCATTGGGCTGAATTCAACCCAGGAGCAGGCCGGCCTGTTGTGTTCCTTCCCCGGTTCCTGTGGGCTCTAGGGGACTGGATCGGGTCCTCTAGGGCCCGCAGGACACATACCCCGGGCACTGGCCTACATGGAGATGCACACAAGAGAGAGACACTTACCTTGTGCTTGCTGGGTTCTGAAGTGGCGAGCCTGGTCGGTGGCGCTGTGTGTCTGTGCATGCCACCTGCTCTGATTGGCTAGCTACAGCTAGCCAATCAGAGCTAGCCAATCAGAGCTAGCCAATCAGCTAGCCAACCAGAGCTAGCCAATCAGCTAGCCAATCAAAGCAGCAGTGCATGCTGGCTGGCTGAACTTGCCACTTTGGAACCCAGCGGCAACAAGGTAAGTGCCTCTCGCACACACATGCATCCCCACATAGGCCCATGCCTGGGGGGGGATGGGGGGGTTCCTGCGGCCTCTAGGGTACCCAATCTGGTCCCCTAGAACCCACAGGAACCCAAGGAAGGAATGCGGCAGGCCTGTCCAATGGGGGCAGCCAGAGGCAAGGCCTGCAGCTGTCAGGGACGAAGCATGTGAATGCTCTCTCTCCTGAAGAGCTGCAGGATGGCCGGGGACAGCCACGAACATCCTGGGCCAGGTGTAGAGCACAATTTCGGAATGCATGTGGTTGCCCTGGGATGGGCTGAGACAGTTCTGAACAGAACCGCCAGCCCAGTGGAGCAAATGCTCCATCCCAGAGCATCCTGCACATGTTCCATAGGCCCTTGTGCAAAAAGGCCTCTAGTCTTCTGGCTGCCTCTGAGGTACCAAGTTGTTGTTGTTCTTTTGCACAGTGGTGCTTGATTCTCCACAATCCCATGAACTAGGCTATCCTCAAAGTTTTCCCTGACTCATGTTTGTGAGAAAATAGACAGCCATCATATTACACTCACATTATGTCAGGCTGGCAAAAAATGACCACAAGACTCTTTCTTGAAAAAGATGAACAGTGATTTACTTCAGCTCAGCATTAGGACATTTCTTGTTGGGAGCAACTTGGAACAGAAAGCCCAGCATATTTATATGTTTCATAGCTGGGTGGGGTTTAGCCCTTAACCAATGAACAATAACTATTTTTCAAAACCAATTTAAACTTGGAGCCAAAACCTCAAAGACAAATGTATCACTTGACCTCAGCAGGGAGGGGGAAGTCAACTATTATTTCCAAAACCACAGGCAGCCATTATATACTTATATACAGAATCTGTCATATATACTTATATGACAGAAATCTTACACACAAATATTATGGCGGGCAGCTAGCCCTGCCTGACACATTACACATTATACATTTGCTGTATAGTACAATAATTGACTGGAGGTGCATACCACGGACTTCTGTAATTTCTTCATTAAATGCTTTGATGTGTCCATATATGTGTGTTTTGAAACAGGAAGTATAAAACCTGACTCAGGCGGGTCTTACACCACTGCAACTTCTGAAGCGCTTACTCCAGAGCTAAAAGTGGTAAATGTGCCATTTGCGCATTTTTCCTCATCTGCAGCAGTATAAATATCCAGTTCAGAGAACTTTTCTTCCTTGGCTTTGACATTGCTTCCAAGGACCATTTAGAAAGACACATGAAGTGACTGTGGAAGTCAGCCATTTTCTGTGCCTTACCAAACAGGGCCAGGTTGTGCAGATTTCTGGAAGCACTTTTGAAGAAGATCAACATGAGGTGCGTCCCCAAGCAATAAAAAGCTCGTTAAAAAGCTTCTTTTGCCTCTGAGCTCCCCAATGCACGGCTTTTCTCCAAACTTCCAGCAGCACAAAAGGAAGAAAATGCGGGGGGGGGGAGGGCCCTTTAAACAAGACTACCAGAGCACTTTTTGGAAGCTGCGGGTATTCCAAGCAACATTGTGCAGGGAGAGGCTCCGTGGCAAAAGGGGCGGGGATTGGCGACCAAGATCTCTGAAAAAAGCACCCTGGCTCTGCTGCTGCCGCCGCCTGCACGCACCTTAAACATTCACACATCTCCCAGAACAGCAGCACCTTCCCTTCCTTTTCCTTTCTAAAGGTCAGAACTTTTAAAAAGCCAGAATTGCAAAGAATTGCAACATTGTTATCAGGTGTGAAGTGGGTGGATTGCTAGAGTGTAACAGCTGCTATAGGGGGTGGATTTTTACAGTGAAATCACTATCTTTGAAAGCAAGCTCTTGATCCCAAAGTGATAAATGGCTCTGGTGGGTTTTGCAAGCAGGGGAGACAAACAGAGAACTTGTAAATATGGCTATTTTTCTTTTGGACTTGTTGGGGGTTGTCTCCCCAGCACCCTATCAAGCAGAAAGGGGATGGGGAGAAAAAGATGTTGGCAAACAAAACACGCTTCCTTGGGGATGGTAGGTGCGTTTAAAATGCGTGTTTTACCGAACCTCATGAGGAGGCTTATTCCAGAATTGAACGACACTTTTAAAGTCCGCTGGAATAGAGGGACAGTAGAGGAAAATTAAAGAGGCAAATAAGTTGCTTGGGGACACAGCCATGGTGGCAGAGTTGAGGTAAACACTTTTTTACCTGTGTAAAAATCACTACTGACAGTATTTTGTACTCCTCTGTGTCAGTTTGTTTACTCCATGGGTGTGAGGACATGTGATCACTGATTTCTTCAAGCACTCCCATGGTGTCATTTTGGCACCATGAAGATCCTGCCTCAGTTCAGAACTCAAAGTAAAATTCATTTTTAAAAAAGTGATAAAAAATAAAAGCAAAAGCTTTTGAATTATTTATTTGTTTGTTTATATTCATTTACTCTTATATTTATATCCTGCCCTTCACTAGGGGGTCCCAGGGTGGGTTACAGCAGTAAAAAAAATAACATTTGGAAGAATTAAAACATAATTAAAATACTTAACTAACTAAAACATAATTGAAATGATGTAAACAGCTTATCCTAAGTTTATGTTTGAGAAGCTTTCCTATTTTAAACAGTTAGCCATCTGATAAAGGATAGCACCTTAATATACACTTCTTTCATTTCCCCTCACAACAACCTTGTAAAGTAGCACCTAGCCAGAAGCATGCAAGTCTGACTCAGGGTGCCTGGACCAAAATCCCCTTCTGGGGTCTTATTCACAATTGCTCTGCATTGGAGGACCTCCTCTATGTGGTCATGATGACCCCAAAGGTCTTCTTTCAGTTTGACTTCTATAACAGCCACGCAATCTAGGGCATTGCCTAGCAACCAAAAAATTAAAAATCTATTCATTAAGGGTCCTGTTCCACATGCTGCTTTTTAAAACCCCATTGTTATTTGGAATTATCCATACCAAAGGGGCAGGAGAGAGGCAGGTTCTGTTCAAGAAGGCAGCAAGCAGCAGTACCAGCAGCACCAGCTAGCAGGTCAGAACTGTGGGGTGGACCTGAAAAGCTCCCTTATCCACACAAGGGCCAAAGGAAAGCTTTCTCCTCACTTTATTACCATGTCTTCCCTAGTCTATAGTCTCAACCTGAAGGTTCCATATGAAGAACCAGTTTTTCAGAGTTTTTTTGGATAGGTCTCTGCTTATGGAGGAAGACTGCTCAGATCCAATCTGATGAAAGGTGTAATAGGTGCTCCATCCACTGCTGAAAAATATACCTCCTCTATCTTCATTTTTGAGTGAGGAGACATATTTTACATGGCAAATGGAAATGCTTCCATTCAGGCTATGGAATCAAACCCTGCAACAAATGGTGCTTCTATTATGGTAACCAGAAATGGGGTGGTACAATTCTGGTGAGGTACCTGTTGAAACTGCAAATGGAAGCAGCAGGCATGTCCTTTTGCAAATGGAGATCCTTCCTTCCTTCCTTCCTTCCTTCCTTCCTTCCTTCCTTCCTTCCTTCCTTCCTTCCTTCCTTCCTTCCTTCCTAGTGCCCATAAATTATGAGAAGAAATTGCCCAAGGCCTCTAAATATCATGTATTGAGATTGGGGGTGATTCCTAAGATGCTGACAGAAAGTTTCTAACCTTCCAATTTCATTCTTGCTCTGTCATGTATAAACCACACAGGCTGCAAATCTACTTACTTGGATGTAATTGGCACTAAACTTCTCATGAATATATAGATATAGAATTGCATTGTCTTTCACTTTACGCTGCCTTCAAGCTGGAGAACTGAGTTCAAGATATTGTTCTTCTTTCACTCTCCCGTAGCCAACCAATTTATAATTTGTATTTCCAGTGGCAGAATCACAATGTCTCATAAAGACAAAATTACAACTCGCACGGGGAGGGCAGAGAGTTTATATTTAAATGATGCAGATGAAGATGATCTGAGCAGATGCTTTCCACAGGGAAATTTTGGATCAAAACTTCTGAATTTAAATAGACAAAACACCAGCACTCCCACCTGGTGGTAATTTTATATACTGCAGAATAAACAGACGTGGTCTAAGGAATTTGGGTGTAATTTCTAGGCAAATTTACATAGAGCAGTGTTGAGAATCAGCTTCATCGGAGGCAAATGACCAAATCTAAAGCATTTTGCACTGGGATACAGCATTGTCCTACAGGATGTGTGATCCTTGCTTGCATTGTAAGTCAGTATCACTCAGTTTTTTTCTTGTCCCCTGAAATACACAAAGCAAAATTAAGTTCAGGGGACTGCTTGTGTTATTGCTGTGTGGTATTATTTGTGCCTCTGTTCTAAATGAAACTATCCATTTTACTCAATTCTCTATATTGTGGGGGTGGGGGGAGCACGATGAAGTTCTGTCTCACAACTGGAGAAAATGCCTCCATTTTTGTTTCTCCCATCACACAAAAAGAGATACTTCATTTCAGATGAATTGGCACCCTCTGGTGGCTACATTTCTGTAAGGAACAGGATAAATAAAAACTGAAACGGCTCTTCTTGGGCTGTAATGCAGATGGCCAGATAAAGGTAGGTGTAACCATCCCTGGGGTGCAATGAAGGCATGCTGTTACCCTCATCAGGCCCTCAGCCATCCTCTAAGGTGGGATTTTCCCCATGTTTACCTCCACTACCACTGACTGGAGAGACATGATTTTTTGGGGGGGGGGGGCTGAGTAACATTGTTGAATACCCCTGATTAGGGATGAATGGGTTTTTTGACATTCAATTTGTAACAAACTGAATGTTAGAAAATCCGTATTCATTTGAATAGATTCCTTTCAAATGTGGTAGGATTCTACTCGATACAAATGTATTCATATGAATTCGTAAGAATATCCAATACGAATGAACAAACATCTGATACATATCCAATATGAACAAATGTATTTCCAATATGAACAAATATGTATCCACTACAAATGCATAAGTATCCTGTAACATATCCACTCTCTGAAATTGTCAAATCCGACCTGAATCTACTTTTAACCTGAGGCCTTTTCACATGAGGGGTTTTCAAACACGTGTAGAATGCGTTGGGATGGAGCATTCGCTCCTATGGGCCAGTAGCTCCATTCCAGGCCGCCTCACCCTGGCCCATCCCAACGCGTCTACATGCATTCAAGTTTCAGAGCACAAAAAAGTGCTCTGAAACTGTCCCAGCACGTTCGGCCCATCCCAGCGGGTTCCCAGCTGTACCAGAAGGAAAGCATTCACAAGCTCTCCCTCTGTGACAGCCGAGCCCCTCCCATAGCCTCCTCCCATTGGCTGCTGAGGAGGTAGGGGTGGACAGCCCTGGCATCTCCCTTCCCTGTGGTCGCATGCACTCCCCAGGGCCAGATCGGCTTCCTGGCGCTGGCAGGACTCCCACCCAGCACCCCCCACCCCACCCCAGGGGCACGCGTGTGTGAACAGGGCTTATCTGTTCAGCGCGGGGCAGCAAGTGGGGCGAGGAGGCCGGCTGCATTCTGCGCCTGCACGTGGGGTGGACCCTGATTCAGCAGGCACCTGCCTGGCTTCAACTGGCCATCTGCCCAGGCACGGATGCCTGGCGAATCAGGGACCACCCCGCACACCGGCACAGAAGGCAGCCAGACTCCTTGCCCCACTTGCTACCGCACGCCGAACAGGTAAGCCCCCTTGTGAGTCTCGGGACGGCCATTCTGCCCAAATGCGTCTAAGACAGTTTTCCATCTGCATGTAGGTAGGTAAAAGATGCGTTTGCAATGTGTCCTTTACCTGCCAGTGAGGATGGGAAAGTGTCTTAGGCGCGTTCAGGCCGAAAGATTCTATAGCATTTCAGCTGTAGTGCGCAGAGGCCTTTGCTCTCAATCCATGTCGAATGCAATAGCAGCTTTCCCACCTCCCCAGTTTAACAAGTTTCTGAACTATTCATACGAATGTTCTGAAACATATTAGATTCGTGTACGAGTTTCCAAATTCAGACAAATTTGTACAAATAACAAATGTTACGAATGCTATGAATATTTGTGCACATCCCTACCACTGATTTGTGGTCAACCCCTGGTTAGCTGCATTGCCTACTTCCAGGGAGAGGCTGGAGATTGAACCATCAACCCTCTGCTTTCCAGGCAGTTTTCTCTACCACTGAGCTACAGCCACTAGAGACAACATACCTTGACCGCATTGTCCCTGGGCCACAATTAGGTGCTGGACAAAAAAGGGTCAATTTCCATGTCCATTCAGTCTCCAGGCAAAAACTTCTGGGTCACAGAATGTTTGTTCTGCAGCCTCGAAGCCTGTGAGGCCAGGAAGTGCCAGCTATGTACGGAGCCTGCCTCCCAGACCACAGCAGGACTGTAGGGTTCCTCTGCAACAAAAGTGTTTTTGTAGGCCATGAAGATTCAGACACGGGATGCTCCATTTCAGCAGCCTAGTGATTGTGTTAATATGTTTGCTTATTTCTTTTTACTTGAGAAGTACAAAACAAAGCAATGTTTATTCCTTATATTAGAGATGAGTACCCTAAAGATTTAACTATTAATGCAAGAATAAAATTAACCAAGATTGAAATATAGTCACATAAGGACCATGATTCATCAAGGCAGAAAGAATATAAATTATAGCTGATGGTATTTTAATGATAACCAGGTGATTTTTTTGTTCTTCATGATGATTTATGTACATGAAATTGTGCATGACAGCTTTTCAAACAATGGAGGGTACCTAAACTTTGTTGACCAATTTCCGTTTATACTTTATTTCCAAAACCAAGCTAATGTACACATAAGGGCACATGGTAGAGGCATGGGGAGATATTTATAGAAAATTGAACAACCAGTGCTAAGGAAAATGTTCACAAGAAATAGTAGAAAAGATTTGAGAAGAGTTTGGTGATGAAAATTGTAGCTGTGTTTAAATATCCATGGAGGATGTTTAAAAGTCAGGGAGAAGAAGCATCCAGCTGGGATGTTACATCATGACCCACCTGAGACCTCTGATACCACTGTGAGGTGGGGGACATGGTGCATTGATTCCTGCTCTGGCATAGCCCGGTCCCACTGGTTTGGTTAGCAGAAGCCAGAAGGACACTGTGAAATGAATCAAAGAACTGCTGCTGTTTGCCTAGCATGGTCAGCTACCACAGACTGCTGAAAATCATCCCTAACATACAGGCACTGGCAGCACTTGGCCTTATTCCAGAATATATCCCAGAATAAGGGCCTGCTATCCACGTGCTAGTACAGACTGTGACAGACTCCAGGAAAGGCCTGCCATAGTCTGCTTTAGTATGCAGACAACAGCCCCCCTATCCCGGGATAAATTCCAGAATAAGGCCAAGTGCAGAAAGGACCCAATTTGGGGGTGGGGCAGCTATATAAATAGCCTGCCCCAATGGCCAGCAGCCATTTCTCCTCAATTCATCATGGGTTGAGGAGATATCAGCATGTGACATTGTCAAAACCTCATTCCCAGACCTCCTCAGGGGGCCTAATCACTTTAACAGCCACTCAGAAAACTTCCTCATATATCTTCATCTGCAATCACTTGGAAGTGCATTTTCTGGCCTTTAATTGTGGATTAGAGGTGGCAGCTAAGATCTGTAGGCTGATTTTCAAAGCTGCTTTCTCATTTTTACTTCATGTAGATGCAGCATCAGTTGACTGAATCCCCAGATTTGCCTCTGGTAAGTTCTATCTAATGCAGAGCTCCACTTTTCCAAAACAGTTTCCATGTTTATTGTTCAATCCATTCCAGATGGGAATTATTTTTGAAAAAAACTGTAGGGCTGTGTCCCCAAGCAATAAAAAAAGCTCATTAAAAAGCTTCTTTTGCCACGGAGCGTCTCCATGCATGGCTTTTCTCTGAGCTTCCAGCACCACAAAGAAGGAAAATCTGCGGAATAAAAAACCCTCTCCAAACAAGACTGCCAACGCACTTTTTGGAAGCCGTGAGTATTCCTAGCAACATTGTACATGGAGACGCTCCGTGGCAAAAGAGGCATTGGGGGCGGGGACTGCTGGCCAGAGAGATCATCTCTCTCTCACACTCACTTTTTTGCCTCTCATCCACAGCCATCATTCACGATCTATGAAAACAGTAGGCAGGCATTCCAATTGCATAAGATACATTGTAATGAATTGCTTCCGCCAGAAATTGAAAATGTTGAGAGTGAATGAGTGCACAATCGCTGGCTGGGGGAGGCATGTTGGAGATCTTGTAAATAGCGTTATGAATTGCTTCCGCCTGAGTGCTGCCTGCAGCCTGGCCGCCTTTGCAGGCATAGGAGATGAACTTGTAAATATCGGTGGCTATTTTTCTTTTGGTCTTTTCGGGGGTTGTCTCCCTGGTTGTGGCCATGCAGATCGCAGTCCCTTCCCATTCCCGCCAGCACCCTATCAACCAGAGAGGGGGTGGGGAGAAAAAGATGTGGGCAAATAAAACACACTTCTTTGGGGACGGTAGGTGCATTTTAAACACACATTTTGCTGAGCCTCATGCGGACGCTTATTCCGGAATTGAATGGCAATTTTAAAGTCTGCTGCAATAGAGGGACAAGGGACAATAGAGAAACAAAAAAGTACCATGGGGACGCAGCCATTTTCTTCCCCAAAGAACAAAGAGTCATCCTTCAGCCTCCAGCAGGCCAAGGGGCTTTAAAAAATTTTAGTCCTTCAAGAATGCTGTGGGGACCCTTTCCTCCCTCCCTTCCCCCTGGACACAAAGGGGGAAAGGAATACATATATCATTTAAACAAATGCCTGCTTCACAACCTAAACCACACTTTTTTCCTGTGAAAGGTTCCAGCTGCACATTTTTCCTTTAGTGAGTTTCCAGTTCTTGAGATACACCATTGTTGTTGTGTGCTTGTGGCTTCTAAACAAAGAGGCAAAGCCAAAGATCTGGTAATTAGCCAAAATCACACAGAATCATATATCAACAATTAATTATGGAGGAGAGGAAAGAGGAAAAAGATTTGAGGATACTTATATACCTTATTTAAAACAAATACATAAGGTGCAGGACAGCTGTTCATATAACATATGATAAAAATATATAAAGAAAACCTTATCACAACATCCTATATATACTATATACACATCCAGTTCAAAGTTAATGATATATAAAGTTGTATTTTTACTTGTGCCTTCCAGTCATGTTCCCACTGTGATGACTGCAATTTTAGATTCAAGATGGACAAACACTGAGCATGAATGTCCACTAGAGGGACTCAATAGCATTCAGTCACAGTGAAGGGACAATCAAAACAGTGCAATGTTATCTGAGGCCTGAATGGGTAATTCAAAATAAGAAACATAGACACAGAAAGACTGAGACTGCCAGCCTGCCAGAGACTTTAGCACAAATGAATTACACCTAGATTTCTTCACAAAGCAGTCACGCTGGCCATTTCCACACTTATCTAACTGGAATCAAAGAAGAAGAAGAGTTGGCATTTCTACCTTGCTTTTCTCACCCGTTTAAGGGCACTCAAAGCTTTCCGTTCTTCTCCCCACAACAGAATACCCTGTGAGGTAGGTGGAGCTGTGGGAGAAGAGAGCTGTGACTAGCCCAAGGTCACCTAGCTGGCTTAGTGGATGGGTGCAGAATCAAACCCGGTATTTCCAGATAAGAGTTTGGCTCCTTAACCACTAGACCACTCCAGCATGCTTGATTCCACAGGCAAAAATTACTGTCCATATTGTGAGAACTGGAGCACCTATAATAAATTCCAGTCAAACACCAGCAGCAAGGCAGACATGCCTGCCCCATTCCTGTTCAGGCAAAGGATACTACCAGCAAAAGCTCATCCCCCCCCTTCAATGTGATTGGCCCCTGTCTCCATCATTCAACCATGACTTAAGTTATGGTGCATGGCTGCAGGGTATCCATTACTCTATTTCCAGCTGCAAAGAGGAATACCAAAGTTCCATTGGAGACAGTGGAAACCTCAGAGTGCTTCTGCACCTGCCGCCGAGAAATGGATTTAAGAAAATCCGTTTCCTGGCGATCCAACCTCTCAAGGATCTGTCCAAAATAGGGACAGATCCTCGGAGGTCCCGCGCATCTGCACACACAGGAGGAGGACAGATCGGGCCGGATGGATCCCCTGGTTGCTGTGAGGAGGCTGCAGTACCCATTCCAAAGGGGATCTGGCCTCCCGCGCTGCTGACGCTGCCCCTGGAGCCGCAGGACTGGAGCCTGCAGCTGCCAGTCACCGCACATTTTTGGTGGCAGGGGGAGGGCAGAAGGAGGCAAACTAGCCTGCTTCCACCCTCTCCAAGATGGCGGCCACCGGCAAATCCGGCCCCTCGCCTCTCCATGTGTAGAAGCCTCCTGCTTCCAGCAGGATCGAGGCCAGGGGCTGGATGGAAGACCTAATTTTCAAGGTCTTCCTGGAAGCCAGGTCCTTTGGCAGCAAGACCCCATTAAGAACAGGTCTTGCCTGGTGGAGTGCAGAAATGGCCACGTGAAGAGTCCCAGATCCTGATTCCTGTGCAGAAGGTAACTCTTAATGTGTTCTGTATGTGTCTTCTATGTGTCTTTAAATGTGTTTTTAGAGCCAGTACTGAAGCACCCATAGTTTCAAAGATGGGGCTGTGGTGCACAGAAACTTTACCATCTAGAATGAAACAGGCAGTATTGGGGTCTTTTCACACTTAGATGAGTGTGATGGCCTGGGGATGCTTCCATCTCATAGCGGTTCTGAGCCCACACAGCCATACCCAATTGACAAATAGCTGTAAAACATGCTTCCACACCACATTTGCATGGTGATGCTGTATAGGGTGGGGCAGTGCAGCTCCATAGTTGCATGCCATGTTACCTAATCACTGTAATAACAGCCATTCAGGCATGGCATGGCTGCAGTGAGGCAGATGCTGCCGGACAGCAGTGCTTGCACAACAAGGAGTCTATAACCCCGCAAAACACAATCAATACAATACCAATATTGTATTGCGCTGGATCACAGTTACTTTTTGCCATTGAAACAGACTGCTTAGTTGAAACCCATCTGGCTAGTGTGAGGACAAGTCAACTACAGGTACTTGAATGACTCACAGTCTAGAACGCTTTGAATGGACTGATCCAAGGCAGCTGGTGGACTTCATTTGCATAGTTGCACAGGAAGCAATATGGACTATATGACTTAAATATTTTATATGTTACATTAAAATATTTTTTTTTTTTACTGATATCTAAGAAGTTATATATCCTGAAACTTTTGTGGGTATTGCACTTACCCTGCTACAGGGTAGGATCAAGGTAGATCTGGAAAGGGGGCAGTGTTCGCATTGCAAACACCAGCCTCCATCCCTTATCTTAACTTCCCTCAGACACTGTCCCAGGGAACTTAAGTACAAAAAGGCCCTGGAACTGCTCGTGAGTTGGTTTAAGGGGTCATAGGATACTTCTGGACAATAGCAATGATTTCCACATGTAGAAGTAGTGGTCCAGTGATCACCATGTTCCAGTATGCAAGGTAAGTGAAGAAAGACCCAGTCACACCATATTCTAGAACATACTAAGGACAAGATGCCAATCTTGTTTGCTGCTGTAAATGGTAGTGTGTGGTCTTAAAAAGGCACAAACTCCCACTACAGTGCTGGGCCAGTGTGATGGCCCCCTGGAAAACTGCAAGGCGAAACTGCTGGTGTTTCTGAAAAAAAGTTGCCATTTACCTTAATCATCTCAAGGGTTCCTTAGGTACCCACTAAGAGGAAAGTACTGTAGTCTTCCATCAAGATTCAATACGTAGCTTCAGACTGACAGTAAGGGCAGCAGTGGCCACTTTCAAGGCAGCTGTTCAGAACTGATTGGAAAACCCCAACTTCCTGTTCTGTGCCACTACGTGCAAGAAGTATTGCTTGGCTCTTCCCTCTAATGAGATAATTGAATAAGTATGGCCACTGATTGCATTAGGAGGTTCAAGAGAGTGTCTGCAAGCTGTCTCATTGAGGCTCACTTAATACTGCAGTGCCGAGGCTGTGATTTTAATGGAGAGATAAATGGAATGAAACAGATTCTCTCACCACCAACACCTCTCATGGTGGGTGATGGGGACAGGGGAAATTGGAGTTGGATAGTTTGAAATATTGTACCAATTTCCCAAGCATTCTTAATTCCATGGTTTCAAATAAAGGAGGGGTGTGCACAAATACATTTTTGACATTAGATTCGTAACGAATCATATGTTTGAAAATCTGTATTTGTATGAATAGATCACATTCAAATGTAGCAAAATTCTACTCTTTACGAATCTAATACCATTCCACTGACGTGTAGATCAGAGGCGATTTTGCACTTCCCTTCCTGTCCCATGGATGGGGAAAGTGTGAGAAAGACTACGAGCACTAGTCAATGACAACCTAGCCCCCTGCAATCCATCACTTACCCGAGATTGATCACACTGCCATCTACTCCGGAGAGCCACTATCTTGAGTGCAGTTCCCTGCATGACTGCGCATGCACCAGTACCAGCACCATGGCAACACTGACACTCTGCACAGTCACAGTCATGTTATGGGGGCCATGTGAGCTGCCAGCACACTTGTGTGGCATCTCAGGTGACCTCCTCAGCTGGCTAGAGTGCAAATGGTCACCTGCTGAACACTTAAGGTAAGCTTTTGGTCAGAATTGGGCACAATTGGGTTTCTTGTGGTGCATGAAGTTGTGCATGACAGCTAGTTTACAATTAGTTAATATCTGGGCAAGTAGGATATGCTTGTAGGCTGTAGGCACCTCCTGTAAGTTCAGATGCACCTGCCCAACTGTTGACTTATTGTAAACTTGGGTGTTTTTCCACTAGGACTAAATATCCATTAAGGACCCATTTGGCTCAGAGCAGGAAGATCCCATTTCCACTACAGACCCCATTAGGACCTATAATCTGGATTCCCTATAGACCCCATTAAAGGGGTCTACAATGGGGTCTTCAGGCATCAAATCTGGATTATACAGAGCCTGTTTCCACCACAATCAGGCAATGTGGTATATGGGTGGCTCAGGGGGGCACCCATGGGGGGGTACCCCAAAACTCAAAGCTTCGAAACCTGTGCACATTCTCCAATGCAGGCTCCAAAGTTCCTCCGTAGTTGCCTTCGAAGAATAGCACAGGCTCCGAAGAGGACCCCATGTGAGAGCAATGCCTTTGTCAAAGGCTCTGGAGAATCTTCGAAGTTTGCAGCCAGACTATCCACACTTGAAGTGCTAGTGGTTGGGGGGGGGCAGTATATCTCACTTCAAGTGCAAATGGCTTCCATTTCACCTGATCTTTACTTCTAATATCATTCCAGAAATCAAAATGCAAACATGCCCTTATTCAACAGTGTGTTAGGTCCCCTGCCATCTTGGGTTTCCTCTTCTACTAGCTTTTCCATGGCATCAGCATTTTCCATGCTTATTATCCTAGACATAGCAACTGATAACACGGTGGGAAAACACAGATCTTGGTGAAGGGGAGGGGGCCTGTGGGAAGTGAGCTTCCAGTTATAAACAATAAATTAAGGATTATCTCATGAGCAATCCTGTGCCCTGCTCTTGAGTTTGGAGCCTTCGTAGGTGGTGGTTCTGGCACAGTGAAAAATGAGAGACTCTAGAGTAGGGATGTGCACACATGG
This sequence comes from Aspidoscelis marmoratus, assembly GCA_014337955.1. Taxonomy (NCBI): domain Eukaryota; kingdom Metazoa; phylum Chordata; class Lepidosauria; order Squamata; family Teiidae; genus Aspidoscelis; species Aspidoscelis marmoratus. The sequence goes on along the minus strand of MTQE01001134.1, from coordinate 54,701,485 downwards.
GGTTTTAAAATCTGTATTCAGTCAAATAGATCCCCTTCAAATGTGGTAGGATCCTATTCAATACAAAAGTATTTGTACGGATTTGTGCAAATACCCAATACAAATGCATATGTATACCATATGTATTTGATACGTATCCCGTAACATATCCATTCTGAAAGCTTCAGATCCACCCCAAATCCACTCTGAATCTGCTCAATCCATGTTGAATGCACTCTGGATCCAGATGTGCAGATGTGACTGGTGCAGCCGCTTTCCCACTTCCCCAGTTTCACAAATGTTCAAAAGCATTCGTACAAATACAAATGTCAATGTATGAATGTTGTAACATACAATTTGTATACGAATGTCCAAATTCATACAAATTTGTATGAATATTGAATGTTACAAATATTTGTGCACATCCCCACTCTTGAGTCTTTCTCAATACTGGATTGTCATGATACAGGAAATCTTGCTATTTTTAAATCCAGCAGGGAAGGGAAAGCTAAGCTATAGACTTTTTGTGGCTTCTAATTAGCACTGTGTGTCTCACGGTTGAGCTTCTCTCTAACCTAGAGACATTGCAGCAGCACCATTGATTGCTGTGTAATCAGCCAATGTTTTACGTTTCCCTGTTACAATTTAATCTTGAATAAAATTCTACTTTTTAGCCACAGTTTCCTTAATCCCATTTCTCTTGGATGTCAGACCAGACTAATCACCTTGGCCATGAAATCAAAGACAACTAGTGATAGCTGAGAGGCAAGGCTGCTCCTGAAATTAATTCATCCAGCAGACAAAGAAAGTGCCATTTTAAAGGGAGGGTATTAAAATTTGCTATAGAAAAAATGTTATTAAGATGGAAGCTAGCATAAGGAGGTTGCCAGCTTTTATCGAGGTATGACTTATGTGACTATGGTCCCACCTGCTTGAGGTAGATGAACCATTGTGTACGTTTACTCAGCCAAGATCCACACAGTAACTTTATGGTCCTGTGAATGTGACACAAAGATGTTGGGCCTGCATGGAGCCATTTCCTGTGTTCCACAGCAGGATCCCCATCCTCCAGTCTCAAGAGTGCCGCCACTGCCATTTGGTCTGTGATCTTGACAGACAGGGGCATCTCTTCCTCACCCACCCCTTGCCATCAAGACTGAAACTGGGATTCCTGGCTGTGATCTTGACAGCACAGGAATCACAGGAAAGGCTGCTTTATCCATGTGAAAGTGAGCTACAGTCTTGCCACAGGAAGGACGAAGATGCCTTACCCAAATCCAGATTGTAGCTCAACTTAATGCTGGGGGAGGGAGGGAAGGAGAGGCACTCAAACCCCTTCCATGGCAAAATTGCAGCTGATCTCAATGTGCAGGAGGGAGGGAAAGACTGTGATGTTTCTCAGTCTCAGGAGGATTTATCTGGATTAGTGCTGTCCGTGCTTGCCTACCAGAACAGCCTGGGGAGTCTTCCAATATGAGCATCCACACTGCACAAAGCCACTTCCATTCTGGAAGTGGATCCACACATGCCAGACCACCCCCCAGCCAGACAGCTGCATCTGGGATGTGGCTAGTACAAAATAAGCCTTCTTATTTTGCTTTATTTTTTGAATTTGAAAGACTGCAAAAAAAAAAATTGTAAAAAAAAAAATCAAAGGTTCTGGGTCTCCAAAGCTTCCTACTATACTGTGTTTATTAGCTAGGGGGTGCAGGATCCAAGAAACCATACAATTCAAGATTTTTTTTTTAATAATAATAATAATAATAATAATAATAATAATAATAATAATAATAATAATAATAATAATAATAATAATAATAATAATAATAATAATAATAAATAAATAAATAAATAAATAAATAAATAAATAAATATGTATGGGGGCACCAAAACATTGTTGCACTCAGAGCTACCAATGCAAAAGCCAGCCAGAAGATGCTGATGTTTTGCATAGCATTCAACCTATAGTATGTCTAGTATGTCTTATTTATCCGCAGTATGAAACACTGAGAAGAGCAACACTTGCAAATCTGGCTGCAGATGAATAAAGAAATGTCTGGATATATTTTATTGAACACATGGCAAGTCAAAGAGGCAGCACCAGTTATGTGCTAAACAGTCACTAGCTTTTGTAAACATGAGAACTGATACGATAATATGACCACATGTTAATTCCAAAGACTGTGCTTCTGTACAGGACTGGTCACAAGCACTTTACACAACAAAAACAACATATTTCCAAACTGGAACAATAGTTTCCCTTTTTCCCATCCATACCAAGAGCCCTCTTTTCTCTAAGACTTGAATCAGAAGTATGTATAAGAAAATTCTTATGGTACAAAATGGGTGTAATCCATTCAGATTTCCAAGTCAGAATATAAAACTAAAAAGTTCAAGAAATTCACCTGGGTTTAAATTATTTTCAAGTTCTTGTCCCTTTCCCCAAGATTCTGAAGAGAGAAAGTTGAGCCATTTTTAGGTACAATTTCTTGAAACAGGTAATTCAAATTACCTTAAGAAAAATGGAGCATACCGTGTTTTCCATTATGTACCCCAGAAACCTTACAGTTCTGATGGAAGAAGTTATCCAAATGAAAATAGTAATATCAGCTCAAACATGAATAATCTTGCTCAGTAAAAGGAGACAAAGTTGTTTCATGTTTGATGCAATTAATCTTGGATATGTTTGTCTTGTGAAAGGTCAGTCATAATTATTTCCCCTCATGATGGGAAGTTAACTAGCACTTGCATTTGCTCACATTTGGCAACAGCGCCTCCCACACCTAATGCAATTGGTCCGTGTCCCTATTGATCAAGCACTGCATCTGGGTAGCAGACACTTCTTAGAGATACAAAGACACCTCCACCTTGGACATGAGATGCCGTTACAGGCAATATGAAGCCAGTCTCATCAAGGCGACCATTGTTCTGAAGGAACTGAGGACACATGTTCGCAGTCTTGCCATTACACTGCACATTCCTCAATGCCACACCCACAATCTTCCAAGTTCCATTCTACATGTGGATGCCCCATACCTGTTCCAGATCAGATGGCTCTAGTATAGTTATGGTTTATTGGGTCAACTATGATCACTAGTCCCATGCAGATGATGTGGACTGTGAGGCTCCTTGATCTGAATTACCAGAGGCTTTTCCGCACTGCAACGCGTTCCAAACGGAACGCGTTCAGGCGGGAAGCTTAAGACAGCTCCGGGCACTTTCACCGTTCACACACAGGCGCGCCGGAACGCGTTCCGGCGCGTCTGTGTGCGAATGCTCAAAGCGCCGGGAGCTGTCTTGGCCGGCAAAGGCCGGCCAGGGGCGCGGAGACAGCCGCGGAGGCAGATCGGCAATCAGCTGATTGTCAAACAGCTGATTGTCGAAGCCGCGCCGGCGGGGGAGGCGGGCCCGCAGCTGTTCGGGAGACAGAAGCAGGCGCGAATGCTTCTCCTCCCGAATGCCTGCGGGCGGCTCGTCCGCGTTCGAACGCATGTAGAGCACTTCAAAGTGCTCTACATTTCGAATGCGAGAAAGACAGCTGCGGACACGTCGGAGCGCAAGCCCCGCTCGGGCAATGCGGATGCCGTGTCCGCAGCTGTCTCCCGCGCGTTCCAAACATCCCCGTGCGAAAACGTCTCAAGTAAGTGTGGAAGGGGCCCTTGATGTTTTCAACACAAGAGGAAGAATGCATAACATTCCCTCTTATTTACGATGTAATGGCCTGACACATTAATTTTGGTCTCTACTTTTCTTTTTAATCTGGAAGATTGTGAGCCTTCTTTTTTAGTCCTTTGCACAACAGTGTCTGAGTTTATACCAAGAGAGGCTGGTGTAAGTAGGCGTAAGTAGATGGCAGTTTCTCCCCACTGCTGGGTGCAACTGTTTGGACACTTCTCTTGAAGTCCAGCATAGCACTGGCAAATTCACAACATTGCATAGACTCTCAACCTATGCACAAACATTGTAGGGATTTATGTCATTTGAAATTGTTGAAGCTTCAATGAAGGCCCCAGCCACACCCCCTTACCTGCATCCTCCATGTCCTCCACAGTAATTCCTGGATGGGGGAGATTGTGTGCACCTGTAGAAGGCCTACTTGAGCCTTGGAGCAGCACACAAATGGCAGCAGAGGAAGCGGAGGATGTGGCCACAGCTGCATTGGAGATAAGGGACACAGCCTTATGCCCTTTCCACACTGGGCCTTGGATCATGACAGATTCTGATCCAAGCCCCACCTTTCTGCACTTATTGCAGAATAGGGGAAGCCGTGGACTGGGATACAGCAACAAAATCGTGCCATGTTCTGGTCCACAAGTGTGCAGATGGCCAGAGTGTCATGGGGACCTCTTTCTGTTGTGCACCAGGAAGCCCCACCAGAAGTTGGCACACCACTGAAACAGGCCCTCCTGGCAACAGCAAAGGCTGGAATTGAAAGTTCTCAGTCTTTGAAAGCTCCATGCCAGTTTCAAAGCTGAGTGCTTGAGCTGAGCTAAAATGGCCTACTCAAATGCAGACAGCCCTCCAGATGGATCATGCTTACTGGACCGTGCTACAAGGGCTGGAACTGCCCACAAATTGAAGAAAGGTCCTTAGTCACCACCACTGCCATTGATTTGTTGCCAATTCCTCCTGACTTTTCTTTCAGATTTTATACTGTGGGCTTCTGCAGAAACGATGCAGTGCTTTAAATTCTAGTTACACTGTGAATAAATTGTTTTGGCATAACTCTTTGTGCTATGTGAATTTAAATTCTTGAGTGTTGTAACAGGTCTGGGGAAGTAAATAAGCGCTAACTGAAACCTGGCAAATTGTGCATCTGCATTAGTTTAAGAAAAGCTAGAAATTTAGATAATGTATATATATTTATGCCACACTGTGTTGTACGAAGTCCTTCTATAACCCAGTTCCTCATGCAGTACTTAGCAAACTCAACGATCTGTGAGAGGCGCCCATATATAATCTGAAGCAGCAAAGCCTGCTCCATACGTGTGTATGAATGAGGAAAGCAGAAAAGACGGCATCTGATGTCTACAATTTCCACTCACATCTGCAGCCAGCAACCAGTGAAAGGAGGGGTCACATGAAGAAAGGGAAAATGGATTTTAATTGCATTCAAGGTGTACTTCATTTGGCCTCAAAACAGGCAAACAAACCAACCTTGTAAAATCGGAGTAGCAGTTCTATTTCTTTTGTTTCCATTGGTCCAAACAATCTACTATTACAGCTCAAAGACAAACAGATAGACAGACAGATGGGGAGCAGAATCTGTACTTTTCCATTGCTCTGCGACATCCACCATGACTGCAGCATTCTCTCCTACAAAAACCATTAAACTAGTAAATGAAATCCAAAAGATCTGCTCTTTTCAGGATGCATTCTGTTCATTTATGTATACCACTTTTCATTTTAATCTCATTGCTCTAAAGCCGGTCCTTCCATACCGTGTCTTCCGCTTTAGCTGTGAGTGGATCCCTAATTACCATCTTATTAAGCCTTTTCCTTAAATTTCTCAACATATTCTAATGCATGTACTGCCTTACACTAAATTGGATTCCAGATGCTTGCTGCATTGCAAGCTCATCTAACCATCTGGTCACATGCTGAAGTGGCTGCTGCCCAGCTACTCATAAATATCTGTTTATGACATGGCAATGTCCCTGGGCAAATTCAGCTGTATTGATTCTCCACCTGCCGTGTATTTTGCTGCTGGCCCATTGCTATCCATTGTAAAAAGTTTGCAGGTCTTTGCATTCTCATGAACAGGCGTTGACTTTTTGGAGGACACCGGAGAGTTGGTTGGGCTCAGTTGCACAGCTGTAGTATCTTGCACTGTATGTTCACTGGTTTCAATCTCAAAGGTTGTGTTCCCAGCTTTGATAAGCCCAATATTTGCCCCTGGCTTGGATTTCCTTGTACCATGAGCAGGGGGTCTTCTGCTACAAATGCAACATGCCCCAAAGAAAGTGAATGCCACTACCAGAAGGATGGGACCAATGACAATGGGTGGGTTGTTAACTGGCAAGAATGTTCCAAAAGCAAATGCTCCCACGAGGGTGATGTTAATACCTGCAAGCATGATACAGAGCCCACAGGCACAGCAAAGAGCTGGGGAAGGCAGACCCTGTGGCCTTGTCTTTTTCTTGCTGGGTTTCTGGGACAAAGGAGTGCTGTTCTTTTCACTGAACATCTTTGCCCCGATATTTCAAATCAAATGTGGTCCTGTGATTCACTGAGCATACATGGTGTCCACAAGAAAGGTGTGGATTTGAAGTTCTGAAAAACAAAAAAAGGAAAAACAATAAATGTATTCATCCACTCAGTCACAGCGAATCCCCACAGCAAACTTATTTCGATTTCCCTAAACCGAAATAATAGAACTGGATGCAAATGCGAATTTGCCTGTTCCCATTACTTTTAACTTAATCGTGTTCGATCCAGATCCTGAGGATCGTACGTGGCATACATGACTCAAGGGGGGACTCAAGTGGCTACTTTTTAAAAGCTGCTTTTCAGGGCTGCCCTGCCCTCTTCCTCCTGGCATGGACGCGCCACCCATAAGGGACCCCTTCACCGAGCCTAACTGGATGGCTGGGTGGCTGCTGCTTCCATGGATGGAGGAAAAATGGCAGTAGGCAGCCAGCCAGCGATTCTTTCCCCTCCTCTCCCCATTGCTCAGGGCACACAGCAGCGGCGGCAACTAAAGCCCCTTGGCTTTAAACATTCACATTCAGCTGCTTTCATCCCTTTCCCTTTCTAAAGTCAGAACTCCAAAGAGCTAGAATTGTGCAAAATTGCAACATTGTTATTCCAACCATCAAGGTGTGAAGTGGTTCCATCGCTACAGTGTAGCGATCCCTGTTAAGTGCATTTTTACACTGAAATCACTGTCTTTGGAAGCAAGCTATTGGGAGAGGGAAACCCTAAACATGGATTCTCATCTCTTAAAATGGTACTGTCCACACAGTAAAAAATGTAAAACATTTCAAGCGCACGATCCGGAGTGAGACCTGTTGAAATCAGGATTGAGATTCACCACGCTTTGGGGTGGTTTAACACGGGAAAAGCGTGTTAAGCCAAACTGCCGTGTGGACTCCAAGGACTGAGAACATTTTGAATTCGAGATAAGGTTGCCATGAAGACACGGCCTCAGCTGCATTAGACTCTCTCATTTCTCATTGTGCTATTCTGAAGGTTACAGCATTTATATAAGTTGCTGATTAGGGATGTGAAGGAATATTCGTCCTATTTGGAATTCGTATGAATACATATGAATTGCAACATTCGAGGACAAATCGGATGGGGCTTACGAATGTAGGCTGTATTTGTCCATGAATTGGATTATCTGGTATTCATCCAAGCTTTGATCAAAGCTTTGGTGAAGGCTGGATGCTCCCCACTTCCTGCCGTAGCCCCACCTACCTTTTGTCAAGCACTTTTCTCCTAAGCACTTCCAGGTCTGTGGGTGCAGCTCTCACCTCATTGCACTATCCCCAGATGGGGAGCTGCACCCACAAACCTGGAAGTGCTTTTTGGGCCTCTGAAGAGCACCAAAATGGGCCTGGAGACACCACCGTGGCCTCCCATTCCATTTCAGCACTCTCCCTTACCTTTGGGAAGGCTGCAGTGGCATCCCCAGGCCTGTTTCAGTATTCTTTGGAGGCCAAAATGGACCTTCCAGGTCTTCTGCACATGCACCTCTCCATCCAGGGATCATGGAGAGTTGCACATGCAAAGCTGGAGGTGCTTAGGAGAAAAATGTGTGTTGGCAGCATGATGAAAGGTAAGGGGGGACAGGAAGGGAGGAGTGGGAGGTTCACAAATACGAAGCCCCCACATTTCTGGTGGGGAATCCACCCAAAGCTGAATATTCCCACATTTGATTTACATCAAATCAAATGTGGGAAATTGGCGTCATGCACACCCCTATTGCTGTTAATGGTCACAAGTCCATGGAAGTCTCTGAAGGTGCCTGAGGGGAGGTGTCTCCATTACCATGGCCTGGCTAGCATTGGCCAATACACATTGCCAGCTCCAGAGCCACTGAACAAGGGTATGTTTTGATGTATCTGCATCTAAGCCAGCTGCCAGAAGAAAAGCTCAGCTTCTCTGCATATGCACAACATTCCTTGAGTCACCGATGAGCAACAATGAGGAGAAGGGGTATGCCAGGGCATGAGAGCTGCCTGTCAGACACTGATGCTGATCTTTTTACCAGGCCCTCAGGACACTGGCAACACTCCCAAAATGCTGCAATGGGGGGGGGGCAATGGAGACTGGATTGATGTTAGAACTTCTTAGATGTTAGAAGAAGTCTTTCAGTATATGAAAGATAACTTCTTTTTGTTTTCTGCTTGAAAGCATTCCTCACCTATATTCTATTTGAGGAATTTTCTAGTCCAAACAAATAAGAGGCAAAACACAAAAACCACAAGAGCAAAGAAGAGATGAGGCTTCAGAAGGATCTGGCACAGAAGACAGCAAAGCACTGCTTCCCATTGGAAATCTTTTTGCCACACTTCTACAGTCCCAATTTGTGGATGATATGGAGAGAAAGAGACTTTTTTTTAGTGCAGTATTTTTCTCCCTGTGTATTAAGAGGATTGGTATCCTAGTAGTGCTGCTTTAAAAGCCTTAACCTCACAGTTGGTGAACTTTTGTTCTCTGGCTGCAGTGTTGATGGCAAGGCAATAATCAAACGTAGGGCTATTTCATGTGTTCTCCTTGAGCAATGATGCTACAGCAGTAGGGACTCCTAGAGCTCTTCCTGCCACTCTGCCATTCAAGTGCTCTAAAAAGTGCTTGTGGTGGAATGGCAGCTATGTCACCACAAGATTATATGGATGCTGCACTTGTACAACACACACTTTGTGCCATGGGGGAGCAGGTTCACAAGAACCCTGCACCCTTGTGACATACCGTTCTCTCTCTTTTTTGTGCTGGAGTCCAAAGTGATATGCATTCCATTTCCAGAGGGTCTCCTGTCCAGACCAGAGGCCAATTAGCACTTGGCCCCATAATGCACGATTGGGTAACATCTGGTAAGGGGCATCTGCACTTGCAGGAGGCATTTACAATCCATAAACACTTCCTACCTTACCAGATGCTACCCTATCGTCTACTAGTGGTGGTGCATAAAATTGTGCACCAAACGATCTCAACCCTCACCCAAAGCTTACCTGTCATGGCCAGTGCCATGACCATTTGCACCATTTCCAGTGCTAGGAGTCATCTCCGATGCCATTCAAGTGTGCTGGCACCTCAGATGACCCCAAACACTGGCACTTCAGTTGACCCCAAACACCTCAATTGACCCCAAATGAGCATTGCCATCACCATGGCGCAGGCACACGGACAGTCGCACCACACTCTGCAAAGAAGGTTGCAGCACCTGGGCACAGGTAGGTCTCCGGGGCATGTGGTGCTTAGCCTGGCATGTACTAACGTTCCCAGGTGCAAATGCTAGTACACATTAGCAGGCAGTACACTTGTCCTGTCCAACAGATGGGAAGCCAAGTGCAGAAATGCCCCAGAACTAGATACAGGCCTGCCCATCTTCAGCACAGTGACATCTTGATGTGCCTTCATATCTTACCCTGAGAACATCCAAAGAAAGTATTCATTCAAAATAAGTTAGAGCAGGAGGGGTAGAAGAGTTTTGATCAATACAAAATGTTTGTTTCCATTTAAATTTTCCTAGCTAGACAAAAGTATAATAATTATGTATATCAGATTATGCCCAACTATGAGTAACTGTACAATAATAAGAAGAAATGAGTAATTGCAGTGTTCATCAAAAACATCTATGGCACTACCTACACAGAAAGCACATTGGCAAGCTTGTACAAAATGTGTTTCTCCTTGAGATTCTTGGTGAGCAAAAATTAATAGCTAAAATGACTGCTATTAATTCCAGTGTAGAACTGCTCTGCTAGGAAATAGAAAGATGAGCAAACTGCTACACATGGACATTTCTTTTTAGAGTGGTGAAGAAGGATAAGATGAAAGATTACAAAGAAACTGAACAAACTGGAAATTCTTTTTTATTTGTTTGTTGGTTGGTTTAATAAATGAATAAATGCATGAAATATAGTACCCTAAAAACAGAATATGACCAGCACAATCTTAAGCTCTTTTTCCTAGAAGTAAGCACAGCTATGTATAATAGCACAAACTTCTAAGTAGGCATGACTACAATTATATTGATAATTAGGGTTGGGATTCTGTTCTTGTTTTTAAAGGATAAGTTTCAGCACGTTTAAACTATGTTAATGTGTGAATCAGAGCACTTTCTGAAATCTAATTGGCCATGTAGGCAACTATATCCCTATTTACCTATTTTGGCAAGAAGTTCAAGGTCATGTGAAAATGCGTGAATAAAACCCTAGCATTTTTAATATATTTCTTATATAAGATACAAATCCAATTTAGATGTGCTTTGCTGCTTGAACAAAATAAAAATTTATCAAGGAGAGAAATTAAAATCTGGTTGGTCAGTAAAACCATCTGCAAATGGAAGCTCCTTCATCATAAGCAAACCCAATATTGTGCCATTAAATCATTGGGTGGCACATGGATTTCAAAGAAAGACCCTTTCTGCAACTTCTATTGATCCAGACTGATGAACCTCTTAATCTGGATCATAGGCCTTTTCATCTGCACATTAATGCAAATCAAAAAGGCCCCACCCCCACTGGCCTGGCTCCATCTGCACTAGATAGAACCAGATATGGATTAAGGAGGCCCTTAATCTGGATCTCTTGTTTAATCATTCTTAACCTTCAGTAGTATGGGGGACATATTCTCAGGACTTCAATATTATATTAATTAGCATATTAGAATTTTCTCATGTTTTCCCACTAAGTAAGCACAATAGTTCGTTACCTGGGAGAAAGACAATGCTACTTCTCTAGAAGAAACAAAAGAGGTTATTATGAAATGTTTAGAGGTCTACAAAGTAGACTTCCTAGAAGAAAGATGTGAATGAATAACTACAAGTTGCTCCTAATTCTCTCCAGCAATAACTAAATCTAGTGCCACCCATAAAATAAACTGTACAATAACATATCCACATTTGGGTTTGTCTAACTGAGAAAAGGAAGGGAAAAACGCAAGTTGTATTCTTTTTTTTCTTCATTTATTGCCAAATCTGTACCTCTGTATTCTAGGGATGTGCATGAATTTTCATGCTTTTTGGAATTTGTATGAATTTGTACAAATCTGAATTTTCATGGGCATATTAAAAGGGGCCTACAGTCGTAGGACTCTATTCACCCACAAATCGAATGGATCTGGTCTTCATCAAAACTTTGTAGAAGCTTCAATCAAGGTTGGATCTGCTCACTACCAGCCTCTTATTCCCCTTGACTGCACCCTCTTACCTTTAAATGAGGCCGCTGCCATAGCCTCCACCACCATCACTTGCTTCTCCAAGGCCCAATTTGGCCCTCCAGAGGTGTGCATCCACCTTCCCTCATCTGGGAATCAGGGGAATTCAAGATTTCTTAGAAGTTTCAATGAAAGCCACATTTACCAACCTCCAGCCTCCCATCCCCCTTGCTGCACCTCCTTTTCCCCAAATGCAGCCATGGCCACATCCTCCACTGCCATTTATGCACCCCTCCAGAGCACACCTCTCAAAAGCCTGCTTGGACCTTAAAGGAATGCACGAATGGTGGCAGAGACCCATCCCCATCCTCCCATCCCTCCCGGTCTCCCATCTCCTTCAGCTTCCTATCTGTGGCCCCTTGCCCCCAATGTGGCTGTGGTTGCAGCCTCCACAGCCTCCGCTGCCATTTGTTACTTGGGCCTTGGAGGGTGTGTGATGGCAGTGGCAGCAGTGGCAGGTCGGGGGGAGGGGCAAGGCAGGACAGAAAGGGAAGTGTAAGTGGTTCCCTTTGAGTGAAAACATTCATCAGATTTTTGCGTGTGAAGCTGAAGTCCCTCACAATTCAGGGGGGGGCCTGAACAAAACCAAATATTCCCCCATTTAATTCACATCTAATTGAATGGTGGAAATTGGCTTCATGAAAATCCCTAGGGCACAATCATGGAGAAAACAAACGTACAGATAAACCTTAAGAGGGAATTTCAGGAAGTATTGCAATGCAGGGTTAAACTAGGATTCAGTACCTAATAATGTGGCTCCTGAACCAAAAAAGATACACAAGAAAAAAAATATCAGCTTTGAATTCAAATTCAAAGCTTCAACAATTCACATGCAAATTGTAGAGCCCCTTTTCATGCAAAGTGGATGTACATGGCCAGATCTGCCCCCACACACACACCTTGCATCCCCCACACCTGCCCCTACTTACCTTTAATTCTGGTGACTGCCGCTGCCATTCCACCCTCCTCAGTAGCTCAACTAGGCCTCCCAGAGGTGCACACACAGCTGGAGAGACTGCTCACATTTGGGAATTGTGGGAAATCTCACACAATTTCCCAGGAATCACAGAGTATCATGGGAGATTTCCCACAGTTCCTGGGAAATATTTCCCTCTGTTCCCAGGAACCTTTGTGAGAATACCTATGATTCCCACCTCCAGAAGGCCTAGTTGAGCTACTGAGGAGGATGGAATGGCAGAGATGGGGAAATTCCCTTTCCATGCAAACATTTGAGAAATGTTCACACATAAAGGCAAAGTCCCCTTACATTTGTGGGGGATCTCTGCTCAAAGCCAAACATCCCCCCCCCCTTCAATTTGAATCAAACTGAAAGGGGGTAATGTGCTTGTGCACGTCCCTACACAGTAAGGATATGAACAAAACAGTTTTGGTTTTTGTTCAGAATACTGGACAAAATGGAAATGACCGAAGCATTCCAGCAGAACAATGACTGAACCAGCTGTTCCAACAGAGCAAAACTCAGAGCATTTTAAGTGTTTCAGCCAAAGAAGAAGCATGAAACACTCAATTGTTACCCATTGGTATGTTGTATAGAAAGACTGAATGGAAAGGCATGTTATCAACTACCCCACCCACAGAAGAAAAGGGAATCATTTAAAAAAAATCCAAAACCCTCATAGAAATCTTTCGCTTTCCAATTAAATACATTGATAGATCTCCACTGGGAAAACAATTTCACAGACCAAACAGAATCCAGTCCCAGAAAATCAACAGATAAGAGGGATACAAGCTTCTAAAAGGGTATTTGGAATTGGAGAGCAAAATGATTTCACATGGGATCTGTTTCAATCTGTCCTATTTCAACCTCAAAATACATCAAATGGCCCATTTCAAGTTCAAACGTTCTGACGCTGAGATACTTTGATCAATTCTGTCAACTACCCTCTGGTTTAACATAATAATTTATCTAGACCTTGAGCTATTATTTCCTCTGATAATACATATCTCCTGCTGTTAATTGTCAAAAACAACCAGCTGGCGCTATATTTTTGGGATATGAGTGTAAGGAATTCCAGCAAAAACATAGGGTTCCAGAATAACGTAAGTTCCCAAAGAAGAAGTTTCCTTCATCTAGTGAACTAAGCATCAGACAATCACACTGAGTCAAATATGTTTTCTGCCTAACATTCACAATTCCTAAAATGTAGGGTTGCCATATGAAATACACAGAAAAGGAAAAGATGGAGTTTTTTCATATGGAAACCCTAACAAAATGGTGGTTTGTGCAACTTAAAGTGTGGATCTTCTGTCCGCAGATCTCTGCCGCTTGCCCTCCCATTATGGTAACTTCTATATAGCAACAGATACATGCAGAAATACTTAAGTGTGACTTTGAGCATTTACTTTGCTATAATTATGAGGATCCAGTGCATAGGGTAGGATACTGCTGACAGTTACAGATCCTTGTTCAGAGCTTATACCACACTCCAAAACTGTGTGCCCATTTTCCTTCTCTAGAAACAAATATTATACTACAGTAGAGGAAATATGTTGGTGTGGTCTTAGAGCATAACCATAATAAAGCTGTGATATGAGTCACTCAAGGCATTGCAGCTTCTCTGTACAGACCTTTCTCGTATTAGTCCATGGAGGCGACCCATTCATGCAGTAAGAATATGAATTGGTCACAGAATGTTAAGAACAGAAAGCAATCACTATTATTGACTATGGCTGCTTTAACTGGTGATCTTAAAAGACAGGTAATATGTTGTGAGTGTACTGTAAAAGAAGCAGTATATAGAAAAGAGAACTAGCCATATTACTATAGATTAAGACTGAACCCTCTTTGTCCCCACCAAAAAAAAATCTCAGGCAAGGAAATTTTATCTGAATAAAGAGTTTTCCCTCACATTTTGTTTAAAGCATCTGCCCATAGATATGCAACATGCTATAACAATAGATACTTACAAAATTTAAAGTGTGTTCAACTTGCTCAGTGCTTTATTCAAAATTTAGGAAAAAACACACCCAGATACACTTATATGGATCTTAATCCCCCTTTAACTTTAATGACGTTTAAAGCAGAACACAAGACGTTTTACTCAGTTTTTATCAGCCTACAGTTCACAGAATCTTTAATGGTTACTAAGATCTATCCTAGGGACCTGCATACTACAGTGAATCCCATGTGGTAGTTTATAGTGACAGACTAGGTTACTACAAGTGAGATATTGTCTAGGTGAACATGCAAAATAAATGTCTCATACAGGCAGGATTGTCCATTTTGATTAAAGACTGCCAAAATTTAGAAGAATTTCAAGATGGTAACTCCGCAAAGCAAAGATTCTTTAAGTGAAAGGAAATTTGAGATTTCATTTTCCAATTTAAAAATGAGAACCATTTGTCTTTACTCACACACTGCATGCTGAATGGCTGCATTTCTGTACCAGAATCTTCAACAGTATAAAAAATTATAATTAAACCACTAGCTAACATTAACATTCAGAATTTCATCACACACACACCCCTTTAATTGCAGCCTGAATATTCAGTATCAGGGAATTTGATTTTAATTCTGAAGATGTCAAAGAAGGCTTTGGCAGAATTCTCTAAATGCTATGAACCCCCAGAAGAAAGAAGCTGAACTGAAAAAACCTCAATAAATAATTAAGAAGTTGTATATGTAATGAGGAACTCACCATTTCCATACATAAAACCTCAATAAATAATTAAGAAGTTGTATATGTAATGAGGAACTCACCATTTCCATACATATAGGGAAAGCAGCTGCAAATAACTTGAAGAGATAACTGAAGTTATCAAATGTAAATAAATGCATTACGTTTTCCAAGAAAGTGCCACTTGGTCACTAGTCTCTTGTTTATTATTGTCTGCACCACAGTTTGTGTAGCTCCTAAAGCACAGCATTCCAGACTCTCTCGAGGGACACCAGAATATAAATCTCTTTTCTCAACCCCCACAATTTCAGAACTCTTCCATGGTAAATGCTGAGAAACCATGGTTTTGCATTCTCTTGTTTTAAGCAAGCAATGTGACTGGCAAGCAATATGAATCCTGTTTACTTAGATTACATAAATTACTTTTTTAAAAAAATGTTTTCTTTTTTTAAAAAAAATTACCTGTGCTTGATTCACACCGCGTCCTTCTTAGATTTCTTCTCCCATTGAACCATTATGAAACCCTTGTAGTGAGCGAGAAAGAAGCCTCGGTGAAAAGCAATTCACAATACTCAGAGCTTTATAGATGCTCTGCAATAGGTGAACTTCTCTCGGCCATCACAACCGCAGGAAACTTAGAAGAAGCTGGGACATTCTTGACATCTTCAGCACTCTGGGAGGAGGGTCTCCTTGCCGCTGGTTGCATGGGTTTTCTGAAACACCAGCTGGTGCTGATCGAAGCTTTGGTGGGAAGTGTTGCTTCAGAGAGTCACCTCCCAGGAGTATGTCATGCTTCCTCCTATGAAGATAAAGATTCACGTGCAACATGTTTGCTCTCTCTCCAAGCTGCTGCATCAACACACAGCAGGGAGTTTGCCTGTCGTCAAGTCCTACGATACATGAAGCCAAAGCTGTTCACTACATCTCTCTGCTACTGTTTCAAGGGAGCTAACCGGCTTTTTGCTTCTACCCAAGCTCGGCTAGGACTCCCTTCTAGGTCCCTGACGCTGTTCACAGCTATGGTGCTGAAAATAGCAATCGGTTTCTATTTAAGTGTCATTTAAACTATCAACACTAGGGGCGCTGTGGGTTTTCTTTCCCCTTTCAGTTGACTGAACGCCTCTTCCTTTCCAATCCTCCCCCCAGCACCACCAGCACCACGAGCTTTCTTCTTTTTTTTCCAGCTGAGTAAAACTCACTAATAACGAAGCAATAACCATAGGGAGACAATCATGATCCTTCAAACAGCAGGAGATACAGTAAATCTGAAAAATAAAGCTTGCTTGAGACTTCTTATAGATCTGCACAAAGCTGCATGCCTTATGAAAGGGAATAAAGACTATGTCTTATCACCTGCCCCTCTCTTATACCTTTGTTCTTTGATAAAAGTGTGTTTGCAGGCAGTTAGTTACCACCCACACATATATACATGCCCACCTCTCAGTCAGTGTGAATATGTCAGAAGCTAGAATGAAAACCAAGAGACATTCATTGAAGAAATTTCCTTCTTCATTTTCAAAGGATTCAGGAACCTTTCTAAAGTATGGTGGACTGAACTGAAAGCAGCAAAACATAATCAGAAGACATTGAGAGAGATGCAGACAGAATTAGGCCCTTTAAAAAAAAAGAAATCAGTTAAATAGGCTAAAGGCTTATATAGAAAAACATTGTTAATCCTGCCTCTTTCTTTTCAGTTGCCATGACTATCTGTATTGCTGTGGACAGTACATGCTGGCCTAGTCAATACATGTTTTGTCAACATGTGGTAATTCTAAAGCAAAGTATGATATTTTGGGGGGTTGTTGGGCACCACTGACTCATGTCTGACTCTTGGCTGACTGCACAGGCACTTTCATGGTCAAAGATACAGAAGTGGTTTGGTATTGCCTGTTTCTGGAGAAAGACTTCGAATCAAACTAGCAACACTCTGCTTTCCAGGCACTTTGCTCTATCACTGAGTTATAGCCATTGCCTACTGCAGATTAGTCTTGTCAATTCACTATATTGTCCCTTCAGGGGAAAAAAAACCCAAAATCAAAACAGAATAGGTTTTGTAAAATCTGTGCTGTGTTTCATCATGCATACAGTTGTGCAAACAGGGGATAATGTCCACATGTGCCAATTTACACAACTTTCACATAATCTGCTTGCTTGACCTCATTTACATCTATGGTTATAATACTCAGTGGTGCAGTTCCTCATATTGATATTTTGGATGATGGAATACAAAGAGGCTGAGTTCCTACTATGACTTCCTACTAAAAGGGCAAAACAGTGGATTAACCAAGGATAGTTATGCTAAATCACATTTGCAGCCCATGGCCTTTTCTGCACTTACCATCAGTTAATCTAGATCAATAGGTCTGGAATAACTGGACCCACTGATCTGGACTGAGTAGAGATGTGGGCTGAATCAGCTCCATCTGCACTGACAGCCCATGTCTCTACACAGCTGCAAAGCTGGTGCAACTTCATGGCTGTACCCTCATGTCATCCAAAGAATGACAGTTCCTAGCCTCAGAGTCAGGGCGGGGGGGAGGTGCAGTGCTATAGCCTTGAGTACTCTCAGATCATGGAGGTATGCCATCTGCATTTCTCCCATTATCTAGAACAAGGTCCTTGGTCCATTTGTAATCCAGATCTGGTTCTGTCTAGTGCAGGTAGAGCCAGAATAATGGCAGACAGGACCTTATTGATCCACATTAACAAGTAGATTGCAGGCTAATGGTCCAAATTAAGAGACTCCTTAATCCGGATCTAAAGTGGGTGCAGAAATGACCTGTGATAGCTTGTCTTTTATGCTTTTGACTGGAAGCTAGTCTTGCATCTACGGTTGCAATGGCTACAGCTCAAAAGTAAGTATCTTCTTTATACACTGAACATCCTAAATTCTATTCTTGCCACTTGTCATATGGGAAAAGGCACTGCCACCAATCATAAACAATATGAAGCTAGGTAAACATTCACACCAATTGAGCTATATGGTCTGTTTCAATAATGAATCCATTTCACTACTTCAAGACCATACCCGTATCCTCCAACATGCCTTGAAAAATTCAGGTGCAGATGAATGCTAGTTTGTGTGGGTGGTGGAAGAAAGGGAGAGACAGTCTGAATCAATATTTGGTTTGGTTCAATCAAAGTTGCCTCTCTCAATCACCACAATGATCCTGTGCCTCAGTCCACAAGCCAGTGCTGATCTGTGTCTGACCACTCAGGAGGAGGCAGATGAACTAAGTATAAGTAGACATCTATCAGTCTGCATAACATTAATCACTTGTATCATGAAATAAGTGTTTGTGCAATTCCACTCCAAAATCAACCAAATTTAATCTCTAGTATGTACCAGGCTTGTGTACAAATATAAACACATATATGTTCCTCAGCAGTTCTTTGTTTATGAACATTCCATCCAGTGCAGACAATAGCAGCTATCTGGTATTCAGCATCTTTTGAATCACATCAGAGCACCTCGAGAAGACAGAAGTACAAACATCTTGTTAATGTATCATGATGCAATTCATCTAGACATTGGTTGATTATTCTGTTCTGTTTTGATATTCCAGAATAAAGCATGGGTGTCTAAATGCAGCCCTTGTGTCAGAATCTAGTAGCAAAACTGTGAGTTGGCAATCTACTAAGAGCTGTATGTGCTAGTTTTGGTGGCGGTAGCTCATCTGGCCTATTGAAAACTTCCTTGTAAGCCAAGGTTATAACTGCAGAAGAGGCTGCTGGACTAGATGAATCATTGGTCTAATCTAGCTGAACATTTCTTATGTTCCATTAGCAATCAGTTGCTTTGAGTATGAGAATAGCTTTCGTGACACATCTGTTAACTTGTAGATGAACATCAGCGGTAACTACTTAATGTATATTGCAACAGAATAAGCCTGTTTCTGAACGTGTCTTTTTTGAGATCCCTATGTTTTATTCAAAAGCTATTTTATGCTTTAAGGCTTCACAATATCAAGATCCTTATTCTGAAATATAGTTACATCCATTTCATATTTTCTGGAGCTGCTGCCAGCCTCCCACATCAGGCTTTCCGTTTAATGGGCCATAACATGAGTAATGACTAGTGGAAGTTACATTTGCTTCACCCCAAATGAATCTGGATAGGATTGAGTCCTCTGAGTATACTTTCAGAATGCCTAGATTTGGGGAGGATTTCAGACCCCTACTGGCAATGCCCTTCCTTTTTACTGCTATTTATTTATTGGGTTTATAAACCACTTTTCACCCCAAATGTTCCCAGCAGTGATGGCAGAGCAAAAAACAATTAAAATGATTGCAAACCTAAGTACAGCACAATGTAAATTGAATGCAAAAAAAAAAAAAAAAAGCTAGTTCTATACTTCCTTAGTGATTTGCAGGTAACATTCAAAGTGATTTTCCCTCCTGTTGCAAAATAAGATGCCATAAGAACTATAAGCCCTTTCAGCACCGGGTCTTATGACAGAGACCTGACGTCCACATGCTTGTGCAGACTATGGCCCCTTCAGGACTTGCCATAGTCTGCACCAGCATGCAGATGGTAGGTCCTTGTTCCAGGATATAATTCAGAATAAGGCCCAGTGCAGAAAGGGCTTTATTGTCCACTGTGAGAACAGGGAGCTCGACTAAATGGGTATTTGGTCTGTTTCAGCAGGCCTGTTTATAAATGTAAGATAAAAACATTGCCAGAAATAACTTCTGGTTAAAAAAATAAATAAACAGAGAACAAAAGGGGATGGGAATGGTAAGGGTTGGGTTACGTGTGTTGCATGATTTTGTGTACCACCGCTAGTTGGTGATAGGTTAACATCTGGGAAGGCAGGAGGTGTTTCTAGGTTGTAAATGCTTCCTGCAAGTATCACCTTTGTTCCTTAGGATATGCAGAAAAGGTAATACTTTTCTTTTAGATCAATAATTGCAGGATCTGTCTATGTATTCTGTATCCTTCATCCACTTGTAGCTTCTGCAAACATGGCTCCTCAATAAGAAATAAGATGTGGGTGTGAAAAAGAGAGAAGAAAGCAGAGGGACTGGAGAGGGACAAGTAGAGAATGAGATATTTTCCTTCAACACTTTGGAGAAAGTATACTCCCCCCCAACCACCCAGTTTACTGCTTCATCTGCTGATTTGGTGGGTGATGGAGATACACCTCTTTCATAGAAGGTGTGAAGCCAGGGATAACTGACAAAACAGAAAAGGTAGGACAGTAAAGGAAGGAACATTACAGTGAACCACACAGTTCACTTATAGATGCATTTGTACAAACAGTGCAAAATCTGACACCAGAATACTCAGTGTAAGAAAGCATGCACATTTTCTCTCTGCTGTATCCATTTTGTCCTCAACTAAATCTGGCCTCAGTCCACACTGCATGCCCATAGTGTGCTTTCTACTCATAAGACTGTTTGAAGGATTTCTTCCCAGTGTTTCCATTTCAGCAAAGCCGATTCCTCCTGTCTGTTGTACATAAGCTTTATCATTTCAGTGGCATACAGAAAGATAGGAATAGAATTCCAACCCTCATGCCACAATAAGATTAAGTATGAAGCATTTTCTTGCTTCCCTGTTTACAGTATCAGATACTGAACAAGGGGTATGACTGAACTCTTTGTAGATAGCCTTCTGGAGAGCAATGGCTTTTAGAACATTTCCACAAGAATAGCAGAGAGGGTTGAAACTCCAGTTGGTGGCTTCTCTTACGTCTTAATGAGTCACACTTTGAATGCTTTGCAGTTGATTAATTTTCATTGCTGCTGCACAAGCATTCCGCTCTTTTCTCTCTCATCTACTCACTGTCATTTCCATCTAAAGCATGGGGAAAGACAATTCATAAACTACTTATGAAAGTATTTTTCAGATACATTTTTCAGTTATTTATCAGCAAGCGGCAAATATTTTAATTAACTTGCTGGGAGTTCTGTGCCAACATTGTTTAACTCTCAGATGTTTCCATTTGTAAACCAATAAAAAAAAAAAACTACATTTGAAGTCCTGCTTCCAGTTATTCAACCATTCCCTTGAGAGACACATTCCCAGAACTGCATGGATCATTTTGCTAAAAACGATCACTGATTTGTTTTAGCACAAACTGATGTCCCACTGGAGAAAAACAGAACACGAGTCATCAAGTAGATCACACTATTGTGGGTCCTTCCCCTCTCCGTTTTTTAACAGTCTTGTATGGGCTGCAAACAAATTGTAGCAATAAATAACTATTTCCAAAAATCTAACATTGACTATTGACATTCACCTTCTTCCCTACTGTTTGAAAAATTATGCAAAGCAAAGCCATGGTTTTTCTTCCTATAATACAGTCATATATGGTAATAATTTCCACCAAGCTGTGAATTATAAGAATTGCTTTAAACTCTTTTTAGCAGTTAGAGTTATTTACCTTTCTAGCCAGAGACTCAGAATTCATAGCTACCCAACCAGCAATGTTTCAAATAGTACTCCTGCACTCACCCCCAGCTGATGAGCCTTTCTTAGAGATTTGGTTGGCTTCCCCAACTTTCTTCATCTGACCTAACACTACTTTCAAGTTGGGTAAAAAGAGAGCGAGCCAGCATCACTCCTCCTTACCCTCATACCTAACATTCTAGCTTTTCCTTTTCCTTTTTCCCTCTCAAGCTTGATACTAGTTACAATGGAGCCTAAAGTCCCTGCTTTAACAAGGGTGTGATGGATAGCAGCCCTCACGCCCTGGGGTTCCTTAGCAAGGGAGGAAGCGATAAAGTAACCCATAAACACAAGGATATGACCAGAATCAAGTCATTGATGAGAGATCATCAAGCCAGCAGAGAAGTTGATGTGCACCCCTTAATTCTGAAGTCTGAGAGGAAGTATAGAAGGAGTGAAGTCCTAATGTGCCTACTATTCCTTTTTTGAATCCTTCTCTGCCTCCCATCACCAGATCTTCCCCTACCAATAAAGGCCAAAATAGGGCCCCCGTGAGTCCTCTTTTCTCTTGCCTAGTAACCCCCCCCACACACACAGACAAAAGTAACTTGGTTCTGCCTTCACTAGGACAAGAGAACCACCAGAATCCCCACAGTGTTCCCATCCAGTGGAACTCCACCTATATTTTACTCAAGAGCCTGCTTGAGCAAGATCCCATCTTTCACACCCCAGCAACTGTGATGAACTCCTGTGGTGAGGCGATGGCCTGGTGTAGGATTAGTGTAGCTAAGGGGGTTGAGTTTAGCTCAGGCATCAGAGAGTGGAGTGCCTGTTCCCAGAGTGTCCCTGCCTCCAGCCAAAGGAGTTCCTCTGTGACTGAGTCTAGGGATGTGCACAAATTCTTTTTTGTATTCAATTCATATTGAATCAAATTTAAGAAAATTCATATTCGTTCAAATAGATCCCCTTCAAATGTAGTGGGATTCAAATTTGATACAAATGTTCAGTCCCATACAAATCCCAAATGAATGCATACAAATTCCATATGAATCCCATACGAAGCTTCATACGAATGTATCCAAACATTCTGCTTGAATTCAAATGTCAGTCTTCTAATGTGCCAACATTCAATTCAAATACGAATGTCCAAATTCGGCCAAATTCATATGAATTCCATATGTTACAAATATTCATGCACATCCCTAGCTGAGTCTGTAGGTTCAGTTTTGCAGGCAACTCACGAGGAGCACTACAAGTCTGCACAGCTGGGTTTCATTGGTTTCAGCCTCAGTGAATTGCCATCGAGTCAGAAGGTATCAGCCAGGCTGGCCTCAAGAGTTCTGAGCTGCCCATTCTGCCGTTTCTACAGGAGCCAGTGATAAGCTCTTCAAGAGGTCTGCAGCAGAAGCACCAAAAGAGCACTTGTTGAACATGGCAGGGGAAGAGAAATCCACCTCTCCACTGAATGAGCAATGGGGGGTAATGCTGTGTAGATACTACACCCTCACTGAATATTCAAGGTACCATAAAGACACCATGTGGATCTTGACAAAAAAATTACAATGTAATAATGCACCATAAAGGTACAGCCCTGAATGTATGAACACCCAAAAATACTTATAATCCTATATAAGAAACAATATACTGAGATGAAAAGTTACACAAAGTCCCATCAATGCAAATAGGAGATTTTCCCCTTCTCCAAAGTTTCAAAATGTCTTCTGAACCAATCCCAACTATAGATGGGTGGGTGGGTGGGGGAAGTATTGCATCAACAGGAAATAACAGAGCCATTTCTTTTGTTTATATATAAATTAGAATGTTCCATATGTGCTGGATCAGAGTAATTTCTGTTTATTGCAAAGCTGATCACTGATAACAAATCCACATTTTTGTCTCCTAATAACCACTGAGTCAACAGAAACTCATCTTCTTCACTCACCATATAGGATTTATCATAATAAAAAGAGGGGAAAGGGAGGAGATAACAGTTGTTTCTTGCATCCAGGCAGAACAAGAGGCTGTTCTTGCAGATAGCTCTTCATTCAGGAAACTGATATTATCATCAACTAGCCAACCAACCAATCAAATTTTATTCAAAGATCAGAACTAGCATGATATGAAAGAACTTACTAAGCAAAATTTTATTCACATTTAATTAACTCAATATCCAGTTCTGAGCAATTCAGTCTGAAAGGAATAGCTCTATAACCATTCAAGATCATAAGCCTTAACTTTAGGACTGCAAAGAGACTCCTTGGCTACAGCAAAAGTCGGGAGCAATTTGTTACCAAACAGTCAAACATTAACATAAAATTAATTGGACCATCCAGATATACAGGTTAAAAGAGGACAGAGAGATTTCCATGAGCAAACATCGGAGAAGGTGCCATATATTGGAAGAGGCGTCTCTCATAGACAAAATAACAAGGACAGAAATATGCACAGCAAAAAGGCTTTGCCACCTCTGTCTTCCAAATCACAGAGGCACACTTACAAAAGTTGTGTTCTATATAGAAATTGGCTGTGAATGAGGAATAGGCCAAATGTCACAGCTTAATCAGGGATGGGAGCTCAGTTAACTTATTTCGCATCCAAGATGAGTCTGTGGCTCAGGGCTTATCTGCTTCCCTTACAGCAGACAGACAAAAGGGCATATGATTGCAATTCATGAAAAGTTTTCTTGGGAAGAGTGCAAACTAACAAGAGGCATTAGTGTAGCCTGCCAAACCTGCACATTATGAATCAAGGAGCTGTAGTGGCTTGTTTACTGGAGCAGAGGAGAGGGGCTGCTGGGTGGCACTTCACTGCAAGGCAATGGTCCTTTCTACAACACTGGGCCATGGACCACTTTAAAGACATCCACAGGTGGACTAGAGTCTGGATTTTGGACTATGAAGGGGATGCAGACAGCGTTCCCTCATAGACTGGAACACAGCACCAGGACCAGCAAAGTCTGGAAATGAAAGATCCTGGTTTTTGAAGGCTCTGTGCCAGCTTCAAATCAGTAGGCAGGGTGGGCTGCAACAGGCTGTCTGAACGCAGACAAATCCTGGACTCCTGCTAGCCCACTCCAGGATGCCCTGCACTTACTGCACCACACTATGTGGGATGAAACAGCCCACACAGTGCGGAAAGGGTCTTTGATCTGGTGTGCTTTCTTTGGCAGCAAAGCTCCACTTGCCAACATCAGAGCCTAACACCCAATTCCTGCTTCACCTGGCATATTATGTTCTGCGCACGAACGAGTACTGCCAATTAACTTAGCTCTCAGCAAACCCAGATCCACTGTGTATGCGGTCTTTATAGATGTTGCTCATGCACTTGATCTTCTTGCCAGAGACATACTTTTGAAAAGTATTATGTGCTTCAGCTAAATGTCTTCTTCTGCTTAAGGGCGTGCAGGGAATGCTACAATTCTTATGGCGAGATTTTTGGATGGGAGTACAGGTGTTAGTCAAAGCTGTATCCTTGCTTCAGGTTTGTGCAAATTAATCAGCTGCTTGCTTCCGTGACCCAGATTTCCACCTCCTACAAAATAACAGAACATACCAATTTTGCTCAATGCAGATAATGAAGTAATCCTTCTGGGCTGTGTCCAGACTCAATCAAAAGCTGTGCTTTTTCAGGACATGTGGCACATCCTGTTTGACTGGTGAAAAGCCACATCAAAGGGACAGCGCAGCTTCCAATCACCCTGTCAGGCAGACCGGAAGCAACTGCCCTTTGCCTGTGTGGTTTCTGATTGTTGTTTCTGTCAGGCAGGAAGTAACATGGGCAGGACAATGCAGTATAGAATAAGTCTGGAAGCACCCTTGCAGATACCTGTAAGCTTAAAGAACTTAAAGTCTTTGACCACGGTTCCACTGCAGTGCCTTCCCTCAACCCTGAGGCTGCATATCTCCACTGATCCACTACACTGTTGCAACTGGGTACCCTCACTTCTATTCTAGGTAACTGGGAAGGTCATCTGAGGGTCCCAAACTCTGAGGATATAAAGTCCTGCCCTGATCTCTTAATTCATCTTGAATAATTTCATAGAATAGGTAGTCAGATGATTCATGGGACTGTCAGGTCTGTGCATGGATGAGAAGGTCAGATACTTTGGCCTTCATGAGTGGGTGTTGACTCTCAAACAGGGCAACGTGGCTGACGGCAAAGGAGATGTCCTGCTGTACAGCCTGGGCCATGCTGGGAAAGCTGTCCTCCCCCAGCTGGCTTCCCCAAGTCAGTAGGGTCACAATTTCTGCCTGAACAACATTAACTTAGTTTTCTTGCAGTCATTTTCTGAAGGTTTTTTTTTTCTGTAAGACCTAAGGTATGGGTATGGATTATCTCTGGTAACTCAGCTGAACATGTCATGGATTTTAGGGAGAAAACACACTGCCATTGTAAAAGACTGAAGGGTCAACCATTATTGTTGTTGTTAAAGATACATGAAATGTTGCTTTTAATTTATTGGAGTTGCAGCTTGACGGTAAGGAGAATTAAACTAGTCATAATCAAAAGAAAAAGAAATATTATACACAAAAAAGACAACATGCAAAGGGAAACTCTCAAATTACATTCAATCCAATAATGACATAAAAGAGTGTCTGATAATGACTCAAAAGAGTGATTCTTGATAAAGTGAATTTTCTTTGAATTTCTTTTATACCTGTACCTTTTCACTTTGAGCACTCTTTATTTGGAACTGTAGTATACAAATAAAATGAGTGTGAGAATGGGGATAAAGTTGTGGGCAGATGGCTGGGTTTAAATTCCCCCAGTGGAATTCAGAAGCTGAGTGAAACCTTATCAAGAGATCCCTCAATCACTGAAATGGTAGTCAAAGACAGCTTCTGCATAGTCATTAGAGACAATGCCAGATATGCCACAAAGGTCTTAAAATTAAAGCAGTTCCTGTTGAAAGAATTGTGCCAGAGACTGCTCCAAGACCAAGCATTTCTGACTGTAGGTCTGACAACCATCTGCCATACAAACAACTGGCTGAACTGGTCTTCGGGGTACGATGTTGCTGCAAACAGCCTTGGAAATGGGCCATTTCTGTGCATCCAAAGAAACCTCCCAGTTAGCAATGCCCAAGGCCAGGACCAGCAGCTATCATGCATACAATGGCTGGCACAGTCTCTGCCATATCACTCTTCCTGCCCCAAATCACTTGATTCAAGGCAGGAAGTGGGCTCTGCATTCCACACTAATGTGCATCATGCAGAGGCTTTCAAAGGGCCTTTCTGTACTCTGCCTCCCATCTCTGGGAAGCAAAGGTCAGAATGGCCATAGTATGCAGTGGAACAAAAGTTCTGCAACAATGAAGTTTCCACGCATTATGGATTAGCATCAGATGGGAAATGGACCTGGAAACCAGTCATTTTTGGCCCAATCTTGGAATTAGGCCATGACAAAATCACACCCAGTAATTTATCTTTTTCCTCACTGTTACTCCATCACGACTATCCCTTCATCCTTGGAGGAAGAGGCGCTGATGACAGGGGGCATAACAATTTTATATGTTGTAACCTGCCCTGAGACCCTTGGGTATAGGGTGGGAGAAAAATGCAAATAAATAAACAAATAAATAAATAAATAGTCTAGATGCAACAACATATGCTACATGTTTCAAAAGAGGTGCAGGCATCAATAATAATTGAAAATGGACCTCTAGAAGAGAAACAGAAAAATGATTCCAATCTAGATTGATGCATTTTTACTTAAACAAAAATTCTTGAAATGATGCTTTAAAAAAACTGAAATAGATTTATTTAAAAGTTAAATATGTGTGTATGCATACTATCTAAAATGTTTCACTTATCAGCAGGGCATGTGCAGCACAGTTTGTGAAACATGGTCATAGGCACATCAAAAAGAAAGAAGCATTTCAGGAAAGGCTTCAGTGTGGGACCTTCCCCTCCCTCTCTCATGAACATTCTGTTCTAGAAAAGATGGATTAGAAAAAGGTTGGAATGCCAGGGCCCCACACTGTTCCTCTGAGGGACCCTTTTGTTAGAGCTGAATCCAGCCATAGAATATGTTCCGATGACAAGGCCCACAAGCCCAGGGGATAGGCTTTGAGGAAGGCAAGGCAGCACAATGAAGACTCCATTCTCACCTATTGGGGTGGGGATGCTCCACCCACTTACATTGTCAAGAGCTGATAATGGAGCATGATTTGTTCTCTCTGTCCTCAATCCACCCTGCGGCTGAGTTTTCCTTTTATTGGCAGAAAGAGGGAGGGGAAAGTGTTACAGAAGTGAACAGAATGTCATTTCTGCTCCACTCTTTCTCCCCTCCCAAACTTTCTATATTTGTTCTCAGACAAGTGCAAAGGCTGAGTGCTTAAGCCAATGGTAGGAGGTAGCATGGAGGTCCTTTAGCCAAGGATATTTGGATGCCATCCTCATGTAGAAGTCCCCTTAATGTCTCCAGTGGGAAGCGACTATCCATTCTTTCTTAAACAGATTTCAAGTTGTGGGAGTTCCTTTTAAACTACTCCCTCCCCCTTTGCCTTTTGCATTCTATCTAGAGTGTGATTCTGTCTCAGAAGCCCTGCTGCGGAAAGAGATTGTTGATTCCATTGTTGTCTGTTCGCTTGCTCTGCACTCTGTGCTTTATTTTCCTTCCTGGAACTTTTCTCTGTCTCTTTCTGTCTTTTTTGTCATCATGGGAGCTGACTCTGACACTGTCTCAAAGGCTTCCTGCATGTCAGTCATTCATCTATCTCCGCATGCCATCTGAATCAGGATAAGTGGTTGAAGTGCTTGTCAGGTGTGTGCGGAGGCAATAATGGGCTGGACAGGAGGCAATAAACTGAAGCTAAATCCAGACAAGAAGGATGTGCTATGTGTCACAGTGTTTCATGTCCACGAAATTGGGAGACATCCTGTTCTCAGTGTGATGGCAATGCCCTGGAAGGGGCAGGTGTGAAATCTGGGTATGCTTTTAAACTCTGTGCTAACACATGTAGAAGTGGCACCTATGGACTTATGGCAGAGGACTTATGTCCAACTACTGTTTGCTCTTCAACAATGGCTCTTTGTGGACAAAGGGGATCTGACCTCAAGTATCAGGCCTCCCCCCCCCCCGAAGTTTGCTAGACACTTTCACTTTATGTATTCAGGAGATTAAAGGAGAGGCCCCTATTTATCCTGGGCTTTGGCTGAGGAAATAGCCTTCTCCTATGAGATCCTGCCAGAGTTTAAGTTGAAATAATCTGCAAGGTGACTACTATTGCTGAAAGTGAAACTTAACACAATGTAGCTAGGGATATAATCTCCATATACATTTGTTTGTTTGTTTGTTCAGCCTTTTTTTAAAACATGTTTGGTGTTTCTCTCCTGTTTCTGTGCTCACCTTGTCAATTACATATTGTTAAATGAAGCCCTTTGCCAAAAAATTCAGTTTACATTACAGAACTCCTAGACATATGATTGACTTAGAGGGGCTCTTATAATAAGGATGAGGGGTAACCATTACTCACTATTTTCACATGATCCTGGCAGGGTTAGGAGTAGCAGTCCATAGATTGGAACCATGCAGTAATAAAGTGGTGGCTATCTCTCTGGTGATATCTATTCTTTGGAAAGCTCCCCACTCTGTTATTCCTAGTGTGCCTACAATTAGATAATCAGATGTCCAATGAAGACATTCTTTTTCAACAAGGGCTGCATTCACACATAACAATAGGGGTGCCTCAGAAGACCATGTGTGGCCCTCATGGTCCCAAGCCTTCTCTTATCCACCTTTCTAGCACAGGATGTTCATGAGGGGCAGATTGGTATGTGAACAATCCTACCTCAAAGCCTTCTCTAAGTTACCTCAGAGGTGCATCACAGATGCTCCCCACCCCACCTGTGTGGTTAAATAAACAAATGACAGTGAAGTTCAGTGCCTCAGTTTTGCCTGCCCAAGCAGGGTTCAGGTTCACCCCACTGGTGCAATCCTGATCCCCAGAACACTTTTGAGGACTGTCCAAAAAACAAATTGTTATTGGACACAAAAAGAATATTAGATATATTTTTGACAGATGGGATAAGTGACAAGCCAGATACTTGTGGGATACCAGCTTTTCTGCACTTCCTCTTCTGGGGAACTCCTGGAATTCCCTCACAAAGGGCATCTGCACTGTGTGGTAGGGATGTGCACTGATATTCAAAAATTTGACGAATATCAACATTCAAATTCAAATCGGATTTTCAAAAATCCAGATTTTTGAATTCAGATCAAATTCATATTTTCAAAAATCTGATACAGATTTTTGAATAATTCATTGACTGAATTCATTATCATATATCACATCTGAATATCGGGTCTATTTGCGCTTATAATATGGGATGAAACAAAACACAAACGTGATAAAAATGGGATGTGAACGGATTCAAAAATAGGATATGAATGTTCCTGACATTTGTGTCATTTGATTCGAATTGGATTTTTGAAGATACGGCTCTGGATAATCCGGATTCAAAACGGATTTTCAAAAATCTGGATTTTCTAATTTTGATTTGAATTGAATACTCAAATATTTGATTTGAATCAAATTTGAATGCAAAAAAATGCATTCGTACACATCCCTACTGTGTGGAACAGCTTCTGACCTAGAAATGGCTCCATGCATGGAGGAGTCCCCCAACACATATAGCTGTAGAGCAGTTTTAACTGCTCCATCACTATATTAACACTGGGCTAGGACAGCCTTGCACCATTCTGTTTGCACTTCT
The DNA here is from genome assembly GCA_014337955.1 of Aspidoscelis marmoratus. Taxonomy (NCBI): domain Eukaryota; kingdom Metazoa; phylum Chordata; class Lepidosauria; order Squamata; family Teiidae; genus Aspidoscelis; species Aspidoscelis marmoratus. Next base: position 54,671,372 of record MTQE01001134.1, on the reverse strand, counting down.
TCCAATGAATAGAGTCTGGAGAGGGTAGTGCAATCATGGTTGTGTGCCATTTCACCTAGTCACTATGGCAAAGGCGCCACACATGCCCACTGGCGCCTTTGGCATATTGATGCAACCACCTCTAGTGTAGAGGTGATCAACATGATTTGCACTTCACTGGCACTTTCCTAAGTGCTGACAAGGTTTGGGATAGATTTAGCATCCCAAAGTACAGACGCTAGATCTATTCCCTATCTTCACTTCCTTGGGAAGCTGTCCTGGGGCAGTGAAGGTATAAAAAGGTCCTATGAGAGTGTTAACACTCCCTGTTCCACAAACCCCAGCAAGTGGTATTCATGTATACAGTCTCAAATAACAGCACACAGCTATCACTATAAAGAATCTGTTTTTTCACCAGAGTCCCAGAAATCAAAGGGAGGAGCAGAACCCTGTAGAACTATCTCCCTGGCCTGCCACCACACTTTCTGTCTGACTGTTGCTGAGCCTGATGCTTAACATTCTGCATATTTTTGGTTTAGTTTGGTTTCTCTCTACTTCGTCGGAGGGAGAAGGTCCATCTGCCTTTCTTTGCACAAGGTTCATTCCACACTAGCTATGCAGCTGACTGCCATATTTTTTAGAAGTGATTTTATAGCCCTTCTCTTTCATGAGCTTGGCCTAATTTTCTTCTAAAATGATCCTGGTTATTACTCACATGTTTAAAGGTCCAACAGGATGTGGGGTCAAAACGTAGCCTCATGAAATTAAGCTCAGCATTGCTGATATAATGCATGGACTTTCTCTGAATTTGCTAAGGAATTATTTCTTCTGTTTTCTACTTTCTATTTGAATATGCCTTCAGGATTTTTTTCCATTTCTTTGCTAACTTTTAGGGCATACTAACACATTATTGATCTCAGATAAAATGTGTCAGAGGATATTTATTGCTGTTGCACTGTGGATGCAGGAGTTGTTTAAATATTATATAATCATATTTACAGTTAATACATGGCTTAAGTCTGTGACATTTCATTAATTGGTCTATGTAATTAATGGTTTCCTTACCAGGCATGTGCAATCAAATTTAGTTAGAGCACTGCTCTTCACTTTTTATGCTCTTCGATGTACAACTGACTTTAACTCATTGTACGAAAGAAAATACTTATTAAAAATAATCACAAGAATTGGAAAATGTGCATCCAAATGAGCAGTAGAAGGAATCCTTTAGGAACTATTTTTCAAATTTACTGTGTCCAATGGCATGGTCTACAAATAACAATACCAATTTATTCAGTGATTTAGAGCTTTGCCAATAGTATGGTATAGGGATGTGCACAAATATTCATAGGCATTCTAAATTCAATTGAATGTGCTGAATTTTGACATTTGAGTTCAAATAGTATGTCCCAAAATTCAAATTTAAACATTCGAATTGAATTTCGAAATTTGAGTCTATTCATTCTAATTATCCAGACATTCATATGTGTACAGGTTAGTACATGATGTGCACTTGAAGATCTGCACCTTTCCTGCATCCATATGCATTTGTACAGATCTGTATGGGATGAAAATGGGTTGCATACGGGATAACTACAGAATTCATATGCACATGTATGGATGCGTACAGATGTGTACGGATGTCAGGAAGATGCGTACGGGCATCTACGCATGTTGTTGGGAATCATAAGTGCAAATTCAAATCTATTCATTCGAATTGTTAAACTCGAATTTAAATAATTCAAATTAAATCAAATTTTTTAGTATTCAAATTGACTCAAATAGAATGTCAAAAAAAAAAACACATTCTTGCACATCCCTAGTATGGTAGGCAACAACATTTGAGAACTAGGAAGCTGCCTTGAATCATGTGAGCTTCATGGTCCATTTATCCAATGGCATCGGCAACTGTAGAAGGTGCGCAACTTGATGTTTCTCAGATATTGTTGTAATTTAGTTTCCATCTGTGCTAGGTAGCACATTTAATCATTGCAGGTGATTGCAACTGAAATCTGACATGAACATACACACACCTACTATAAAGTAGGTTTTTCCGTTTATTGAGCTAACAGCAGAAACCAAGGAAGGGAAGCAATGATGTCTGGTTTCTAGTAGCTGCAATGATGTCTGGTTTCCAAAGTTTCCCAAGGCTACAGTGGTGTGAGAGTAAAGACGGCTAAGGTGGTCTCCAAGGAAACACAGGATCCAGCAGGCAGGCCAGGAGAAAAGGCCTGGTTTTAATGAGAACCAAATATGGCCAGGCAGTGGCTCTCACAACTATGACTGACAACATTTCAGAAGGGGACTTTCTTGAGTTTTTGCAGAGAATTCAGTCCCGAGGCCCCTTTGCACTTAACTGCAGTGGGACAGTGTCTCCCTACAGTTAAGTTCAGGGATGGTGGCCAGCATTCACACCATGAGAGCTGGCGTCATCCCAAATTTAACTTGCAGCCTTCACAGTGCAGAAGTTCCACCCTGGACCATCCACATTGCCACAGCAATGGCCACAGTAGCCTCCACCATTCACTGGGCCATTGCTATAACAATCACAACTCAGTGCCTGACTACACAGTCACACAGCACTGCCCACAGAACTGCACTGCTAAGCCATGCATGATGCAGGCTGCTCTGGGATAGAGAGAGCACTGCAGTAGCCAGATGCAGCATCTCAGAACATGCAGGGCCATCTTGTTCAACCTGCAGCAGTTTACTTGGTCTGTGATGGCCAAACCTATCTGGTCCAGCAAGGTCAGTGAGCACAAGAAAATGATCAACCTGTTATTTTATTTTAATTTTTGCATTTTTATCCTGCCCTGTATAGGGTCTCAGGGCAGGTTACATCATATGTATATAATGAACACATTAAAACCATGGCAGTGTCTGAATGTGAGGAGGAAAAGGCTGTTGCTCTGCAACAAAATTTAGAAAGTTTCTCCAGTTTAGTGTTCTCAGAGCAGCAGTGGGTGTGCAAACAGCATGGTGCAGGCACTGGGAACAATGGTGCAACGGGTCTAGGTGACTCAAAGGACCATCTTCATTTAGAGCACAAGTTCAGCCACCATGGGAAACCTGCCTATGGATTGGTCAATTAGGAAGTAGACTATGATGCAAAAGCTGTGCCATGGCCCACTCTAAGTGTAGATCACCTATGAGTAACCCATAAAGCATTGTAGGTATATAGCAGACAAGTAGCCTATGTGTAGACAGCACATTGCCATAGGCCTGTATATCACACCTAGTGCCATTCCACCACTTTTGGGTACCCAGACAAAACACCCCAACCAGTAACTTGAGAGGCTGATAACTTCCAAAACCAGGCCAGGATGGGCCATCCGCAATGCAGTGAAGTAGCAGCCCAGCCTATAATGGATGAGATTCTGCAAAGTAGAGTTCTGCTAGCAACATCACAATACACTAGAGGCATGATGGCTGGATTAATGGGGAAACCTGAGTAAGCAACACTCAAATTCACCAGTCTTTGGAGCCACCCACCTGTACCCTGTCATACCTGCCTCTGACCCCTATGGTAAGCCATATGCTTCTCACCTGTGGCCCTTCTCTCCCATCATTGTCAATTTTACTCTTCCTGCTCTCCATCTCTTCATCCATTTAACCCTGACTACAGGGCTACCTGGCTACCTGAACTTAGATCAAGTGAGAAATTAATGTTACTTTGCTTGCTTGGGGTGTCTGGCACTGTTATTTTTCCTCCATGTCTTTTATGACCTCTCAAGGTGTCCTGCCCTACAATTCAAGAAAACAAGTGCTAATTAATATCAACCCTAATCAAATGTTTGTGGCTATTTAGCACTCCATGGGTGACTAGGAACTGGGTGAGTTCAGCTCAGTATGTGCCATGAAGAATGATAATTTTAATTTCAGTCACTTGGCTTTTACAGCTGCAGAAGCAGTAAAATATTATTATCAGTCTAATTCTATGAATTATGTGTTTACTTCTCATTGTGGTATTAATAGTGATAAGGAACACTGAGTACTATAAGGAATGTCCCAGAGAAAGAAAATGGAAGAGAGTTTAATTTTAAACGTCCCTTCATTTGCATGTATGTTTCCTCGGGTTGAAGCAAGCCTCATAATTGAAATAAAATGTAGCAAAGCTACTATCTACATGGAAGCATTTTCTCAGGGCCTCCAGGGGAAAAGATTCAGGCTACATTCCCATGATGCAGCTGGCATGCAGGACATGCATTGTCTTCAGACTTCACTTTTACCACTTTCATTACACCATTTTATTATGGGACGGAAACCACTCCAAAAGTTAATCATTTTCACGTTTTTCTTAGAAAACAACACCTTTTCTTAAAAAACAACAGTGTGAAGTATGGTGGGTTGCTCACACAGTCACCATCCATTTTAGCAATGGCAACAGCACTATATGCTGGAATAAATACCTCGGAGGCATGCCAAGTCCCCAAGGACACTACCAGCATGAGGATTTCAAACTTTCTGGACCACCACCAGATTATCTTTTCCACCATAGTCTTAATCTACTGCAAATTTAAAACAAAACAAATTGGCTCAAAAGTGGCTTAGAGGCAGTAGCAATTACACACTTGTGTTTGATGATAGATGAGCATTAGCATCCTTGAGCCCACCTGCAAACCATCTCTAAAAGGCAGCGTCTCAGGTATGCAGCAAAACCATCTAAAGTAAGCCCTGTTTCCATTACTCTTAGTGGAGATCAGCAGCTCTGGTTGCCTGATGAAGGTGCCTTTTTTACATAGTGGAGGTACAGCCTAAAACATCTCACAGGTTTGCCTTGTTTGCTTTTTAATGCATATTAATGCAGCCTAATACAAACTAAAAGTACTGTATGTGACAGCAGAGATAACAAGAAAAGGAAAGGGCTTACACATCTGTCCCTTCCAGAACAGAATGCTTCCCTTCTTCCTGGAAATGGGACCCTATAACACACAACACCTCCATCTTGTCTGAATTAGGTTTCAACTTATTGCCCCCCCATCCATCCTATTACTGACTCCAAGCATTTGTCAACTGTATATATAACTGCCTCTCCTGATTCCCATGGAATGGAGAGAGATATGCATTTTGATGACACCTCAATCCAAAACTCCTGATGATCCTGCCCCAGTGGCTTTGTATAGATATTAAGGAACATGGAAGATAAGATTAATCCCTGAGGAAACTCACAAATGAGTTCCCAGGGCACTGATTAGAGCTCTCTCCATCAACCTTGGAGATAGGAGTGGAACCAATGCAACACAGTATTTCCAGCTCCCAAACTCCTTAGCCTTTCCTGATGGATACCATAGTCAATGGATACCAAAGGCCACTGAGATAATTAAGGTCCAGGAAAACCAACAGAATAACATTCCCTGTCTTTCTCCCAGAGAAGGTCAACAGTTGGGGTGACCAAGACAGTTTCCATGCCATAACTGGCTCTGAAACCAGATTGAAATGGATCTAGATAATCAGTTTCCTTCAAGCATTGTACTTCCAATAACATAGGGCTCTGACAAACAGTCAGATAAAGTTACCATCTGAGGGGCTTTTGGCTGGGCAACTCACTTCCAGCACTGCTCCCAGATGCCTGGCCAAAAAAGGTCTGGGTGTGACATTGCAGACTACAGAAAGAAATCTGTCATTTTGATGCTGTATTGATGCTATACCCTGGTCCAGTGCTGATGTATTGGCCTACAGGGTGCATGACATCCAATAATATACTAGTATGCCATGTAGACGAACCTGTCCTAAGGGCAGCACTGGCCTGGTTTGCACATTTATGTTAAAAAATTTCTGAAAATGTAGCAATCCTCAACTTAATGCTTTATTTGTATGCTAGCATGTGATTGAAATATGGGGCTTTGGTCCTATCAAGATTTTCCAATTCAGGAAGGTCCAGATCTAATTCATTATACTGTTATAACATTTGCCCTGGAAAGCATGCTTTGAAAAAATGGAAGCACAGTATTTGAAGAGTATCCATTTTCCCCAAGTGAGCAATTTTTCTCAATTATTGTGTGATATAATAAATTTAAGTCATTTTTTCAGGTTACAAAAGTTTTAAAGTGTTATATTTCTGCCCTTCTAGGTTTTCATCTGCCACTGATAAAAACTGTGTCTTCTGCTGATTGTGCCACGGAGAGGAAAGGTACAGCACATATATGACTGCCACTAGTGTCTCTGAGCCTCACAGAAACATTTTTTCCTTATGTTCCACCATGCTAGAATTATAAGTATAATCATTTTCCTTTTCTGAAATCTTGTTCTTTATGAAATTTCCACACACACACATCCAATACTCCAAGACTCTACTGATTCCAAACAGTTTCTGGTGATCAGATCACATCTTGTACTTAGAATTTATGACTGAAAAGGAGAACATTTTATCAAAGGTTAAAAATGAGTAAATGAGTACCCATGAGCACACACGTGTGTTTGATTCTGACTTGTGAAAGCCTCTACCACTGGTAGCTTATTGCAACTGAAGAATAATACTTTTTGCAAGGGTACTAAACCCTTATTTAGGGTCTAAACAAGGTTATGCCCTCTCTGCACTGGGCCTTATTCCAGGATGTATTCCAGAACACATCCTGCAGTCCACATGCTCCTGGAGATTATGACAGGCTGCACTAGTATGCAGACAGCAGGGCCCTATTCCAGGATATATCCCAGAATAACATCCACTGTGGAAAGGGCCTTAGATTGTCCTTTTAGACCTTCACATAGAAAGCACGATGGAATGAATAAAGCCGGGGGTACGAGAAACAAGCCACAGCGTGAACTGCCCTGCAATCCCCTTGTATGATATTGGAATGCAAGGTGATAATGCACCACTATGGTCAAATTTGCGCTTATCTGTTTGGAATGCTCTCTGATGACCATCCCAGGACAGTTTAACATCAGGGAACAGTTGGATCCATTCACAGTTTGTGCACTAGAAATCTCTGTTCTGTTCCAGGAGTGCAAAAAATGCAAATAGTTCACTAAGTTTGCCATTGCAGAGTTGAAATCTAGCATCTGGAGCAGATTCTGAATTTGCAGGGGGATCCAGGCTCCGTAAAATACCATGTGCTTAAAGTCAATGCACCCCATTCTCCTCACCTCACAGCAGTGGGAAGAGTGGCCCTTTCTGCACTTGGCCTTTTCCTGGAATATATCTTGGGATAGGGATCTCTTGTCCGCATGCTAATGCAGGTTATGATAGGCCTTGCTTGGTGCCTGCCATAGCCTGTGTGATCATGCGGACAGCAGGCCCTTATTCTGCAATTTAATCCAGAATAAGGCTAAATGCAGAAAGGCCCAGTATAAAAGACCATTCCTCATGCCACTGGAATGCCTGTAGACAACAGGAATGTTGAAACAGCATCTGGGAGTGAATGCAGCCTTCCAGAGATCAGCTTGCTGTGAGACAGCAGGTAAGTGCAAAAATGCCCTATAGTTTTTCTTGCAATTTGAGACATGCTCAGCTAACCCTGTGTCAGACAATTTAATGTAATTCACTGTGTCTTTCCCTTCCATCCCCTTATTCAACTTCTCCCCCGTAAATTGCATTCTCTGGCATCTGTGCTCTTACTTCTTTAACTCTACTCTAAGCAGCTGAGTAGTTCATTAGTATTTGAAACCAATCTTCCATTGTAGTCACTCCTCTCCATCTTTGTCTTTGCTTTTCTAGACTTTCCAACTAAAATTTCTCAGGCTGTTCTATTAGCAACAAATTCAAGCTGATGGCTCCTTTTTTTGAAAAAAAAAATACAGCAATGCAACAATATAATTCTGTCACTTTGCCTTTGTAAAGAACAGGCATCATGTTTTACCCATCATTTATGAGCAACTCATAAAACTCTAGTATGGAAAACTGCCACTTTAAGCCATGTAGAACATTGTTACTATGTTCAGTTAGTTAACCACTAGGAAAAGCCTCTTATTATTTGTTAGAGTACCTCTCCCCTTGTCTATCATATTCTTTTCCTATGCTCACATTGAGGGTTTTGCTCTTACATTTATCCCACTTTTCTGAATCGTGGGAAGTTCCAAGGGCTCATTTTACTCAAAATCGATTCTCACTGGAACACTTAATGATGTTCTATAATATCTGCATTTATTTCTTAAACCACAGGGAGTGCCTGGGTGGAAGGACAACCTAAAATCTTTCAAAAGGCAGCCAAAGATCACCGATGTGATACAAGATCTTTGAGAAGATTACCACTGCCCAAGATACCTAATGTCTATAGATTAGGATGCAATCTCTATGGGTCTTTCTGCACTCAGCCTTATTCTGGAATATATCCTGGAACAGGAACCTGCTATCCGTATGCAAGTGCAAACTATGGCAAGTTCCAGGCAAGGCCTTCCATAATTTATATTAGCAAGCAGACAACAAAGCCTTATCATAAGATATATTCCAGAATATGTTCAAGCATGGAAAGGGCCACGTATCCATGCTACTTGGGGCTGGGGAACACTGCTTCCCCATGTCATTGTGTGTCCCGGGAGACACAACTGCCCAGGAAGCAGTGCTGGCTATGAACCTTGCAGCTGGAGCATTCTCAGAGCAAAAGCTATGCTGAGTGATATGCCAATGGGGAATCACTTTAAAATGATCTGCTCCAGCCACTCCCATGCTGATACAGGAGCAAGCCATGGGGTGCAAGGAGCCTGTCGCTATATTTCAGGGCTCCAGAAACAGCCAACTTCTGAGGCCATTGCTAGGAGTTCCAACGAACTTCCCCTGGTCTGAAAATCCATACTGGGTGAATTTTTATTCGATAGTCCAGGATGGGACTGTCAAAATGTGGATAGCTACTGTGACAGGTCTGCAGTGCCTTGCTGCACTGCTGGCACAACAGCCATGAATGGGCACTGCATCACATGCCAAGGCACACCGTGCAAGTGTTATCATTGGATTTTTGGGTGTGATTACACTTCTCCGTGGGGGCCAGAGATGGGTCATCCCAGGACAGACAGGGGTTAAATGTCCCTCCATCACAATCTGGTTTCCATTCATTACTACCACTCAGGGACAGGGTACATTGATATGCATGCAGGACTTCCAGCACTTACAGTGCCCCAATCCCTTCGTTTTCGGGTTAGGGTTAGGGTAAAGGCAATGATGGAGACATGCTACGCTGGGGGCTCAGCAATAGAGACATAGGCAGAATGTTGCAGCCTTGATGCAGAGTTGAAGTACTGCAACCTCACCTGAAATGCCATGCTAAGACACTGCTTACCTTAAAGTAGACCTATCACTGCCTATGGCAATAGTCTTGAGGCAGAATTGAATACTGCCAGAGCACTTAACAATTTATCTGGGACTGGCTTATTTCTACTATAATGCTTTTTAAAAAAACCTGAAAACCTTTTATATCACTTCTGAGTGACTATCTGAGCTGAAAAGGAGACAGAGAAATTCTTCACTCCCATGCTTCTTTGGTTTTTGCAGTCATTAGAGACATCAGCCAGCCATGATGATCAGATCATTCATCTAGCAGAACTTAAATGAATCACTGGCATATCTTGCAAGCACTGAAGCCCCCATGGAATCCTTTTCCCTAAGGGTGCTTTATGTTAATCTTTCAGGTTCTCCTATTCTCTACATGAGGCAGAATGTAGAATTCCCAGATCATAAAATATTCATCTGTGTTTGAAAAGCGAGTGTTAACAAAACAACCCTGAATTCATAAATCATTTTTTGCAGGACCAGAGAGTCCTCTTAGGCAGTGTTGTAGAGGAGAGCAGTATTATTTCCCCTACATAAAAATACACAAAGAGAAAGGAAGGAAGGAAGGAAGGAAGGAAGGAAGGAAGGAAGGAAGGAAGGAAGGAAGGAAGGAAGGAAGGAAGGAAGGAAGGAAGGAAGGAAGGAGAAAGAAAGAAAGAAAGAAAGAAAGAAAGAAAGAAAGAAAGAAAGAAAGAAAGAAAGAAAGACATGCCATGGTGCCACCTCTGTCCCAGAGCATCCCACAGTGCCCCAATTTTCCACTGGGAGTGTCTAGGAAGCTCCAAGTAAGTTCCTAAATGCAGCATCCAGTACAAAGGCCACATCGCGACAGGACATCATGGCTGTGGTTGGGCAGTTGCATGCCTCATCATCATTTCCATAGCAGTGACCCAGTGTGTGGTGGAAGTTGCCACAGCCATTGTTATGGCAATGTGGACTGTCCAGAATAGGCCATCCACACTGCAAGAGTCAGTAGATAAGTTGGGGATTGTACCAGCACTTGCTGTGTGAATGCCACTGAACTTAAGGGTGAAAAGACCCAGAAAGAGCAAGAATCGCATTGTTTACAGTACATCAAGATAGACTTAACTGGGGAAGAATCCTGTAGGATTTAAACTGATACAATTGAGTTAAGAGTTGCTTAATAGCACTGTACATCTGAGTTATTTACTAGAGTTCCTTGTTATTGTCAGGTACCACTGAGTTGTGCCCAACTCCTGTTTGATTGCACAGGCACTTCCATGGGTCTGTGTTCTTGGCAGAGATACAGAAATGATTTGCCATTGTGTACTTCTGGAGAGAGGCTGGGAATCAAAACCAGCTAGTTTGTTCAGCTGCCAGCCCCAGAGCTATTTATGTCAAAAAATCTTCTAACACTCTTAGCAGGCTAGGCAAAGCTATTATGGATGTGCTTCTTTCAGAGTTCAGTCTCACCACAACAGTTTTACTGTGCTGACACTGAACAGAGTGTGTGATGCCAAGGTAACTATATGTTTACTGGAAGCATGCTCCCCAGGTTGCCCAAACCAAGCTAAATATAGTTCGGAATAATTTCTCTCCCATATTTCTGTTTTATTCCCCCAACAAGTTTGAGAAGTGACTCCAGCCAAGTTTGTATTTGGAGTATAGATTTGAACCTTGGCCTTTCCAGAACAAATTACTATACCATTTGGGTCCCTTTCAGGATGCAGCTGGCAAGAGTATTCGGATAAAGTACAGCTGCATATGCTTCAGAGATCCTCCCATACTGTTAGATGCTATTGTGTATTGTTGGTAGCTATGGTTACAAATCATGATTGTCTCATATTGCTACATTGTAGTCGATGAAGAAAATGGTAACTCAATCTCAGTGCAACACAGGTGGGAGGCATGAGAAATCAGCAAAGGTTAAATGCACATGAGAAAATAGCAACCCTCAGAAACTAAATCAAATAGGATTTTTGTTCAAAGTTTGGCTCATGGTAGCAAAGCAACTGTGCATTGCTTTCACACAAATCCAAGCTGGAATTCAATTCACAAATCCAATTAGCACAAATCAATCAAAAAGTTGGTATGGTGAATGCATTTTGACCTGACAGCTCAGTAGCAACAAACCGGCCAAACCATTGGGTTTTCCCTTCTCCTCCATATATCAAGCTCTACATTTTATTTATTTATTATTTATTTATTTACATTTCTATCCTGCCCCATACCCGAAGGTCTCTGGGCAGGTAACAACAGATTAAAAACAAGATACACGTTAAAACAAGGTACAGACTAAAAACAAGATGCACATTAAAAACACTTTAAAAATTCAACAGATTTAAAACAGTACACCATTCCATATTGCATTAATAGTAACTGCGGGGGGGGGGGTATAATCACCTTAGCCAAAGGCCAGGGCAAAGAGGTGCGTCTTCACCACCTTCCTAAATCTATATAAACCAGTGTGATGTGCGTCCAGCTAGCTGTTCTGGTCAGCACTCTAGCAGCTGCATTTGCCCTAGCTGCAACTTTCGGACCGTCTTCAAGGGCAGCTCCATGTAGAGTGCATTACAATAGTCCAA
>MTQE01001134.1:54622437-54641797 GCA_014337955.1 Aspidoscelis marmoratus | reverse complement strand
TTTTTTTTTTAAAAAATGTTTCCATTAATAAAAAGGACACATCTGCATCCTGTATACCTCTTACTTACTTACAAGGTAGACTATGGAATGTATATTTCAACAGCAAGAACAGTCTCCATCCAGTTAAAGGCAGCCCTAACACAATCTCTTTACTTAACAAATGTAGAAAAAGACAGCTTATCTAAATTTGCATACCGATCGATTTTACATTTAACCTTAAGGGCTGCTGTCAAAGCAGCAACCAATTAGGGAGATGGCACAGAGACATCTACAAATTTTTAAAACAGCTGCATTAAAAATGCTCCATGTGCTAAAACACAATTTTCATTTCGGTAACAGACAATTAGAAACTCTTATATTGAAAATATCTAAGTGAGAGACTAAGATAATTACCTTGCATTTTAAGAATCAGGACCAGCTCACTATATTGCAACATTCCTTCCTATGAATAGTTTTACAATCACTGTTTATAGCTGGATAGCATTATGCATAGAGCATCACTCACTAAGTAGATTGCTACTGCAGGGAAATTGCTCTGCAATGATTCTCACTTAGGGGCAGTGATGTTTTGATCAGCTCTATAGATGTTAGTGAGGAAATATTTCCCTTTGGCTCAACAGTACAGAACCAAACACTCTTTCAAGCAACCAAAATAATCCCCAAAGAAATCACATGGAAACTTCAGCAAAAAAGGAACCTTTCCAAAGGGCAGAAAGGTTCTTAAACTTGCCTTTCAGATGTGATCTGCTAGAGCAACAAAACGTGATTTAGACCAACAAGGGAGATTCTGATGAGGTCAGTGTTCATTCTGATACTGACATGGCTCTTAGAGTTCTGAAGGCAAATCAACAGATAAAACCCCCAAATCATTAATGTCTGGCACAGAAGTCATGAACAAAGATAAAAAAGGCAAGAACTGCTGCACATTGAACACTTGAAACTCAGATCTGATAGTGTGCAAAAAAAGATAAAAATGCTGAGGATGGGAGGCAGAGCTCTGATTATTGCAAGCTCCTTTAGGCTGTGAACCAGGACTCATAATTCCACTTGCCATATGACTAGAAATGGAGGCTTATCCCCTGGCTGCAAAGACTGCAAAGAAAGTAGTTTCTTATCAATAATACTGTGGCTATTCTAGCCAGGAATATTGACTCACATTCATCTTGTTCATAACCGTCCTCATCACAAGCTTAGTTTTTAAGACTTTTTTTAACCACTGGCATGGGCATCCTTAAGTAACAGTTAACCAAACTCCAATTAATGTGAAATGCGTATCAAAGGTTTGCTTGAGGGGAAGGTTGAAAATCGCTGCTTTTTGTAGCTTGAGCCATTGCTCTGCGCTTGGCAAGGCGGGATTTGGAGGGTGGAGAAAGCTTCATAGAGCACATGGCTTCCGTGATACTACCTTGCCCTGCAACAAGATGATTCTCATGTTGGGAAAGCTGGCGATTGAGGGCAATAGCTTCAGCAGCAAACAGAGTCAGTTCTTTTGTACTGCTGTTCCTAAAAGTATGGGGAAAACAAGAGACCAGATTATACTTTAAAACCAGCAAGTTGTCATTTCCTTATTCTTGTTTTGTTTCAGAACATTACAGGCTCTTGAAAAGCAGAGAAATAATTGCTATAAACTGCAGTGGTTCAGGTAGAAGAAACCAGAGCTGAATTCGCACTTAGGCCTCTGGTATGCAATTAGGACAGCTCTGGTACAGAATATCTGTACCAGAGCTGTCTTAATTGCACAACAGAGGCCTAAGTACAAATTCAGCCCAGGTGCCCTTTTAATACAGTTCACTACTTTCACTCCACACTGTTTGACAGTCTCCACTGTTCTGGTAAAGTGCTAATATTAGCGCTCATGAAACATTACCTTTGAAGAACTTGTGGGGTAGGAAGTCCTCTTTCAGAAGCATGCTGCACATAATGGAAACAGTGAAAGGTAAGCTGAGAGTTCTTGTCAGATAAAATTCTTACTCATCCAAAGAACAAGCATATGATCTAAAGGTGTCAAGAGGTCACCATTTTGAACTCCTTTTTATGGCTAGGGTAAGTGTCAAGGCAAGCAGATGACCAGATGCGGACAATTTAATTATGTTTCATATTGTTGTTGATTTTAATCATCTTTTTATATTGGATGTTTTTAATGCTAGCCCTGAAACCCTTTGGGTAAGCACAGAACAAAATATTTAAAAATAGTCACATCATGCAATAAAAATAGGGACACCTTGGGTGCTTCCGCATTGGGCACTTGGCCAATAGGGACGCACGCTGCACGCACGCGCAAAGAGCAACGGGGCCCGGCAGCCAGAATCGGCCTGGCTGCTTGAAGCTAAGGAGGGGATCAAGCGTGCTCCCCCCGGGGTGGGTGTAGGTGAAGCCCACCCTGGCTCCAGAAGTTGCGATCCACGGCTTCTGGGGCAAGGGGGAGCCCCAAGATAGGAGATCCCTGGCTCGCCATGCTCAGCTCCAGAGGAGCCAATCATGGAGGCCAGGAGGAGGGCCTTTGGAGCACGGATTGAGGTGGGTGCTGTGCATTCGCACAGCACCCACCTCAAATCCATCTCTAATTCCATCCCACCCTTGCAGGTGCGGACGGAAGGGGTGGTAGTAGATCTATATCTACTAGATACGGATCTACTTAACACAGATTTCCAAAATATGTATCTAATAGATCCATCTTTCAGAGGTCCAGTGCGCAACCGCCCCTTGATTCTTCCTATATGGGCCCTTGTTGAAAATACCCTTGTTGAGAGTTATGAAAAGCTATAGATTCTTGGGAATCAGAAACCTGCATAGTACTCTAGGCCTTCATAAACAGCTGCTAATGAAAATCACAAATGTCATTCGTTAATCATGCTTACAAACCCCTAACTATGTCCAGATCCTATAGAAATACATGCACTATTTATTTACTTTAAGGTTGCATTTATTAAAAAAACAAACCAAAGTAGATATGAATAGGTACTACTTACTCCTTGAACCCATGAATGTTGAAGAACCTGAGCAGCACTAAGTCTCTGTTTAGCGTCACGGACTAGCAACTTCGAAATGAGATCCTTGGCATCACTGGATATATGGGACCAATCCTTGTCTGGAAATTCATATTTGCCTTCCTGGATGCTCTCAAATAGCTTATTCTAGCAGCAACAGAAGTATATTGCTTTAAGTGAAACTTAAAAACTTTCATTTCTGACCTTTCATAAAATAAAACAAAATACCCAAGATGGTGTGTGGCAGTTTTATACTGACAACAGAAAGCAGCAGCTTTCCTGAGGACAATATTTAAGGATGGACCATTATAAAAGAGTAACAAATCTTTACATAGACTAGGAGGCTCTTCAATTCAAAAAACTAAATATATCTAGAAAAGCAATGTATGTATTTCATTGTGTCCTTTCACAAACGCCCTTCACAAACTACTATAAAATGCCATAAAAATGGAAGCTGGGAATCAAGCCTGCCACAGAGAGCAAGAAAGGGTCTAAAAATGTCATGCTACCTCAGAGTGCTAAGGGAAGCATGAGGGCTCAAGGACAGCACACTTACTGAGTTAGTTATTACCATACTATTTTTATTTCATGTATTTAAATTTTTATCTGGCCACTCAAGGGTCTCAGGGCAGGTTACAACATACAGAATGAACACATTAAAACCATAACATATTAAACATATTAAAACCACAAGCACCACCCTGCTTCAGTTCAGATCTTCTAAAATGGGAAAGGAGAAATTGTAATTTCTAGTGTCACTAGAATGCAATTCCCATAGCTCCTGACTAAGGCCAACGTAAGCTAGACCCCAACACCACCTGGAAAACCTAGCCTTGCTCTAGATTCAGGCTGTGATCAGACACAGGAAAAAAAAGCATCTTTGATGTGGCTTTAAAAAGGCTTTAAGGTGGGATTGTTCACACACCAACCTGCTCCTTCTCCTCTCCTGAACATTGTGTTCTAGAAAAGGTGGACTAGAGAGGGGCTAGAAAGATGAAGACCATACACAATCATCTCTGATAGGCTTCTGAAGTGCCCCTTCAGAAGTGCCCCCTATGTTCAGAAGTGTCTGAACATAGCCATAGTCTAGTTAAATTGGCTTCTCTAACCATGCATAGCACAACAGCATCCTTTTTTTTTTCTTTCAACGGTGCTCAGTAAATTTTTCTGTTTACCTGACAAATTTTGCAGACTTCTCCCCTGTCCCATCCACAGTCTGAGCCACAATTCCCTACAAAAGGTGGGTAGCCACTCAGCATGATGTATAAAATCACACCTAAACTCCACAGATCACAGCGTTTATCATAGAATGTGGCTTCCTCTGTGAAGACTTCTACCACCTCAGGGGCCATGTATTCTGCAGAGCCACACTAGAATGATAAAGGATTTGAGATTAGAAAGTTTATGGAAATAAAACAGGGATGCCGGAATAAAAGAAGCTTACAATAAACACCCACAGCACTGTGTTATCAGAGGGCACCTTAAACTACAAGTTCTGTACCATTCAGATGTCCATATTTGTTTTAAGTATCTTTTCAAAATACTGTATCACTCTGCAGCTGACATGTAATAGTTCCACAAAATACTAGTCCTTTTCACACAAATGTGGCAGAGCAAAAATCAAACAAATGGAATAATGGTTTTTTTCCCCACTGACCTCCCTTAATCCGGATCTAAGATGATCTGGATCTAAGGAATCGGTCCTTCAACTAATCCGGACCTAGTAGATCTGGATTAAGGAAAACACCCATTGTGTTTCCACTGGTTGTCTACTGCCCAATAGCTATGGGTGCTAGCTTTCTCACAGTGGAAACGCCGGACCACCCATGTGGCAAATCTGGATCTACCCACGTGGGGCCTGCCTGTCACCCCAGGTGTGTTGGGGGACAGGGGGTACAATCTCCATAGATGCTCCATAGATTCTTTGAAGATTTTCCAGAGTGGCTCTGGATAATCTCCATAGCTTTGCCATAAATTCCACAGATTCTCTGGAACTTTGCTATAAACTCCAAAGATTTGCCACAAACTCCAGAGCCTTTGACAAAGGTCCATATGAATGGCATTGTTCTCGCTTGGGGTCCTCTTCAAAGCCTGGTGCTATTCTTCAGTGCTGGCTTAGGAGCCAGCTTTGGAGACTGTGCACAGGCTTCAGAACCTTGGGTTTCAGGGCACATTCCCCCATGGGAGGTGCCCCCCACAGACCCATTGCCTGATTGTTGTGGAAACAGGCTCTGTATGATCCGGATTTCCCTAGACCAGGTGGAAACAAATGTGACTCTAATGGGGTCTGCTTCGAAATGGGGTCTTCCTGCTCTGAGCCTAATGGGTCCTTAATGGGTCCCAAATGGGTACTTAAATGGAAAAACACCCATTAAGAACCTTAGAGAAGTACTGGTAGGTCAGGCTACCGCCCATCTAGTCCAGCATCCTGACTCACACAGTGCCTGAGCAATTGCTTCTGGACATTCTGAAGCAGAGAAAAGGCAAAACCTTCAACTGCTCTCTCTCTCTCTTTTTTTTTTTTTGGTAATCCATTTTTTATTTATTTTCACTAATACATTTCCATACATAATTGTATACCATTACAATAATTTTAATAAATTTCCATGTGACTTCCTCCGTTCTCCAGATTCTTCTTCTTCTAGTCCATTATATTGTGCTCCATACATCTACTTGTTACTTTTTCTCCTAGAGGCCAATGCCTTCCATCGGAATACCCAACCCATGAAGAAATTGTATAAAAAGTCCCCAATCCTCTATAAACTTGTTCACTGTTTTATCTTTTAATAAGTTCGTTAGTTTGTCCATTTCTGCCATCTCCATCAATTTAATTATCCATTCTTCTTCTGTAGGTAGTTCCTCTTGCTTCCATTTTTGTGCATAACCTTCAACTGCTCTCAAAACCCTGCAAATGGCCTTGGAGGCAGTACCTAGGCATCCATTCTAGTAGCTATTGATACAATTGTCCTCCACAAATTTATCTAATCATTTTCTAAACCAATCCTGCCTGGTTCCTGTCACCATCTCTTCTGCTAATAAATTCCACTGACACATGACTCACTGGATTAAAAAAAAAACACCCTCCTTCATAGATTCCCCCCTGGTTCTAGTGTTGTGTGATAGAGAAAACAATTTTTCTCTATGCTCTTGGTTCCACATTGAGCATGATTTTATATACTTCAAACAGGTCACCTCTTAAACACTGCCTTTGAGGCTGAAGAAGTCCTGACACTGCAGCCTGGTTTCATAAGAAAGATGTTCCAGACCTTTGATCATTCTGGTTGCCCTTTTGTTATGTGTGAACACAACCACTGTTATAACAAAAGTCCTGTTAATGATGCTTCTAAATAAAAATTCCAGGAAATCCAAACAAGATTGTAGCCAGGTAACATGCAGATGCTGAGATAGAGGCCAGGAATTCCAAAGGCCTTTGCAGATATATATCTAGCAGTCTGGAAATGCAACATACTACAAATCATCCAAAGACAAACTTGCAAAACATGGGAAACAAAACTGAATTTCAATTCACAAGATCATTCAAATTCAAAACACTTAAAAACCAAGCATTATTTTTTACTCAGGACAAATTTCATATTCTTTACAAATGAGCATAAGATTGTTAGTTTGTCTCCCAGTACTCTGGCAACAAGCTGCTGAACAGTTGCTGAGCAACAGCAAGAATTATATAGAAGCAAATGATACCAAGGAGAATTTCTCAATGTTTATTTAAAATACTTAACTGCCTTGCTTCAAAAATATTGTAGATACTATGCAAAAGTGTGAACAAAATCCATTCACACGAAGCATGAATGCAATAAATGGTTCTAGAGTCACAATTTTAGACCACCTCTCCATACAAAGAAATATTTGTCATTTGGTGACATTAATCTTAAGCAGAGCAGAATCTTTCTAGCATGATTTTAAAGCACTGTTATTTCAAATCTGAGACAAAATCCTACAAAATGATTTACTACAAAATGAGGTAAACCTCTCAAATTTAAATCTTGCTTAGAACCACTGAATACTGACATCTACCATTGCTATAATCCACCATTGTTTAGGTGTCTGCCATATAACAGCAACATGTCAGGTTCCATATAGCACTCCATTCTTCTGAAGCTCCTACCACTGAAATAAAAAAGGGATGGAAAAAGAGGCAGAAGGCAGGGTCTTGTATACTTTGAAAAAGACAAAGGAATGAAAAGACAGTGAAACTGAAGTTGCACTGCAACATTGCTCAGTGGCCCAACTTTCTACAAAAACGTAGCAGTCTCTTATATTGCATTCATTTGAGGATATTAATCTACCACAACATCTAAACTCTTTACTTCATTGGTTGATTTATGCCGCTCATCACAGAATTGTTATAAGTTGGAAATATGCGGACAGTCTAAATATAAGCAGATGGGTTCAGGAACTATGGTATATTATGTTAAACGAAATAATGAACGATCATGGGCAACGCTATTGGAGGGAGCCGGATGCCAACAAGATCTTGCACATATGGACAATATGCATTGATGAAATGTTAATGACAACTGACTCAACACTTCCAGAAAGAGAATTCCTAATGCAATGGATTGGCAATACTACTATATGACTGGACTTTGGAGCTCACGAGGGGATTAGGGGGTGGGTGGGTGGGCAAGGGGTCATGGATGACATGAATAATGTATATAGAAGAACTGTCTATAGTGCATTATAGACAATTGTACTTGCACAAAAAATTAATAAAGATATCAAAAACAACAACGTAGCAGTCTCTAAGACTTGGAACAGGTTGCCACTGGAGGTCGTAAGCTCTCCTTCACTGGAGGTCTTCAAGCAGAGGCTGGACCTGCATCTGCATGGGATGGTTTAGGAAACCTGCATTGAGCAGGGGGTTGGACCTGATGACCCTAGAGGTCCTCTCCAACTCTATGACTCTACTCCTGAAATTCCATTATTTCAACCATTTCCACTACTTTCCTTCCTCTGGGATACATAACAGATTAAAGCAAACTCAACAATACTTCTGCAATTTTCATCTGCTTCCATCTGCCCAGTTGCAATATAACCACTACCACAGGCAACTCTGGGGCTCAAAGTACACTTTGCTACTACAGAAATTTGTAGTTTCCATACCGGAGTGCTCAATTCCGGAGTAGTGATTGGAGTACATGCACTATTTAATTTCACTCCACTTCCAAGATCAAAGTCACAGATTCTCACTGGCGACACCTGGAAAGGAAAAAGAACACGTGGGGAATGTCAAGAAGCAATACAATTAAGACAAAAGCTTTGAAGACAGACAACAATTGCAAAATATTACATACTTTATCTGTAGATTCACACAAAATGTTTTCAGGTTTTAGGTCACGGTGAGCGATACCTAAGACAAGTCAGAATAAAAACAATCAACAAAGTCTTCAGAAAACTGTGATTAAGTTGTAATGACACCACTGAAGCGCAGGATTTCACCTGCCTTAGGCTATTTCCAAACACCTCATTTAGCAAAATTTGGTACAAAATGGGCCTTACAAGGGGGGCTTTCTACTAATTCCGCTGCAGAGTGGAAATGACAGTATTTTGGGAAGAGAAGCCCCTAAGGTAAAACCGCAGAGGCGGTGAGGCAGACTTGGGTCAACTGAGGTTCAGCAAAGCAGCAGCGAAGGATGCACCCAGCTAACAGCTGCTGCAACTTATAAGGAGAGGAGGTGGTGAAGAATGAATCAGTGAGTGAATTAGTGGCACCAGCAGGTCCTCCCTCAATCTTTGAGGGCCAAGCCTTCTGCTCTTTTCAATTCCTCCTCCTCACTTCTGGCTGGAGGTGAACAAATGCTTCACTGACTG
The DNA here is from genome assembly GCA_014337955.1 of Aspidoscelis marmoratus. Lineage (NCBI taxonomy): Eukaryota > Metazoa > Chordata > Lepidosauria > Squamata > Teiidae > Aspidoscelis > Aspidoscelis marmoratus. The sequence goes on along the minus strand of MTQE01001134.1, from coordinate 54,632,978 downwards.
ACCTGCAAATGCAAAAGGTACTCCTAGGAGTGGAAGCCCAAAGACAGTGCTTAGATAAAAGACCAGGTTTTAAAAAAAAAATCCCTGTTAAGGCATTTGGAAGCAGCCTAGGTGTCTGTGAGGGAAAATGTCCTTGCATGGAAGCAGGGCCACTTCTGATGTTTCATCACAATAAGCAAGATGAGTTTAAAGCAGTTTCTATGGGTACTAAAACTTAAGTCCTCCTATATTAGGAGCTTTCCATAATTGCAGCAGCAAAACATTGGAACATCAAATTTAATAATCTCTTCAGCTTATTGTTCAATATTCTGCACACTATTGCTTTATACAGGAGTTAATGCTACACAGTGGAATCATAAACTAAATGAGAAAACCATGAGACATTATAAATGTTTATTTCACAAGGATGCCTTCCTGCTATGCAGCTTCTTTCTGAAATGTTAGGATCACCATCCCAGGCCCAGACATAAGAACAAGATTTGTCTTGATAGCAGCATGTCAGTGTTTAAATGAATATACAGAAAACAGCACCAATACGCACATATATCCCTCAACAGTTTCCCACTCATGTTGTCACCAACGGCCTTCACATCAAACACCCAAGTTAACTCCTCATTTTCTCTTAGGCTCTAAGTGGTCTTGAGACAGTGTCACTCCCAAATTATTGCCCAATGGTTACACACTTATCTCTACAGAAAATGAAAACAGTTATTGTCAAATGAAAGAGTGAGCCAGGGTACAACTCCATCGGATTTTTTTAAAAAAAATATGGATCAGGCAAGTGTGATGATAGCCCAGATAAGATACAAAATAAGTCTCAAATCTCAGATCTATACAGGTACAATATCAGAACACACACAAAAAGATGTGGATCCAAATATATTTACTAGATAATGTAAACAAAGTATTAAAATGCCATGTAAGTTTAAAACAAACATAGTAGGTAAAAAACTGTGAATATTAAAGGCAGTACAGCAACACAGGAAGTCAGAGATCAAATGAATATCTCCTAAAGTGCCCAAGAATCGTCCATTAACTGGGTATCATGGTGGATAGTCCTCCTAGGCCACGTCCCCGTGCACTCAGTTTAATCCGAATTAGACTATTTTTAGTCCAAACGGGGGCTAAGTTAAAATTGTGCCTGTCCCCACGCAATTGCTGATAACCCAGGCTCAATATGAATATGGCTGTCCCCATGCAAACTGTGCTAAACCCAACAGCATCTTTTGCTCTCGGCCCCCCTCTCTCCTGATAGGGAGCCAGGTTGATGTCACCAACCTCTGTTCCACCCACTGTAGCGTGGGCAGGGAAATGCCACCCATTGCCCCCTTCCCTGATCGTAAATGGTGACAGACCAGAAACGAGTCTCTCTCCGCAATCCGATCACCAGGTGAACATAAAAGAACGGAGCACCCCAGTCTGACAGGTGAAGATGCAGCAATGAGTGGGGTCATCTGGACCTCGCTATCCAGATCGCTACAATTTTTAAAGGCAGTTTAGTGGAGAGATCACTACTATGTTTAGAGACAATTTAGTGGAGGAGCGTTCCTCAGCTCAACTGCCTCTAAACATTGTAGTGATCTGGGTTTTTAGCTGTCTTTAGAAGCTGCTTGCCAGCAATCAGGGAAGGGGGGTGGAATAAGGGTCACGGAAAGAGACTCGTGGGACAGCAAGGGCCAGATGACCTGGCTCATCACTGCATCTTCACCTGTCAAACTGGGGCACTCAATTCTTTTACATACACCTGGAAGCTGAATCACGAAGAGAGACTCGTTTCTGTTCTGTCACCATTTAAAAATGCCCAGCAGTTGTAATTCCCAACACACAGGACAGGAACAGCATGAAAACCCACCTCCTGATGACGCCAGAGTCAATCTCCTCCCCAAATAGCCCTGGACCGTCCCCTCTCACAGATTCAGCTCGCAAAATGATGCAAACTCGGTTCCCAAACCATGCGAAGAACAGTTTTCTTCAGGACTAAATTTAACACGGATTTGGGCAATTTGGTCCACATAAAGTCCAGTTACAGAGCTTTGCATGGGGACAATCCTTACCGAATTTGGATTCGATTCGGATTATATAGTGCGTGAGGACACAGCCCTAGTCCCTTTCAAGATACTGGAGGTGGCCAGGAGTCTCTCCAGATGGATGAATGGACAACAACAATTCACAGTGATGATACAAGTACTGTAAATTAATGTATCAAATAGCTGCCATATGTGTTTTGGTTGTGCCTTCCTCAGTGGCTTTGAGTAAGACAAGATGTTTTCTCTGATCTAATTACTACAAACAAGCTTCAATTATCATTCACAGAATTCAAATCATTTTTTTAAGTACTTCCTTCAGAAGCCTGCAACAATAGGCTTCAAAAGACCTTTGCATTGTTCATTTATTTGAGCCATCTTCGATATTGGAGAATGCAGCTTTCCCACCCCTCCCAGCCATTTCCATGAATTGGGAGGGGTGGACCTAAGGATTACCAAAAAGCCATGCAGTTTCTTGCCAAGGGCTTGCTTCTACTTTCCCATCACAAGTCCTGTCAGGACAGGGGGTTATAGTACCATTATGGCACAGGCTGTTCTCTTTCAGTGTTAAATAACTCAGAAAATTCACCTTTGGGATAGATAATGTGGAAAGAAAATGACTGGTCACATTGCTGATGTGTTCTTTCACTCTGAAGGTGGACTGAAGCTGGATTAAACCTAAGGCGTGACCACAGCCAAAGAAGCAATGTCTCTGGCCACTACAACTTTTGCAAAATCTATTTAAAACATATTGGAAAAGAGAGATTCAGTTGGATACACAACAGTTGCTGCTGTTCAGTTGTTACATTGCTTCCGACTCTCGGATTTAATGTGATGCATTCCAGCCAAATCCCTAAGCCAAGTTTGTCTCAGCATGCAACTTTTTTCACACTGCACAAACTTATTTGATCAGTAAACAAAATGACCATCTTCAATCACAGACTGAGTACTTTTCATAGGTGCCAAACACAAATTGTTTTTGCAAATGCACACTGAATCATCATGTCAATCCGCCTAATCTCCCACCTAATCACAGCAATTGTGGCACCAACTCTGATGTGCTAACTGGGAACGATGGTCAGTTCTAGCATGACTAAACCACTGAAACAGCATGTGCTTCTTGCTGATCTCTCTTTTCCATATGCAGACCATGTGGGTCTTTAATGCTGTTAGCTGATAAGCTTGTAGAATGGAGGATGTGTCTCGTTACCTTTTGTATGCAGGAAATCCAGAGCACAGGCAATGTCCCTCACTACCCTGCTGGCTTCTCTCTCATTAAAATGCTTTTGCTTTTGTATGTGGGCCAAGATAGAACCTGTAAAATAAAAAAAAGGAGGGGCAAGCAGGTGGTTTTTAAAAAGTAGCTCTTCTTGAAAGCAAGCTATTCTAAATCCAAACTTCTGACAGCCACTGTAGTGTGAATAGATGAGTTATCTGAATGCTTATTCAGAAGGACATCCCCAAGGACACTGAAGCCTGCTTTCAAAGGGAGGGAGAGAAGGCACACGTATGCATGTGTGTGTACTTTTCCATCACATCAAATTGCTTACCTTGTCCATAATTTCCTTGCAGAATTACTGCTCTTGCCAAAGTTCCCAATGTAGAAATACATACAAAAAAGGGCAGACATTCCCTATATCCAGGTACTTTTGCAAGAACAATGGTTTCACGAGGGAATGACAGACAAAGTGAGAGCCTGGGTTTGCCTCAGGATGGCTTCCTGCTGTCCGGAGACATCCTACCTTCTCCAGTGTGTGAGGACTCCCTGCAAGCAGTCCATGTTTAAAGTGACCTAGAGGGTTCCAAGTGGATGGAGGGTTCTACAAAGGGTATTGTCTCCCAGTAGACAACACCATCATATGCAGATAGAATGATTTAGCTGTTCCCTCGAGTCAATCTATCAACTCAGTGCAGACATGGCCCAATTCTCTACCAAGTATATTAGACAATGAAGGGATATTTGTATAGGTCTTACCGTCCCAGTATAAGGGGCAAACAAAAAAGAAGCCAGGTGATTATTTGAATGAACAGAGGAGACTGCTTCACCATAACATCATATACATTCACATTTTTCTATAGACATTCATGAACTTAATCAGACCATATTTCAAAAGATCCTATTTCTACCCACTTCATATTAATTAATGGAAGACTAGCAACTGCCAACACTTATTCTTAAATACTGCACCCAAATTTCTGATGCAATTCAGCAAATATTCAGTGAGAAATAAGCAGCTGGAATATAACACTTGATAATCTGGGTGTCAAATCAATCACATTTTATGGACTTTACCCTTGTAGAGGAAGGAGAAATAAGTCATTAATCTATTTTTAGACTTCTGAATGGTAGTTTGTCTAGCTCTCAAAAGTAAACTTTCCAACCTGAACATATACAAGGTCTCTGTCCTGCAACTCAATTTTTCTATCCAGTGCTTCTCCATGTTTTAAGAAAATCAAGCAAAATTCTTCAGGAGGGGATAAATTAAACCACATTAATGGGCTGGGTTCTCACGGTGGTTCTCATGGGAAAAAGTCACGATTCAGTGGGAAAGCACATGCTGTACAAGTTAGCGCTGAACAAGGCTCTTCACTCAAATCTTGGGGGAACCACTGTCACAAGTCTAAGTAAGATCTTCAAGGCCTCCCAAGCCATGATCACGCCTGGCTGAAATAGGCTGTCCTATTAAGAAAATGAACTGAAGCTGTCCTAGTCCTGTTCATACCCATCTTTTATGTTATCTCCCCAAAACTCTTTCACGTGACTATTTAGTTCTCCATCCCTCTGATTGTGTCAACACCACCTGCATTCCAATAGGATAAAGTTCTGTCAATCAATAGTAGCAACGGGATGTGTTTGGAGTTGGGTAGTTCTGATGGCAAACTCGATGCTAACACAGGGGTAAGGGGACTGTGCCCTCAAACAGATGCAGCCAAGGCATATCCCAGCCAGCATGCACCTCCACCGCTGTTCCTGTAGAAAAATGAGAGGCTGTAATCTGCCATCTTCCCTCAAGCTGCTGAAGCACTTTCACTTCTCAGTTTTCACCGTTTTACTTTTTACTAAACAAAACACTATTTCCCTTGCACATTGCTGAAGGAAAATGGAAGATATACTGTTCTTAGAACTGTATCATTGATACTCTGGCTCTACTCTTTCCTCACTCCCCCTCCCAACAGTGCTTTTCTGGCCATTTACTTTTTAAATCCTTCTTTCTTTTTTGCAGAATCAGAAATATGATCTATTGCATTATCAGTCTAGTGCGAAATTTTTTTAAAAAAAATGATGGGCAGAGTCCACAGGCTTGCGATCGGAACAAAGGGGAATGGGGGGGGCAGGATGGGAGGGCACTGGGTAGGAGGGAAAGCTGGATCCGCCCAGCCCAGCCCAGTTCAGCCCCATCTAGCCCAGCTCCCTGCTTACGCATGAAAAGAGAAAATGAACTGCCTCCCCAACTTCTCACCCAGGCTTTTGGAGAGCGTCTTTTTATTTAGTTTTAGTTTCTTTCTTTCTTTCTCACTAGAATTTATCCTACCCCTCAAACAAAAGTCCTAGGGTGGGTCACAACAATAAAAAAACTGAAACCATGCACCTCTGAGACTGGTGGAACTACACCTCACCTTCTGGTCTTAACATTAGGGCAAGTCTGCATGGAAAATATCTGGGCCCCAAGCCATATGGAGCTTTATATGATAACATCAATATCTCGAATCAGGCTTGGTAGTGAATAGGTAGCCAGTGGAGATCTTTCAAGACCAGTGTGACATGCTTCCGGCCAGAAATTCCCATCAATCAAAATAATTGATTGTATACCTTTCAGTTTCCTGAGACTTCCCTGAGGGGCATAAAAATCCAATAAATGAAATAAAGGCAGAAGACTTTCCAACTCTTCAAAAGGGACACTGGTTTTGAACCTGGCTATTTCAACTTATGCACTCTACTACAGTTGATACAGAAAAATATTAACAAGCAAAGCACAGGCATACCTCCACGTAGTTTCTCAAAGACAAGGTAGTATCTTGTGTTATCTTCAAAAAATTCTATTAATTCCAGAATGTTCCTTTTAAAAAGAATAAGTGTGTTAAGGAGAACAACTGGTGCAAGGGCTAGGAATTGCTTTAATATTCTGATAATTCTCCCAATACAAGGAAAACAGAAGCTTCAACCATCCTTGTAATTAAGGACTGGCCAATTGAATGGACCCTTCCATGAATTCTCCCCTGGCTAGTACTCAGAAATGATTTCTAATACTTTTTTACCACAGAGATATGTATCTTTTTACTTTTCAAGTCATATTAAAATTGATATAAATACTATAAATTCAAAATGTTGCTTTCCAACTATCATTAGACAACATGTGACATTTCACTGCCATGAAGAAAAATATTTGATTTTGTACTACTGATTTCAAGCATTAAATAGTGAGCTTCAAAGGTTAATGAGACTGAGATGACGATCACATTTGTTTAGCATCTAAAATAAGAACAATTGTGTGTGTTTTTAAAGTAAACATTACAATGGGCACTTTGTAAACATTACAAAGGGTCTAAAATGTCATTATTACTTTGCCATAGGCTAATATATTCTGTAAACACATTAGGGAAGGACATCAAAATTTTAAAATACTGTATATTCTGGCGTATAAGACTACTTTTTAACCCAGGAAAATCTTCTCAAAAGTCGGGGGTCATCTTATACGCCTGGTGTCGTCTTCTTATATGGTGAGCATAGCCCAAACTCTATATTTTAACTGGAAACTTGGGGGTTGTCTTACATGCCCAGTCGTCTTATATGCCGGAATATATGGGTAAATGATGAATAGTCCAAAACATTTTCCTGTTTTAGCCAGCAGGAATTGAATCTGAGGCTACAGGATAGTCTTCAAATAGGCATATATTAATCAGTTTTAACACTTCCTACAAGCCTGGCTATAAGAACGTAAGGGGAGTCCAGCATCCTGTCTCACACAGTGGTCCACCAATTGCTTATGGACATCTCAAGCAGAAGATAAAGGAAAAACCTTATCTGCTCTCAATCCGTGCAAATGGCCTTTAGAGGCATCCTGTCTCTCTCTTCAGTATGTAGGCAGTACCTAGGCATCCATTCTTGTAGCTGTTGATACACTTGACCTCCATGAATTTATCTAATCCTTTCTTAAAGCTATCCAGGCTGATAGCTGTCACCACCTCTTCGGGTAGTAAATTCCATAGACTGATGACTTACATATAAAAGATACCTGCATAGGGAATCAAATAACATTCCCAGGCATAAGAATCAAAATATTTGTTAGTTTTCTGTTCTAAAATGCATTTAAATATTTCATTCATCTTGATCGGAGATGAGTTTTAAATTTGGATTTTAAAACCATTTCTTAAATGCAGTCAGGAAGAACTAATGCCTAAATATGAGTATCATTAACAATGGTTTCCCATGCCAATGTTTCAATGGCTTATTAAACATAATTTGTCAAATAATACATTTTAGCTTTGTCTTTCCTTGCAGAAACTAGGAAGAAAGAATTTATATTTATTGTGGAATGACTCATGTGCACGTTAAATGCTGAAACAGTTACTTACTTATTACCCTGACATTGATAAAGTGTTTCTACTTCACGGAACACACGACTCCGAGAATGTCCAGCATTTTTTTCAATTATCTGTATTTTAAAAAAAATATATAGACAAGAAACTTTGTGTTGGCAAGCTATAGGAAGCATTTCATCAGTTTGCATTCCAAATGTAAGAACTCCATATCATTTTTAAGGATTTCATATACGTGACCAATGCTAGAAAGAATGCAAAGTCAATATGAATTGCAGCTGCTGAGAGCTGCATTCTATTTATTCACTTTACCACTACATCTTGTGATACTAAATTTCATACTTGAACTATTGATTAATATTCTTGAATTTGCTGCTGGTTTTCTAGTACTCAGCTCCATAAGAACCAGGGATTACAGAAAAGGAATAAAAGACTACTCTTTATCCACTTTTTCTAGATCATAAAAAACTATAATACATGTCTATCATGTATCCCTTTTCTCACTTTCTTTTTGACATCAAAACTGTTGTAACCTTTCCTTACAGGAAAGAAGCTTCTTTTCTTTGACTATTTTGCTTTCCATTGTTCTACAGATTCACAGTCCCTTATAGAAATGAAAAGACTACAAATGTACCATGCATTAACAAGTATACTTGCACTGTATATACATTTGCTTTTAATTGTATCAAATCTAATTTTGAAATTTTATCATCCATAATGAGAAATTCATCAGCTTTCTTAACTACAATAAACATGACATTTTAAAATTTTCAGTAAGCTATATTTCTTCTTTCTTTCTCTCTCTCTCCCTTCTTTCTTCTCCCTCTCAAATCCCAACATTTTACTCACTCTGAATAATTTGACGCCATCAAAAAAACCATGGCTACCTCGCAACTTGCAACAGCTCCAGATCATTAATGAAGTTAAACAACATTAATCTCAATACAGATCCTTGGTTCCCTGTGCCTGTTTTCTCCTTCCTGTTCTTGGTCTTGCATAAGCAAAAAGGTGTGATTTTTTTTAATGTAAATCTTATTTCAGTTTTCTGCAGTTCCAGTTATATTTGCAGTTTTCATTGTTTTGACAAATGGAGACAAGGGTATTTTCATATTTCAGTTAATGATATTCTCAAGATTGTACACAGCAATGGTCTCCAGGGTTAAAGGTATTAAACAAAATGAAATTGTAGTAATTTTTAAAAATTCCTGTCTACCAACATTTGTTCATTCTGTTTGTTGTGGAAAAGAAACACAGAAGCAGAAAGCAAAGTATTGCTTCTTTATTAGATAAAATTCTTATTTTTCTTGCATCTCTATAAAGCATATTCTGGGATGACAGTAATGCAGGCATTAGTTAACCCCATGCAAACCTGATCTATAGCCATGTGTTCATAGTATGTAGATATTTCCTTGAGAAAATAAAACAGCATTCATTTGCAGATTTCATGTTGAACAAATTAATTAGATATTGTATCATGCTTAACACCACTACATCTGCAAACAAACCAAAGCAAACAGTTATGCACAAAAGGTCAACGTTCTAGCTCTGTACAGTAAACAAGACTCTGATTATGCTTTTTAACTTTTCCACAGATATAGACACTAGCATGCAATATTCATAAAGCATATCTCTTCCAAGTAACTCTGTACTTAATATGGTGCAAATATAGTTTACACAGTTCATATGAGAAAAGATTAGATATCTTATCTCACAACTGCTAAACCTACTGTGTTTAATGTCACTATGATCAATTTCCTGGACAATTACTTAAATATAATTAATTTAATACTTTTAACACTTTCAGATAGCAACGTCTACCAGTGACATTTTCAGAATGTGGGCTTATGTAACTTAAAAGAATCCTGGGATTCTTTACCTACCTTAACTGCATATTCCTTTCCATTTTGCAAACTAACTGCTCCCTGAACCTTGGCATAGGATCCCTCACCAAGCAATTCAGCAGTGAGTTTGTACAAATCTGCCAAAGAAATTCAATATACAAGATCAGTAGCATACATTTCTCTTAAGAATTGCACAGATAACCAGCTGATAATGATCTCTGAGAAGGAAGACTTAAGAGCTCTCCTACCAATGAATATAGGTAGTTGAAAAATCAGTTTTATGTCATTTTTACCAAGAAGTCAAAATCAAGTCTTGGCTAGCATCTTGGGTGAGTAAGATTCATGCACACACCCAACCCTCAATCAGACTTCCACTGCATGACTCTGGACCAATCTTTTTTTTTTTTTTTGTAATTAATTTTTATTTATTTTCAATGCAACAAACGTAACAATAAAACTTCAGAGTTCCTTGTCACCCCTTTTCCCCAATTGTCCTGTAATAGTCCATTTTTACAATTAGTGACTTCCTTCATTTATTCAGGATCTTATCCTATTGTCTTAATATCTTCCAATTCCACCAGTCCTCAGGGAAGAGAAAAAAAAATCAGTCAAAACCAGCAGTTGTTAGTCCTTCTTCCTGCAGAAATTCTATGTAGGGTCTCCAGTCTTTTAAATACTTCTCCATAGTTCTCTCTTTTAGGAAGTTTGTCAATTTGCCCATTTCCACCAATTCGGACAGTTTAACCAACCAATTGTCCACTGAAGGTATTTCTGAATCTTTCCATCTTTTTGCATAGATTATTCTGGCAGCTGTAACCATATACATAATTAAGGTGTTCATATGATCTAAATTACTATCTATTATCCCCCCCCCCCAAAAAAAAAATTCTGGTTTAAATGGTATAACTATTTTTAATATATTTCCCATTACCTGGTGGATTTGTATCCAGTATTTTTTGCCATTTTATAGGTCCACCACATGTGGTATAGTGTTCCTTCATTAGTCTTACATTCCCAACATTTATTGGACATATTTTTGTAAATCTTTGACAGCTTATAGGGAGTTAGATACCACCTATACATCATCTTAAATTTCATATCTTTGTTCCATAATTTCTCCCACTGGTCCATATTAATA
>MTQE01001134.1:54602645-54621924 GCA_014337955.1 Aspidoscelis marmoratus | reverse complement strand
CCCCAAATTCTCTTAATAATCCTTCGTGAGGGGACACCCACAAAGGAATTATATACGGAGAGTTTCTTACATAGTGGTTTTAAAAATCTGGACCAATCATTACGTATCTGATAATGAGAACATAAAAACTTAATATATTCATTTAATTACCCAATAACTGACATTTAGTACAAACATATTAAATATTTAAGATTAGATACTGAGACAACATCAGTCAGTCCACTTGAGTACCAAACTGGACAATTAAGCTAGTTTTTACCCAAACTGAGCCATGCCTGGTCACAATAGAAAGTGTATCAAGGAACCAGGAGGAGGGGGTTCTCTCAGACTCAATGGCACAGGGTAGGACAGGAGAAGCAAGCAGGAAGCCCAATCCCCCACCCTTAAATTGAAGCATATAGTTCAATTCTCATCTGAAGTCTCACTGCAACACAAATACTTCTATGATACAACCCTGCGCTAATGCTTGAAGCTCAGGTAGAAGCCACGGCCAGGAGTGCCTACTCCCAACTATGGCTGGTGCATCAACTGAAGCCTTTTTTGGACAGAGACAACTTGGCCACAGTTATCCATGCTCTGGTAACCTCTAGACTGGACTACTATAATGCACTCTACATGGGGCTGCCCTTGAAGACGGTTCAGAAGTTGCAGCTAGTGCAAAATGCAGCCACTAGAGTGCTGACTGGAACAGCTAACCAGATACACATCAAGCCAATATTAAAAGAGCTGCATTGGCTGCCAATTCACTACCTAGCCCAATTCAAGGTGTTAACTCTGACTTGTAAGGCCCTAAATGGCTTGGGCAAAATATCTAAAGGAACACCTCCCATACTGTGCCTTAAGATATGGAGCTGAGGCCCTCCTGGCTGTCCCCCCACCCTCAGAAGTGAAACAGGTGGGTACACGGGAAAGGGCCTTCTCAGTAATAGCCCCCAGGTTATGGAATAGTCTACCCCTTGAGGTGCGTCATGTCCCTTCTCTGCATATATTCAGGAAGGCGGTGAAAATGCACCTCTTTGCCCTAGCTTTCGGCTAGGGATGTGATATGATTATACTCCCCTCACCCACCCCCAGGCAGATACTATTATTTTAGTATTTTAATATGCTGAATCTTTTAAATGTTTTAAACTATATTATTGGTTTTAATTTGTTGTTTTAAAGGCTGTTACCTACCCTGAGCGGGCTATAAATTTAAATAAAAAATAAATAAACCCAGGGTAAACTCAAAGGCAGAACTGCCACTGGTAGACTTCTTGAGTCTGAAGCCTGAGATATCTGGCATAGTTGGTATAGGTGAGGAGAAAGGGTGCTGACAGGGGGGAAACGGGGGGAGGAAACCAGTTTAACATTCCATTGCATTCCATTGCGTCCCTATGGCTGAACCAGTATGGCCTGAAGCCAAAATGAATCAGATCAATTCAGCCTGTCTTGAGCTCAAGCAGGGGACAATCAGTCTAGTCTCAAATCAACTTTCCATCTCAATCAACGTAAACTAATAAACATACATCTTTGGAGAATTGGCTTTGTCATCCAGATGCCTTAGGAAGCTATCCAGGGCTCTGGGGCCGTTTTTGTGGCCATGGGACACATAGGGTGGGTAAAATCCCATCCTCTAATACATTCTTGGGCCAATCCCATGCCCCAGACACCATTTCAAGGACATTCTTTCCAACAAGCAGCCCCAAGAGTGGGACTGCATTCTTCCCTGTTCTTGGATCAGGAATGGGATGAGCACATCTGTCCATTTGGGCACCCCAACTGTCTTGTTTAGATATGTTTAGTGCAACAGTTTATTTCAGTTTTGCAATCTCCCAAGTTAGTGTACACAGAACTTCTAAATAAGGAAGCAGTTTGTTTTTCAAATTATTCATAAACAATCTCATGCAAAATAGAAACAATTTCATGCAATTTAATCATTTTCTGCTTTTGAAAGGGGGGAAAGCATAAAGAAAACAAGTATGCAAAGGTACGAAGCAAGCTTAAGCAGCAGGGTCCACAAGAAACAAAAGGCAATGTAAAATGTGAAGCCAACCTTCAAATCTTCCAGGAAAATTGTCTGTAGCTCTAGTCCTTTTCTTCTTTTTCCTTTTTCCATTGTTTGATATGGGAAGAGACTGACTGCTAACCATCTCTGCATAATGAGAAGATATATTTGCTTTCTTCAGTGTTGTAACATTCAGAGGTTCTCTTTACTATTTTAAGGGTTTTTTTAATCATCCACCTTGGCAATAACATAGTTATGTACATGAACAGCGCTTTATAAATAAACTATAACTATGTGTAAAACCTTAAATATAGCTAAACTAAAAACAATTTTTAAAACTCTGTGTACTGACCCAGTGTGACTACTTTAAGAAAGAAGATCAAAAAAGTAAACTGTAGGCTTATTAATAAGAGCTGTGTTACTTGCTAAGTTGCAAAATTTCTATCTGTACCATTTTTTGAGAAGAGCAAGCTGATGTAACCCTCTACTAACCAGCTGAGAGGCTTCCTCCTGGTGAAAAGGGAAGCAAGAATGACTTGTTCCACAACATTATTGTGGAACTGGAAAAGGTGCAGAAAAGGGCAACCAGAATGATCAAAGGGATGGAACACCTTAATTAGGAAATCCATCTGCACCACCTGCGCCTCTTCAGCCTTGAAAGATGGTGCTTAAGAGGTGACCTGATTGAAGTACATAAAATCACGCAAGGTGTGGAAAAGGTGGATAGAGAAAAATTATTTCTCTATCACACAACACTAGAACCAAGGAGCACTCTGTGAGGCTAATGGACAGGAGAATTAGGACTGACAAGAGGCAGTATTTTTTTTCACCCAAGAGTGTCATTGGTCTATGGAATTTATTACTAGAAGAGGTGGTGACAGCCACTAGTCTGGGTAGCTTTAAGAAAGGATTACATAAATTCACTGATAATGGGTGTATCAATGACTACTAGAATGAATACCTAGGTACCATCTCCAGGTTGGAGAGACAGACAGGGAATTGAGAGCAGGTCAAGCTTTCTGATTTCCCCTTGACAATGTGGGAAATTTTCCTTTATCACCACTATCATCTTGCAAACCAGTGGAGCAATATTGATAGGAAGATAAAATGTTCCACCTCTGAAAATTGCTGGTGGGAACAGGGAGACAAGCACATTTGAAGAAGTTCTTTGAATTAGTAAGAAAACACTTCTTAAGAAAACCTAAAAAGATACACTACTCGCCATTTTAGGTGAGAATTTTGCCACTCTAAACAACTTACTTTCCGACTGAAAATAAACTGCAGGTATTTGCAATATAGGACAGTGCAAACGTAGCACCTTGCTCTCTTCTCAATATGTGTGGCCCACACACTGCACACCTATTCTCCCCTGCCTTGCAGCGTAATTTCCTTCTGTTTTTGCTTTTCACCACCTCTTAGCACATTTTCACCAGTGATTTTCCTAGTGAGGAGTAAACAGATTCCCTCATAATAGCAGGTTTGAGAAAAAGCAGTAATTCCAGCACTGCAACACACGCTTTAAAATCAGACAAATTAGAAGATTATTTTCAGCATCTGTAACACTGGAGACCCTCTTCCAGTTTTGCCACGGGATAACACATTCATTCCAATGGAAAGAGGGCAGGCTTATTGATATTGTTGTTGTGTGCTTTCATGTTGTGGCCAACTCCTGGTTGACTGTGTGGGCACCTTTGTGGGCACCGCTATTCAGTTTTCTTGGCACAGCTAGAGAAGTGGCTTGCTGTTGCCTGCTTCTAGGAAGAGAGCTGGAGATTGACCAACCAACCATCTGCTTTCCAGACTACTAGATTACCACTGAGCTACATGACCTCCTACCAATTTTTGATCACAATGAGCAAATTGCCACCACTAGCTCTGTGCCTTTTACAAAATTCTACAATGTACTGCTTAACACAAAGGCATATGCTTAACTGAGGCTCACTGTAATTTAGTGGTAGATCAAACTACTTGGAAAGCAGAGGGTTACAGGTTCAGTACTCAGCCTCAGTCTACAAGTAGGCAATAGCAAACCACTTCTGTATTCCTGCCAAGAGAAGGAAGACAAGAGCTGGCTTTTCTATCCTACTTTTCTCACCCATTTAAGGGGACTCAAACTGGCCGACAAAGCTTTCTATTCTTCTCCCCACAACAGACACCCTGTGAGGTAGGTGAGGCTGTGACAGCTGTGACTAGCTCAAGGTCACCCAGCTGGCTTCATGGGGGAGTGCGGAATCAAACCCAGTATTCCCAGATAAAAGTCTGGCTCCCTAACTACTAGGGGCAGCCAACAACAAATATTCCTAATTATTTATAATTATGTTGAATATATTAAGTATAACATTTTAGATTTAAAAATGGCTTGGGTACTGGGAGTTGAAGGCACTGTACTGCAGTGTTGCTCCTACCTCTGAAGACAATACCACAGAGTTGTCATGGGGAATTTGTTTTTGCTTCCTTGGAAGTTACTCTGTGGGATGTGTTCAGGAGTCAATTTTATCTTCTCCACTTTTAATATCTACACAAAGCTGCTGAAAAAGATAATCAGGACTTTTTGGAGCAAGTTGTCATTAGTATAGTGATTACACCTAGCTCCACCTCTCCATTTAGGTGTTTGGTCACTGCCTGGAGATGCAAATGGGCTGAATAAGGATCAATAAATTGAAGGAATAACTTGTGCATCAATGATTCTTGTGTCTATGAAGTTGGTGGAGTTATTCTATCATGGAAGGACCAGGTGTGTAGTTTGGGACACTCTAGACCGACCACTGTCACTGGAAGCTCAGGTGGCTATGTGAGCCAGGAATACCTACCAACTCAAGCTTATTTGCCAAACATGATTCATTCCGGAGAGAGACATTTTGGCTGCATTATTTCATACTATTGCAATGTACTCTGTGTTGGGCCAGGTCCTCTATGTCAGGCTGGTCCTAAAAGAACTGCATAGTCTGCCAATATGCTAAACATCTTGGGCTCAAACAGACAGTCTCATATAAGATCTTCAGGAGATGCTATCCTAGTAGTGCCACTTCATCAGAAGTTAAAGGTCAAGGGCAGGGCTTTTTCTGTGATAGTCCCCATGCTATGGAATGATCTCCCCTCTGAAATATTGCTAGCCACTGCACACAGAGGAAGATTGTAGATATCAATATTTTTTAGATAAGTAGTAAATATTTACATTCGCAAGCAAAGTTGGCTGAAGTCAAAACCACAAATATTAAGAGTTTCTCTTTCTACCTCTATTTATAGCTTCCAGAATGTAAAATTATATATGAGAAAGTGAGGTATGACATAAACGCATGCCAGGTTTTACCTGAATAAGATATAGCATTACTGGTATGTCATGAAACAGTTAAAAGAAATTGATAGCCCTGGGTTCAACAATAACTGGTAAACTTTCTCATCAGTTTTTTATCTTTTCATCTACAGTATTTTTTTTAAAATTAAATTTAAACTTAAATTCCCTGGGAAAAGACAACATAAAACTTTGATTTGTTTACCTAGAAAAGACCATCACCTAGAATACTCCTCAAGTCACAGTTCGGTCCTCCTATGTCTGACACTCCAAAGATTAAAGGGTTTTTTTCTCACCAAAAAATAACTTCACTCCTTGACATTTCCAAATTGTGTTCACACAGGCATGCAAGAGGTGTTATTCTGGCAGGGTTTTTTTCATGCTGTGGTACCAAATGAGAAATGCAAGAGATATCCTCATATGACCAGCAACTTTCCAAGGACACTTTCCCTAACAGAAGCAAATCGTACCCATTTTACTTTTACTTTTGTCACATACAAGATGCCAGTCACATAGAGAACTAACCCACTAGTTGAGCCGACTGTCATCCACAGAAAACTAATGGTGTCTGAAAGCTTTGCTCAGTCTACTGCAAAGTAAAAAGAATAGCAATGACAGTCTGCTTTAACAAATGCAATTGCATCTTTAAGACTGATTGAGCGACATAATTTTCCCAAAGAGATTAGGATGTTCAGCTTTCCAAAAAAAGTTAACTTTGTTCTATGATCTTAAAGACTTCACCCATTCTACTCCTTTTCACAATGAGCATTCAGTAATATTGCAGAGCAACACATTGGCCTGGAAATCAATGCAATCTACATAATGATTACATGGTTTGTGCTTTCTAAAAACTGAAGAAAATTTGACTGACAAATTGATTTCTTCTCAATTTACATTGAAAGTTAACAGGTATGTAGCATTCAACTTCCTTAACTTCTTCTTCTAAGAACCACAGGCCACAGAAGACAACAGGCCATTGGAAATAGCATCATTGTGCCTTTTAATCCCAGACATTTTGCAATATGCATGGACATCATATTTTTGAAGCTGTATTTAATTCTGTTCTTAAACATCGTTGGCATTTTCCTGTGACAAACGGTTCTGTATCAAGGTTTTAAAATATCATGCAAAGTTTATTTCTTTAAAGATAGCAAAACCCTGAGTGAAATTTACACTTAATAAAACCCCAGAGCAAAAAGCCAAAGAAAAGTCTTAAGAAAAGAGTAGTTAGGAAATGTAGCAGACATTCAGACTTCGAGTAAAGAAGTTAACAATTGAAAAGCTACTCTTTTGTCAGTTTAGTCCAAACTATAAAAATTATTCTGCAATCATATTTATAATAAATTGTTTATGGTAGTGGGACCAAAAATGCACTGCCTCCATTACACTGGGCAGAGAGGTATATTATAACAGAAAGCATTTTATTTATTTGGTTGTTTTACTTATATGCCACCCTTAAGCCTAGAAAGGTTCTCAGAGAAGCTCAGAATATGCAGTCTTTAGACCAGTGTGTACCCTCAGGCTTACAACATCAAAATACAAGGCACATGCAAGGAAAAGGGACTGCATTGTACAGCACTTTCTTAGGGGTGGTTGGCTACCTAACAGGGCAAGAAAATAACTGCTAGCAACAGGAGCTGTAAGCCTAAGCCTCCAGAGATAATACCATGGAAATGGGCATAAGTACCAGTGAGTGAAAATTAAAAGGACAAGACTTTGGCCATTTTTCACCTCTTTCTCTCCCAACCCTTCCATTTTGAAGCACCAGTGGATAAAGATCTTACTGCACGTCTTTTTTATATCTAACATGTGGAATACTGACCATGTAAATCCCATCTCATCCCCTCAAGATAACTACAAGCACCACAATAAAAATTCCGTCATCTGACAGATTGGCATTGACAACGGGGAATGCACTCCCATTTAAGACAAAGATCTGCACATTTAAAGACTATTCGCTCTTCAGGATGTGTGTCCATTCTGACAAAGATCTGAAACCTTCAGGTGAAGGGCGAGATATAAATTCTTAAATAAATACTTAAGACTGTTTACTCTCTTTCCCTTGCTTTTGAAAGAATGCCCCAAGCTAAAAGACTACTAAATAAGTAATGGCATGCTTGGACACTCTTTACATTCTGCACCTTAGATATGCCCCTTCTGGAATGTCTTAGCAAAGTTAAACCAGATGCATATTTCCTAACTCTTAAAGCTACTGGAAGTGATTACTGGTAGCAGATTTTCTTGTCTCAGACATTCTGAATGCCCTCAAGTAACATTTTTATCTATAAACATCAGGATTTGGAACTTCATTTTTAGTAACTTCTGTCACTTCCTTGGAATGCCAATGAGAAAGGGCTGGACCATCAGCTGCTTGGAAAAATGCTCCTCCTATTACCATTAAAAGCAAACCCTCTATTTTTCTAAGTGTTCTGCAAATTGCAGCGTTTGACAACTATATTTCCCAAACATGTGTGAGTATTGTATGGAACTTTAGAAATTTCCTACCCCCACCATCTTCTCTGATTTCCTGCTCCAGTAAAATAACCCAAAACCTATTTCACATATCATCCCTGGCTAGATAATTTTTTTGGTGGTGTAAGTGATTAGTTATGTAAGTGATTAGTTAAGCCAAGCTATTCTTCATTATATTGATTTTCACCTATTTAAAATAATATATTTGGATGCTAATAGAAGTCCCCATTGCAGTAATTAATACATGGGTGAGCTGATTAAAATCATCACTCTGGTTGTGCACATACATTCTCTTTCTAGGTCAATATTTTCCAAATATACCAAAACTAACTAGCAAACGTCCCACATCCATTCAAATATTTTAAAATTAAAATAATTTCACATACTTTTATTGGAGTGTGTGGAAAATTAGGCAATTTAATCACTGCTGCCAAACCATATATCATCTTAATCTGATTTCTGTAAGGATTTTTCCAGAGGGAGGGGGGAGAAAGAGGGTATTATTCCTAAAATTGTAAGATTATATTATATAATCATATTTAAACAAAATACCTGGTTTATACTGGTTTGGTTTCAAGGGGTCTTGTGAAATCTGGCAACACGTTTCACTCACAAAAGAACTTGCTGAAGTATGACTCTGTGACTGAAAGTAACAAAATTTATTTTAGCAAGTTAGTACAAAATGTCCACTTTGAATCTTAGGAGACAAATCAACACAGATCTCTTCCATTAACACCTGCAAAACATTAAGTTCTCATCTAAAACACAGAGAGCAACCTCCAGACTAGACTAATGGAACACCCTTTACATAGGGCTACCCTTGAAGACAGATCAAAAGCTGGAACTAGCACAGAATGCAAGGAGTATCTGGCTAAATGCACATCATAGCAATCTTAAAAGAACACGACTCGTTACCAATTTATTACTAAGCCCAATTCAAGATGTTGACATGGACACCTAAATGGCTTGGGCCCTGAATATTTGAAGGAGTGTCCTCCTCCATTTAGACCTGCCTGTGTCTTAAGATGAAAAAGTGAGCCCCTTCTTATAATTCCATTACCCTCAGAGGTACAAGGATTTGGAGCGTGTGAGAGGGCCTTTTCAGTGGTTTCCCCCAGACTTTGGAACAGCCTCCCAGCAGAGATTCATAAGGTACCAACACTGTAAGATTTTCAGCACCTGGTTAAAGCGTACCTCTTCACTCAAGTCTTCAATGGTTAGCTTCTCTGTAGTCCAGCTGGGTAGGGGTGGGGAGAAGGGTTCTATATTGTAGTGTATTTTTATTAGGTTTTAATTGCTACAAATTTTATCTTTTTACTCTTGTAACCATCCTGGGACCCTGTAGTAAACAGCAGGATATTAATACTATGAATACATATTGCCACACTGCCTCACTGGGACTTTGCACGCCATCCCACAGTTCATGTGATTTTCAAATAAAGTTCCCTTCCATCTAAGAGACTTGTAGAAAACCTCTGATTCAGTGTGGAGAAATGGAGAGCCTGAAGAGTTATGAAACCACAAGCTGTCCAAGCTATCGTGTGGACCTGACCCACAGGCCACTGCTGGCAGGAAGAAGCCGTGTAATTTCTCTTTAATGCTTATCAATATGGGAGAGGTGCATCTCCCAGATGCATTCGGTGCTCTATAGAATCATTCATATAGAATTTAACAGCTTTACAACACTCCTTGTTTGGGAAGAAATGATGCAGAAATTAGGTCAATACTGTGCACCATTTGGTTGCATGAATTAAAAATATGTGAGATACAAGAAATTTTAAATGTCAAATGCAACTACCTGTAGTTTATCTAACCTTTACTTTCTTAACCCTCAAATCAACCACAGAACCACCACAGAAAAAGTCTTTTTTTTATACTGCCATCTCTCAAACCTCTGAGAGCAGAGGTCCTCAGTTTGTGATCTTAAGACACAGGCAGATCAATATGGGAAAAGGTGCGCCTTCAGATATTCAGGGCCCAAGCTAGTTAGGGCTTTGTAAGTAAAAATCAACACTTTAACTTGGGCTTGGTAGTAAATGGACAACCAGTTCTCTGTCTTCCAGACAGAGACTTCCATCAGCAGTGGAGTTGCTGCCTCCATATCATCTTCAGGGGTGGGCCGAGATAGAGAACTGATCACCATGGCTAAGCAGTTTCTATCCAGGAAGGGCTGAAGCTGGTGAACACATCAGACATGGAGGGAACCAGCGCTAGTCACCATCATCACTTGAGGCTCAAGTGACAATGAGGAATCCTGAAGTTATCCTCAGATTACTCACCTGTTCTTTCTGGGACAAAATTTGATATTTTAGCTTACTGAACTTAAGATCCTGTGACACACAGTATCTTGGCCTTACTTGTATTCAGTTTTACTTTATTGGTACACAACCAATTACTGCCCTAGGAAAAAATCAAGCACTTGAACTGCCTCCACTGACTCAGACAGAAGAAAGAGATAGAGATAGATGTCATCAGTGTATTGCTGGCACCTTACTCCAAATCACCTGATAACTGAACCCAGTGGCTTCATTACAGATTTGAAAGGACATGCCTAGCAAACCACCCCCTCGGAAAGTCCATGTGAACATTCTCAGGTGCTAATACAAGTTCATCACTGCTTATTTTTGGAATCTAGCTCAGGAATAGAAGAACACTCAATACTATACCCTGCTTTTCTCACCCATGAAATGGGATTCAAAGCAGCTGACAAACCTCTATTTGTTCCCCAACAACAGTCACCCTGTGAGGTAGGCGGGACTGTGAAAGCTCAGAAAGAAAGAGAGCTGTGACTAACTCAAGGTCACCCAGCTGGCTTCATGGAGGAGAGCGGACTCAAACTGGGAAACTATACCAAATAAGAGCCTCAAATTCCCAGTCCTCGAGGTTGCCCCAGCAAGATACCATGGTTGATGGTATCACAAAATGCTGAGAGATTAAGGAGAACCAACAGGGTTGCATTTCCCTGTCCATCTCCCAATAAAAGAGATTCGTCAGGTTGAACCAAGCAGTCTCAAAGCCTAGCTATACAGAAGCCCTACCCTTCTCCTTTAAAAGGAAATCAACTGAATTTTTCATCAGAGTAAACCCAAAAAATAAGATAATGCATGCAGTGTACTTGTTTTCCTGACACACCAACAAAAGTATCATATTTTATTTATTTATTTATGTATTTATATTTATATCCCGCCCATTACCGGAGGGTCTCTGGGCGGATCACAACATTTAAAAACAAACATATTAAAACTTGTATCAGACTATACTAAAACCAGTGCAAGGTTTAAAATCCAGCATAATAATAAGAATAAAAATGATATAAATGTGCAAGGAGCCATGCCATATGAAACTCTTCTCCACTGCTGTAATGACTAGCTCACATAACCTGTCAATCTCTGGCAGCTCTCCCTTTTTTAATTTTATGATCCTGTCTTGCCCTTGTTCAAAAGTGTTCTGTGCCGATTTGTTTCCAAGCAGGAATGGTCCTGTACATGTCCAAAAATCCCAGCTGCAAGTTCCCCTTTGTCCTGTGTGCAGACCTATAGTTCCGGTTTGCTGCACTTACGTGAGCTTTGACAGCAGGACTATGTAGCTTACAAATAATAATAGTAGTGGTGGTGGTAATGAAATAAAAACTCCTAAAGGCAGAAACCCGTTCCCTCCCATAATTGCCTGCAGAGTGGAGGGAGGGAGGAATAAATGATCAGTTGCTTTAGAAAGGGAGAAAGGAGGAATACCCTCACCCTCTCTTGAAACATTCCTCCAGTTTCTATAAATACTCGATACCGGCAACATCTTTTTAAAGAGCTCTCTTCGAAAGGAGCAACAGGCTTTCTTTGCAGCAAAAAGCAAGCTGCTATAACCCTATCTACCTCCAATATGACTACAGCTAAAACTATTCCTGTCAGGTTTGTCCTTTCAGATTTAAGAGTGAGCTTTTTATAAAAGTTACTCTTCTAAAATTATTTTTAAAATCTAATTTAGATCTGCTTCTTAATTTCTCTCTTCTATATGTTTTGCTGGAAAAATTAAAGGTGAGATGTTAGAAGCAGAAGAAATTTATCCGCACAAAAATATTTTTTGCTGCTTCATTCACCTAGACTGCCACATTTTGTAAATTACTGTTCATATCACTTATTATTATCTGGCATACATGGAACAAAAGCATAGTTGGTAAAATTACAGTTGGGTTCAAAGCAACACTTAGTTCTTGCCATTTGATGTAGAAGTCACACTTCACATAAGAGGCAGTGTTGAGTTAGCCCTGCTGGGAACATTATCTTACTCTGGGGCAGCAACTCTTTCTCGAGTATATTTGTATAATATATACTCCTATAGAATTGCAGCAACTTTTCTGCAGCCGCTGCTCATCCAAACATAAAAATCACACAGTGCCCAAGGGCCATCTTTGACAGTATCACCATGTATTCATCAGTGCTTTTCTTCCCACAATCACCCTATCAACTCAGACAGCTTCTTGCAGAGCTGAGAAAGTAGAAAATTGATAAAAGGTAAACAAAAATATCAGAAGAGAATGACAAAAAGATCAGAAGGGAATGAGTCATCCCTGGATCTGGAAGTTAATGTACCCTTCTCCCAGGCAAGACTTGGGAGATGGTGGTGGGCATTCAAATGCACTTAGAAAAACCTAGTTATATGGACCCATTTCAGTATGGCTTCAGGCCTGGTTATGGTGTTGTAAGTACCTTGATCACTCTAACTTATAATATATTTCAGGAGAAAGACAGGAGTCAGACCCTGTTGGTTCTCCTTGATTTTTTCTGGGCTTTTGATAGCATCAACTATAGTATCCTTCTGGAAAGTCTACAGGAACTGGAAGCTGAAGGCACTACATTGCAGTGGTTCTCCCCCTATCTCCAAGGCAGATTCCAGAACACAGCTTCATACCATGGAAAACTGACTTTTGGCATTCCCCAAGGATCAGTCTTGCCTCCCATGCTTTTTAACATGTACATAGAGGCACTGATCCTCAAGGATCAATCTTCCCTTTATGAAGCTGTCAGGAGATTTGGAAACAATATAGAGATGACACCCATTTCTCTCTCTCTGAATTAGTAGAAGCAGTTGAGATGTTTGAAAGCAGTATTGGGCTGGATGGAGGTCAGTAAACTGAGGCTGAATCCAGGCAAGTTGGAAGTTCTGCATTATACAGGACTTCAGATCTCTGAAGTAGAGAGACATCCTGTTCTCAGTGGGGTTATTTTGCCCTGGAAAGAACAGGCATACAGTCTACAAGTACTCTTCATTTCAGCTCTGATGCTTAAAGCTCAAGTTGAGACAATGGCCAGGAACACATACTTCCAGATCAGAGCAAAAAGCCTCCAAGCTTGCTGGTAGGGACTTATTAGCTGGGCCCCCAGAACTGAGGCACTTCCAAGTTTGCTTCTGGGAGTGTGTCAAAACGGTATCAGGGTCAGTGGGCTCAACAGCCAGCCCAACAGCTTTTTACAATTCATTCAAAAGCCACTGGGACTGTCTACTGAAATGAAGCACAAGTGAGACCACTTCAAAGTAGCCTCCCACTGCAGTGAGCCCAGACCATTTTTTTTTACCAGGGCTTGTTCCAACACCATATCCCATACAGATGCAGCATCCAAAGAAAACAATGTGGATACAGCTTTCCTGGGTGCCAATCCTGCCTTAATTTCCAAAGAAATGAAACAGTCAGTAGTAAATTTAACATGGCAGAACAACTTTTCACTTAGGACATAAAATAGTTGGATTTATTTTAGGGAAGGAAAAAAAGATAGCTTGAACCTAAATGTATCAAGAAATCTGAATCAAGTACAATAGACAATTTAAAAAATACAGAGCCACTAATAAGATGTTCATTTTTTTACCTTAATGGAAGCAGGGAAACTTTTCAGTTCTGATTTTTTATTGAGTCTCATCACATTAGACATCTAGAAAAAAAAATCAAAGCAGCAGAATTATTTCTGGCCCGCAAAAGAGACTTAATATGTTCCCTCCTAAAACAAGCAGCACAGGATCTTCACATCAGTCAACAAAAAAACTGAAAGTATCTTAAAATAGCCATTGCCGACTGTCTTAGATTATATTGGTTCCATTCACACATATTCCTCCTGGGGACCAGATGGCCCCAATTTGGGGGCTCTGTGCTCACTGAATCATCTGTGCAAGTATAACTCTGCTTATACAGATGGTGTTCCTATCTGGACCCACCAGAGGAGGAAGGGAAGTAGGACTAGATACCTCACATTAACTGTCCACAGTGTGAATTTCTGGCTAACAGCACAGGGGAATTTCCAGCTAACAGCACATGCTCTGCCCTGCCTGGCCCTGTCAAGAAGTGACTTTGCAGGAACTATCTAAGGATTAATGTTAGGTCACTTCTTTCAGCGGAAGGGGCAGGAGGCCAGCATATGTGGAACCCTAGCATTTGCTGACTCCCTCCCTAGCCAATCAAAGATCAGCTGCAAAGCATGATGATGATGTTTATAACATCCCTTTCACCAAGGGATGGTAAAGGGTTAAAAATACAGAAATAATAACATAGCAATAAATAATATAGCAATCTAATAATAATCAGAACAATATTAAAATCAATCTATAAAATAACAATGATAAATTCCTGAAACATCATTTCATCAGTCACAGATATTATCCACTAAAATAAGTCAATTTAAACTTAATCAGGGATATTAAAAAGAAAAGTGCATTGTAATAGCTGGCTCATTATGGCTGTTAGCAATTAAAGGCAGAAAAGCACAACTAAGATCCATGATACAGAAAGACACAGAATGTATTTTTCATTTCCTGTCCTTTATAAGTCTTCCAATTTGATGCTCTCATTAACTGTTTAAAGACATTAGGAGGGTTTCATTTTAATTATGTTTTTATTGTTGTAATGATCTTATTCCTGCTTTATATTAGTTGCTTTTATTGCATGCTGTAAACCACTATGAGACATTTGGATGAAGGGTGGGATATAAGCGTTCAGAAATACTGCAAATAAAGTTCTGTGACTGCAAAGTCTCCAAATTCCTTTGAAAGTTAATTAGAAGTATGTTAGAGAAGGTGGTGTTTTTAGAGACTTCACTTTAATTAGTAATAATTTGGAAGGAAGGTTTACAAAAGTTTTTTTTAAAAAAATAAGTTCATTGTTGAAAAATCATCTTTGTAAGCAGTGTGCTGTATTGTGAGGGGCCCACAGCCCACTTGTGGGGTGGGCGGAGTATAAATCAAAGAGTAAAGTAAAATACCGTACAGCCTTTTGAAGTTTCTACTACCTCAACTTAATATGTGTCCCTTGGAAACATTTTGTCTTCATTAAACTTAGCTATAACAAAACCTCAATAATTTACTTTTTGTATGAATTTACAAGTGTGAATACGTGTATTAACTCAGAATTACCTGCCTCTTTTTCTAAGGGTATTTAATTCTAACTCTTCCATGATAGTTACAAAAATGTATTTTCCTTATCATCATAGTAAAAAAGAATTTAGTAACTTATCTCCTCTGTCCACTATCATACACCAATAACACAAGTATTCTTAATCCCATTCTAGAAAGAAACGGGCAGAGACAGACAGTGAAAGGAACATGGGATAAGTAGAGCTATTGAACATCATCTCCCTTTCTGCCACCAAAACCAGTTGGGACAGAGAGGGAGGCTACTGTTGCCTAATACTCCGTCCCATTAGGGAGAAGCTCTCACCAAGGCTGCAGCCACACCTAAGGTTTAATCCACCTTCAGAGCGAGAAAACACATCAGCAAAGTGACCAGTAATTTCCTTTCCACATTGGGTGTTTTTCCACTATCACTAAATGTACCCATTAAGTACCCATTAATGGGTACTTAATGGGTACTTCTAATGACAGTGGAAAAACACCCATTATCTATCCCAAAGGTGAAACTTCTGAGTTATTCAAGACTGAAAGAAAACCGCTTGTCACTTTGCTGGTGTGTTCTCTCACTCTGAAAGTGGACTGAGGCTGGATTAAACCTTAAGTGTGACCACAGGCCAAGCTTCACCACAGAAAACGAGGGTCCTACGCCCGTGCTTAAGTGATAGCCATCAGATGTCAATGACAATAACAAATTAGGGTTCTTTAAAAGAGCTTCTAAGCATGTACAGAGTTTTCCCCCCTCCCCCTCAGAAAGCTGAGCTTTCCTGGGTGAGGAGCCTACTTATTCGTTCGCCCACAGTCAACTTTACTCTCTAACCACCCAGTATTATTCCCCGAGTCTTCATCCTCACCCAGCCAGCCATTTTCTACACCGAAAGAAGCAGGACATCCCAGCTCGCTCCCCTAACTCTCTGCACTCCTGGAAGGATGGGGAAAGGATTAGAAACCCCACTTCTACCCTGGCCCCCAGCCACTCCTGCTCTTCCACCCACCTCAGTGGTTGGCAGCGTGTGGGCGTCCCTCCCTCCCGGCTCCCGCCTAGGCGCTCGCCCACCGACAAGCCAGGCGGCAGCCGCTCCGTGCGCGGAGGAGGGCGAAAGAATTGGGAGAGAGTTTCCGCTCCATGAAGGGTTAAAAGAGCAATCTAGGGGGTAACCCGGGCGCATGCGCAAACGGACGCTCGAAGCGACGCACGCGTAACGCTAACGAGTCGAGGAACTTAAGTAGAGGACGCGCGCGCATGTGCAGGAGAAGTGGCTGCGGGGGGGGGGGGTTGCTTGTCACAATTCTGCTGCTCTGAAATTTATTGGTCTGTTCCCATTTCCTGCAAGGTGCAGTTCAGAACTGCATCTTACGAAGTGGACAGTGGTTCTGCGAATCCTTGTCTTTTTTTAAATTAAACTATTCTCATTTACAATAATAAAGTTGCTTGTAACCATGAACAATTAATTAGCTAAGCACACAATGCTGTCCAACCCTCCACAAACATCTATTATGGATTTGATTGTATTTTTTGAGCAAATGAAGTCTAAACCCATCTAGCAAGAAATTTTAAGGAACAGGTATAATATAACTAGACTTCAAACCAACAACGAAACAGTGTTAACTGTTCATTCCCTCATACCCAATATTGTATGCTTTTATAGCCAGTTAAAGCATTAACTATTGGTGCACATTGGGAATCCAAGGAGGTAAATAGTTTACTTTTTCTGTTTATATCCTCCTGTCTTGCAAAGAAACGGGAAACATTTTCACATCAACCCTGTAGTGTAGGGTAGGCTGAGATGCAATGATGGCCCAAGGTGAGCTTTCTTCACCAGATATGGTGTTGACTTGCATCTTCATCTGGTATTCATAATTACACTATGGTGGGTTAATAAATGATACCTAATACATGTTTTAGTTTTTCAGGCACCATAAGATCCTTGCTTTGTTGTGGTCCCTGATTATACCGTAAATTGCTCCTTTCAAAAAGCTATATTGACATATGTGTTCAGCCCAAAAATCATTAGTGCAGTATGACTACACCCTTCACATGACTGTTCCTATAGCAAAACGATGCAAACACGAGGAACAGGAAGTTCCTGAGTCCTAACTTCATCCCTGCCAGTCCTTTAAATGTTACCTGTGCCAAGCAGAATCTAGTCATGGATTAGCTGCAGTCACAGTGCAATTAAACTATGAAGTGTATGTCATATAATAAGTGATGGCCACTAATCTGGGTAGTTAAGGTAATGTCATGAAGAAACTGCCAAAGGTTTTCAGTCAGGATGACTGTCCCAGATGAAATGCCTATGACTATCAGTTACCTAGGAAGGATCATAAGGAAAGAAATGTTCTGAACATTTTATGTATTCAGATTTTATATTCCACTTTGCCATCTTGTTATAGTAAGGAAAATTTACAGTTAAAACAATTTTTAAAACCACTATTAAAATATACTTATCAAAAATTTAGTAGTAAAATAATTATAATTGTTTCCATTTGGATCAAAGTTTGGATAAGTTTCATTTGCGTAAATAAAAACATAAACATTTTCATTGTCTAGAGTTGTTTGGTATCCCAAGAACACTAACTGGTAAAAATTTGTTCTTAGGGTGGGTGCACTATTTCATTTTTATGGAAACTAATCTGAATAATAACACTGCTAATTTTACTCTTTAATTTTCAGGTGAATACATTATATTTCATAAGAAAAAGGTAAAACTTCCAAGGAAGAATTAAATCTGTCTTAACTTAGTTGAGAAGACCTAAAATAAAAATGCATCTTTGTTTTACTTAAGATCCTAATTGGTAGATCCTGTGTGGGACAGGATGCTGTACTAGATGGGCTGTGGCCTCATCCAGCAGGGTTCCTCTTGTGTTCTTAGTGATTTTACTGCTTTTACCCATTTTAAATACAAAATTGGGTGCTTGATCTTTAGATATGCATATGCTTATACAATTGAGTTTGGGATTAAAATAAAAAACAGAAAAAGTAATGCAAGATTGAAAAATTGTAGCTGTTTTATCCAAGGAGATGGTTTTGTATCTCAGTGCCATTTTCCTTAATAACAAACTTATTTTGCTTACAGTAACCATGCAGAAAGTGTTGAATGTGAAACAAAATGTGAGGCTGAAATAAAAAGTAGCGTATCTTTGAAAATTAGGGAATTCCCTGGTGAATTACACTAAACACAGAATTATTATCATTCTGCACTGGATGAAAACAATATGTATCAGTCTCACAGGCCCTTATTGCACTGTGCTTTTTTGGCTTAGGCTAGGAATATGCTATCCTCAGGCTGGCGCAGACTACCAGCATATCCCATCCAGAATAAGTAGTGCCTGGATGCTTACTATGGTACTCCTATGTTATATCTCTACTACTTGAAAACGAAATGCATGCTATATATATGCTTCTGAGAAAGATCTTTTCTTCAGCTTCCTGTTTACTTTCTCATTAGTGAAGACTGGAGTACTGGACTTGATTTCTTAGAAATTTGCAAGACAGTAACAAAAAATGACAAAAGGTTACTGAATGTTGAACACCTTGTATCTTGTAGACAACACCCACCCACCCATATTTGCCTTCATACATTTTTATTTTCTACTAAGGGCACAGTCATACAGATAATTTTTTTTGGTGGGGGGCATATATTTCCAAAAGATTGGCCCATTTGTGAATGCAGGGGAAAAAAAATTTTTTTTAAGTGCCTAAAAGCTTGCCTCCTATCTTCTTGGCCTCAAAGCCTAGCAACCCCTCCATAGCAACAAAATTTCACCACTGATTTGCTGCCACCTGATGGATTTTTAAGGGCCCTGATTAGCAGCAGTAGCAGACTGAGACTGGCTGAGGAGCCTTGTAGCCATCCCATCCAAACTTAACTGCTGTTCACTCCAAGAGTGATTTTCTTGTGTCTATGGAAGGGACAGATACACAGAGACCTAGGGACTCTATATATTTTGTATTTTAGCATATTTTGAGTCCCAAGGATGCCCCCTTACTATATGTCTGAACATACCCTAAGACTTATATGTCATATTATTTTTCTTAGCTGAGACTTATAATTCAAATCTGATCATGTCAGACAAAAAAGGAAGTAGTTAAGACAAAACGGGCGCGTCTTCATGGCATGTGTTATTTCAGTTTAAAGAATTCGAAA
>MTQE01001134.1:54580199-54601234 GCA_014337955.1 Aspidoscelis marmoratus | reverse complement strand
AAAACGTTTTGAATTCGAGATAACTATGCCATGAAGACGCACCCAACGTGTGACCTCTGAAGGCAAGCAGTCTCACATCATTCCAGCACATATTCCTCTGGTTCTGATTTAAGCAGGGCTGTGGTCACATCTAAGGTTTAACCCAGCTTCAGTCCACCTTCAGAGCGAGAGAACACATCAGCAAAGCGACCAGTATTTTCTTTCCACATTATCTATCCCAAAGGTAA
This sequence comes from Aspidoscelis marmoratus, assembly GCA_014337955.1. Classification (NCBI taxonomy): domain Eukaryota; kingdom Metazoa; phylum Chordata; class Lepidosauria; order Squamata; family Teiidae; genus Aspidoscelis; species Aspidoscelis marmoratus. The sequence goes on along the minus strand of MTQE01001134.1, from coordinate 54,601,007 downwards.
ATTTAACACTGAAAGAAAGCAGCTTGTCACTTTGTTGATGTATTCTCTCACTCTGAAAGTGGACTGAAGCTGGATTAAACCTTAGGTGTGATCACAGCCCAGGCATCATCATGAGTTAGCATGCTATCTTCTGAGGAAGAGAAGTCTGACCCATGTATATTCTTTCCCATCTTTTTCATTATCATTAATATAATTTGGGATCCTTAGAGTCAGCTTTTGAAGACTCCATCCCATATCTTTTGCTCAACCAAACAGCATGTTGTTGGAAAATTTACATCTGGGTGGTATAGTGGACTTCCCAGCATTATACTATTGCTTATTGGTTGATATTTTGTAGTATTTTCCTCAGTAAGTATATCCTTAGAAAAACTTTCCCGTTTTTTTATATTTCTTTTTTATATTTGGGAACTTAAGGATTCAGATGGAGGGTCAGTATTCTTCCCCCATCCCATCCTACATTCAGTGCTGTCTTGTTTATTTTGGTGAGGTGGTTTTAAGGGATATAAACATTCAGGTTCCCCAGAGATGTGCTGGCTGACCAGTTGTGCTATCTTCATCTCCTGAGAGATCAGCAGCACATAGGAATTTATGTGACAACACCTGAGCTGATCTGTTTTTTCCACATGCAAAGGAGTTCCAGAATTTGAGAATATATCCTAATCCCTACAGTCCTTTGCTAATGATGGGTCATTGTCTTCACCCATTCATTTAAAAGGAATGTGGGGAAAACAGAGGATATGAGGCATAAGTTAGCTTCCTTGCAGTCAAAATAAAATGGAAAACATAGTATTAGGGAATCTCATGGGTATGCCCACAATAAGCAGCAATTATATCATTTGAATATGGTGGCAAACCTGAAGATTATTACAATTCAGCAGCGTAAATGCCCATGCTTCTGCTGAGTCTGGGGAAAAAAGGGTTCCTAAGCTGCTTTAATACTAGAGTTATACGAGTGAATGATTAGGCCCTCTGATGGTATAATGGTTAAGAGCTGTAGGGTAGAAGAACAGAAGCCCTCTGGTTTGAATCTTACTCAGACATGAAAGTTCATCTACTCTTCTCAGCTATGGATAAAACAGTCTTAGTGCCTTTGGAAAGGACAAACATTAAAGGAGTAAGCTCTGAAGAAATTCTAGACTGTGGTCATACCTTCACTTTAACCATTATTCAGTCCATCTTCAGGTATCACTCCTCTCACCTTTTCATTTCTATCTGTATTATTTGTGAACTTTCCATTCAGAAAAGTCCAAACGGAGTGCAGAAAGTCCACAAATAAAATGGATTGAGGCTGCATCCCCATGGGCTCCCATTATTTCGCTGCTGAATCAGGGCATCCGTAATCCACATTGGAGTTCAAATTAACATGTACCCATGCGGTTGAGGAGAGTGTAGGTTAAAGGTAAATCCACCTTTCCCCAAGCAAACGTGGTAAACCACTGCATCAAGGAAACCGCATCAGGTGAAGCACGGCTGATGTCACCATGCCCTGTCCCGCCTGGTGCAGCAATAACAGGGGAAATCCCTTGGAAATGTGTCCAGGTTGCTCCTCCAAAAAACACAATACACAACATAAATAAGGGGGGGAGATAAAAGGGGGGCATAATAGGATGACAAAGGAGCTCATGGCTTGAAGCTGTGGCTTTGACTTTAGTGGACGTGTGCACATCCACATGACAGCAAGCACGCTTCCACTTGACAGTGAGCCTCATGTTCACATCAGCCTCCCTCTAAACCCTTGCAGCTTGGACCCATTTTCTTATCTTCAGCAATGCCCTTCTGGTCTTCCAGGCCTCCAGCTACTACCATTAACAGCCTCAAATCCTAGATTTGAAAACCATAGCTTTTTGGCAGAGAATGAATTTGTGCCATTTGTCCCGAATGTAGCCCAGATTAGAGGCTGTTCATAGGGATGCTCTGAAGTGAACTCAGGTTCACCTCGGTGTATTCTGATCATGGGAACTCACCCAGAACTGAAAAGGTGTTAGCAGTCAGATCTGAAGATGGATTGAAGAAAGTTTAAAGTGAAGATGTGACCACGGCCTAAGGCAGTTGGATGGACCGTAGATCATCTCTTGGCAGCTTCTACAGTTTTAACCTACCCTGAGAACCTGAGATATAAAGGTAAGTCAGTAAGTAAAAAGTGTCACGACAAGGTACAAAACCCAGGCTGAATAAGAATAATACGTACTTGGGTATTGTCCTGAATGACTACCTTTTCAATATTTTTATTTCTGGAAATTTTCAACATACCTGTCAATGTGCTCTTTCCTGCAAAACTGGGACAGAAGATCAGTGGAGGAACAAGATAATGACGGGGAGTGATTCCATTAGTACCTTTTTGTTTGCACCAATTTCCTACCAAGAGCTCCATTTCCTTGGGCCAAACTGGACTTTGCTTTGCAGTGATTCTGCAATAAACTTGATCCCCATCAAAAGCAACAAGTTGAATCATTGTCAAGATATTATCACAGGAATTAGATAGTCACCAAGATCAGTCTAACCCAACCATAACTCAGTTACGATTTTACACTGGCACCTTTGTTAGCTTAATGGCTAGGACACCGTAACTGTCTCCTAATTTAAAGCCATGAGTTTTATATGGTGACTTACCTAGCGGTGGATTTTACTTCAGATCTCTTGAGGAGGCAACGCGTGTATTCTGAGTGGCACACAAGTTTGCAGCCTTGAATTTTCTGTAATTCCAGTGTTCTTAAAGTCTGCTGTCCATTTTCCTCCAAACCTTGCAGGCACAAAACCTTCATTCTCTGCTCATTTATTTCCTTCCAATGAAGGGAAGAATACAGGAGCTTTGATTTTTAAAAATTTAGTAGAATGATATAAAATAGCACCTTTTTGGAAATGGAGGAGTATCCAAAGGTCCTTGGAGAAATCTGCCTCTATGCACCTGAAAAAGAAAATGTCACCTAGACTTGCTTTAATACGGAAGAGTTGGCCTTCGGTGATATAAAAATATATAACTGGTACTTCCTTCTGCTTTACCAGTGAATATATGAATGTGCTCTGTCCCCAAGCTTATTAAATGTGTAACAAGCCTTGAGGGCTAGAATCTCATCTTGCTTTATCTTGTGTTATTCTTAGAATAAGACTACTCATCCAGAAAAAAATAGCATAGCATGTCTTCCATAAGGAATCATATTACCCAGATCACTTCCAAAAATAATTGCAATGAATTAGAAAGTCAAAGATATAACCCATGCACTTGGGATTCTGATGTCACAATCTGCGTAATAAATAGCTTGAGCCAACATGTTTTCTTATATGGCAGTGCTCTGTACATGCACAGAGGATGTTTCACATGGTGGTCTTTGGAGTGCTCACTCTTTCCCACACACAGAAGGGGAATTAACACACCCAGGATAAACGTTTTCAATTTGATTGCCCTGCAGTGTAAAGACTTTTACAGGGAAGTGTGAAGAGGGGAATGATCATTTCGTTGTTGCTCAGATGCTGGGGTTGTGTTTGGCTTTGGCCGAATGAATACTATACTGTGCTGGTAACAATACCAAACAGAAGAATCCTTGAAAACAATCCCAGATCCTCAAGCAAGCAGCAAAATGATAAAAGAAAGAAAAGAAAACGTATCTATACCTCCTTGCCTTACACAAGTAGTAACTTATACTGCTATGGAAGAGTTACAACTAACGTTAGTATATTAGAAGGAAGAGTGCAAAAGACTGGTGGGCAGGGCTACATTATGTGCAGTATGCCAGGATCAAGATGTGCCTCTGGACTGGAGTGAACCAGAACTCAGGAAGTAGACAGGACAGGTCCGGTACCTGGACTACAACTCAAGCAAGGAAACCTCTCTGCATTGGGGAGAAAACCCCATATCTAAAAACAACCTGAAGCACCAGGACCTTCAATCCAGCTGAACCCAACAGCCCCTGAACAACCCACCCCTGGGAATGATCCTGTGGGAACTGATCCCAGCCTGTCGGACTGGAAGCCTCCACACCACCAGTCTGCAATAGAGCTAGTGCTTTGTACACAGGTTTCTCTGTCATCAGTGCCTCCCACTCCAGCAGGTAATCCAAAGGCTGTAAGGCCCTTAAAGCACAATATGCTAAGGCTGTCACCAACTCCTTCTGCTTTCAGTGCTAAGCATAGTCTAAGCTAGCTAGAGGCCTTTTCACACAAGGGCCTGAGGAACGCGTGTAGGACATCCTGGGATGGAGCACTCGCTCCGCTGGACTGGCAGTTCTGTTTGGAACCACCCCAGCCTGTCCCAGGGCACCCGCTCACGTTCAGGGTGTAGAGCACGAAATTGTGTTCTACACCTGGCCCAGGGCGTTCGCGGCCATCCCGCAGTTGTTCAGGAGCTGCGGGCCCTGCCTCCGGCTGACCCCATTGGGCAGGCCTGTCGTGTTCCTTTCCCAGGTCCTGCGGGTTCTAGGGGACCATATCCGGTCCCCTACAGCCCACAGGAACCCCCCCCCGGTACCCACCCACCCGCGGGCATGGGCCTATGCGGAGACGCATGCATGCACACATGAGTCACTTACCTTGTTGCCACTGGGTTCCGAAGTGGTGAGCCCAGATGGTGGTGTTGTGCAATTGCGTGCCCCGCTGCTCTGATTGGCCAGTTACATTATGTGAAGAACAATTTTTAAAATGGGGGAGAGAAGCCCTAGATCTTGTTAATCATTCTCATCTATATCATCCCCCCCAAAAAAATCCCCTATTAGTTGGCTTTTCCAGATAGATGTTTCCAAATTCACATTTCTAAAATCCAAACAGAGATTTATTTTGTTCTGTACAAACACCACAGGAAGTTAAACTTGCCTGGTGGTACTTCAGTTTAACATTGCTAAAATATATTAGCAGACACCAGACCAAAATTGGCTGTGTGGATATACACATTGCTTACATTTGCATCATAGGTGAACAAGCTGAAGAATATTTGTTTCCACTTCATGCATTCATGTGGAACTAAATTCTAAAAATGTATGAAGATATTGATATGTATGGAGTTGAAGCCATGTCTCCCCCACCCACACCAAAATTTCTATCCTTTATGATCAGTGGGCAACAGAAGTCTGAGTGCCTACTGCCTGAGGAAGGAATGCTGGATTCTAAGCACAGTGGCTGGTTGAAACAAGAGCAACATCTTTTCTCCCCTTTTACCTTTGTTCTTCCACTGCATTTTAATTGATTTTAATTGTATGTTGTGTGTTGAGAACTATGCTTTAGAGCAGCCATATAATAACTGACATAAACATTTTCTTTCAGGATCTCCTTGTTCCAAATAATCACCACTCAGCCCTAACAACTAGCCCTTCTGTTCAAGTACTAGTCTCAATACATGCTATCAGGAAAGCCTGATTTCTTCTCCCCTTTATAAATTTGGGACTTAAGAAGGATCATGTAGCTGAATGTAAAGATAATAATTCTTTATTACCAAGAAAAAGGGATAGTCAAATGCATTGGTCCATTTTTAACATGAAAATAAATATTTGTTTGTTGTTTGTTTGTATTCCTGTCTGACCCTATTCTCTAACGGCCAGTTACAATAAAATCAAGAGAAATATACAATTAAAATTCAGTTTTTAAAATTACTTATTTAAAATATTTATTCACGACTTCTCCTAAAACTGTGGTTTACAGTTCATGAAATGATTTCATAAAATCACAAATGTGATTTCACTGAAATCACAAATAAAACCAAAAATAGCAGTGCCTGGAGGGGCAAGTGACTGCTTTGGTCAAAGGTTAGTGGGAAGAAGTTTGTCTTTACTGTGCATCTTAAAATGGGTAAGTGTTGGAGTTTGATGCCACTCAGAGTCAAGATTATTCGACAACCTGGCACATTATAATGTGTCTTCACACCTTTGACTGCTCATAGTGGTGGGACAACAAGTTATCTTCCACAGATCTTAACTGATGGATAGGTTTATATGAAGAGTCTGTAGTAAAATATCATTTTTCCCACCCGATAAAATCTGCTGTAAATCAGAGATTGTTCGCTTTCTGTTATTCTTGAATGGAAAAAAAATGGTTTGCATCAAGAGAACTAGGAAGCAAAATCATTGCAAGAAAAGCACAGAAGACACTCCTGAATATTCAGATCACGCAGCCTAATGGTATCATATTTATATTTTTCAGAGCTTCAACCTATATAATCTAGAAGGCAAATAGAGCCATTTTTGCTTCTACATTTGCTTCTAAACACACAGTGTATTTTGTAAAACAGAAATTCCTCTCTAGAAAATAATGATGAGTGCCACCGGTTGAGGCATCTCTGAGGTGCCTTTTTATGTCTGAATACAGCCTGATTGTCTGATTGTCATTAACAAGCCACCTTGCTTGAGGGAAGTGGGGGAGAAAGGGCAAGATAGGAAAATCTTCCATCAATTCCATCCCTCCATTATCAGAAGACCCACCCTCAAAGACAGCAGCAATAATGTCAGTGATGGGCTTGGAGAAACAAAAAGTTCCACTGGCAGAAAAAGAGCATTAATAATAACTCCAAGGCTTGGAATACACACACACTTGAAAACAGCAGCATGAACAGCTTATTTATTATCTGGTACTGTTACTATCAAAGAAACAGCAAACCAGTGTTTCTAAATAAGGGTTTCGAAGAAAAAGTACCCAGAACTTTCCAGACCAACCATTAGATGTAGATCATTTGACATTTTAACTTTTATTTTACTAATCTGCAATACATTTGTTCATAGTCATCATTCAACATTGTGTTGTCTTCCGGGGGTGGGGGTAAAGCTGACAGAAGAAAGTTGTTTATATATATATATATGTCCTCTGGTCAGATGGAAGACTAGTGGCAGATGAGTGAGGGACATATTCCATTTCCTGGTGACATGAATCCTCAGCTCCTCACAACTCTTCACATTTGCATCTGAATAAAGGTTCCTTTCAGCAGTCTTTAGAAGAGCTGTCTTTCCAAATAGTTGCAGCAACTATTGAAGTTCTGTGATCAGTGTTAGGGATGTTCAGTTCAACAGCAAACTGGTTAATCAAACACACAAGAATTCATGTTCATTTCTGAACTTTTTTGAAAATAAAAATGACTTTTTTTCCCATTGGAAAAAGCCCTTTTCAATATCAAAACCACACCAAACACAAACCGATTGGTTGATTTGTTTGTGTTTATGAGTGGCAGACTGGTTGGGTTTGATCAAATTTCTGAATATCCAAACCACTCCATATTCAGTTCCATGCAAACATTCACAAACTGGTTGACTACATTTTCAAATATGAACTGAACTTTGCACATCCCTAAGTCAGTGCTATGAAGCTGGAGCCAAACCAATAGTCTTCAAAGCATCATTTCCAGTTCAAATGTCAACTTTTGCCAGATCGTCAGGCTTACTCAGAAGGTGATGCAGAGAAATAAAACATCATTTAAACCAAGATCCTAATTAAGCAAAAGTAGGCTCCATATTCAGTACCTGAACCAAGGAGTTACCATGACACAAGGAAGGTAACAGGGGAAGGAGTAGGAAGCTCTGACTGTGAAAGATTGAAACCTCTTTAGTGGTGTTGTCTTGAGAAGAGGACGGGCTTTGAAAACTCAACTCAGGCTAGGAAAAGAAAAAGAAAGAAAGCTTCTTTTGCTTCTGAGCGTCTGCATGCAGAGCTTTACTCTGGGCTTCCAGAGCCACAAAGGAGGAAAATCCGCTGCAGAAAAAAAAAAAACCTCCTTTAAACAAGACTACCTCCACACTTTTGGGAAGCTGCGGCTTTTCCTGGGAGCATGGAGACATTTTCTCCACATCTTCTCCCATATTCCACTGAATTTTTAGGCATTTTTGATCTCTGCAGAAGAATTGGCTGTCAGAATCAGCTGCATTCAGCTCTTTCAGCCCACAAGCAGAGCTCCGAACTGTCACACTGTTTCACTTCGGAGGGGAAGAGAGATTTTGTGCTTGCTAACAAGGAAGGGTGATACTAATTATCATTATCATTACCACGAGATTGTTTCTCAGCAAGCAAATCTCTCCCTCCCCCTCCTAATAATGCAGCCTCCAAAGTGAAACTAAGGATGTTTTTCCACTGTCACTAAAAGTACCCATTAAGTACCCATTAATGGGTACTTAATGGTACTTCTAGTGACAGTGGAAAAACACCCTAAGTTTCACTTTGCAGGTCTGGTTTTGCACTAATCAGGGGCCATTAGGTGAATGCAGGCAGCTGAATTTGACAGCTGAAGGGAGCCTGCTTTCAGTTTTGCTTGTAACTATGTTGCAAGCATTAGTTCTGGAGAGAGTGGGCTGCTTTCAGTAACTGTTTTTAACTCTTGGCAGCCAAGTAAAGGGATGATTTTGTGTTCTGGAGATTCAATTGAGGTTTTTGCCTTTCATCTCTGCAGAGGGCAGGGGTGTGTGTGAGAAAAAAATGCAGGCTCACAAAAAGCAGTTGCATGGAGACAGGAAAGTACATTTTAAATACGCGTTGCCCAAAACAACATGGGGATGCTTTATTTCGAATTACAACCCGCATTTTTAAAATCCGACACAAGAGGGAAGCAAAAAGAGACCATGGAGATGCACCCCTAGTGTCTTGCTTCTGCTTAAGTGAAGCAATAGAGAAACAGAAAGGAAGTCTTGGGTCCCTAAGTTCCCCAACTGACATGAGTAGCCAAAAGAAGAGTCAAGAGAACAGGAATTAGTTCCAACTGTGCATAGTTGCTAAGTTTGGTTAGTCACTCTAGAACTCAGGGGTGGTAGGACACTGATTAACCTTTTATAAAATTTCTAGGGAGTGCCAATGGGTCTAGAGACCCACAGTTGTCTCCCTATCAAGTGGAGGGAGGCAATGTCCAGCTATGCAAGATAAAGCAAGGTGCAGCTAGAATAAGGCTTTTGAAAATGTCATGTGAGTATATCTGGTTTGCATTTCTAATTTCGTGCCTAATTATTGTTTTCAGGAGGCATATCCAGATGGAATGAGGAGGGCCAAGCTCCATCGCATTAAGAAACTTGCATTTATTCCTCTGATATGGAAATAATGAGTTTTCCTACCAATAGAGTTTCTATCTATGCTCTTCTACTTTACCACATATGTGAGATCCTTGTAGCTCTGTTTTAAATGCCTCATCTCCACTTACCTCAAAGGCCCTTCAGAAGTGGGTCTAATCTGCCACATCATTATGTGTGGCAGCAAGAGCTGCATCACAGAGAGTGCATTGTCCAATTTTGGTGGTAATTGCTGTCTGAGGTGATTTTTCAACAGGGTGCAATTTCCTGCCCTTGCTCCAAGTGCCTCAGGTCACCACTTAAAGCAACATCTCTGAGGTCTGAAATGGGGACATGCAGAGACCATCTCCTTTGTGACGTGGAGACTCAACCAAAGAGACATGCAACTTGAGGTGTCATTGCACGCTCCTTTGTGCACCGTGCATCCAGGGATTTCGTGTTGAAGCATTTTTACTTTGTATGATCACAAGTTAATGGAACTTTATTATCTGTAGCCAATGATAAATAGTGTAAACAAAATGCTCTTATGACAAAATCTTACAAACAAAGTCTCAGTAGGCTAGCACAGGATGTGAGAGGGAAAAACTATTTCAAGTCAATATTCCTATACAAGAGCAATGTAATTTAGAAAGATAAAGTTGCAGTTAAGAAGAGAGTCAATTGTTTTGGATCAGACATGCCTGTATTAAAGGAAGGAAAGAACATGTTCTCTAGAAGACCTATTCATTTTTCTCCCATTGGCATTGATGAACAGATTAAGAATTGCAGGGTAGAAAAACCAGCAAGTCTTTCTAATGAGTCAGAATCGCTCTGATTCACTACCATCCAGGTCCAAATGTTTAATAAGCCCTCATTATTAAGGTCTGGATAATATAGATTGCACAGTATACCAAAGCAGAAGAAGAGCATGTTCCGCTAATAATAAATATAAAATGAACTGTTAAACACACTCATTATATTCAATAATAAACTGGGTCATTTGTATTGAATCAAAACTAATTCTCAGCATACACACCAACTGGGTGGGGGAAATCATCCCCACATGGCATCATTGCATTTTCTGGCCTGCTGGAGCTTTCCTCAGTTTTTCATTATTGGAGTGGGGTCTGGTGGTGACTAGGTGATATGGCAACTTGTCCATGTGGTATGGTGTGGTTGACACAACAATGGCTGGCTGTTCCTGATCTGGCTGGAGAAGCCCAGAGAGCCAAAGAGGAAGCTTGTCTAGTTAAGGTCAATACCTCAAGTTGCCTTGTGCAGTGTGTGTGTGGCTGTTGGGAATAATACAGATAGCATTTTGCGCAATCTTAACTGCTACCATTTCTACTAAATCCACATAAGCAATGCATTCTGGGAATCATGTCTCCTGGCATTACAACATTCAGTTGTAGGCTCGGAGTGCCTGCAGCATGCTGGTTCACTGCAGTGTGAATCTGAAGGTATTCCAAAATCCCAGAAGGAAAACAAAGGCCACTTAGAACATTATAGGTTAGGATTGCATAGTGGCCACACTAGGATGTAGAGACAGGTTAAAGCCATGTCCAGAGGTTAGATATATATTGCAATTATAGGTGTTTTTGCACTTTGCCCCCCATCCCAAAGCATCTGAAACTTACCCAGTGCTGTACTAGGTGCCTGCTAAGTGCAAATCACCATCATTACAGTGGCAATCACTTTGCCATGGCAAAGGTGCCAATGCACCTGCGTGGCAATTACCACAGCAACTAGGCAACACAGGCAACACAGCATGCAATCACACCTACACCACCAGTCACATGCTTTCCTGTTGCTATGGGCTGGAAAAGACAGCAAAGCATAAGGGTGTGCCTGGAGGCACCCTAGGTTTCTCAGTAATGGCTGTTCAAACAGTACAGCTGTTTCCACGCGGCATGCTGGAAATTTAGGATCTATATACTGTTATGTAATGAACAAGGGCACGGTCTTCCTTGGTGCGTGGTTACCAATAGAATTCACAGCTGGCCTGCTTCCAGCTACAGAATCGTTCCTTGGATTGCTGCAGTAGTAGACCACTGGACCAGCATGGACCAGTCTGGCTTCTAGCTTCTCCCATTGCTGTGCAGACAGGCAGCACTGGCTCTTCTGACCAAGTGGTCAGCTCCTTCCTCTCTCAGAGGCCTGTTATTTTTTGGTAAGGGTAATCTCTCAAGATGTCTCACCCAAACACCCAGGAAAAGAGAAAAAAACAAGCTGATGGAGGTAAATCGGAGATTTTTACTGCGCAGCATTGGGCTTTACTTCACAGGGATTGTGAAGTATTCTAAAAGCTGTCTGGGACTTTGACAGCTGCTCCAAAATCCCTGCAAAGTGGACACATCTTCTGTGTATGCATGAGCCTGTGCGTGACTGTAACAGTAGTAATACTGTGCTATTGTTTACATGTATATCTATCTTTGCTTTTCCTTTCATGTAATCCAAGTCAAAATACAAATGGCTTTCTGAAGGTCCCCCAAATAAACAACAATTTAATGTTACACAGGGTGCATCCCCAAGCAATTTAAAGCATGCTAAAAATCTTCTTTTGCCTCTGAGCATCCCCATGCCAGGGTTTTGAACGAGCTTCCAGCAGTACAAAAGCAGGAAAACCTGCAACAAAATACCTGCCCTTTAAAGAAGAGTTTCATCGCTCTATTCGGAAGTCACGGGTTTTCCTCACAGCATTTACCTTGGGGACGCTCCGTGGCAAAAGGGGTGGGGATTGCTGCGTGCACACACAGCCATAAAGCCATAAAGCACTCACACATCTCCCACAGCTGCAGTTTCCCTTCCTTCCCTTTCTAAAGCACAGAACTTTCAAAGAGCCAGAATTGCAGAGAATTGCAACATTGTTATCAGGTGTGAAGTGTTATCAGGCGTGAAGTGGGTGTATTTAAAGTCACTGCTGCTCTACGAGTGGATTTTGACAGTGTTCTGTGAAAGTGCTAAGAGTGAATGAGCAAACAATCGTTCGGCCAATGGCTGCAGCCGGCACGGGAAGCCATTTCGGGGGACGGAGATCTGGGAGACGAACAGAGAACTGATGGCTATTTTTCCTTTGAACAAGAGAGGGGGCAGGGAGAAAAAGATGCAGGGAAAGAAAACACACTTCTGTGGGGACGGAAGGTGCTTTTTAAATGCGTGTTTTGCTGAGCCTCATGCGGACGCTTATTCCGGAAGTGCATGGCATTTTTAAAGTCCGCTTGAATAGAGTGACAGTAGAGGGAGACTAGAGAGGCAAATAAGTATTTTGGGGATGCAGCCACACACATCATCATCATCATCAATGTCACCATTTATCACTGGCTTACTTCAACGATGTTGACTGTTTTTTAATGAATTATACCTAATAAGGCTTCCAAGTGGGGCTTTGACCAACCTTGCCATTCTATTTCACAGGTTGTTGCTGCAAACCAGCAGTTTTTCTTATTGTTCTCTTACCAAAGAAAATTTATCTTCCTGAGGTTTGAATGTCACTATTTTACAAATAACTGTTTTCAATTCAAAGTTCTGTGCAAATTTAATATTAAATATCATAAGAAGAAAAACAAAGAACAGCACAAGATATAAATATTGATGCAAGATGTATAAAATCTTTTCCAAATAACCTTATCCAATGTGTGGCTCAGATCGCTTTTGTTCAAAGGAAAAAAGAAAAAATCACTATACCCTTTCTCAAAAGAAGAAAACAACAGTGAGCAATCAGATAAAACATGATTACTGAGAATGTTAGGAAAGACCACAAACTATGAATGTATAAAGTCCCATGATCAATATTTGGTTCGATCTGTTAAACAGCTTAGAAACACATTAATTCTGAAGTAAGTTACATGTTGACTTACAGAGCTCAGTTTTCTAGGAAGAGTCTGTTCAGATGTTGAATAAACAGTTCCCATCAGACCCAGAGAGCATGACCAGTGGCAAGAGATAACAGGATTCCCAGCCTTTTTTTCTAATAACAGGCCCAATCCCCTAGATAGGTCAAGAGGAAAAAGTCTTTATGTATGAGAGGGGTACATGAATCACTATCAAAAAGGGCAGACAAGCTTAGGCAGCATTGGTTCCTTTAGCCTTAATATGTTTGTGTATTTTCTGAAGTGGAATGAGAGCATGTTGTAACAAAATATATAATAAAACTCACTAAGAATGCAATCTGCTTGTTTTATGGCTCATCATTGCATTTGCTTATATTCCTACCTATTTTGCAGGATCAATATTTTCCTCAATTTGTTACCATATCTGTGGTTACCTACAATATACAGTTTGGTCAATATGTTTCTGTAATTCAAAGTTACCTGCTCTGTAGCTATTTTACTAGAATAGCTGAGCTTTCTAGTATTACCTAGAAAACTATAAATGCTAACAAGTTGAATGAGAATGCTTGTGTAGTCTGAGCAAAACCTGTACTGAATGGCTGCATCATTCCGACAGCATCTGAAACTTCTTTTTCCTCGTTGATCATGTTCTTCCAATTATGTTTTTCCAATGATAATGTCTTATCTTAATCTCTGTTTCTCAGGATCTACTTTACACCATTTTCTTAGGTGCATTCAGTAAGGCTTACCCTTTTTAGCCCATCAGATAATGATCCACCTTTCCATGGAATACAATCTCAAATTCCTCTTGTACGTCAATAAACTAAACAACAAAGGATATTCTTTTGTTTGGAACATTTTTCATTACTCATCTTTTGCTCTCTGAAAAAAAATAATAATCCCAATTTGTCCATGTTTATGGACTTGGGAAAGATGACAAAAAATATAGAGAGTGATAGTCTCTAAGGCAGAAACCAAAATCTGTGGAAATTAACATCGTGCAAGTCCACGTGAGTACTAGAATTGACATTTTCCAACTGTTTCTGAATAACTGTGGTCCTGTTCTTAACCAGAAAACTCATCAAAGGTGTAACAGTTCTATTAGATTATTGTAAAGTCCAAGGAGGAACCATTTGATTGAACAGGTGGTGATTCTCCAAAGCTTGCCAGATTATCATTGGAATTTTAATGGCAAATTCTGTCCGTCATCTCTTTCTGTAAGGGAGGAAAAAGAAAAAAGGGAATTTAATTTTTATTTGATCAAAATAAAACTTGTATGCAGTATATGTTAAATTTATCAGTACAGTAGATTAGGTTGAGACCTTTTAACTTGGCAAATGTTAGATAGTTTAGCCTCAGATTCCATCAGAGATCCAAAACGGACAAGTAAGCAAGGGAATTTTAGTTAATATATTTAATCAGTGCTGTGTTAATTATTCCACATATTAAATACATAAGCTGAAAATAATTTATTAATGCTTAATAACCGTTCTGCCACTTTACCCAACAATTTTGTAACTACCATGTATTTTGAATAATCATTTTTCAATCTACACAAACTTGGATACATGAGTTTGGACGTTTGTTTCAGAAAAAGCTTCATATAGTATATTTTCTGGAATATTTTCCTGTCTTCTGCCATCTCCACTACCCCCATGATGTTTTCAAACTGAAATAATGGCTCAAAATTTGCTTGGGAAGATACTTTATATTTACAAGGTCCTTCAAGGAGCTCAGTCTGGTGGATATAATTTTCCTCCTGGTCAATTAGGGGTGTTTTTCCACTGTCAAAAGGTACCCATTTTTGCACCCATTTAGGACCCATTTGGGTGTGAGCCGGATGATCCCATTTCCACCACGGCACCCATTTGGGACCTGATTGTTTCCACTGCCGTGGGGGAAATCCAGATCTAATGGGTACATTTTGGTCTTTAATCTGTAGACCCCATTAATGGGGTCTACAATGGGGTCTTCTGCCAGAAAATCCGGATTAAAGGGAGCCTGTTTCCACTGGAAACAGGCAATGAGGTCCAAAGGAGGCTAGGGGTAGGGGATGCACCCATTGGGGCCCCCCTAAACCTAGGCTCCGAAGTCACTTTGAAGCCACTTCGAAGTCCTTTCAAAGTCATTTCGAAGTCATTTCAAAGTCTGTGCAAAATAGCTCCGGAGTGCCTTTGAAGTCTGTGCTGATCTTCAGAGTGAACTTCGGAGTGACTCCGAAGTGACTCCAAAGTCATTTCGAAGTTCACTCTGAAGATCAGCACAGACTTCAAAGGCACTCCGGAGTTATTTTGCACAGACTTCGAAGTAACTTCGAAATGACTTTGAAGTCAATTCGAAGTGGCTTCGAAGACTGCCCCCCCCACCCCCCAAATCACCTGGGGTAACAGACCAACCCCTTGGGGGTCGATCCAGATTCCTCACATGGGTGCAAAGCTGTTTCCACAGCAGGGGTGTTAGCAACCATTGCTAATGGGTGCTACACCTCCCGTGGAAACACATTGGGTGCTTCCCTTAATTCGGATATACTAGATCCAGATCTAAGGGCTGCAGTGGAAAAACACCCTAGGTTAACTGGCACCTCACTTCGAAGTGGGTCAGTATCCTCAACTCCACTGTCAAATGGAAATTTGAGGCCCAGTTTTCAAAGTCCAGCTCTTGCATTCCAGTCCCTACACTACATATAATTAAGGGCATCTTCACACTTAGCTTATTTGTTCTGGTGCAAGGCAGACTGCTCTGTACCAGAACAAGTGAATGGATCCATCACTGGACCAAAACAAGACCATCTGCATTTGGGTACCTTCTGTCCCATGCCAGCTCCAAAGCTCATACCAGCTTCAGAGCCAGCCTCGAAAAGCTCCAGTGTCTAAGAACAAATGTTCCTGACCTTGGAGCCCCCACCTGTCAGCCTGCCTGATGGGTAAACTGGACCACAGGGGCATGCAATGTCCACATGTCTCCAAAGTCCAGCTTACCACTGCTAGTACATCAGTAGGCCATTTTGGGCCACTTACCAGTTTGATCTGGCCTATGCTCCACTCTGTGCAGATGGAGTGTACTAGGAGGAGATGGAGCTTCCCTTACACCATGTTAGCACTGCAGAAGAGAGGCCCATAGTCCCCTTCTTAGACTGGTCTACATCCAAGTGTGGAAACAGTTTTATTTTCTCACCTTCAACAGCAGCTATGACACTTTCATCCCCAAGAAGAAAGATTAAATTATTTCTATGTTTTCGTCTTGTTGCAAATAGTCCATTCAAAATTATAAAATGACCACCCATAGTACTGAGAGTTACCTTCTCCCGTTTCCACAGACTTAGTATAGAAAAAAACCCTGAGGCTGTATTCATGTGCAGAAAAAAAATGGCTCAAAAGAGACTGAAAGGCCTGAAAATACAACTCCAACAGTGCATTTAATGTAAATTAGAGGTGGAAATACCACCTGCCACATACTATCACCTTTTGATCTTTTTTTGCCATTTGCAGATAAATTGGCAAATGCTAGAAAAGTCTATGATCTGCAGTGCATGTCTTAAAAAATGAACTTGGACCTTCGACCCCTGTGCATCTGATTGTGGTCACTCTTGGATCCAGCATACCATTGTGGATCCTGCTGGACTTCGGATATCGTGCCCAGCTTAATGTCTGATCAATACTCTGGATGTGGTAGCTGTATGGTACACATGAAGTCCATGGGATTCATGCCTAGATTTACTATCCCTTTATTCAGACTTGCGACCATCTAGAGTTGCTTATTTTCTACCCACTCCTCTAGGTAAGATGTTTGGAGCTTACTGTGGGATGACAGCTGGGAATAAGAGTCACTGATGGAATCATGAAGGTGGCAGGGTGTGGATTTAGTGGTTCTGTAGATGTTGTTGACTCAAACTCTCAGCAGTTCCAACAGCGATCACTGCCTAGTCTACAGTCAAGAAGATGGGAGTCTGCAATATAGCATCTGTGTGCTTCACCAGTTTCTTATTTATATTATATCACAGCCATAATTTTTCTAAGAATGACACAAAAATTAGAAACTCTCTTTTATTAAAAAAAAAAAAGCTCCACAGAAATGATATTCTGCAAGGCACTTCACACTGTAGTCTGTGGCATGATAACAAGCCATAATTAACAGCTTGTGCTTACCCCCTATTGCTGCAATCAAAAGACCTGTGGCTTTGTGGAAAGCACTGAATTTTGGAGATAAAGGCAGTTTTATGTGTCATAAAAATACAGAAAAGGTCACAAATGAGTGTCTGAAAAAAATCAGGCATTTGTTCTGTAGCTTTTGGGAGGAAGTATAAAAACTGGTCTCAGGCTAAAAAAAATGCCTGAATGCTTTCCACAACTTTCCACATTATGCTTTCATTTCATCAATAACTTCGTCTTATTAGCATTCCATCTATAGCGTAGTTTTGGAGTGTTCTTGTGAGATTCAATCCAAATGTTTATTTCCTTTGGCAGGAAGCCCAATAATGGTGGTGACAGGACTCATACTGATGGAGGAAGACTAGGGTTGAACACAGCAGAGACAGTTGTCTAGCCTCATTAATTCTAATAAGCTAAAACCAACAAATACTTGCAATATTTCAGTGGATGTACCCACTTCTTCAGGTAAGGCTACAGCCCCAAATTGTTATTGGTTTATTTTGTGATAAACTCCCATTCCTTTTGTAAAAGATTTGGGATAATGCCCATGTTCTCTTTTTTTTCCCTTGGCAGGCATTATTACACTTTTAAATTGACTTTAACAGCCCTAGGGCTTTAGAGTTGAAAGAAATAAGATACCGAAATGAGACATGGGCAGCAAAAAACAGGGCAGATCTTCAGTGCTTCTGAGTTGCCTTGGTGATAACCAAAAAAGGTCAACAAAAGCTGCTCTTCACAATTGTTCATGTTGTGTCTAATAATGCAATTTCCACAACTTCACTGTTCCTTTTTAATATCATAAAGGAAGCATTGGTGGTAAGAGAGGCCAAACAACACACACACACATTCACTTGTACACAGTAAATATAGGAGGGAGTAAAACAAAATATTAAATATCAGTAAGGCAAAATAAGAAAGCATTAAAGGAACATGAGAGTACATTATACAGATGGAGAAGCATGCAGAGTTGACTCCTATCAGGAAGAAAACAAGGAAGTCATGAGATTCTACCCAAAAGAAATCATAAACATTTCTTAAGAAAAAAAATGCATTTCTGGCCTTCCATTACACTCCTGCACATAAAATAACAGCATCTGGGGGGAAAGTCAATATTATGCAATACCAAGGGAAACTATGCAAAAAGGAGCAATCTTGATTCCTAATGCACAGAGAGAATGGGATCAATAATTAAGAGGAACTTTTAATTGTAACAAAGCCAACTGCAAATACTGTACTAATTTATTTGAAAGATAAAAGGTCTTTTTACACTCAGGAGAAAGGGGATGTCAGGGGATGCTTCTGTTTGGCGCATCTGCGTTGCGCGTGTGGGATCATCCACCAGGCCAGATAGCGATGGACCACTGATGCCTTACAGGGGAAGTCAGCTATGGGGCCTTTATCTAGGGCACCACTATCATCATGGGGAACCTCTTGCTGCTGCATTTGTAGGTGCAGTAGCCAAAGACGTGCCCACAGATGTCTTCTGGGATAAGTGGAGACATGGACTGTATTTATCCATTGTGCTTTATGGTTAGTTTTTGCTTTATTCTTTTTACATTCCATATGTAATCCTGTGAACTTCAAATTAGTGCATGATAATGGCTTCTTTTATCTATGCACAGCCTAGGCTATAAGTGACTGATGCTCACAGCAATTTTGTGCAAATTCTGCAAAGGAACATACCAGAGCCCAGAGAGAAAACTACTGCGACTAAATGAATAACAATCACCATGGAATCCAATTCAGCTCAATCTTATGCATGCTTACTCAGAAACAAATTTCATTATTTTCTAAAAGCTAAGCTTAAGCTTAAAGGTCTAGTTTCCATTTATTACTAGATCAAATACACAGGTTGACAGACTTGTGTAGCCTGAACAGCTATATAGAAGAAAAAGGAGTAGCAAGTACAGGTTTTTATAGAGCAGTGATAAAAGCTGGAGGTGGTAACATTTGATCTTTTGTACAAGTGTTAAAATTAAAGAAAGCTTCCTTCCTTTGCACCTTATCACTTTAGGGAAAAACTAAATAAGGAGCAAATGCAGAAAAAGCAACAGTTAACAGAGTTTCAAAATCCTAAAAGATTATGCTGTTAAAGCACTGTGCTCAACATGCCACCAAATCTGGAAAACTCAACAGCTGCCAAAAGACTGGGAAAAGTATGTTTCAAACCCAAAGAAGGGCAATGCCAACGAATGGTCAAACTACTGAACAACTGTGCTCATTTCACACACTAGCAAGGTGATGCGCAAGATTCTGAAAGCAAACTTTAGCTGTGAGCTGCCAGAAATGCAAGCTGGTTTTTGAAGAGCCAGAGGAAGTAGAAACCATATTGGCAACATTTGTTGGATTATGGGAAAAGCAAGGAAATTGCAGAAAAATATCTACTTCTGTTTTATTGACCATGCTACAGTACAGCCGGTCAACAAATGATGGCAATTTCTGTTAGTACCAGCCCATCTTACCTGTCTCAAGTGGAACCTGTATATGGGTCACGAAGTAACTATTAGAGCATGGAACTACTGATTGGTTCAACATGGGAAAGACGTACGACAAGGCTGTATATTGTCACCCTATTTATTTTAACTTATATACAGAGTACATCATGAGAAATGTGAGGCTGGATGAACAAAAAATTGGAATTAAGATTGTCAGGAAAAATATCAACAAACTTGTTCAGATATTCAGCCAGTGCCACTCTGATGAGAGAATGTGAAGAAGAATTAAGGAGCCTCTTGAGGAGGGTGACACTGCATTTCCTAGGATATCTTTGTATACTGGGCACTATAGATGACAGAGAAACAGCAAAAAAGTAGTGTACCTTGAATGTGAAGAGAAACTGGATTGAAGCTCAATACTTAAAAACCCTAAGATCATGGCCACTGGTCCCATCATTTCCTGGCAAATAGAGCAGGAAGAAGCAAATGTAAGGGCCATTAGATGAATAAGTTGTTGCAAGAGAAAGTTCATTGAGTCGTGAAAAGTGGAAAAAAAACAGAAACTGCCTAAACCAGAGTACATAGACCTGAGGGTGGAATAAAATATTGTCTTAACAAGTCAGGAAGCAGTAATACAATCAATTCAAACATAAAAACCACAACTTATTTAAAACAGTCCCTGTTCGCATCTGGCTGGAGAGCATGACAACTTTAAGTCACTAGTTTATTAAGAAGTAGGTACTGAACAGGTTAAGGACTGTATGATTACTTATGCAAGGAATTTTGGGTAAAACATTCAAATGGATCAATGGGAGAAACTGTGGGTATGTCATTGAAGGAGAATATATATAAGATGATGTATAGATCGTACCTAACACCACACAAGCTGGGGAAAATGTATCAAAATATGTCTAAGAGATGTTGGAAATGCAAAAAAGTAGAGGGTACTTTCTACCATATGTAGTGGTCATGCGAAAAAGCAAGAAAGAATTGGGCCACAATAGGTAGCTTGATGAGACAAATCCTGAAGAGTAATTTTGAGTTTAAACCAGAAATGTTTTTGTTGGGAATTGTTGACAATTGTTTAAATGACATAAAGACTTTGATATTATATATGGTGACAGCAGCCAGACTGTTATATGCACAGAAATGGAAGGAAGAAGATTTACCTACGGAGGAGGAATGGATAATTAAATTGGTGGAAATGGCAGAAATGGATAAACTGACGAATCTTTTACAAGACAAAACAGTGAATACGTTTTTGGAAGACTGGGGTCCTTTTATCGAATATCTTCAGGAACTGAAAGTCACAACGGAAGGTTTCAAATGATTTTTTAAATGAAAAAGTAAAAGGTATATAAGGGGAGCTAAGGGTTAAAAGAATATAAGCAGAAGTGATTGAAGAATGAAGGAAGTCACATGGATAATACTAAAGCATTGTTATAATGGAATGTATTAA
>MTQE01001134.1:54565936-54580100 GCA_014337955.1 Aspidoscelis marmoratus | reverse complement strand
ATGGAATGTATTAAAGTTGTATATTGAAATGTGTATAAAATACTTTGTGACAATTAATAAAAAATGGATAAATAAAAAAGTAGGTAGCCAAATCCTCTGAAAATGGATTTCAAAGCCTCATCTGAAAACCTGGATTCAAAGCAAAACTATGGGGCACAATACAACAACCCAAAAGCTGCCACAAGTGAGATCGTTCTGAATTGGTGTTGAAATTTGACATTAATGTGTTGCAAGTGTGCATCTTGGCAGATGGAAATATGCCAAAGATTCTGGTTAATATTGTCTTTTGACCTAAGCATACCTCATAAGTCAAAACAGGGAGTGAGTGGTTTTTGACACTGTGGCATACATTTCTTGTTTTTTTAAAAAAATGTTCTAAAGACAATATTTGCAGTCTACATTTAGGAAGAGGAAGCAGGAATCAGCTGTGTGTGTTCTTAGTCACCTTAGTACTTAAATGAATGGCAAAACCCATTCATTCATATCTTTTTGTTTAACCGGTTCAGCCCACTTTCCTAGGAATCATAACAGTGGGACAGAAGGCTGTAAGTTCATACTCAGGAACAAGGCCAGCCAACAACACTAGCAGGGAGTTATTGTATTTTACATGAATGTTTACAGATAAACTTCCTCTTATTATATCTTAACTAAAGCAGAAAGACAGAGGGAAGCAGTTTAGTATAGATTTTTTTTTACCTTCTCATCCTCTGCTTCCTGAACTTCAATTACCTTTTATGGTAATCTGAAATACCGTTTACAGAAGTGAAATTGCACCCATTCCTTCATAAGGTAGGAAATTGGTAACTGCAGCTTGGAATTATCCTCAGTTTGGAAGAAGCTGGACTTCACTGGTTTTCATCACATTAAACATTTAATGGCAATTAATCTTAAGTTCTTCTGAATCATTTGCGAGATTGTATAATACACAACAACCTATGTGATCTGTGTAATAGGTATAGCTCCTAAATTCGTGATAGGGAGTCCAAGAACGAGAGTGTGTCAGTTGAAAACTTGCTGTTCAACAAACACTGCTCTTGAGAATTGGGGACCTGATACAGTCTGGAATACCAAAGGTAAGTGTGAATAGGCCCTAGGTATTCCAACACTGAGACTGTGACTGCACATGGCCCAAACAGCTACTTTTCATTGTGAATGTGTCCTAGCAGGTATATGGCCAACAGTCTAGAAGTGACCATTTTTTGCTCCAACTGCCATCAGAGGCACATTTCTCCAAGAGCTACAAATCTTGTCATTGTGAGACCCTCAAGGTGCTCCAACATTTTTGAGGAAAAGGAGAACTGGCACAGTCCAGGTGACCTGTGCAAAAGGCAAGCACGTGTTAGACACAGGAGTGTCTGCAAACCTAACTGACCTTTTCTGAAGGTGTCCTGCTCCCAGGCACCAGCTACTCTACAGCTTGGATGCTATTGCCAGTCTCACTTTGACACTTTCTGATCAGCTTGGCATTCTCTAAGGGCTACTTCAGAACCTTCATGATAGCAGTGCTGTACTGCTAAACATGATTCATTGATGGTTCATGTAGCCTGAGCTACAATTTGCTCATAAGAGATGATGTTTAATGGGGAGTGTTGAAAAAAAAATCCCCAAATAGCCCAAATCTGTGTAAATAGCAGTCTCACAATTTCTCTCTTTTGTTTATACACACAGGCCAGGTTCCCACTGGACAATTTAATCTAGTTTTAAATCAGAGTTTTTTTAATCAGCAGTGAGGTCTGATTTTTTGCATTTCCAATAATATGGACTCACTCTCCATTCTTCAGTGCCCGGCAGGGGAGGAAACCCATCCTCTCTCTCGTCCCCTCAGCAGAACCCCCTCCCCATGCAGTCAGCAATTGGAACCTGGCATAGCCTGACTTCATTGGGGTGGGGAATTCAACCCCATCCCCTATATAAATCTGCTCCCACCACTTCAACTCCCCACCACCACCACCACCACCATAGCACAGCCTCTTCCTCATGTTAAAAAGTCAGCAGAAGATTAAATATCACTTTCCCTTTGTTTTGCATAAGACTGCTAGATCAGAACAGCGCAAAATTGCAGGGGTGAGGCAAAAGGGGTGATTGAAAAGGCGATGCTGGGAGAGATCAGGCAGGCTTTTACACAAGAGCCAACAGCTTTGTGTCTTCCATGACTGCTTGCTGATCTCTTTGTAAAATGAGACACTTCATCCAATACATCTGATCTCTTGTTACATCTCACCCCCCAATACAAATATCTTTTGTTAGCTATTGCAGGCTCTTCATTCTCCACCTGCTCAACCCCACCCCCATTTCAGCCAGCCTGATCCCCTTAGCATGTAATGGTGGACAGCCCATGAAGAGGGGATGAGGTCAGGGGAAACCACACCTTCTCATTAGGTCAGGGGAAACTGAGGAGAATACCCCTAAAGCATGCTTCCCTTCCCCCAAAAAACTACTTGTGTTCCCATTGCTAAATAGGTAGGATTATTTATAAATCCAGCAGCAAGACCCCTTTTAATGGGATTCTCCATGTTTTGGGGTCTTTACTCCGCAGAAATGGGAGATCCCTTGCAAGCTGTCGAGACAGGGAGAACTCAAGCCAATTTCAAGCCTGACTAAATCCTGTGTCAGAACAGCCCCCCCCCCCCACACACACACCATCTCTTGGTTAGTTCAAGGTTATTAGTTGATATTTTCCAGATGGGAATTGGATACCGTCTCCAGACAGCAAAGGAAAATGCAGACCCTTGCCTATCTTCATGCTTGCTCCTGTGAAGGGATGGTGGGTAATTCTGGGTATTTTAATGGTACAAAATACTCAGAGGTGTGCAACTGCCAGGCTATGTACTTGCATAGCAGCCATTTTCAACTCTACTTTGGCTCCATGCTTGCACAGGGGACTCTACAAAATAGATTCTGGAAGCAACCACTGAGAGAGGTCAACCATATCACTATTTTAGAAAAGCCTGATTGGGAAGTTCTTTTAACTGGAATAGCAACATGGAAGGATTTCAGCCCTAAATGCCAAAGCTATACTGGATTTCCACTGACATATGTTGCAATTCCAATATAATGCTGGGATAATCCCGTATTTAGTCTCTGTCTGGATGCAGCTTAAGAGAAGAAAGACAGGAATCTCATATCTGTGGAAGGTGTATACCTAGGAACACTCAGGAACACCCAGAAGCTTCTGGGGCTTCTCTGTGGGATGATTCGGATACCTCTCTGATCTGACTCAAACAAGTCAGACCAAAGGGGGATTTGCAGAGTATTTCATATGTGAGAGTAGCCTAATGAGTTCCTGGCACTGCATTTCCTAGGATATCTTTGTATACTGGGCACTATAGATGACAGAGAAACAGCAAAAAAGTAGTGTACCTTGAATGTGAAGAGAAACTTCTTTTTTGAATTATTTTTAAGGATTGTGCAGTAGCTAGAGACAAATAAGTCTCCAGTGCTCCCTGATTCAGAAGACATTGCTTGTCAGAAGCAGTAATTCTAAGAATCCTATGTTCTTACCAGTGGCTCTAATTCCCTTTGGTCAACCAAACTAAACTCGCTGATGAAGTAGTAAAAATGTTTGTAGCAGGTGTTGACGTGGGCTTCTGCACCCATGCTGATGATACTGTCGAAATGGTGGATATACACGTGGACAAAAACCCGGAAAAGCCGTGTGAGGATCTTAGTGCAAACCTGCTGGAAGTTCTTGGGGAAAGGAACACCTGTAAAAAAATTAAAAAGAAAGAAAAAAGACGGCAAGTTGTAATTCAGAATTATATTTAAATAGCAGATGGTCTTTAATGTTTTGCTTCTTCACTGCCTTAATTATCACAATACTTCATGTTGTGTAAATGCATAATGGTATCTTAACACTAAAGTGAATGACTGGAAATAGTGCTATGATTCTGTTTTGTTGTTTACTGACCTTCTTAGATCTGAAAATGCATGTGGCTGCATTTTTAACTTTGAAAAGTATTTCCTGGTTTGCAGCATAATTTAAAACTGCCCTGACTTTTTCATCCTATGCAGTGAACTGTCCATACATAGGATGTAGACTGGACTGAGCATAGAGTTGCATAGACTCCATGCTTTTCCACCACATCTACATCACAACACATCATGAGGGTGCAAGAAAGTGCAAATCTCAGGACACCTTCACGATGCCACCACAGCACTATGTGATGGCTGAATTACATAATCAAAACATTTTTGAATGCTTTTGTATATGATATATGATTATTTTATGGCTTATTGTGCCTTGTGTGAGAGACTGATATGCAGATTACTCTGAATGGATTATTGTTTTTTTCAGCTCTATAAACACATCCCAAGATGCCCTGTATAGTACAATGTTAAGCTTATTGTATTGTTTCAACTAGTTGTTTTGTTGCTGGTTTCTTCTCAGATTTTTTTTTAGTTTTTAAAATACTTTATGCTTTGTTTAACATTGTAATTGGCATTTCAGTTTTTTAGGAAAACTGGCCTAGAGATCCATGTTTATAGAAGGAAATGGCTAGAAGTTTTCAATGTAAAATATAGCCTCAGTATCTCCCACAGTTTCTCACATAACCCTCTATTAATTACTCTGATCTCTATATCAGTAGGCTCAAAGAATCAAATCAAAGATACCTTTGCATGCAGAATAATTCCACAGACTTCTGGCCGCCACAACTTTTTAAATTTAATCACAAATAACAAAGAGTCTTTGGCAGCTTGAATTCTAGCAAGTTCACTAAGCAGAAACTTTCATACAGTAGGATGCATTTCATTGGATGCAAGACTGATCCATAAAAGCATGTGGTACTCCAGGGGGGATTTTTCTTGCTACAGTATATTAATAAATGTACACCTATAGAAATATAACTATAAATTATGAGCAAATTTCCAAGCTTTAATACATCTAGCATTTCTTTTCAACTGGATGTTCTCCATTCAAAAGTTTACACTATTGTATCCTGTTGATTAAAGAGCCTATTCTATGCCTGCAGAGGGTGCTACAGAATGAAATAATGCCACAGGATCTGCACGAGAAGGAAAAGTTCTCAAAGGGTGCTTGTAGCCAGAGTCCTTCAGTTTGGTTCTTTCTCAGCCTCACTCCCCTTCCCCATCTATTATCTCATTCATTTCCTGCTAAAGTTTTGTAAGCTTCATTAATTGAACAGATCTATTTCATTTTGCCTCTTTTCTATTATTTTCTGTTAACAATGACCCATAGCCAGCCCTATAGCATTTATTATCTATCTGCTACTGGGTATACTAATGGTATTTCATTAGTATAAAGGTGGATATTAGTAATCACTCACTCACTCATTTTTATTTGTCTTTTATATTCTATGCCTTTCCACTTGGGAACTCTTCTCCCTGAGTCCTCTACATCCAATGGCAGACTTGGGATGGATCAAGGTTTAGGCCTGGCCTTCTTGTTCATCTCACCTACATGTAGATGAACTTCCAGGCTTTGCTGCAGTGTTTGTGTGGTGCTGCAAACATTGTACAGATATCTCCTGGACAATGGGATTCCCATGGAGGTTTTTCAGCAAAACTTTTCATTAAGCATGAATGAATTCCAGTTTTAATAAAAATTCTGGGAGTTTCTAGCCAACCATACTTCTAGCCAAACGTTAGTCTTGAAGGGATTGCAACTGGTTACCAGTTTGCTACCAAGCCCAATTCAAGGTGTTGATATTGGCATATAAAGCCCTAAATGGCTTGGAGCCTGAATATCTGAAGGAACACCCTTTTCCATATAGAACTGCCCATGCTTTAAGATCACAAAGTGAGGGTCTTTCATAGTTCCACTACACTCAGAGGTGTAAAGAGCTGCAGCAGGCAGCAGCTGGCTTTGGAATAGTCTCCCAGTAAAGGTACACCAGCCACCAAGTTTATATGGTTTTCAGTATCTGGTCAAAACATAGCTCTCCACCCAGGTCTTTGACTTGGAGTTTCCTTTGGATGTTGTCCTGTCAGGGAGGGAGAGAGGTTGGGTGGGTTACATTTAAAATATGTTTTAGTGTATGTGTTTTATCATATGCTGTCACCTGCCCTGAGACCTTTGGGTAAATGGTGGGATTCAAATGTTATTTATAAATAAATAATACAAATAAATAATATAAATTTTAAGGATCTCTGCTCATTCCTGTCCTTTTCTTGTTGTTGTTGAAGACAAAATAATAAAAAGGAATTCTTAACAACATATACGTTTTCCAGTTTTCCTTCTGACTGTACTGTATAGGGCCCAGTCCAGACAGGGGGAATATAGCACCATTATAGCACCACTATGGTGGGGTTGCCTCACATATCTGAAGAAGCTCCACCATAGCCCTGCTCCCCCCACCAAAAAAAAAGAATGGACTTAAATGTAGTGCTGGAAAATCCAGCATTGGTCATGGGTTTTCCAACAGTAGTGAATTTACTTACCTTCTGGATGGAGCCTCTATGATTGCTCTATCCAGCATGCATGAGTGGAGGCTGAAACAGATGCCAGTGCAGGCACAGAGGTGACAATAAGCACATCCAGACATTCTGGACATCTGAATGCCCGGAGATGTACATCAGTTAGAATGTGCCAAATCAGCAGTGACTGTAGTAAGGATGTGCGAGAATATTTGCAATATTAGTTATTTGGTCAAATTTGGCCAAATTTAGACATTCGAATTCAAATCAAATACAAATATTTCAAATCATTTGTACGACTAATTCGGACATTCATATTGTACCAACGCGTACACATTACACGCATATCAGTAGGCATCTTATTCATATCTGTATGCATCTGTAGGTATATGTAGGGATGAAAACGGGATCTGTACGGATGTTGACATTCGTATCATCAAATAGGTCTATGTAAGTCAAAATAGCAAATAGCTGTTTAGTTTGTCATAGTCACACACTGCATGTTGCTTGTTGCTTGGGCTTCGTGGCGTTCAGCTATTGGATAAAAAATTGTTCTACATGTTGTTACATTTAAACTTTTGTGTTAAATAATAGATAATGTTCAAACTAATAAAAACAAATGAAGATAGGGAAAATAAGGAAAGGGGGGGGTGCATGTTTAACAGGGAATTTGAAGGGTCAATGGGGTAGATATGAAGGACTCTGTTAGAAACAACCAAAACTAAATGGGCCTTCCATCACTCAAAGTCCCCTTTGTATGAATAGCACCTGTTAAGATACATCACAGTAAGTGCTCACAAATCTAGTACTCCCTTGATTCAGCAATTCAACCAGATGGCAATGAGCTAAATGCCTTGGGCATCCGTAAGCTGCATTCACACCTAAGTTTTAATTCAGCTTCAGTCCACTTTCAGAGTGAGAAAACGCATCAGCAAAGTGGCAAACATACTTATTTCATCATTATCTAACTCAGAAATCCACCTTTGGGGGAAAGAATATGGAAAGAAAATGACCGCTTGCTTTGGTGATATGTTACTCTGCTCCGAAAGTGGGCTGAAGCTGCATTAAAACTTAAGTGTAAATGCAGCCCTGAGGCCAATTCACACTTGGCCTCATAGTTTATGATGAGTTAAGATATGGGCAGATGCGTCTGCACTCGCAGGAGTCGTTTACAGCCTCGAAACACCCCCTGCCTGCCCAGATATTAACTTGTCACAAATTAACGATGGTGCACGAAATCATGCACCACATGAAAACTGACCTTTCCTGTCCTGCCAGTAACCATTCATACCATTTATGATGCAAGGGGTCGTCTGAGGTGCTTCCCAAGCGCACTGGCACTTCAGATGAACCCTGATGCAATTGCGCATGTGCAAAGCATAATCATCACCATGATGATTATGGCAGCGCACATGTAAAGATGCTGGGTGCCACGATCAAGATGGCAGCATGTGCCCGGAAACAGGTAAATCTCGAGGTGTGTGAGGATTAGTCTAACATGTACTAGCGTTCCCAAGTGCAAACTTTAGTACGTGTTAGTCACTAATGCACTCTTCCTGTCCGACGGTCTCAGGTCTCACAAACAGCCCAGGTCTCACAAACTGTCTCCAATTGCAAGTATTTGGGGGTAATAATAAATGAAATTGCTCTTTTAATTGCTACTCACGCAGGACTAATGGAAAACAGCCACAAATTATAAATGAAAGGATCTGATGTATATTATTTAGTAAAAGCTCAAAGATTAATACAATCTGAAGAGAAACAAGAATGTGATACATATGGGTGTTTCCCTATTGTCACTAGAAGTATCCATTAAGTACCCATTGATGGGAACTTAATGGGTACTTCTAGAGACAGTGGAAAAACACCCCATGATTCTGAAGTAGGTCTTGCCAATATTTCTCACAGTTATGCTGTCTCAAGACAAGCCTGTC
This sequence comes from Aspidoscelis marmoratus, assembly GCA_014337955.1. Taxonomy (NCBI): domain Eukaryota; kingdom Metazoa; phylum Chordata; class Lepidosauria; order Squamata; family Teiidae; genus Aspidoscelis; species Aspidoscelis marmoratus. The sequence goes on along the minus strand of MTQE01001134.1, from coordinate 54,571,791 downwards.
TCTTGGGATGTCCCATTTAATAAAGATTGGCATGTGAGCAGGATACACCTAAGGAGACTGCAGCTTCACAATGCAGTCTGAGAAACTCAAACGTGCTTATGACAAAGAAAGTAGCTGAATGCTGTTGCCAGGCAGTCTAGAACTTAATAGCTGTGTTTGGCAACATGAAAATTAGGGCAGAGTCTCGGAGCTGTAAAGAAATACCTTAAAACAGACATTGCTTTTCTATCACACAGTTTCATAGGACAAGCAGGGACTGCAGTGCTTTTGAACACATTAAGTTCATAGGTAGACAGTTAAAAAAAGACTGGGATGGATGGGCTCAAATGCTGGCTGCCCATATGACCTGCACTAGAGTGGGGCACCCATCCCACACCAACTGGCTACTTAAGGCATTTGTTTGTTTTTAAACTTGACAGGCTTAAAAACAGCTGTAAGATGACTATGCTTTCTCTGTGGAATTTGCAGCAACAGTGCTAGTAGCTTTTCACTGAACTGTCTGTGAACATTCAGCCATGAACATGCACCATTTCCAGAGAACAGAGCAAACACTAGATCCCTTCAGCTGTGCAAGGGAACAAGTGGGGTTTTGGTGCAGTGGACAAAAAACCTGGATTTCTTTCTTAAGTTCAAAACTCCAGTTCCCAACATTGGAGTTACCATGGGGCAGGTGGGGTGAGGGGACCAAAAAGATGGTTCAATAACTAAGCTGCACTAGAAGAGGAAATTTAAGTAGGTGTTGCTTTTTCATGTGATAACCCACTATAGCCCAAGTTAGGATACTTTGTATTAACACAAAAATTGCTGAGAATGCTGGATTTGTTTCTTATTTAGTATTTCCAGTGGTGGCTTTTGGTAACTGAACTCATTCTAGAACCTTGTCTGCTCTATGAAGCTGATAGGTAGGAGAGTTAGATCAGACAAGGGGAAGCATTTTTTTCCATCAGTCAGTGGAGTTTGCTGCCAGAAGAGATGGTAACAGCAACCAGCCTAGATAACTTTAGGAAAGGGTTAGATGTATTCATGGATGACAGGTGTATCAATGGCTACTAGAATGGATGCAGGTACTTCCTCCAGGCTGAGGGCAGGATGTCTCTAAAGTCCATTTGCAGGAATTTTAGAGGTGAAGGTTTTGCCCTTGTCTTCTGCTTAAGATGCCCATAAGCAATTGGTGGGTCACTGTGTGAGACAGGATGCTGGAATAGATGGGCTGTGGCCTGATCCAGCAGGTCTCCTCTTTATGTTCTTATGATGTGTCCAAACTGCCTTTGGCTGTTGCCTACCAAAAAGAAAGACTGAAGTAAGGCCTCCAGCTACACCTCCCAGTGTTGATCCCTATCTGCTGGCTGCAGCTGTTACTAAACTTATTTTTAGCCTCGAGGCCATTTGAAGTGCTGTGCTGGTATATAAAGGATGCCAGATTTTAATGCTTTGGGATTTGCATCTTAAATAGATTAGGACCTGGATTTTTGAAATACCTACTCTCAGGTCTTGAGAACAAATGAAAGTTTTCACACAGTTTCCTATGCTTTTAACACTTTTGTAGGAAAAGGAATTCCATTTTATGTATCCTTTAATGCAGTGAAACCCCTCTTCAACATAACCCTTATCAGTACTGGTGGGGTTCCTCTGTAGCCCAGCTGAGTGCAAGTATAGATCTACATTTTCAAATGCAGTTAAAAAAATAAGATTATGTAGTACAACTTTAGGACAGGCCAACAGTACAAGAATTAAAAGTAAATGGGATACAAAACAACCTCACCACCCATAAATGCAGTTTTTCACTTGCACTAATAAGCATTAAAGATATAGGAACATGGAATTATATTTCTTTTAAAACACATTAGTAGTAGTAGTAGTAGTAGTAGTAGTAGTAGTAGTAGTAGTAGTAGTAGTAGTATACACTTCTCTGTATAGAACTGTTCTGTACTTTTAAACTTCTAATGAAGTAGGACACAACTGTGATTTCTCCTCCTCCTTGTTCATCCTAGCCTACCCAAATAGCACCAGTCCACATTTGCTATACCCAGTACAAATCTGCATTTTAATAAGATGCTACCACTGCCACCAAAGTGGTCTCAGTTTGACTACAGAAGAAGTAGGTTCAAATCTTGCTTAACTGTAGGGATGTGCACGAATATTTGAAAAATTCAAAATTTGATCAAATTTGTTTGAATTTGGACACTTGAATTTGAATCAAATGTCTATAAATTTGAATGTAAACATTCAAACGAATTTCAAATCTATTTCTTTGAATTATTCAGACATTCATATGTGTACCGATACGTACAGGATGCGTACTTGCCCGTACACATCTTTCGCACATCTGTACGCATTTGTATGGGACAAAAGCGAGATGCATATGGGATAAATATGGGATGCGTACAGATGCATGCGGGCACATATGAACGTTGTCGACATTTGTACGTGCAAATGTGAATTGAAAATCCAAACAAATAGATTCAAATGTATTTGATTTGAATCAAATGTGAATACATTTGAATTTTAAAGATTCAAATCGGTTCAAATTTTCCGATATTTGATTTGAATCAAACTGAATTCAAAAAATTGCATTTGTGCACACCCCTACTTAACTGGCAGACTTTTAGGGATGACCTCATCATTGCAATGTTATACTAAACATTGACTGAGTATATATATTCTTATAATATATTGGAAGGGATAAATGTCCACAGGGATCATACTATACTTCTTCCTTCCTTGCCATAGGCAAAGAAGAATCTCCCCAATCTCACACACCTCCATGAAATATCAGTTCAAGTAGGCAAGCAAATATTTATGCCAAGTAAAGCTTCTTTTTCAATAACAGTTGTTGAACACAGAATTCCATCAGCTGCTAAAATCTCTTCATCTGCAGCCTTATGAAAGGCGAAAGGACTATGACTTGGATTCCATGGGTGTTTTTCCACCGTGCTCCTTTAATCCAGATTTAAGAAGATCCGGATCTAGGGAATGGGTACTTCCCTTAATCCGCATCTAGTAGATCCAGATTTAGGGAAGTACCCAATGTGTTTCCGTGGGTGGTCTAGCACCCAATAGCAATGGGTGCTAGCCTCCCTGCTGTGGAAACACCAGAGCGCCCATTTGGAAATCCGGATCTACCCATGAGGGGTATGCCTGTCACCCCAGGTGTTTGGGGGACAGGGGGTGCAATCTCTGAAGCGGCTCCAAAGTCACTTCAAAATCATTTCAAAGTCATTTTGAAGTCACTCCAAAGTCACTTTAAAGTTTACTCCAAAGATCAGCACAGACTTCAAAGACGCTCCAGAGCTATTTTGCACAGACTTCAAAGTGACTTTGAAATGACTTCAAAGCTTAGGTTTTGGGGCTCCCCCCGGGTGTCCCCTCCCCCTAGCCTCCTTTAGACCCCACTGCCAAACTAACATGGAAACAGGCTCTCTTTAATCTGGATTTTCTGGCTGAAGACCCCATTGTAGACTTCATTAATGGGGTCCACAGAAAATCTGGATTAAAGGCCAAAAAATACCCATATGATCCAGATTTCCTGAGGCGCGGTGGAAACAAGTGTGTTCCTAATGGGTGCCGTGGTAGAAATGGTGTCATCCCGCTCTCACCCAAATGGGTCCTTAATGGGTGCTAAAATGGGTACTAAGTGACCATGGAAAAACACCCCATGTGGCAACCCATGCTAAATGAACCTATAGTTATCAATCAAGATTGTGGTGTTTTAAATTCATAGTTGGTGCACAAGGCAGACCACTGGGAACCCCAATGCCTGAAGAGGAGGAGTTTCATTCACCACTGTTCTTCACCTACACAGAAATCTACACTTCTACACAACTGTTCTATGGCTTGAGCTCATAATTATATACATGGCCCTTAGTGAGAATTGAGCAAAGCCTTGAACAGTGAGAAATGTAATGAAAATATGCACAATGTGCAGATTTGCTTAAACCAAGCACCACAGTTTTTTGCACACGCAAGCGAAGAACTATGCAAATTACAGCTCTACATAACCTGATTGAGCAGTATGATCAGGATCTCAAAACATGTTCTAACTACTGCCCAGTTACAAATGCTCCCTTCTCAAGCAAGTTGATAGAATGGTGGCTTTGAAGCTGCTGACAGTGCTGTATCAATGGGTTCAGGTCACATTTGGGGACAATCGGCTCTGGTCTCCTTGATCGATGACCTTCTGCAGGATGGAGTGAATGGGAATGCAAGTCTGTTGATCTTCCTTGACCTCTTGGCAAGAAATAGTATCTGAATCACCTCAAGGGATAGGTGCAGGGGGCACTCTGCTAACACTTGTTCTGTTCTTACTTGTGGGAACAATCTTGCAATGTAGCAATGGTGCCTGTATCTCTGTGTCTTGGCAGTTAGACTTTGCATTGCCCTGGGGTACAGTTTTGTTACCAATGCTATTTAACAGATATATGAAGCTGCTGGGCCAGTCATTAGGAGTTTGGGGCTGGAGGCCTTTAGAATGCTGGTAACCCACTTCTACCTCTCCATAACATCTCAATTAGGAGAGACTGTGAATGTCCTGAGTCAGTGGCTGCATGCTGTGATAGGCTGGGTGACAGCCAATAGACTCATGTTGATTTCTGACAAGATATCAGCTCTAAGCTAGGAAGTACCAAGCCTCAAGGAACTGCTGGAGATTTGCTTGCTCTAGATCTCAGAAGGTGATGATATGTACTTTTGGGATACTATCAGAGTCATCCTTTGTGGCCAATAGTACCTACCACCTGCTCCAACTGGTGTATGAAGTAGACCCTTCCCTGAACAAGGGAAGCCTGAGCAATATTGTCTGTGCTCTGGTAACCACATCCTTAGATTATTCTGAAGCACTCAGTGTGGGACTATCCTTATATCTGCTCCAGAAATTCCAACTGATGCAAAATGTGGCAACCAGATTGTTGTGTTGGGTGCTGGTCAATACACACATCACACCTGTGCTTAAGCAGTACACTGGTTGCCAGTAAACTATTAGGCCAGATTTAAGGTTTTATGCTTAGTGTATAAGGCCCTTAAAAATTTGGTAGAAGGATACCTAAAGGAACACCTTTCCTCATCTGGAGAGGTCCTACCAAGGGCCCTGCTAGAATACTAACTTACAATGACCCACAGCTCCTGTGGGTGGTGCCTGTCTTATAGAATGCCCTCCCCTCTGATGTTTGTGAGTTACCCACAATTATAACGTTTAGGTGCTTGCTAAAGACATATCCCTTTATCCAGTCATTCCACATTTGAATGTCTGCTCTTTCCCTAACCTATCCAATTTTAACGCATTTTCAATTGTTTGTTTATTTTAACCAGTTTTTATCCTTTTTAAATTTTTCTTTAAGAAAATTATAAACTGCTTTGAGATTATTTTGATAGGAAGCAATAAAATAAAATAAGGCACCATCTTGTTTGGATATAGTCAATGCTCAAATTGTTTATTTCTTGTGAAGCATATACACAGCTTTGGGTTGCATGGTAGACTAACAGCATGATATAAATAAGGCAGAACTAAATTAATCTGGATTTATTCTAGTCTGGTACATGTCAAGATTCTGAAAATTAGCATGATGAAAACAAGAAGGCAATTTGTCAGCAGTAGGCTAAGAGGGAGGAACTGCTAAGTATGAGAGTTTGAAGGAAGATCAAAAATTTTCTCTTACCAGGAAGTGTGGCAGAAATCTGATACGCGAGATATCTTCCTCTACTTATGAGTCTACAATTGATAGGTTTTTAAAGACTGTCTGGTTACAGCTCTGCTTTGCAAAGACTATGGAACATATAGTCAGATAACCATAAGCTCCTCCAGCGTTACCCATGTAGCTTATAACAATGTTGCAGTTTTGCGCAGTTCTTAACTTTAAAAA
>MTQE01001134.1:54544272-54562318 GCA_014337955.1 Aspidoscelis marmoratus | reverse complement strand
CTCCGGAGCCTTTGACAAAGGTCCATAGGACTGGCATTGCTCTCGTGTGGGGTCTTGGAGTCTGTGATATTCTTCAAAGCTGGCTTTGGAGTCAGCTTCAGAGATTGTGCACGGGCTTCAGAGCTTTGGGTTTTGGGGCACCCCCTCCCATGGATGTGCTCCCCAAAGCCCCCCCTAGACCCCAGACCCCATTGCCTGATTGCGCTGGAAACGCACTCTGTATAATCCAGATTTGATGCCCGAAGACCTCGTTGTAGACCCCTTTAATGGGGTCTACAGGAAATCTGGATTATAGGTCCTGAAGAACCCATTCAATCCGGATTTCCCTAGGACTGGTGGAAACAAATGTGGCTCTAATGGGGTCTGCACTGGAAATGGGGTTTTCCTGCTCTGAGCCTAATATGTCCTTAATAGGTCCCTAATGGGTACTTAGTGCTAGTGGAAAAAAACCCAGAAGCTGTGTTGGAAAGGCATGGGCCATCTAAATGCAGATGGCGCTCTCTCACTTTAGCAGCAGCCCATCCCAGCATGGGATGGGTTGCCAGTTGTGTGACAAGGTATTCCTCCCTGTTAGGGAACAGCAGGGATGAGTGCAGAGAAGGCCTTAATCCCACACGTTACTTTTGACTTGATCCTTTCTGAACTGCTTGCTTATGAAATCCTTAAGGTCTCAGATCTGCATAGTCTCTTATAATCCCCCATGAAAAGAAGGGCAATAATAAATTAGAAGGAACAAGCAAAAAATAATCAGTTTAGTCCTTTATTCACCTTCCACCAGGATGCTAAAACCCCAAACTCTAGTATCTTTTTTCACAGTCGCATTCTGTACTGCTCCTCCACATGAATTTCTGTCTAAGACAGCTGACCAGTATGTTCTAAGAAGCTCATGCAAAGAAGGCAGCAACGGGGAGGGAGTAGGGTTTGTCTTCTGAACAAGAATGTTAAGTAAATATAAGTAATGGGTGGAAATGTTCTTGCCGTCCATCACATTTATATAGTGAACAAGACAACATCATAGTTCTGTTTAGGAGATTGATGCTTCTATAGTAACATTAACTTAACAAGGAGAAGTGACCCATTAATAACTATATATATGAGGCAATAAGCCCAAATAAAGTGAAGAAAAGAATGTTAAAGGATTAGTCTCTCCAAACATTTTAACATGTATGTTCAAAAGAGTCTGACAAAAGGATTCCAGAGTATTATTCACCACAAAATGATTGCAGGAGGAAACAACAATCCTGTCTTTGTATTTTTAAATCCTATACAGCACAAGCATAATTAACGCTAAAGGCTCCTTCCTATATATGTGTATGTTAAACAAACCCTTAATATGAATGGCACAAGGACAGCTGCAAACAGCTAGATGATATTAATTCTGAAAGAAGATGGGGTGGGGTTAGAGATAACAGAAGCAAGTATTTATGAAGTTGGCCAGCTGCAATTAAAAGAACAACAGCCTTGGAACATTCTAGGCTGATATGGTGGGTTTTTTTGCAATGATGGGCAGGGGAAGAATTCAATAGTTGTCCTTTTCTTCCCCAAACATTTACTTTGTTCTCTGGGAATGGGACTAACGAACTAAAGGAGGAAATGTTAGTTTATTAGCACAATATTATTCATCTACATGTGGAAAGAGGTTCTACTCTCTTCAATAGGAGCCGACTCCCTAATTCAATGAATAATTCAAGATGGCATTCCAAGTGGCCTTACATTATTGCATAAAATTAATGCTTAACTGAGCAAATTTTCATTCCTAGACACATGACACTCCCCCCTTGTATTCTCAATAAATTGTCAATTTGTGTTTTCCCTCACTTTATTGCAGATATTCCCCTAATAGAAGAAGATTCAGTAAGTATAAATAACCTTTTTTTCAGACTACCCATGCCCTAAAATTTAATCCCAGCACACTGGACAACCTCAGGCCTTACCTTTTGTCATCTAATCTATGCATTGCAAGGCTTCTGTAAGGATAAAATGGAGGGGAAGAGAGTGGTGCTTGCCAACTTGTGCACCTTTTTTTTCAATTTTGATTTGAGCTGCCTCCAGGTGGAGGCTGAATATCCTGCTAGCGAGGGATAATGCAGGATATTGATCCCCTGCCACTACCCCTTGCTATTCAACTAACACTAAATGTGTAGACGTCTAGAAAACCTGCAACCAGTGCTGGGTTTTCCAGCAATAGATTTGTGTTTTTTTTTCAGATTTTAGGGGGGGATATTGCAGTGCTATGGTTGGGTTGCCTTAGATACATGAGGCAACCCTACCATAGCGGTAGTATAACAGCACTATGTTTCCCACATCTGGATGGTGCCTTGGTTTAGATCCCACAATTGCCTCTCACCATCCCTGCCAAACAGCAGGGTAAAATCCAGAGCAAGCCCAGGCCTTACCTTGTCTGGAAGTTCCTCATACAATTGATGTGATAGATATTTCTGGGTTTTCCTATGGTACAAAATACCTGTAAGTGCAGAAGCATCAACCTCAGCATCAACTTGTGCACTGGGCATTTCTAGCATGAATAATCATGGGAACAAGCACCACGACAAGGTAGATAATATTGCTATTTTGGGAAAACCTAGGTTTGGAGTTCTCCCCCCCCCCCATATCCTGGCGCTATGTTGGGATTGCCAAAGATACATGTGAGAATCTCAATATAGTGCAGGGATAATCCTGGGTTAATCCTGAACACAGCCTAAATCATCTCAGATTTGAGAGAGACTCAACTGCTTTTTCTTGTCCTGATAACTTCTGAAAGATCATAACGAGCAGAAGGACCAAACGTGTGAATAAAATGCAGCAACTACCACCACAATGAAGTTAAGCCAAGTTCATAATGGAAAATGTATTAAATCCTTTAACTGAAGAATCCCAATAATTATGCACAGTCCAAAATCTACTCAGGAAAGCTGTCCAGGAAAGCTGAGGAAAGTGATTTTATGTATCATCAGCTTTATTTGGCATTTTACATTGGAGAAAAAGCATAGGGAAAGGTAGAGAAATTAGGACTGTAAGTGAAAACATTTCAATCACATCACAGATTCACAGAGCTCCAAGCCAAAAGGTTTTTTTCTTTTAAAAAAATTAATGAATAGAAACATAGTATTAAAAGTATTTTTTCAAAGTGAATGTGGAGAAGTAAATATTTAAACATTAGCAATGGGAAGTTGTGTTACTTGCTCACAGAATTTTTTTTAAAAAAACTAGCTTATCTTCTTGCGAACTGAGCTATTATTATCAAATGGCAGGCATGAACTTTTTATGAAAATCAAAACGTGCAAGCCAGAGTTATAATCCAATGTCCTCAGATGGGGTTCACTGTGTCCAAGAAAGTAAAGTTCATGTTTCTTGGATAAGGATAAAATAGAATGTAAGAGAATAACGTGTGGTATCTGTAGCCCTTTGGAAGAAAGATGGGATAGAAATGCCACAATAAGCATCATCAATTAAAAATTTCCAGGTCACCTATCTCAAAGCAATTGGATCTTACGAGTTTGGTCCCAACTTACCAAGGAATTCTTAACAGCACAAAAGGAGAATATGCAAGTGATGGAAGTACAAAGCAAATTTATTGGTAAATGGTTGCCATTTATCAAGAAAGCACAATTTAATTCAAGCTACAGAATTGCTGGCTCCTATTCCTTTCAATTCTTAAACAGCAAAATTCAAGCTTTATTTCCTGAGATAACATGGTGATGAAACACATTGAGTCATTGTCAAAGTGAGCAGGAGGTTGTACCGGACCTGATACGCTTGAGGTGTAGGCTATAAGTTATGTTTTGTTTTATGGTTGACTGATAGTATATGTAATGATTGAAATGTTTATTTTAATGTTTATTGTTGAATTATTTAAATAATAATAATTTTAAAAAATAAAATAGCTTGTTACATATATTTAGGGGTGCTAACAAAGCAATGGAAGGAAATAACTGTTAAACTTTGTTTGCAGCAGTGAAGCAGGTAATAGAAGCTGGAAAACTCAAGACTTCCTTAATACATAACACTGGTATACTAAGCTAGGAGAACATGCAATGCTTGAATTAATTGACTTTCAGACTCAGACAATGAATGGGTATTCTAAACATATTTCCACAGAGACAGGGCAGCCATTGACTGACTTCCTTCCCAACCAAGACAGTGATATTATCTTGAACTATTCTAACAATGTTATTGAAATAGTATTTGAGGGTAGGCTTGTATTACTTAGTTCATTGTTGGTAGCAAGGAAAAGGCATTTTGTGAGAAGTGGCTGTGTCCTTTAACTAGACCACTGAACCTAGTAAGACGGCATGGGGGGAGGGAGAAATGCATTTCATAAAACAGTTTTCCCACATAGTCTTCAAGCTTCCATAAACTGGTTTTTGGTGGAAGCAATAAGTCACAGACCAGTCTCACCGCCATTAATCGCTGGCAGAACACATGTTTTGAATGTAGAAGATCCCGTGATTAATTCCCGGCACCTCCAACAAAAAATATCAGATAGTATAGTACTTTCAAATGTAGCCATAGGCCACCTCCAGAGGGCAGCCAAATAACCCACTAGCAAGGAACAAAAAAAGATATTGATCCCCCACTATTATCCCTTGCTAGCTAGACAGTGTCAGCCACAGCACTGTCTTTGCATGTTTTACGTTACATCCAGATGTGCTTGCCATCACCTCTGATGCCTGTTTTGGCCTCCATACACGCATGCTGAATGGAGCAATCATGGCGGCTCTATCCAGAAGGTAGGTAAACATGCTACTATTGGAAAACCCACGACCGTTGCTGGGCTTTCCAGCGATAGCTTTTAGTGCATTTTTGGAAGGAAGGGGAAGCAGTGCTGTGGTGACTTTGCCTCTGTAATGGCTCTATATTCCCCCCTTCTGGACAGGGCCATAGAAACTTTCTATGGAGCATTTGCACTTTACTTACCTATTCTGGTGGGGAAGATCTCTTCATTATTTATTAGTGTCTCAATCCAGTCCATCAGCATACACATATACCGGGGTGCTGAGAGCTTAGTAGGCTTTTTGAATTTGTGGTCATCCTGCCACCGGTATTCGTACTTGAGTCCACCAGACATGATGGGGCAGCTCTTCTCCGTACAAAACTCTGACATGGTTCCATAGATGAGATTTATCCTGTTGAAAAAGTCCACAAGATGCACAGCAATCCAGTCATTGATGTTCTCTCCTGGGGGCAACTGGACCACAGCTTTCAGGTCTACTCCTGACTTCAGAGAGGCCTGGGCTTTCTTGTACAGCTCAAACCGCTGAGTGCCTGGCTCAAATTTCTTCCGAGGGCGAAATGTTTTGTCTTTGTTGAAAACTTGTTTAAGGCATAAAGCCATTCTGGACTAGAAACAGCCAGGGTGACAAAGGAGAAGAATTCTACCAAAGACCAGCAACAACAACAAAACCAAACCAGAAATTCAGGATGTCTTCTGAAAGATAAAATAGACATAAGTTGTCAGGTTATTTTACAATGTATAGCAAAGAGAATAAACACCAGCTATATCAAAAAAGAAGAAAAAACATCCATATAAAGATGTTTCCATATAAGGTTCTGATCATTGAGTCTATGCCTAACAACATCCTCTTATCTGGATCACAGCAAGGTTTGGACTAGAACAGCACCATATAAACAGCAATGGCTATATCAGTCCAGCCCCAGCCCCAGCCCTGAAATTCACATGCTGACCTATGATGACTCTGATGGCTAGGAAAAAAAGTTCCTCAGATCCTGCAGGGGACCATTTCAATGGCACACTTTGTTACACCACTGAAATACTCCGCCACCCCCCCCCAAAAAAAAGAAAAATAGTCTGAAAAACAAAGGCATGTGTCTTCTGCATGTTTCCATGATCCAGACTTACCAACATTGGTAGTCCTTGATGTTAACATCTATCAATGATCCAAATTAGGAACCTTCTGATCTGAACTGTGGTTCATCTGCTGCAGATGGAGCACATTAGCAGGGTTCAGGGCCTCTCCAAAATTAAAAATTAAAAGCCATTAATTAGCCCTTTCTTCATATCAGTGGCCAAGGTGGTGCCTTTCAGACGATTATGTTGGACTCCAACTCCTGAAAGTGTAGCCAGGGTTTCTGGACATGAATACTGTTGTCTGGACAAGTCTGGAAGGTATCATGATATGAGTTCTTCCTGGCATACACAGTGTCCCCTCTCCCAATATTCTCACAGAACCCCTAAAAAGAGCTCAACCCTAAGCCCAGTCATGACGTTCACTCTGATCTTGGTAAAATCACTCTTTTTTTCTACCTGACATGGGAAAGAGAGTAAGCTGATTAAAAGTATGAGGCACTGAGTGAGCTGTAAGGAGTGGCATGGATCTGAAAGATGTCTTTAAGTCCAAATCAAGCACTTGATCTTCAATGCTACACTGGCGTCAGACATACTTTGAAAAATATGGGATTGCAAAACCAGCAGTGAAACAAGAATATTAATGCATTCAAATTGTAGGGTGATACAGAAACTCAAGAACAACAAACCCCAGAATTCCTTCTGTGGGTTGCTATGTTTATTTTGTATAAATTAGAGTTCTATATACAACTTTCCCAAGGTAATGAAAATCTTAGCACTCTAGTATTTCTAGGTTAGCCATGTAACGATAACTATTGTGTCCAATACTCTGTTTTTTAGAAGACTGAAACGGTACAGTACAGGTCGTTGCAAAGGTTCTCACAAAAATGCCATAACAATGTGTATCAGCATCTTACCAGTGAAGAACAGCTATGAAAATGTTTTAAAACATACTGTAGTTTGATAAGGACATACTGAAAAGCTCTGTGCCATTTCATCCTTCCTGGGGGGAAAAGGGGAGTAAAAGACATCCTGATACCATTTTATTTGGCCATCTTGAAGCAGTGCCCATTTGAAGACAAATATTGTATGTTCATGTTTAGCCAAGGATTTTGCAATTCTGCACAGAATAAAAAATAAATTCCTAGGTTCAGGACCTGTAAGGTATATCCATTTTCTATGGAATATCAAAAGGGGGTTGTATTTTGTTCTTTTAGGTCAACAAAATCAGCCTCCATAACTGATCCACAAATGCCCCCAACCAGCATAATGCATCATCAGTAATTAATGTTCAAAGTTATATTGCAGAATTATGAAAAAATGAAAATATTGTCATCCCTTAACAGCTCACTGTTTTAAGGAAGGCCATATCAAAGTGACAGAGCAGCTCTAAAAATATGTATATATTTCTGAAAGGAAAGGGAGGAGTTTCCTCAGCAGCTGTGGGTTTTTCAACCCCAAAATAAAACATTTGTTTTACTTTGTCACTAGCATGTCCATTCCCCTAAATATCTCCTGGGAATACAGATGTTTGGCAGTTCACATAACTTTGTGGCTCTCATGTTAGATGCTTGTTTTCAGTTAATTATATCTTAATAGGCACTTGGGCTTTAGCTCCAAATTCAGTGGTGCCGCAGGGGAGAAAACAAATAGTTTTATGCATGCTTTAAGCCATGGGAAGAGTTCAAGCATAAAGATCTAGCATTCTTCTGTACAGCTGCCAGGCCTAGTGCATTATCCAATAATGTTCCAGTTTCTGCATATTCCAGTCTAGTCTCCTGCCCTATCCCAGTCTTTCTCTTGGCTCCTGGTTCCATAAGAAGATCTGAAGCTTAAACCCATCTGTTTTGAAAACCAGTTCTTCCTGCCTTGATCCTGATTTGTTTTCTGACTTGTGTCAACTAAGGCCCTCTCTGCACTGGGCCTTAGTCTGGAATATATCCTAGAATAGGGTCCTGCCATCCACATGCTACCCCCTTCTTCCACACACAGTCAAAGATCCGGATCTTCAAGGTCTTTGAGTTGGGGGTCCTCCTGGAGATCCAGATCTTGAAGATCCCTGAAGACCCCATTGTGGACACGTTTAATCAGGTCCACATGAAATCCAGATTGAAGGGCCTGAAGGACCCATTAAATCCAGATTTTCCCTGCCCACTTGGGGGACAGGACCTTGCAGATGGGGCCTTCAGTGGGGCCCAGGTGGGGACAGGGCCTTCCTGACTGGTACCAATAGATACTAATTGGGTTTCTAACATGGTCTTAGAAGGGTTCTAAGCCCGAGTGGAAAAAGGTCCCCAGTGTAGACTACAGTATTTCATAAACACAAGGTATGTTTTGCATTTGGCGATAATATATGAAGCATCCCTCAGTGTAAAGTAGTTCTTAAATCTAATATTTCAGCATCTGTAGTCCTGCAGAAGATCTTAATGTTTTCAATAATAAAGTTTCAGAACGATTCCTCTTTTCTTTAAAGTCCATTTCAGTGTAAGCTGTATCTGGTACATGCAGATGCATTCTGGGTGCCAGTGAAGCAGTAGGAGCTGTCAAATCCTTAACATTTATCTGGAGGACACACACTGATCCAAAGCAGCTCTTACACTTATCTGATGAATATTTTTGGCATTATTTTTGGCATTTTTCTTTAACTGGGAAGTTCTGTATCTCTGCCTTCTCTAAGATTACATTAAGGTAACTATTTGTAAGTGTAATTGCTGAAGGTTTTCAGTCCATCATTTACTGAATAGTTAGGAGTAGAGATGGCCAGGGACAGTGAAAGATGTAGCCCATCAATACCTAAAGCTAAAGATTTTCCATCAACAAGCTTCTGGCCCTTTTTGCATTTACATTTGACCTTGTCCAAAAAAGTGTCTTAATCTGGATCCTGGGCCTCCTCATCCACACATTACTGCAGATTTAAGGAGGTCCTGTTTCCATTAATCCTGCTCTTTGTGCACAAGATGGAGATAGATCTGGATAAGGAGTCTCGACTAAGGGCCTTGTTGCAGATCACAGGAGGCAAACAGGTGCCTCCATGATGCAGAACTACAGGGGGATGTTTTTTAGCTGTGCACCATAGCACATTCCCACTGTGGTTGGGAGGGGGCTGCAAAGCTCACACAAGGCTTACAGATGAAGGGAGGCATGGGCAAAAATAGTACCATCAGTGCCACTGGCACTGATTCAGCACACACCTCTACACACTCTAAATCAGTTCATCTGGTTAATCCAGATCCATTGACCCAGATCAAACAAAGGTAAGCGCAGAAAAGTCTCCTTTCTAAGTCTACCTAACCATACCACTGTGTGCAACTTCATAAATTCTTTGGAAACAGGAAAAAGATTGGTTGTAAGCATTTGCCATGGCTACTTGGATTTGTCTCAAAAGGTTACAAGTAAAGAAGGAAAAGGAAACTATTTCCGCTTCGCTCTGTGCATATTTATCTTAGGGTGAATCCACACTCTCCCGCCCCAGTATTCCAAACTAGAACAGTCCAGTCCAGTCTAGAATAAGCAATCCATCACAACCTGGGATGGACTGTTCCTGGACCAGAACGAGACCATCCACAGTGAGGTAGCCTGTTTCATGCCAGTGCCCATACCACTTCCAAAGCTCATGTTGATAATGTACTTTATTGTGCCACCAAAATGCGTCTCCCATGGTAAACTGGGCCATAAAAGTATGCCATCCACATGTTTTCATCATCTGGTATTCTGCCGCCTACTGCACTGACAGATATTGAAAAAGAAGTCTACTGATAGCCTGAACTAGGATGCCATTTGGGGCACTCTTCTCTGATCTATGCTCCATCATGTGTGGACAGAGCATACTGCGGGAAGGCAGGGACTCTCTAGTCTGCTCTAAGGTACAGATGAAAGAAGCCCAGAAGTTGTCTTCTACCCCTGCCCTCCCTGATGACCTCCCAGGCCTGCATGTATCCCATACATTTTGGTTTTATAGAGCAGCAATATAGTTAGGATATATGGAATTTAAACACTTCTGAAAGCTTCATGTTCAGCACCCCCTCTCCATTTCCAAAGATCTCCAAATTATTTTCCCAATAGGAAAAAAAAGTAAACAAGGTAAAAGCAGCTGCTAAAGACCCACACCATGGCAGGGGACAGCTAGCAAAAGCCCCCATACATGTAAATCTCAAGGAGTGAAGGCATAGCAAATGTCTTCCCCTGGTGCCCCAGAAGCCATGGTCTACAGAATAAATGTGTACGCCTCTGTACAAATCTCTTGTGTACCCATTTTCTAAGTTAAAATGATGCTGGAGGCTGTAAGAAATATTGCACACGTGTATAAACCAAAAAAATATTTCAGTGTTCAGCAGCTATCCTGGCTGTCAAGTGCATCTGAATTTCTGTACCTGAATTTTGAGAAGAAATTTGATTTAGGAATCTCATGCTCCTTTGTTCCTTCTATCAGACTGGGTTTAATGGCAAATTTTCTACCTGGTTATGGAAACCCCTCCGGGCAGAATTTTCTGGGTGGTGTAAAGACATGTCACAATTGTGATGGCAGAGTAGGTGCTGATTAATATGTCCTCAGAGGCAGGACCCATAGTGAAAAAATAGGGCAAAGGCATAAAAATCCCAGCATCAAGTATCAAGTAATCTGTTGGCACAGTGAGGCTTCTGCCATGTCCTAATTATTTTATCTCGAATATAAACCTGTGCTCTAGAAGACTTGCACTTCGGTGTTTTCATTATGTACAAGTATTCCATCACTATATAGTAACGTACAGTTCAAAGAGTTCAAAGTTAGGACCAACAAAGGGAAGTATTTTTTTTTCTCTCCAGCGGGTCATCAGTCTATAGAGTTTTCAACCAGGTGGTGACATCAAACAGTCTAGATAGCAGGTTGGAAAGACAGACAGGATGCCTCTAAAGGCTATTTGTAGGGAACTGAAAGCAGGTGAAGGTTTTGTCTTTGTCTTCTGCTTCAGAATGCCTGGAAGCAACTGGAGACCCACCATGTGAGGCAGGATGTTGGGTCTTAGGGGCTGGGGCCTGATTCACCAGGGCCTCTCATATGTTCTTATGACTTGACTTCCCTCCCCACATCATTCCTTACCTCCCCCTTTCCCTCCCATTGACCATGCCCTTGCTCAGCCTCCCCCTCAACTTAACTAAAACTCTCAGGGTTCTTAGGCATGGCATCAACAGTAAATGGAGTTGTTTCGGCTATTCAAACTACCATATGCCTGATTGTGTATGCCTGTTCCTCTAAAATTTACAGGAACAAAAATATTTAGACTAGAGCACCACTGTGCAAAGCCACAATCTACCAGGTAGTTCAGATGTATTGGCAGTCCTATTTTAAACAGCCCTGATGGACCTCGCCTGCTCTCAGGGGTAAACTGAATAATGGGGGCATGCTGAGATCAGAAAGCAAGTGAGTCATCTTTTTCAGGTCATTCTGGACAGAAACAGCTGCTGGAAATGCGTACCTATAAAAAGCAGGCACAAATAATTATTTTTCTCCTTTCTCGGTAGCAATGGCCTTTCCCCCCAGTCCAAACAAGGTTAAGAATAGATGACACTTCAAAATTCAGGGGACAAAGGATGCAATCAAAACAGGGTTTTGATGAAGTTACCCATTTATAAATGATTGCTGCATCTATGGACACAAGTGAAAGGCCTATATCACACAGCTTTTAAAATTAGGGCCTACCTTGCTTCTCTTCCTCATACTCATCATTTGAGCTTACATCCCATTAGCTACCAGAGGCCCATTTCTCCAGGGCCCTGACTGGTCAGCCAACTGTTTCCAAGCTATGAGCCTCAATATTGGCTACAGGAGCCTCTGTAGCTTCCCAATTCACATGCCTCAAACTGCAAGTTGCCCAAGAGTTGGGAAATCCCATCTGTGAAAGAAGTAAACAAAAGGAGATTTTGGGATGAGGTAAAGGGTTTTTTTTAAATATAGTTTATGTTTTTCCCTAGGGACTCAAATTTGTCCTAGGCATCCCTAATTAGATAACTGAACATACCCAGAATCACTCTTGCCAAACTCAGGACTGTGGTTTTAGACCTCTCAGTATGGCCGGTAAATTAAATCATTTATGCATAATGGAATGTTCTGTTGCTATCCCACTTGTATTTAATCCCTGAAGCCAAACCATGACAACTTCTACACAGGAACAGAAGAGATTTGCTCCTGGGCTGGAGTGCTTGCTTTGGACCATGAGCAGGGTGGATGGCCATTTGCAACCTGGCTTGTGCAAGCTTCAGTGCTGGTAAATGACTGGGGCAATTGTGCAAAGTGCTGGAAATAGCTTTGGAGGATGACCATAACTGAAGTTTTGTGTACTAGTGCTGGGTGGCAGGAGTGGAGATGTGCTGGGTGGCAGGAGTGGAGATAAGCTGGTTCAATATCTGCCTGCCTTCCACTGAAGGAGCAAACCAGACCCATGCTCACTTTTATAGACTGATTTTTACTGTTCCGCAAAAAGAGTGCTCCTGAAAGTGGATTCTGCATAAAAAGCGAGCTGATTGCCTGATGTGGCCATATGGATTCTGCCCATATAAGATACTGGCTGGATTTCTGTGGGTGTTTTTCTTCCCTGGATGGCATCCTAAGATTATATTGCAATTCCATTTCTTCTCCATATTGTTATTTTTTTGCTTCTTGGTGGGGCACATATTATATGCCCATCCTGTGCTGTTACCACCAACAATGGCTCTTCTATTTGTAACTCTTGAGAGACTTTTCACAACAACTTGTTATCATTCAATTTTCACAGTGTGAGATTTGATGCAACCATCCCCTCATGTACAGAAGCCAGATTTTTAACCAGATGACTGTCTTGCTTCTCCAACATACTATTAAAAAATATTTAAAAAAAAAAGATGTACAAAAATTAAGCCATTATCCTGCCTGCCTTGGCGATCGGGATTTTTCCACTCCCAAAAAATGTCAGTGGTTGCAATCTCCAATGCACAGGGCAGGAACAGCAAGCACACCCCACCTTCCAATGACACAAGCACCAATCTCCTCCCAAAATAGCCTGGGATCATCCCCACACACAGTCTCGGCTCACTAAGCAATGCATGCTGGGACCCCAAACCATGCCCAGACTTGTTTTTTTCAGGTACCAAATTTGGTCCTGGTCTGGCACAGTTTGGGGTGATTTGATCTGTGGAAACTGCATGGGGACACCCCTAAAATGCATGGGGACACCCCTTGCCAAGCCCAGTTTTGGTACCAGACCAAACCTGCATGGGGACACACCCATAACCAGCCCAGTGTAGAAGGGGCTTAAGTGTGAAGCTTCAGGACAAACAGACCTGGAAAGGTGACAAAGAGGCCATCAATCTAGCCAGCCAGATCAATTAAATAAACCAGAGTAATCAATGAGGTTACAGATGTCACACCCAGATCTCTCTCCATCACATATATTTAGCAGGTTTAAAGCATGACTTCAGTCTAAGACTGCATCCAGATGTATATTAAGGGCCAACATAGGGTCTGCTGGGTACCCTGTACCAGCCATGGACACCTCCCACCCCAGCTTCCAAAAGGGGTGAGCTTTTTGTAAGGCAGCCACAAGTGTCGACTACACAATATGCTATTATTGCTGCAGTCTTTAACATATGGCAAGGCACAGCATTTTGGAGTTGGTCATAACAAGATTATGAAATAAGGGAAATATTACAAGGCAGCATGAAGCACCTGGCTTTGTTTCATGCTTAGCTAAAGAGATTTTTCCCATTGAGCTTCCTTCTGTACTCTGCGTCATCAGTCCAGGTGCAAGTGGTCTGTAGAAAGTTATTCTCGAGATTAGGATCCCAATGCATTTCTATCTATATCCAGGACTGGCAAATCTATGGACCAAAGGAGAAAGAGGGGAAAGATGCTGCTTCTTCACTTGGCCAAACTGTAGGGGAATGGGTCACAAACAGTGTTCCGTTCCTCTCTAAATAGCCTCTGCTTGGGTGCAATATCCTGGGGCCATCCCATCTACAGCTTTATCAACAGTTTCCATAGCACCCAGACCATCATCATTCTACCACCCATTGTACTACTTGGATTTCCTGTTATTTATTTTATAACTTTTTTCTATGAGCTTTGTAACCCAAGCTACAATGCAAGAAAACAGGATGAGCTGTCCAAGAACAAAACTGAAGTGCCCTGATTGGACCTGTAAATCAGAGTAAGTGCCATTTATCAGAAGTTAACTCTTCTATTATGCTGTTTGTTTTGAGCTTATACAGGTAAATCCTGAATATCAATGTTGACAAACAAGGATCTAGATGAGGAATTGGGACAAAGATTTAATTTTGTTTTGGTTTTGATTTCTAATAATTTAACATGTGACTGTGTACAAGGCTCTCTGGAACTATTAGCAGGGTTTCATCCTCTTTGATCACACAGAGCATTTTGGGGGTATGTATTTCTAAAGGATTACCCCACTTGTGAACACAGGGGGAAAACTTTGTCACACAATTTTTAAAAGACATGCCTAAGCTTCCCCACCTTTCCTTGTAGCCCAATTCAAAGTCTACCAAACTTTTCATAGCAACAAATGCTCACCACTTATTTGCTGCCTGCTACCACTCAATTTTCTAGCACCCTGATTGGTCAATGGCAGTAGCAGGCTGAGATTGGCTCAGAAGCTTCATAGCCATCCTGCCCCATCTGACCATACTTCCTTCTCACCCAAGAGTGGTTTTCTTATGTCTGTGTAAGCTGGGGATGAGGTGATATTTTAATTTTGTTTGTCCTTTGGGTCCCTAATTTGCTCCAGGGTACCCCTAACTATATTTCTGAATATCCCTCAAATGACTGCCTGTAGTGTCAATAGAGGAACAAATGTTAGTATGTTCTTCCTTCCTTTCCATGTTACAGAACATGTATTCAGTATATATGCATAGATTTAGAAGGTCTGCTATACTTCGATTGTGTAACTTTGATGAGCAGAATGATGTAACTGTATAAGAATTTAACATGAATAGGATGAAAGAACTGTAGGAAACATAATTATATGTTTGATGGGATAACCTTTCTTGGCACACCTCTGTTTATAGCCTGCCACCTGGAGTGTCATAATTAGTGTCACCAAGCCTTCAATCCAAAGTAGAATACATATTTGACAGAACAAAATATACCTGGAAAAGAGTGAATTAAAGAAAACCACAAGACAGAAGTTAATCAAACTTTAGAATATATTAAGACAAAAACCTGTGCATGATTTAATCACTTGACCCATCTCTTTAATGAGGACCATTGAGGGGCAGCACATATTTTTGGCACTTGAATGTCATTTTAGGTCCCCGACGTGTGGCCCTCATGTTCCCAAACCTTCTCTAATCCATCTTTTCTAGCACAGAATGTTCAGGAGAGGAGGCAGGGGCAGACTGAGGTGTGAACAATTCTACCCTAAGCTGTCTGAGTTGCCTTAGAGATTAATTAATTAATTAATTGTTTTTATAATACAGCCTTTAATGTATCCTTTCTGAATTAAAGCTGTTATTTTTCTATCAACTAAGCTACCTCTTGTTTCTTATCAGCTAAAATTAGCTTTGTTTTTCTTAGATATATGCTGTTTCTTGGCAGATAAAAATAAACTCCTCTTCCAAAATGATACTGTTTCCTCATTGCCTCATATCAAAATTACTTCAACATTTGCTGAAGAACACTACCAAACTAGAACTGATTCCCCCCCCCCCCCCCGTTATTTATAAAGCTATTGAAACTCTGGGAAATTCCAGAGCTTCTTCCAAGAAATTGTACATCAGAGAAAGAGAAAAGTACAGAAAAGAGAAGTCTTGTAAAAGGAACCACAGGAGAACAGAACAATCAAGCAAAGAATGAAAAATGTGATAATCTTTCATATAACACTGTAGTTTGGTCATTACAGTTCTCCATGTAGGGCAAAAGCATTTTATATAAGTAATTGTTGGCTATACAACACTGAGAATTAGGGGAACCTGACATACCCATCAGCAAGGGGCCCACCAAAACACTGTCTGTTTAAACTGATCTCATCTAGGCAAGCAGACCACCATCTGTAGGTGACCAAAGGAAGGCCCCAGGTGGGGTCTCCCTTAATATATGGAAGGAAAGCTCCTAGTACACTTACTGATCTGGTATACCAGTCAAAGTAAGGAATACCAGCCACTGTAAAGACTGCATTTTTGTTTCTTCTTACCCTGTTTCTCCAGGAAATCTGAGCTCTGGCATTAAAGCAACTACTACATTGTCACATTGGTTAGAGGCCAGAGGAAGGAAGGGACAATCATGCAGTCACTGAGGACACATCTGTGTGGGTGGATTCTTGTTCTGTTCCTTCTTCTGGCTTCCTAATGTTCCTTTACCCCAGATTCATGAGAGGATGTAGGTAGTGCTGGTGTTTTTAAAGGTGAGAATACAGAGGATGGGACTATCTACTGGTATATGACAGTGGTGCTACAAAGACCAAATGTAGGCATTTTACATAAGGGAGGTTATATTTTACTGACTGTGTAAGAACAAAAAGATGCTGTGGAAATCTGTGTTTTATAAGGAGCATCTGAGATACTTGCTGGGATTTATTACAAAAGGCTGATCAGGAACCCAAGACTTCATTACTCCATTGCACAGAATAAACTCAGGCTGCATCTGCATTCAGCTCTCTGGTGTTCTCATCACACTTCTGATCCATATTTAAGGGACTTACAAAATGCAATTCATAGCTATTAATGTGGATTAGAGGTGGGATGGGAACTCTTACCTGCCATACGCTATCATACCCTTTTTCTTAATGCCAGGTGCTGCCTCAGTTCAGCCTAATAGGTTAATTTTGTGAGATATAACATAGCAGCTAATACAACTTCAAAAACATAAGTTTAAGATTTTTCTTCCATATAGGAAGATGGTTGCACCAGCTGAATGCAGTGACCCTTCAGGACTCAGAAGAAAGCAGTATTGCTTTCAGTGGACTATAGCAGCTATATCATTGATGAAAGCCTTGTGGCTGCTCAGATACTATTGGGCTTTCTGACTTTTTCTGGCCACCATGCCCAATGGCCTCATGCTGTCCATTCTGGACTATATTGGTCATTCTGAACTATAACACCCATAGATGTTTAGAAGAAACTCACCACCTCCCAGGTCTTAGTGAACTGGCTTCCAAATGAAAAGAAATGCAAGACTTCTGTACTGGGGGATGCCAGCACTAGATGAAGCACTGTAGCTCAGTCATAGAGCAAACTGCTGGAAAACAGAAGGTTGCCTGTTTGATCCCCAGCCTTTCCCCAAAAGTAGGCAATGGCAAACTATTTCCATATGTCTGTCAAGAAAACTGCATGGAGGTGCCCGTTCAATCAACTAATAGTCAGTGATACTCAACAACAACAAACTAGCTAAAGCCCATCTCACAGAAGAGAGGATTTCAATTCACTGGACAATCTAGGAGATGAAAATTAATTCAAGATAATCCTGAAAGGTTGGCCTTCCTCTTGATTTCTCCGCCATCACAGAATACCATGTTTGTGACAACAATCAGTCATTTAAATTGGGATGGAAGAGGGCTGAAAGCCATATTCTTGACAGCACAAAATCAATGGCTACTAGAATGGATGCCTAGGTGCATCCTCCAGGCTGGGGAGACAGGCAGGATGCCTCTAAAGGCCATTTGCTGTAATTTGAGAGCAAGTGAAGGTTTAACCTTTGTCTTCTACTTGAGATGTCCATAAGCAATTGGGTTGAGTAGACCAGTGTATGGGATAGGATGCTGGGCTAGATGGGTTGTGATCTGATCCAACAGAGCTCCTCTTACGTTCTTAGGCTCTTACAAACAAGTAGCTCTG
Organism: Aspidoscelis marmoratus; assembly: GCA_014337955.1. Classification (NCBI taxonomy): domain Eukaryota; kingdom Metazoa; phylum Chordata; class Lepidosauria; order Squamata; family Teiidae; genus Aspidoscelis; species Aspidoscelis marmoratus. Next base: position 54,544,716 of record MTQE01001134.1, on the reverse strand, counting down.
TTTAATTTTGAATCTTATATTTGTTTATTTATATGTGTGCCTATATATCCTTCCTTCCCTAGAAATAGCTCAATGCAAGGATTTAGACCCATAATTTCACAGTTCTAGTAAACTTTTATTTTAAATTAGTTTTTTTTTCTATTTGCAGCTGCAGAAATGAAACATTAAAACATTCAGGTTTGATTACTGAGTGGTTCTGACCCTGGAAGTAATCAATATGAAGCTACTGTTGGACAGCTTTCCTATGCCATGCAAGTGAAAGCATACAGATTGCTGGGATGGGGGAGGTTTTCTCAAAAGGTACCAAGAGCGTAGTAGCTGGCATGGGTGAATACAGATGGAAGCTACTCCATGCACCAAGCAGGGTTTCATCTGAAGTCTGCAAAGAAGTGGGAAACCTTCAACTTAAATACAGGGAGTAAGTTCTTAATAAAGTCTAACACA
>MTQE01001134.1:54496861-54529666 GCA_014337955.1 Aspidoscelis marmoratus | reverse complement strand
GTGTAATTATATAGCAGAACAAATGCTTTTTGATTTCCTAAGGGAAAGGTGATCAAAATATATGGAGCACCAAATCTTAATATCGGCAACAACTACTTGGAGGAAAGTATTGACCTATCTAAGGAGAAAGGTGGGGAACACAGTAGTTCAAGGAACAATAAAAGCAATCTCCAATATGAAAACAAGTGGAATCTGAGAATGGTATCCTGGCTGGGGTGGGAAGAGGGGGGTTGAAGGAAGGAAAGCAATTGTATCTCAAATCTAAAAGAAGTATAATATGTAAGAGATATGTGTAAACAATTTGAAATTATAATTTTTTTTAAAGTATGTTTGTGGAGCAATAAATGCACACTGCTTCCAAATCTAGATCTGATATTCAGAAGCAGAGCAGAAAACTAGCCGGTTATCTTCTAACATTAGAACCATTTCTTCCTCTGTCAAATGCTTGGGTGTGCCAAATGAAACACCTCCAATGGTAAACTTCTAAGTGTTCCGTCCATGAAATGATTGAAGCAAGATTGACAATTTTCCCCTGGGGTTCCTGGAAAAGATTCTGCTTACTATAAGCATTGCTGAGAGCAAGCTTTGGAAAAAGCACTCAATCTCAGTTAATTAAGCTGTGATCGCACTTGGTAAAGACTGGGCAAATTGTGAGACACAGTGCTAACCACTTACTGTAACAAAATACTTAGGACATAATAATAAACGCAACAGGTTCCACTGCATTTCAGAAATGATTGGTTCTAAGGCAGGCCAACCTGTTTGTTTCCATTCTGCAAATGCAAATGCAAATGCAAAAAAATCATGATGACTGACAACTGTAATCCTTCTATTTAGATTTCAGAAAGCTATGCTGTGACTGAAGCAGAATCTCAGTAATTCTCCTTGACTGATGGAAAGTCATGAAATTATTCAGTTATTGCTGGAGTGACTGTGGCGGTTTCCAAGACCTTGGTCACACCACTAGAATTTAGTGTGCTTTAAGGTACCAAGGAGGCTTAGAGCTGTTTTGGCCAATTCACACCCTCCTTCTTCTGGGCTAACACAGCCTGCTTTGTTGTTTGTTAAATCTGCCATTTGTATTGTTTGTGACCCTGCCAACTGCCTCACCTGGGCGTGTTCTTGCCCAGACAGGCACTGTGGGAAGCAAGTGAGCAAGGGGCCATGAGGATGAGTGTTTCCTCCTTGATTTGCCCAGTGGATAGCTGGCACCTGAGGTGGTGAGCAGAGGCAGGAGCTACCCCCAGGAGACCAAGTTAGGGTAAGGGATGTGCTGTGCCAGGATCCGGCCTGGAGCTCCAAGGAAAGCAGGGCAACTGGCTCCTCCTTTAGGGTTCTGCAGCAGCCAGAAAGGTGCTGGGACCCTATCTGGTCACAAAACTCTAGCTAGTCAAAACAGACTAATGAGCTGAAACAGCCTCAGTGCTGGGAGCATAACTCCATTTGGAGTGGAGTAGTCATGCAATGGAACTGAAAGACAGCCTCCAAACTGATTTAAACATTAGGTGTGGCCAGCTCCCAACAGACTTCTGACTATAACTTCCTATCTAGATAAAGGGTAGGGCTCCCTGAAATCAAGCATGAGGCCTTTTCACACTTGAAAGATGTGAATAGCCAATGGATCATATGCATCCCTCAGAGTCACTTCCATCCTGGAGCTGATCCCCATCTTTGTTAGCCATAGTGAAGTCCTGCACATAGCCTTTGCATTATTTCTGTGCAAAGACTGCATGGGGGTGAGGCATTGCCAGTGCAGGGGCTGGAACAGCCTTGTGCTGGTCCAGGAGCCATCTGTCCCAGTGGACCCTGGTCTATTTGGTCTGATTTATGAAAGGTAAATACACACACACAAAAAAAAAGGCTCACAAACTCAGTCTTAGTTATGCCAGATATGTGAGATCTGTTTTTGAAATTGGTAGCTTTTCTTCAAAGTACAGTTCCACTCCAGCACCTTACTGACTTTCACAATATTTTAACAAGCATTTATAACACTGTACAATGGCACAGGTAATAAAATAAAATAAATGACACTGCAGAGCTAAGCATTACTTAAAACTAGGGTAAAGTGGGCAATACAATTAATAGCATTTAATGTTATAACACAATTAGAAATACTGTTAATTTTAATAAACCATTCTTTGAGTTTGCAGTTGCTCTTTTTGGCACTATTGAGTCGTAGCTGGTGACCACATGGACACTACGTGGGGTATTACAGGTGATTCAGGAGAGGTTTGCCATTACTGTCTTCCAGAGAGGTAATAGGGATGGACAGGACAGTCAACAGTTCAACACAGAATTACAAGAGGAAGAGGAGAAAACAGGGAACTAGCTTGGCTTCTGAATTGTGTGTATGGCTGTGATCAGGTCAAAAGCCAGGCAACTGTATGCAGATCCAAGGGAGAGCTTTTTGTTTCCAACTTGTTAAAGCTATCCAGATAAATCCCACAAGACATTAGAGTGCTGTGCTGCTCTTATGAAACAGCAATTTGCTGTCTCTTGTGTAGTAGCATATCACACTTTATCAACAAAGAAACTTCACAATTATTTACTACAGGCTGTTAGCATTTTAACTACTAGACAGATGGACCAACTGTGTGCTTACGCTTAACAGCTGCAGTTTTATTATCTACAGCAAGCCATGGAATTTTAGTCTACATCACTTCCCCAGCCATGTAGCTGGGGGGGGGGGCAGAGGAGGGCAGCCCCCCCATCAAAATTTTTAATCCATCAATGTAATTAACTATAGTCCCTTATGGGCAAGATCAGATGTGACATAAGCCCTGTCCCCATGGAATTTAAAGTGTGCCAGGACACTCCTTTTGCCTCTGAGCGTCCCCATTCCGGGCTTTACAAGGCGCTTAGGGAGCTTAGCAAAGTGAGACACCCGCGATAAAATACGTGCACTTTAAAGAAGAGTTCCAGCGCTCTTTCGGCGATTCGCGGGTTTTGCTCACTATATCTGCCTTGAGGACGCTCCGTGGCAAAAGGGGGGAGGATTGCTTGCTTGCACACACAGCCAAAAAGCATTCACACATCTGAGAAATGCAGCAGGTTCGCTTCCTTTCCTTTGTAAAAAGAGCCAGAATTGCTCAGAATGGCAACATTGTTTTCAAGGGAAGCCTTAAAAGAGAATGAGCGAAGGATCGCACTCCCGATCCTGCAGCCTTTTCTAACAGAGAACAAAGTAACTGCTGAAAGTGAATGAAAGTGACTAAGAATGAGCGCTCATCTGCTTTGCTAGAGGCAGGAAGCAGTTTCAAGAGACGGAGATCCGGCGATTTTTCCTTTTAACAAGAGAGGGGGCGGGGGGGGGGAGAATGCCTGGAAAGAGAAAAGTGCTACCACGGGGACGGAAAGTCCGTTTAGATCGCGGCTGCCAGGGGGACGCTTATTCTGGAAGTGGAGGGGACTTTTAAAGTCAGCTATAACAGAGTGACTGCAGAGGAATCCGAGAGGAGCTAATAAGTCTTTTGGGGATTCAGCCATATTAGTCATTTATCCCCAAATTTGTGACCCTCTTCATATATATGGAGCTGGCCACAGTCCTGCGCCTACCTTGAGAGAAGATTTTTTTTTTTTTAAGGAGCATTTTGGCACAGTAAAAGCATGTGCTCTGAAATGAAGTCTGAGTTTATTGGGCTTTTGAATGGGCAGATGAACATTTATATGCCTCTCCACCTCAAGCTGACTGAAAGTGCAGGATACCACCCTTAGGCGGCTGATAGGACATCCTAATGTAAATGACTTGCCATTTTCTTTCCATATTATTTAATCCAAAGGTGAATTTCTCAGTTGGATAAAGCCAAAAGGAAACAACCTGTCACTTTGCATTAGCTTATTCTGAAAGTGGACTGAAGCTGGATTAAAATGTAGTTGTGAGTGCAGCCTCTCTTAAGTTGTACCAACTCCTATTGCAGATAAGAGCTCCTTGAATGAATTTCAAGAGGGGAAGAATCCTTGCATTCAGCAAAGTAAATGTCAGGGGAAAATTTCTCAAGCTTTTTCACTGTTCATGCTTGTTCTAAACACACAGAGCGAGAAAATTGTGCTTATTAATGGGCACAGAGGAACTTTCCATAATGCCCAGTTCTGACCTGCTGCCTACAGAAAGCTAGTAATAAAGGAACACCAGAATTCAAACTTCCACTTGGCCATGGAGCTTACAGAGTGACTTTGGGAAGTCCAAAAGTGTAGGAGGGAAGGATGATAACTGAACATTTATCATAAACATAATTAAGTGTTCGATCAAAAACAGGTATATGAACTCAGCGGTTGAATGTGGGAATTAACTCTGATGAAGAGATAATTTTGTTAATAAGAAAGATAAAGTTTTCTTTGTAGATAGAAAAAAATAGTTTTGTTTCTTGTAGTATTTTTATATTGAGTGACTTTGAGGAAGTCCAAAAATGTAAGGGAAAAAAATGTTAAGCAACATTTATCATAAAGATAATGACATATACAACCCAAAAGAGGTTGAAGAAGAGTTGGCTTTTCTACACCACTTTTCTCACCCTTAAGGGGACTCAAAGTGGCTGACAAAGTTTTTTGTTCCTCTCACAGCTAACACCCAGTGAAGTAGGTGGGGTTGTAAGAGTTCAGAAAAGGAGCCGTGACTAGCCCAAGGTCACCCAGCTAGCTTCATGGAGGAGTGCAGAATCAAACTTGCTGAGTACGAGATCTGAGCCCGGCACAGTAACCACAAGACCAAACTGGCTCACTCATCAGTTGACTGTGGAAAGCAGGGCTGAATTCATACTTAGGCCTCTGGTATGTGATTAGAACAGCTACAAATACTCTGTACCAGAGCTGTACGAGAACTGTCCTAATTCAGCCTAGGTCTGATGAAAAAATGATTTTGTTATTTTTGTTATTTGTTAAAGTTTCCTTGTGTAGAGAAGGAGGGAAAGAATAATTATGTCTCTTGGGTCATGGTCACGCCTTCATGTTAATCCTTCTTTAGGTCTGACTTTGTGGACTTTCTACCCTCCATTTGGAGTTTCTTGACTGGAAAGTCTTCAAATAAAATGGATAGAAATGAAAAGATGTGAGCAATCAGACCTGAAGTTGGACTGAAGAAGGTTTATAGTGAAGGTTTAACCATGTATTTGTGTGGCAGCAAAAATAGTTGTACAATTATCTGTTGAAGTTTCATTAGCTACTCCTAAGTTTTAACCCACTTTTATTCAACCTTCAAAGTGAAGAGAAAACATTAACAAGGTGATGAGCCATTTTCCTTCTGAAAAGTGGGTAAAATCCAGTTGGAAGTATTTTTTTTAATGAAAACAAGTTAAAGGGCAATTCCACATTCACCAGAATACGAGACTAGCAAGTGTATAAGAGCCTCCCTTCTGCACTCAGGTGCAGTCTAGGGGAGGGTCCTGGTCTGATATTGGTATGTTGCTCAAATGCATTTTAGGAAGCTGGACCCTGGATTAAACAGAAGATTAAAAAAACAGAGCAAATGACTAACAGGGAAAAGCTAGCCAATTGCATCACACTCTATTGCAAAGGAAGAAGGGCATGGGTTAGATTTACATGGACTAGATCAGAATATACAATGTGTCTGCTGGAAAGAGATAGGAGAACCTGAGATATGCTAACGGCTAATTTACCACTGGTTTAAATGTAAGCTCATTTTCTTCAAATTAGAACATGTTGTCCTCTGAGAACAATCAAAGCAACTGAACCTCTTCATCTGATGCCATTTTGTTTTCTTTTTTCATTCTTTCTTCAGATGTGCAATTAACCAAACTTGGTTCATTTGAACCGAAACAGATGAGAAAAATCTCCCCCACACCCTCAGGAAGAATGAACTAAGCCACCCCTTCTATGCCACAGTCATCTGACAGAAAAGATAAAGGGAAATCAGCGTGTGGAAAATTACTGGGGTATTTTTCACCATATGAAGTATTTAGTAGATTAATACAGAACAGTAAGAATTCATAGAACCAACTGAACATATGGTACTGTAGGCAGCTTACAGATGATTAAATATATAATATATCCCATATGAAAAAACAAGTCATTTTAAAGGTTACAATTGATTTGTTAAATATAAAATATATTTTACATTTTAAAAACTGCATCACATTATACATATTATAAATTATTTGTCTCGAATTGAAATTATAGAAAGCTGCTTCTGTAATTTCATGCAGTACCTACAAGCCTTGAAAAAATAATGAATACAGCTGAACAGGTCTGGTCAATGAACTCTAAATTAAGATTCACAGTGTCTCATCACAAAGCACATTCAAAACAGCTTGTTCCACTTCATAGTTGTTAATCCACTTCAAGCTTTCCTTTCTCCTATCTCTTTCCAGCAGGTATGTTATATATTCTTGCTCAACCCATTCCAAGTAGTCCATCCCAAGCTATCTCCTACCCCTGAAGCATACCAGCCCCTGTACCAGAGTAGTCACACAACTATCAGGTCTACTAGCTTCAGTTAGCCTTGTTTTCCATGACCTGGTACAAAATTGTTGGAAGCTGTCTCAGCTAGTAGCTAGCACCACTTCTCGTAGTAGCAAATATCATAGTTCAACTCTTACATTGCAATAGACTGATCTGTGGCCTCCCAGATGCTGCTGTTCTCTAACTCCCATGAACCCCAATTAGCATGACCCAGTGAGGGTGCCTTCAGATGTGGGTAAAAACACACAGTTCTCCTGGGACTAACTCTGTTGGGGATACTATAAATGTCCACAGCAGTCCCAATGTCAAAAATCCCAAACATCAATATTACAGAAAATCCAGCACCAATGCTGGGGTTTCAGTTCCTTACCTCAGTCTGGCAGCTCTTTGCATTGCTGCTCTTGGTCAAAATAACTAGCTGCAAGTCAAAAGTTGAAAAGATACAAAGGGAAGTGAGCAGGCACTTAGCTGACATCTGGGCATTTTGACCAGGAACAGTAACATGAAGAATCACCAGGTGGAGGTAAGCAGCTCTCTGGCAGGGGCAATTTCAGGATTTAAAGAATATCCTGAAATTCCACCTTGCCATCTGGAGGTATTCTCAGCAAGAAAAGCAATTCTTTAACAACACTTAGATAAACTCCCAGCTATTGCCTCCCCTAATTTACTGATGAACTTTGCTGAACTTGACTGTATGCATTGTTTCCCTTTGTATTATTATGATGAAGTCATAGCATTAAAAGATCACCTTTTTCCTATGTATCATGATCTGAAAAAAACTGAAAAAATGCTGGGCAAGAGCTAGTGGTAGAAATGCATGAAACTGAAGGAGTGGGCAGCAATACAAACAAGTTTTAATCCACTACAGATGAGCATATAGTTTAGTGTGATCATACATGCTCTACTAGAGCTGTGCAAAATTCAATGTGTTTAAAAATTTGATTAAATAGTGTTTGCAGATATTCGCATGGAAACAAGCATGCTGTTTGCATAACCAAAAATTCATCAAATCAGTCTCCTGCTGCGAACACAAACAATCGAATTGAACATTTGCATTTCACCATGTTTTTGTCCATGAAAATGACTTTTTCAATGGAAAAAAAAATATTTTCAAAACAGTGTCGAATTGAATGCAAACAACCTTTTTTTATTAAACGGTTCAACAATGAAATGAACAAGCAAGAGTTTACTTTGACAGTGAAACAAACACACAAATGTCATGCATGTACCAGCCAATACTTTGCCCCTTCTCCGCCGCCCCATTACACTTTGCCAGTCATCTTGAAGATGTGGAAGGACATTTTCTTTTTACTTGTTTTGAAAATTTATGTTTCAAAAATGAGGTAAGGGAAGCACAGAATCTTAGGTGCTGTTCTACTACAACTCCCCAAATTTCTTGCCACTGGTCTTCTGGCTAGGTCCAATATAGCAGTCATTTTTCAGGAACAACTGGAGGGCCACAGATGAGTCATCTTCTTTAAGGACTTGAAAACAGGGCAATTGCATCAGAAGAGGTGGAGATGGATATAATTTTCTCCATTAGTACATGTTCAGAAAGAAAACTCCACAAGGTTTTTAACTAAGCATTTCCCCTTCAACAGTTCTATACTGCAAAATGTGTTGTCAGAAAGACTTTTGAAAGCCATGTACACATTAGGTTTTATTATGGGATAATTGTGAAGTATATAGAAGGGATTTCTATCACTTCTTGTCTTTTGCAACACCCAGATAACTGTTTAAATTGCACCACCGAGCACAAGGCGAGAAAGCTATTACGTTAGAACTAATTGCCCTGTCGTGCTTATTGATATTGGGTAGCAAGTTTGGGTATTACTTTGGAAACAGTCCAATTTGGAAAAATAGATCCCCAGTTATTAGTTATGCCACTCATTTTGTTCCTTTTTATTCCAGTGCAACCCCACCCACCTCCAGTACCAGAATACAATTTTTAAAAAGGACAAACCGGGTAAGGGAGACAATCTGAAGAAGTAATGGACAAGTCTGCCCTCTACTGACATTTACTGTATTTTTGAACTTTTTTGTCTTAACATTTCACTGGAGGCATATGGATTTTATAAGTATATGGAAGTAGCCAAACTATATCTGAAGAACAGCACATCCCTAGCTTGTAGTTAATGTTTTTATTGACAAAAGTTTTGAAATTAGACCTTAAACAAGATATACAAATAGAAACAGCACAAGATTTTTATATCCTGTTGCTAATTATTTAAAATTAGTATAGTTTGGAGCTGATCAAGATGAGCATACATTAGAATACAGCCCAAACCAGTAAGGCACTATAACTAGCATGATTAAGGTCTAGAAGTCAGCATAAAATAAGGGGCTCTGTGTTTGGGGGGAGGGGAGAGATAACAATGTTATACATTGAACCTGTATAAATGTATACAAGTTCAGTCTGGATCAGACAGTGCCAGAGACCATTTACAGCAATGGATCTTTGTGATCAGATCAAAGTCCCATTTGAGGGGATTGGAAAGAAGGGATTGAAACTTACACCATAATGAGTGGTCCCTCTCATGGGTCTGCTGGTTCAAATCTTCAGTGATGCCTGTTATTTCCTGTCTGAAGCCTTTTGTTGTTGTTAAAAGTTGTTTCGTTCCTTGACTTAATTTTGTCAAGCTGTTGCAGAAAGGCAAGTCTTAAAACTGTCAAGGTTTACATTTTAGACAACAGCAGCTCCAAAACTGGAATAATTTGGGTGCCCAAATTGAATAACTGATTGGATTAACATGCGACTTAGAAAACTTCAGTGTTGCCCATTTTCCTTATTCATTGCCAATGGCATTCCAAAGCCCACTCCATCCTCAGCTTTCATGCTTCCACAGGGTCAGTTTCATCCTTGGGCATATCCTGGGGTCCACTACATCCCTCCTTCAACAACAGCTGAACTTCATGTACTCTGGGTGTATCTGGTTTCTGAGAGCTGCAGGTTGTCTATATTGTTGAATTTGCTCCAGAGAAGAAATCTGAACTTCTGCTCCTTAGGCTTACCACAATTTGATCTTCCCAAGTACCATGGTCCCCTTAAAGCAGTGGTTCTCAACCTGGGGGTCGGGACCCCTTTGGGGGTCGATCTACCCTTTCAAAGGGGTTGCAGCTAGTCTCCCGCTGCCCTTCCCTCCCACCTCCTAGCTGCTCCTCCCCCATGGTTGGGGGTCTCCACAACATGAGGAACTCCATTAAGGGGTTGCAGCATTAGGAAGGTTGAGAACCACTGCCCTAAAGACTAGCAGAATAAATTTGCAGTTGTAGGGGAAATCCACAGCTTAACTGCTGCAAAGTGATGTCCCACTGTCCAGACTACAGCAGCCTCCCCGTAGGTTCCTTATTGGAAGCTGTGAGAGTTTGCATTGCTGCAAGAGTCATTTGGGATGAGGCAGCCAATCAGAATTGAGCTGCCCTCCCAGATCTCATTGGCTATTCTCACCATCCTGTCCAGACTGGCGGGAAGATTTGAATTTTCTTAAAACTGCGCAGGGAACAATGTTATATCAGCATTAAGTAAATTATTCACAGTAGCATCACTATAATGCAATGCCACTATGAAGTATCGCCCATCGTGTGTAATGGCTTGATCTTGGCTGCACATTCTGATGCACAGTATTAAGAAGTCTGGACACACCCATGATCACTTGAGGCAAAGGCTAAACATGGGTCTGGACTTATTTGATATCTTGTATGAACTCCTGAAGGTGAGCAAGACTGATGAATGTCTTGGTTTCTAGAATCCTATATCTCATTTCACTGGTAATGAAAGGCAAGAGGTTAGCTAGAGCATTGGTGCTTCTACCTTCCTTTAAGCCTGACACTTAAAGCTCTGCAATCTTCCCACTAGCTTGTGTGAATGCACTTGAGTGCTTTACTACTTTCATTCACCACTGAGAAGACCAAGTCCTAAGCAAGGGAAGACACTGAAAAAGGTATAATTCCCTCTATACTAACTAGCTCTCCCCACTTCACTTTCGATTTGCACTAAGCAATCCTGCATTGAAAAAGGAAGGTTCATGAGGTTACTTTAATTCATTTCAGGAGCACAATAAAAATTGCATATAGGGTTCAGCAACTGATGATTCAAAACTAGGAATCATGGGCAAGAGTTCATTTTATTGAGGGGCTCTGAAACATAGGTTCACATCTCCGCAGCTGTGAAAGCTTGCTGAAGCAAGCTTTATCTTTCACGTATTGTGCTTTACCAAAGCTTTCTGTCTCACTTCTTTGTTCCCAGTTCCAAGTCCCCAAAGCTGTTCCAGTAGGATACCATTGTCAATGGTATCAAAAGCCGCTGACAGATCAAGGAGAACCACAGCCCCTATCCTTCTCCCAGTAAAGGTCATCCATTAGGCCAACTAAGGCAGTATCAGTGCCAAACCCGTACCTGAACCCAGATTGAAATGGGTCTAGATAATCCATTTCATCCAAAATGCCTGCAGTTGTATAGCCACCACCTTCTCCAAGACCTTGCCCAAAAAGGGGATATTGGCTACCAGGCAATACTTGTCCAATACATCTGGATTCAGTGAGGTGTTCTTAAGGAGGGAGTGTACCACAGCTTCCTTAAGAGCTTCCGGCACCTCCCTCTCCTGCAAAGAGGTATTTGTCACTTCCTGGATCCATCCAGCCATACCCATTCAGCTAGTTATTAGCCACAAGGGGCAAGAATCTGGAGACAGGTAATTGGCCAAACCTCTGCAAGCAGCTTGTCCATTTCCCCAAACCACAACAATTGAAACTGATCCAAGATAATTGGACCAGACGGAGCTCTGGACACCTTCATCAAACTACTTCCAATTCTGGAATCCAATTCTATGCGAATCTGAGCAACTTTGTCCTGAAAGTTCCTTGCAAATTTATTGAAGCAGCTTTCCAGAGGTGACATGGGCACATCTCTATATAGCCTGATGACAGAGCCTTTTAACCATCCGGAACAACTCTGCTGGCTGGCCACTTAAGGATGCAATGGAAGTGGAGAAATGAACCTTCTTCACCATCACCACCACATGGTAGGCACAATAATGTGTTCTTACCAGTGTTCAATCAGGTTCACATCAGGATTCTCTCCACTTGCACTCTAGCCATCAGCGGTCCTGCTTCATTACATGCAACTCCCTGGTAAACCAGGGTGCCATGTGAACTCGGCAGGCGTGCCAATGGCGCTTGGGAGTGATCATGTTAATAGCTCTCCTCACCTCATTATTCCATAGTGAGACCAGAGCATTGACAAGAGCACCAGCCCTATCAACCTGAAATCCCCCCAGAGCCATTAGGAATCTGTCAGATTCCATAAGCCTCCAAGGGCAGACCATCTTAATGGGTCCTCCTTTTCTAATGTGCTTTTATAAACTTTAGCAAAGGAACTTTTTACTGAGATCAGCCAAGTGTTTTCCCCTCACTTAAGATCAGTTCCAATCAAGCCTAATCAGAAGTCCTTAAAAATCCCACATGAGGGAATGCTGCTGAAACATATGTCTAGAGCAGATCCAGTTAAAAAAAATATTCTGTACAAATGGCAGTTCATAAAAATAAAGTTTTTTTAAAAAAAAATTAAAAACCCTTTTGTAGTATACACATGTAGCACATATATTAATCATTATATAAATCTGTTTGTGCTGGCTAAGTAATAGGACCATGCTATGAATCCAAATGTGTCCCTCTAGTCCCAATAGAACCCAACCCTTGAGGAGCTTACATCAAGGTATCTTGCAAGTCTCTGGCCCACGTTTAGTGAAGGGGTCTTGAGGCAGGAAGACAGCCCTTTCAGCTGCAGCCTCTGCATCACAGAATGTGGTGACACCAGGGCTACAGGAAATAACATAATTACCACTGTCAAAGAAGCAACATAAGATCCACTTTTTCAATTTGGCCTACTTCAATTTAGTGTTGCCTCCTTATTATTGTTCTTTTTAAATTTTTTGCTTGTGTGGTGGGGCTTGTTCTTTTTGATATTTACAGATTCTTGTTAGTCTTGAGATTTGTGAGGTAGATGGAACACAAATACAGAGATAAATTAATATAATCAGCACTGAGCTCTGGATTTCTATTACCTGGAAGAAAGGTAAAATAAAATTGTTGAGAGTTCCAGGTTTCATTAATAACACCAGTATCTATTTGTCATGTATTTCTGAGTGCAATAATCCATTAAATCATATGCATTCTGTTCACTTTGTTCTGTATTACATGAATATATGCACTGATATATGAACATAAGAGCATAAGAGAAGCTCTGCTGGGTCAGGCCAGAGTCTGTCTAGCCCAGAATCCTGTCTCACACAGTGGCCTACTCATTGCTTGTGGGCTTCAAGCAGAAGACAAAGGCAAAGCCTTCACTTGCTCTCAATTTCCTGCAAATGCCCCTGGAGAGCATCCTGCCTGTCTCTCCAACTAGGAGGGCAATGCTAGGCATCCATTCTAGTAGCCACTGATCCACCCATCCTCCATAAATTTATCTAATCCTTTCTTAAAGCCGTTCCAACTGGTTGGATTTACTGCACTTCTGAGGGAGCTGCAAAAGGCAAAGCAGCATGTATGTGTAAATTACCTTTCTGTAGTTTGGCATGGTCAGTTTTGTAAATGCTTTTCATCTGTCAGAGAAATAATTTATTTAAATGCCAGGCAGACTTTTTAAGGAAAATAATTCCAGTACTATCACAAAGAATCTTTCTGGGGTCATTTTTGAAGGTAGTTTGAAAGACATCTGAGAAAATATTTGCAATACACAACATGATTCATCTGGAGTTGACATCCCTCTACACATCCACTTGGCATCTTGTAGAAGCAGCTAAAAAACGAAAGCAGTGGGTAATTAGTTTCCCTCTTTCCTCAGCTTCACTGATAAAAAGAGTGTCTTTTAAAGTGGCTGCCTATTTGAAGATGACTCTGATTTTGAAGTCAGAGCCAGCAGTATTAAAAAATGTGACATGTGAATAATTGTAACACCTTCCCCTACCTATTCTCAAAACAGAAAAAAACTGCTTCAGTTGCCAAGCATACTGAGAATCACACACTGCAAATGTAACCTTTATCATAACTTGCCAGTTTAAAACTAAGTTGTTCAAGGGATTGTCAGAAGTGTAAAGGCTGGCAAATGCCCTCTTGACAAGTTAGAATTGCACTCATCATGCCTCTGTCTGGGTAAAATAAGATGCAGTTGCCCAGCTACGAGCTGTCACTAAGGCTTGCTGTTCTAGGCCTCTCCAAGGCACTATGACTCACTGTTCCCATGACAACCGAGGGAGCAACAGGGGTCCCTTCCAGACTAGTGGATAAAAATCTGCAGTCATTAGTAAGTTTGCAGCTTACCTTGCTGCAAAGTCATGACACGTTGTCCCCACCCAAAACGGAGGTCTGCAGCTCCCTCCTTGGTGGCTGTGAGCCTTTGGTGGCGTGTGTGTTAAAGTGCACTTCACGTGGGGTCGGGCAATGAAAGGGAGCTGAGCTGGAGCTCTTGTTGGCTGTTTCTCACTGTCCTGTCAGGATGGTGGGAAACTCCAAAATTACCTGATACTGTGGAGCGAGTGTTGATTGTTCCACAGCAAGTAAATTTGCAGTAGCCGCGGCATAATGCACCACTGCTACACAGAAATCCCCCAGTCTGGACACACTTGCAAAAAGGAATTTGCTCAAGATCCCACACTCTCCCTTCTAAGTGCCTCATCTCCTCTCTTTGCTAGGGGACTCTAAGCCAAGAAAACTGTAGTGTGTTTTTTTTCATTCATAGACCAGAAATTATTCACCACAGCACCTCACAATCCACTGTCAAAAAAGAATTTGGTTCAGATGGTGACTATAGACTTAGGCTGCGGTCACACCTAAAATTTAATCCAGCTTCGGTCCACCTTCAGAGCGAGAGAACACATCAGCAAAATGACCAATAATTTTATTTCCACATTATCCATCCCAAAGGTGAATTTTCTGAATTATTTAACACAGAAAGAAACCAATTTGTCACTTTGCTGATGTATTCTCTCACCCTGGAAGTGGACTGAAGTGTAACCTTAAGTGTGACCACAGCCCCTATCTATGTTCAGATGAGGTTTTTAAAACTCGGCAGTAGTACATTCCCAGGACATGCAAGTCTTACAGTCACAGACACCTATTATCTGCACTTCATCAGGAGGGTGGAAAAAGAACAGGAACAGAGAAGTTCAAGAAAAAGTTAACTGATTGTTTTGAGAATTTTTGTTACAGTTATTGTTACAGAACTCAGTGAAATTGGCAACAGTATAGAATCAGATCTTCAATGTAGATAAATCTGAAGTAAATAACAAGTCTATAGCTTCGCAGAACACAGTTTCGTTATAACTTCCTTGCATGTTTGAATAATCTCGTTAAATATTAATGGTACTTAATGTTACTAGTTTTCAGGACTCGCTATCTAACTCCCCTCAGGTAAAATGTTTTCAAGAGCCCAATTCTCCCTGCCAATTCTCAGTGGGTTACTCCAGGACAAGAACCTCAAGCTCTGGCTGCAGAGTCTTATATAGCCTATGCTCAGGCTGCTGGCTTGCTCTGATTGGCTCTAGCAAGGGGGAGGGGGAGTTCCCTCCCTCTGAGCCACAGCTAGCCATGCCCTCAAGCCATCAACAGCTTTAAAAAAATGTGGCTAAACTATCTACTACAAACTTACCTTATAAACACAGTCATCACACTCTTGCACCCGAGGATACTCTTCCACGGATAGCGGGAGGGCTTCTTGTAGTGGGAAATTCAATTATCAGGAATATTAGAATCCTTAAGATCTTCAAGGCACCCCATAGCTACCCCTGCCCTGAGGCTTTAACTTTAGAACAACAATGCTAACAAATTACTAAGATCATCAGAAGACTTAAAAAAAAGCTGAATTGTTTTACTGTTTGATCTCCAGCCTCTCCTTGGAAATAGCTAATGGCAAACCGCTTCCATATCTCTACCAAGAAAACTGCATAGAGGTGCCCATGCAATTAGCCATGATTAGGTGGTACCCAACCACCAAACAACAACTTCAAATAGGCACTCTGGTGGTACAGTGGTTAAGACAGGGTGGTGTTTTCAGCAGTTTTTATACTGGTTAATTATTTATTTTATTGATGTCTAATGTTATTTATAAATATTGCGATCCACCATGGGGCCATTTGGTGAAGTGCAGAAAATGAAGGCGGAAAAAAGTGAAATGAAAAAAGGTGCTATAATTTAGGAGTCACTCTGTTCAGATCTCCACTTTGCCATGGACGCTCATTGGTCTTCTTAGTTCTGAGTACAAGGGTAAGAAAATAAACCCTGCAGCTCCTAAGGCAGTTGGATGGACCAGAAATCACCTTTCCTGCAGATGTTGCAGCCAACAAAATACTAAACATCATGTTCACATGCCTTTTGATTACACTGGTGAGGCAGAGAGGGAAACTCTGATGTTAGGCAACTAAGCGTCTAGGCCTCTTCAGTCTGGAGAGACGGCGTTTGAGAGGGGACCTGATTGAAGTATATGAAACTATGCAAGGTATAGAAAGGGTGGATAGAGAAAATTTCTTTTCTCTATTGCACAACACTAGAACCAGGGGGCACTCTATGAAGCTGATGGGTAGGAGAATAAGGACTGACAGGGGGAAGTATTTCTTCACCCAGAGGGTCATCGGCTTATGGAATGTGCTGCCGGAAGAGGTGGTGACAGCTACCAGTCTGGATGGCTTTAAGGTAGGGTTAGACAAATTTATGGATGACAGATGTATCAATGGCTACTAGAACGAATGCCTAGGTGCATCCTTCAGGCTGAGGGGGGGGGGAGGAACTGGGGCACTTCTAAGGCCATCTGCTGAGATGCCCGTGAGCATTTGGTGGGCCACTGTGTGCGACAGGATGCTGGACTAGATGGGCTGTGGCCTGATCCAGCAAAGCTTCTCTTATGTTCTTATGTTCTAAGCATCTTTATACCATCATGGCTTTTTCTACTGTCTTTTAGGTCAGTAGGATGCCAATAATTTTTTTTAATATTCCAGGGGTGATGCCACTTTAGAAGACACATTCCCTCTCTCACTCACACAGAAGGATAACTTCTTTCACAGACAGTGCCTGTAATGAAAGTTTGTGCCTGTATAAAACACCCACAATATATCTTCATGTTTTTATTCATATGCAAATGAATACAGATTAAAAATCAACATCCACAATTATTCAGAAAATTATCTGCAGAAAACTAAATACCCTTCTTACCTCCCTTTCCTTCTTGCTCCTTTCTACCCCCGTTTTCTATCTTTGGTTTTCAAACAGAAAATACAGTATTACGTAAATTACCACGCAAGGAACCATGCTTCAAGTAATTACATCTGAGCAAAAACATGGTGTTCATTGGCAACATACTCACATCACACATAAGATGGAGTTTGGTATAGAAAGTTGCGGTTACAAGTGGGACATCAAAAAATATTGTTAAGGACTGCAAGTTCCCTCTCTACTTTCCCATGTTGACCATATCAGTTCACACCGCCTCTTGAACTGTGGGTCACAGAACAAGCTACTCATTTCTGAAACCAATCTGTAAAGGGAATCAAACTAATGCATATTCATCTGCGGTTCTTTTGGCTCTCTATGGATAGAAAGCAATATTTGGCTTTTTCAACACCAGGTTTCATCTTTACCTAGGATCATCAGAACCACATTTATATTAGGTTCAAAAATGAACATCTGGAGCTGTGCAGAACCAGAGCCATCAAACAAAAGCAGCAATGGAGAGTAAAAATAGCAAATTACATTTAGTTTCACCAATGTGTGCTGCGAAAAATGTGTGGGTCACATAGTTCTTAATGTATGCAGGAATAAAATAAGACTTGTCTCTTATTAAAGATGCTCTTAGAGAAAAGAGACAACATTTGGCTTTTCCCAGCAGTCATCCCAACTGTTGTGACTTAAGCCAACAGAAGCGAATATCCATAAAACTGATGAGCACCAGAGCGGATAAGGCAAACTCTATTGTAGGCTATTGGTGAAACAGTTTCAGTAACTTCCTGTAGGACTGTACTGTATTAACCATTGCACACAGACTATTGGCTACGTTGTAGCAGACTCTCAATACCTTTTCATGCAGGACCGTCTCAAGCAAAATTAAATCTTTTTAAAAAGTTAATGTGGTTCTAGTTGAATAAATAAATGATACATATTACAAAATTTCTGAAAGCATATATTTGTATTTGATGGTCTCTTGCCAAATTTGTGCTTTTAAAGCATAATTAAGAACTGTATTTTTCACTGAAACAGTTTTGAAATCCATGTGCACTGAGAACTCTCTAACAATACTACGTAATTCATCCAGGAAGTCAGGTTATCCATTTTTTAAAAAAGCAGTTCTAGATCTCACCTCTTTGTCCTTGAAGAAATTTAGAACCTCCATAAATAGATCTGGTGACCTGGGAATGGTGGGGAGAGGAAGAATAAATTTTAACTAACAAACTCTTGACCACTGTTTATACTCTCCCTTATGCACTTTTCCTTCCACCATTAAAAACTAAAGAAGGTTGTACAACGGTCTCAGTAGGTGCAAAGTACGAGAACCAAGGCTGTAATTCACTTTCCTTCCCATTAGATGTCAATTTCAGTCATAAGAGTTCTATAAGATGCACAAAATCTGTCACCAAGCCAAAATCAATGTCCATCAACAAAGTTGAAGACTGGCACATCCTTCAAGCAACAGATGGTGGGTCTTGCTGAGCTCTCAGTTCTTGTCCAAGTCGACTCTGTTCAAGTTCACTTATTACAGACATGTATTTAAATTCATTTGGCTGGTGATTAAACAACTCCACTATATGGTATGTTTCTTCCCGATCCGTGGCATAAAAAAGCTGTACCTGGCTGGCCAAGCACTGAGCTTCAGTTACGTTCTGTGAAATTTAAACACATATGATGAAAGATGTCAGAATGATTCCAGGTTGACTTCAGTCCACACACAGACCAACATGAAAACTCTACAGAACACGAGAGGGGATTTTGAAATCACATATTCCTTTCTCTTACAGCATACTATTATTAATACATAAGATCATAAATGAACTCTGTAAGATCAGCCCACAGCCCATCTAGTCTAGTATGGTGTTTGACATAGTGGTCCACCATATGCTTCTGGCAATTCTCAAGCAGAAGACAAAGGCAAAATGTTCACCTGCTCTCAACTATCAGCAAATGGTCAGTCACTTCAATCTGGAAGTGGTATCCAGGTATCAATTCCAGTAGCCATTGTTAGATCTGTCCTCCATGAATTTATCTAATTGTTTCTTGACGTTATCCAGGCTGGTTGCTGTCTCCTTCTAGGAGTAAATTGTCTAGACAGATGACCCTCTGTGTAAAAAGATACTTCCCCTTGACAGATCCTAACTCTCAGCTTCGTAAATTACGCCTGGTTTTAATATTTTGTGATAAAGAAAAAAACAGTAATAATTGATGCTGTTCCTGTTACTCTCAACACCCAGAAATGTGTGAAAGAATAATTCTGAACATTAAATTGCAAATAAATAACTGTAGATTTTTGCTGGAAATGATTTTCTTTATTAGTCTTACTAGATCTTCAACAAGAATCTACAATCTCAGAGGAAGAGTTGTAATTTAAATATGAAATATTCTATATATTTTATCTTTTTATTGTTGTAACCCATCCTGGGACCTTCGGGAGAAAAGCAAGTCATTGTTTATTATGATGTAAATGAACTCAAGATAACTTGGGAAAGGATCCTATAAAGCTGAAGCTAATTTCTTTATCTCAGACGTAAAAGAAGTTTGTGAACATCATCATTCAGTTTATTATTAATATCATTTCTGGCAATGTAAGTATATAACTCTTTCCAAGAGCTTTCAGCTGGGAACCTCACAATTTCACCCATATATTTAAGCATCTTTTGTCTAAAGATATCAAATCTGAACTGATCCACTATGTAGTAATACTGGGTTTCAAGTTTACATTTGTCCACTGCTTTCCATGAAATGGCTATTGTTGACAGTACAGCCTTCAACAATTGTTCCAACATATATCTTTTTACCTTCTATATTTTGCCCTCTATATAATTGCAATAGTGCCATTTCTTCTAGTTTTCCTTTCTAACGTCTGAAGAAGGAGGCTTTGCTGCTTCTCAAAATAATAAGCTGGTTGAACTTATTCCATAGACACATTTGGTACTATTTACAGCAAATAGGAGAGAACTGCCCCTTTCTACTCACCAAAAACCTATGATCTATCTCTGCTGTCATCAATACAATATCCTTTTCCTCCCGAAGCTCAGGATAATGATACAAGACCAACTGAGTAGACGCAGCATCACCTTGGGTCTGAATGAAATTAAATGTACAATTAAGACTGAATACTCAATGTGATCCTGGAAGTTTACATTTTTTTTATTTTAAGCTACCTATTTCAAGAGGTATGTCAATTCCTGTTTACTGAAAAATGGCAGGCCCCAAAGAATCCATTTAGGAAGAAATAAAATATAAATAGTGAGAATGCAAGTACTGTATTTTCTGGCGTATAACACTACTTTTTAACCCAGGAAAATCTTCTCAGAAGTCGGGGGTCGTCTTATACGCCGGGTGTTGTCTTCTTATACAGCGAGTATATCCCAAACTCTATATTTTAACTGGAAAGTTGGGGGTCGTCTTATACGCCCAGTCGTCTTATACGCCGGAAAATACGGGTATGTGAAAACTATGGAAGGAAGATCAGAATGTAAAATCTAATGTGAAAACTGCGCTACTTCATTTTACTACATTAGGTATTCCTGGAAGTTGATACACAGTACAACTTTCTTTAGATTCATATATAGTATCACAAGGAAGCCTGTTAAAACTCACATGCGACTGGCATGAACAGAAACAAACAAAGAACAAAGAGGAACTGAACCAAGAAGAAAGGCAGAAAAGAAAATAGGAAAAGTAGTCCAGGATGAGGGCAAAGAAGCAAAAAAAGGAAGTAGCTAATGACATTCATTGAAAAGATGAGGAAGGGGTTAAGCACTAGGAAGAATAGTAGATTTAGCCAGGGGAGATGGGAGAGTGTGTATTTAAATAAATCTCTTTAATCTTCAGTTCAAAAGAACAAATGCCCCATACAGTCTTCTCTGAGGCAGAACATAGTCCTGGAGTTCTAGTGGCTAATTTTAATTCTTTCTCTCTTATCTCTTCTACCTCCTCCTGGCACTGTTTTTAAAATGTGACGTGTGACAGGCACTCAGTGGTTATTAGGGGGTTCCCTGGATCTGGAATGTAAGTACAGGTGAAGAAAACTCAGAAAATGCTGAAAGGAACAATGAACCGGAGAGCTTAAGCAAAAGAGCTGGTGGGAGAAAAGTTCTGACAGCAAGTGAAATTTCTCTAAATGAGATTTTGAGAGGAAGCTGCAAGAGCACCATTTACAGCAAGGGCAGGCTGCTGAGGACAGTAACTATTATTAATGCATTTGTGTGCATGGCTCTAAGAAGTTCAGATGACTGTATCTCAGCTTATTAAGCTAAAAGATTAATGAATTCTGTGGCAATTCACAAAGACTATAGGCAAAACAGGAAGCCTTTCGTAACCAAGTTTCCTTTTTATATGAAGCAGGAAATTATGATTAACTACTACAGGACATAGCAGGAATCTGTTAATTTTAAAAGAGGTGGGGGCCAAACTGGTTATTTTTAGAACCGATTCATAACAAACATAGAGAATTCACAGAGTTCAGTACCATTCTGGTTCTCCTAAAAGTTGAGGGGCTTCATTTCCAGCTGGTAGGTTTGATCCTCCTGTCATGTTCCTGGCCTGTTTTTCATCACATGTGTTTTTCATATTCTCTGATCACACCTGCAGCCTCTGTTCCTTTTTCCTCAGACATGTACCCTATTCTGATTGTGACCATAGCCTGCTAAAGCTGCCTGGAAGATGGGGCAGAGTAAGGTAAGGAGGTCACAGGTGTGATGTGGGGAGGTTGTGGATGCAATATAGAGGATGGAACACAACTATGTCTGTGTGAGAAATGAAAGGGGATTAGCTAAGGATGCAATTGTGGGTGGCATCACACACAAGGAAAGACAAGGGGAGCCCAGGATTGCCATGGGTTGGTTCACGGATAACAAATGTGGTTCAGATTCATAAATGGACCATCTGTGACTAGTTTGCATTTAATACAAGGTGAACCAGCAATTTTCAAACACATTCCTACTTCAAAGCACTTCGACATGCAAACTTGTTATGAAGCAGTTAACCAGTGCAACCTTTTCCACTTGTTTAATCCCATTACAAAAAAGAACAAAGAGGCCATTGGCTGAATAATCCAGCATGTGTTTCTAGTAGGATTAATATGGTAGCATTCCAAGAAAGAGAAAATTATCTGTTGAGAATATGAAGAAATACTAGAGTTTGTTTTGGAGGGCTCACTACCTCCATCAAAACAAGCAGCAACGACCCAATTTGTTATTGAAAAACATTTTTTCTCCACCTTTATCTCTTTCTTGATTGTATTATTATGGCTGCTTCATAAACTTACTCCTGACAAGGGAACCTGTTCCCTTGCAGAACTCCAGTTTCTGTTAATCAGGACAGTAAACAGTCTTGGATGACTGAAGTTGTACTCATTCAGAAGATTATAGGCTTCTCATTCAATTCAAAAAAATTCAATATTGATAAAGCGCTCTTTAAAGTCTGATTCCATGTGATAAAATTAATTTAATTTAATTTAATAGAATAATTTAAAAGATACACAGTGATCAAACATCATATTCAGGCTACCTACCTGAATGTTTATCAATGAAGTAAAATGGAGTTCTGGTCCTGACCACTGTCCCACAAAAAACTCATAGCCCTGCTTCCTTGGCAGTGCATACAGAAACTGGCAGGGTAAGAGAGATAAAAGAACAGTTTATTTAATCCCAATCAAGATGAAAACAAAACAAAGATTTTAGGAAGAAAAATATGCAGCCAAGATAACTAAAACAGAACACTTTGTGTGACTTCAAAAAGCAGTTTAGAGCTATAAATAACTAGGATTCAGTGCCTTTTCACACTTAACCTTGAGCTGTTCCAGGAAGGGGTTTAGAGGCCTTAACCTTCTGCTGGACTACTCTGTCCACATTGGATAGAGTGTAGCCTGGTCTAGGCAGCCAAAATGAGGCCAGTAAAACAGAAGCTCTCCTGGAGCTTCAAAGCCAGGAACTTTCATCCCTGGCCACTGAAACCTTTGCAGCTGACTCTAAAGTTCATGTGAACTTCAGAGCAGCTCAGGATGGGCTTGGAACAGGCTGTCCAGGTGCAGATGGCCTTGTTCCTGGACAACTGGAACATCCCAGTTGGGAAGCATCCAGCTGGAAACCATAACTTCTGGCTTCCATCCTGTACAATATACCTGTTAACCATATAACTGTGAGGTACTACAGAAGATGTATTCAAATGCTGCTGACCTCTCCACAGCATTACTATTAACTATATGAAATTGGTCAAAGTTTAGATCCCACAATGAATTTCATGGCCCAACAGCAATTAAAATTCAGTTCATCTTGTTCCATAATTGGCATTTCATACTGGCAAATCAGCATAGGAGAAGAATGGTGTGTTGGATGAATAACTCAATAGTTCCAACTTTCTTACTGCATACAATACCGATATGAAACAAGGAAAAGTCATCCTTAGTTTTGTCTCGGGTTTACTTAATTCATATTATGATAACAGTTTATTATCTGAATCTTTTTCAATTACACAGTTTCTAGACGGTATAAAAAATTAACTAGTTTCTAAGCCTCCTGCCAAATACATGGCATATGTAAACTCTAATGTGGTATCAGTTTTTATGGCACCAGACCTTTAAAGAGAGGATGAGGATAACCAGTCTCTTCTTGTGCATTTTGCCACTCATTATCTACCAAACCCAAAATGTCAAGCCCTTAGAGGAAAATGATATACCCCACTTCTCTGCAATTTGCTCTACCAGCACACTACATTAGCTGTCATATATTTTAAACTATCTAGAACTGAAGTCCCAATCTAATATTAAAATGTAAGAACATAAAAGGAGCCCTGCTGGATCAGGCTGCAGCCTATCTTGTCCAGCACCCTGTCTCACAGAGTGGCCCACCAATTGCTTTTGGGCAAAGTACTGCAGACACTGGAGAAAGAAGGCAAACTAGTTATCAAGCAGTGATGCTAATTCATACAGCATTAAAATGTCTCTGGAGAAGTTCAGACCATTATTTTGCCTCTCTTAACTGTTGCCTAGAAACAGACGTTATGAAGTTGCTAAGTTTTGCTGGGGCAAAGTTCACCTCTTCTTGGTAAATTTCTAGGCAAAATCAAGTGTGCATGAACCTGTTACAGAGAAGTATGTTAATGGCTGTTCTCTGTCTGCTTTTTTATGGCCAAACTAGAACAGAATTTGAACTTCAAACTATCAATAAATCAAGATTATAAGAAACATAGTAATGCAATAAGCTCTGTTTGCACCAGACTTACACACGGGCAGGCTTGAATCCGCTTCCACATCAAATCAAATATATTTCCCTTTAACAATGAGAAAGGAAAAAGGTTTAAGCAGCTGTCACTACCAAAAAAGAAATGTTAGAATATTGTGGTTTACATGTATTAATCTCAAACAATTACACTAGTTTGATCTCGCGGTTAGGGAGCCAGACTCCTATCTGGGAATACCAGGTTCAATTTCACGCTCCTCCATGAAGCCAGCTGGGTGACCTTGGGCTAGTCACAGCTCTCTTCCAAGCTTTCACAGCCCCAACTACCTCACAGGGTGTCTGTTGTGGGGAGCAGAAAGCTTTATCAGCCACTTTGAGTCCCCTTAAATGGGTGAGAAAAGCCAACTCTTCTTTTTACTTTTCCAATCATTCAACAGGTAAACAGTTACATTTTCACCATTTAAACAACAGGGACCAGTGGCTAATTTGCACTTGGCTTCTTAGTACACGCTGGGGTAGTTTCTTGTAAGGAGCCTCTCCACTTGCAGGAGGCATTATCAACCTAGAAACATCTCCTGCCTCCCCAGAAGCTACCCCAGTGTCTACTAGTGATGGTGCACAAAATTGTGCACCACACATATCCCAAAGCTGACCCAAAGCTTACCTTTGCTGGCAAACTGCAGGACCATCTGCACCTCTTCTGGCTGCTGGGGGTCAGCTGATGTACTATGCAAGCACTCTTGCAAGTCAGGGGAGCCCACACATGACTGCACATGCGTGACGTGTCGCTGTCATCCTGGTGATGGTGCCAGCATATGTGCAGTTGCACCAGCCGCCACAAAGTGGCGCAGGAACATGCAGCTGGATGCAGGTCAGTGTCTGGGCGCATGGAGGTTGGTTCAGCATGCACTTGCGTCCACAAGTGCAAATGCTAGTACATACAAGTGGCAATGCACTTTTCTCGTCCTGTGGACGGGAAGCAAAGTGCCGAAAGGCCCCAGGATTCCGTAAAAATACCCCTATAATTCCTGAGCTACTACTAAGGCAGCTCCATTTGTATAAAATTTATTATCAGTCCAGAAAAGACCTAAAAACATTTGCAGACAAACAATACTACAGTACTTCACATCCTAAACCAAGAGTGCTTAATGCAAGGACACAGAATTGAAAATTGAAAATCTGAAGGTTTTTATTTATGTTTTGGCAAGGCAGTAGGGTGCAGGAATAGGATGCAGTGTTACTAATAAGTTTCTCTTCCATTTAAATCTAACATAAAGCTCCAGAGGTAGGGGTGTCTCTCTAGCCATTTTATCTTTAGCATTATAAATATCAAAAGCATGTGTGAGAATACTAGGAGGAAGGGGAGAAACAAGACATGCAAATATTTAATGTCTCTTCCTAAAACCCTTCCGTGTATAAAAGTCCCAAGTACCAACATCCCCTGTAGAATATGGTTGGTAAAATGCAGTTCCTCTTATGTAGCATATTTTTAACAGTATAGTCTTGCTTCCAGACAGTTATCCAGGAAACTTTTACATTAAATCTCCCCTCTGCAAGGCCGCAGTCTTAATATTGGATGATTGACTCAACACTGTTAAACTTGGCCTTCATAGTTCCCTTCACTCCCAATTTTCCATATGTGCCAATTACCTGAGTAACAGTTTTGAGTACGGCAGTTTATGAGATCCAAACTATAGCACTGTACAAAGGACGATAGGCTCAAATGCACAACAAACTCCTGCCTTTTGATTAAAACACTGTGTGTCTAACTGAAGAACCTAATCTATATACAGGAGTGGCTCTAGTTCAGTAGCAGAGCAACTACTGTGATGGTTGCAAATTCAACTCTGGCATCTCCCAGAAGACCATAACGGCAAACTATATTGGCTTCAAAAGAAAGCTGCATGGATGCTCCCATGACTAAGTCAGCTCAAACTGGACAGTAGCTAGTAACCAAAACTATTCATGCCTAAATACAGAGCTGTCTATCATATGGGTCATTCCGACTTTAACATCAGCACTAGAAAAACAACTTAATTGCAACTCATCCTTTGGGTATAGGGTAGCATAGAAATATAAATAAATATTTCTTTAAAAAAAACCTTAAAATGATTCTGCACTGGCCGGTATACCAGGCTAACAAGCATACTAGGAGGCTTCCTTCTGCAAGCTGAAGGAGGGAGGCTCCCAGCACACTTACTGGTCCAGTATACCAGCCAGTGCAGAATTGCCCCTAGAGTCTAATCATATGTTGCTGCATTTCGAGTTATATGCTTCCTCTTTCTTTTATCCACTAGCAGCTTTTAACTACTAACAGCAAAAGGAAACTTCCTCTATGTATCATTACATTCAGTTTTTGATGTTAATTCTACTATTCTATAACTGACTATACTTACAGGAATAACTGCATAAACCGTGTCTTCCAGAGAAAAATATTGCTTCCATATCTGAAAAAAGAAAAAGCTGCAATCACTTCATAATCAGTATTAGTAAAGCAATTACAAATGCATGGAGAGTTATACTGTATTAGTTACGGGTACCATATATCACTCTGCATAAAGAATTATTCAGATTCACCCCTTATTGATGCATGGATTAACATTATGGGTTTCCATATGCTTAGAATAATTGAGGATCATTTCACACACTATTTAATTTATCTAATGAATATTCACACTGTCCTTTAAGGGCTCCATACAATTTAAAATTAAAAAAAATGCAGTGAAAAACTTGAAGAACAGAAGTAGGACAGCACAGAGGCAAATCAGAATGGCAATAGTTGATGTTTTAGAAGCCCCAAGAAAACAAAAATATCTTTGCTGATATCAATTAGACTTCAAAAGAACACAAACTGTACTTCTTAAAGTTATACCACAGAGGGAGTCTTTGTTGTATTAAATCTAGGGCCTGTTTGCCCTGTTGTGACAACCAGGATGGCGCAGCATGCTCTGGGATGGAGCATCCGCACACCTCAGTGCCATTTTTGTCCCAGAGTGGGCCACAGCATGTGCAGCGGTCTAATTATGCAGAGGTAAAAACTGCTCCATAGCCCAAGCAAGGACAACACGGGCACTCTTGGTACACCCCTGAACACAGCATTCACATTACTTCCATATGCAAATACAGCATGGGGGTGGGGCATCATGGCTGCACAGTTGCATGCTGCATTACAGCTGCCATAACAATGGTAATGCAGATGGTCTTGGATGAGACCATCTGCACTTCGAGAGCCTCCAGTAAGTTCAGGGAGGTGCTGGTGTTCACAGTGAAAATGCTGGCCACCATCCCTGAACTTAACTGCTGTGGGATATTACCTCATGGCAGTTAAGTGCAAAAAACACAATAGTTTGCTCCCAACTCCCTAGAGACTGCAGGGATACCCAGGGGCTCCTCAGAGACTGGACGGCCATCTGTTTGAGATGGTTTAGGAGATCCTGCCTTGAGCAGGGGGTTGGACTCGATGACCCAGGAGGTCCCCTCCAACTCTACCATTCTATGATTCTATGATTCTATGAAAACTTCAATCCAGAGGCAGGTTTACTGTTACTGCTTTCCATGTGTAAATAACCCTGCTTAGTTAAAGAAAAAGAAAGCATTACTTTATTATCATAACTGAAACACAGTGCAAGTATTCTGAGATTTTCCGTTGAAGCACTCTAATATATTTTTAAATTTATATCCTGTCCAGTATATAGCTGGAAAGAATAGATGCCTCCTTAGCCAATAACCTGGGTAAAGACAGATGTCTTTAGAAACCTCCTGGAGATATAAAAGGGTGGGAACTTTACATTACTCCACAATGTAGACTGGGGGCCATCACACAAACACCCACTCCTTTAGCTTCTGATGGTATTCGTGCTGTCAAGAGTGGCACTTGCGATAGGAAGCTCTGTTTTCTTCATTCCAGCAAAGTATCATCAAACAAAAGATGAAAAGGTGTGACTCCAAGATTATTAAGATTATGATAGTTTGGTCACAAAGCCTTTCAAAAGTCTTACACAAAATAAAACTTTTCCCCCCAGTAAAGTTACAAAAACCATAAAGAATGGATGCCTTTCATTTCAGCTTTGGTTACCTGTGCTATTTGTTCTGCATTCTTCTTTTTCATCATCTCAACATTAAGAATAGAATCAAGCGTCTGAAAAAAAGATCATAAGAAACTTTGAGTGCTAGAAAATCACTGTAGAGGGAGAAATCAAACAAAAGAAAACAAACAAACAAAAATTACCAAAGATGTGTTTACATTTAGGAAGTTTGATATGCACAAGTGCATTATTACAAATACATTATTGCATATTAACCAAACATTCTCTGAAAGAACAAACACAGCAAGCTCCGCATAAGGCTGCTGTCAGACCAATAGGCAACAAAGGCTTGTATGTGTGTGTGTGTGGGGGGGGGGGTGATACAGCAGATGGAACACAATAGTTCAGGGAAGGTAGTTTAGACTAAGCACTTTCTTACATTTGCTTTTCAAAGTAAGTTCCAAGAAAAACAAATCCTTCTATCAGGTTGGAGTAATGCACAGCAGAACAACCATGGCTACTAAACCCTAGCTGCACTTCTGCTAACCAGAACAGAAAGTGGGGAGCACTTGAAACTATTATGACTTTTTCCTCATCAGTTTCCAAAGTCCCCATCCACTGTTTCCTACAAGGAGGGAAACAATTAAGGGCAGTGTTTATTTTTTTAAAGCAGGCTGATATGCCTTCATAAACTAGCAGCATCTCACAGGGCAGAAAGGGAGGAGCTGATGCTTGAACACGAGCCTCACTTTTGAATTTCCCAAAAGGCAATTTAACTTGCAGTGGATAAAACACAATTCAAATAATTAAAAAATGAGGCTTCAAACAGATGCTGAAATTCAGTGTATCGTTAGATCACATCAGTATGCGGAAGGTACAGAGCCTGATGTTAGGGAAAGATTATATATTTTTGCTAGATCAGGAATTTCACATTTGAGTTCTTTAAGAACTCTTCAATACCATCTGGTCCTGGTGATTTGTTAAAATTTAGTTTATCAAGATATGCAAGGAACTCTTTCTTGGTTACCTGTCTCTATGCATGAAGCCATTTTTCACATTCAATTTGTATTGAATTGAATGTAGAAATACTCAGCTTCAGCCAAATCCCACCCCCACAAATGTATACGAATATTCTAATGAATGTTCATGTATAAAACGAATACGACCTCCCCACACCCATCCATTCCCACCACCCACCACTTACTTGTCCTCCTTGCCACCACTGCCCCCACACCTTCTTCTAAAGCACTTCCGGGTCTACTCACGCAGACCGGAAGTGCCTTTTCTGTGTTCCAGAAGGCCTCTTTTGCCCACTGGAGAGTGCAGAAAGAGAACGAGATGCTAGCAAAACGCACCGCAAAAGGTAAGGGGGCGCATGGGAGGCGGATGGAGCCACTTCGCTAGCGTCTGGGGCCTCTTTCTGTGCGGTCTGGTGGGCAAACTAGGGAACACGGGAAAGGCCTTCTGGTTCTGGGGTCACCTGATCCATGGGCCCCCTTACCTTTTGGGGCACATTCTGCAGGTGTCTGGGGCCTCTTTCCGTGCTTTCCAGAAGACAAAATAGGCCTTCTGGAGCATAGAAAAGGCACTTCTGGGGTCCTTTTCTATGCTCCAGAAGGCCTATTTTGTCTTCTGGAAAGCACGGAAAGAGGCCCCAGACACCTGCAGAATGTGCCCCAAAAGGTAAGGGGGCCCATGGGAGGCCACAGGGGTGGGACAGGAGGCCACTGGAGGCGGAAGGCTGCAGGGTGGAAGGCCGCGGGAGGGGGAAGACCCAGGGTCTCTCCAGTATCTGCCAATGCTTCAAGCAAAGTTTCTGCAGATACCAGATGATCCGATTCACGGATGAATAGGTCCCTGTGAATAGGGTCTTATTCAATTCGGCCATGAATCTACGGATTTGTACCTATTCATACCAATTCCAAACAGCACAAATAATCATGGACATCCCTACTATCCAGTTTAATTCTTCTGAAAAGACAGGCTTATCTACTGGCATGTGCCCTCTGTTTTCCTCTGTGAATATGAAAGCAAAGAATTCATTTAGTCTCACTGCAATCTCCGTGTCTTCTTTAATTATCACTTTCTGTCCTTTTAATCTATGGTCCAACTGCTTTCCTGGTTGAATTCCTACTTCTGATATACATATAGAAGTTGTTGTTATTTCTTTTTATGTTTTTAGCAATGTACTCCTCAAAATCTTTCTTAGCTTTCCTGATTGCCACCTTGCATTTGTGTTGCCAATGTCTATGTTCCCTCCTGTTCTTCTCATTCCGACAAGCCTTCCATTTTATAAACAAACCCTTCTTGTTTTTAATGAATTCATCTACTGCACTTGTGGGCCACATTGGCATCTTCTTCCAGTCTCCAGGCATTTTGGAGTGATTGAACTCTTCTAACTTTCCCTTTCAATTTTGTTTTTACTAGTTTCCCTTATGAAAGTTTAAGGTCTCTGTGTTAGACTTTACTAACAACTTACTCCCTGTATAGTGTTTATCTTGTGTGCTATTAGATCATTGACTGGACCTCCCTGGTTTTCTGTACCAGAAACAAAACCGGACAAATTAAGGAGATAAAAATAGTTTTGCTAATGAAGAAGTACTAGCTTACCTTATTTTTTGTAAATCCATGTTTAGCTTCTTCTCTGAGCTAAAAAAATAAACATAAATATTTACCCTTCATACTGTCAAAGTCTGCTTTGATAAAATTGTTAAATCGTGGGAAAGCCATACAGGAATGACTGAACAGTTGAAAACAAAAGCAGAAAACTTTCACTAGTCACACTGTGGGAAGGTAGGTGGGTGTGCAAATGGAAACATTCATTCATAAAATATTTTTCTCTCTCTCCTCTTTCCCTTCCCCCTTTAAACACTATAAGTGAAATAATCATGAAAAATCTTTGGTCTTTCTGAATAACTAAAAAAATATATCAATCAGTTGCTTTGCAGATCTAGTCTGTACCTGTCTATAAGGCCATCTATGACAGGAAGAAAGTAGAATTAGAACATAGGAAAACAAACCATCTGAAATCAGCTTTGTAAATGATTATCAAAGCATACAAAACTATTTTTCATTTACCTGAAACACAAGACCTGTTAGTGATCAGAAAATTCTCTTTCAACTTCCAATTTAAAACACACACACCATAAAAGATATAGTCAAATCCAGATTTCTGATAGCTAACAATATTGCCCTTGCCTTTTCCTCCAGGAGTTTGATAAAGTCTATTTGCTTTGAGTGTCCCACTGGCTCCTTTTTTATCTGACTCCTTTGCTCCATTCGGGACTCAAACACATCTGGATTGAATCTGAAACAAAGCAACAATGCATAATTACTAAACGATCACATAACAACTACATTCTACAGAATTGATTATATTGGTAATCCTGTACCATATACTACACAGCTGAGAAAAATCTTATAAGAGAAAGACTACAACTAACCACTTCCCTAATTTGTTCCATTTGCTAAAATGTGACTTCACGTGGATAGGCACCAAACTTCCAGAATGGCATTGACAGGTTGGAACTGGTTCAGAGAAGATGGTACAGGCACCAAAGAGTGTGGCCCTACCAGGCGCGGCTGAAGAAACTGGGCATGTTTATTCTGGAGAGGAGTGAGAGGAGACATGGTATGATGTCTCTGTTCAGGACAGGTATACATAAAAGGGTGACATGCAGAAAATGGCCAAGAGCTCTTTCTCCAGTGCCACAGATACCAGAACCAGAAACAATGGGCAGAACTTTCAGCTTCCTAGATACCACCTGACAAAAGGGGGAAATTTTCTTGGTAGTAAGATCTGCACAACAGTAGAACAGTCTGTCTGTGGAGGTTTGGGGTTCTCCCTCTGCATTCATACATCGTTTTCATATTCCACTATATTTGGATATTCCCAAATATCCATGCTTTATTCTGGAATACCCAAATATAGAAGAAAAAGTAACCAGTATCTGGATACAACTTAGGTTTTTCAAGAAGAGCCTGGGCAGTCATTTCTTAGCAATGATGTAATTTGCTTTTGTGAATGTTGCTGAAGGTTGGAATAGATGACCCTTATGGTCATTTCCAGCTCCAGAATTCTATTATTCTAAATCAGCAGTGCTTAGTCAAGATAAAGCAAGAGTTGACAACCATTGGGAATGAAGTGGAGGCATAGTGAAGCTCGGTTTTAAGATAAAGTATGCCTTGTTAACTCAAGTCTCACAAAATAGGCTACATTCACACCTAAATATTAAGATTCAGTCCTCTTTCAGAATGGAACAGCATCATCTAAGGTTTAATTCAGAATCAGTCCACCTTCAGAGCAAGAGAACACATCTGCAAAGTGACCAGTCATTTTCTTTCCACATGATCTATCCCAAAGGTGAATTTTCTGAGTTATTTAACATGGGGGAGGGGGAACAGCTTGTCACTCTGCTGATGTATTATCTCACTTTGAAAGTGGATTAAACCCTAAATGTGACCCACAGCCAGCAAAGTGACCAGGCATTTTCTTTCCACATTATGTAACCAGGGATCCCCAACCACCGGTCCACGGACCAGGACCAGGCTGTTGGGTTTTTTTGCAGGTCTGTACCACTGCCACAGACCAGCACTAAACACTGACAGTGTGCTCTGCTCTGAGGCGGCTCAGAGCACACTGTGTGGGGTGGATGTAGCCCGCTGTCCTGCCCAGATATACCCTGCATAATGTTCTCTGCCGGGAGACATTATAAATGATAAGTGTACACTAAATTCCAACCCCCTCCATAATCTGGACCCCATATAACCAAAGCCCCGTCCCTGCCCCACCCCGCCCTTCCAGCCTATGGAAAAATGCTCTTGCTTGATGCGGGTCCCTGGTGAAAAAAAGGTTGGGGACCACTCTTCCCCTGAGCTGGATAATACCAAAAGAAAACAGCTTGTCACATTGTTTATATGTTCTCACTCTGAAAGTGGGCTGAAGCTGGATTAAACCTTAGGTGTGAACA
>MTQE01001134.1:54465390-54492352 GCA_014337955.1 Aspidoscelis marmoratus | reverse complement strand
ATGGGCGGGATAGAAATGTAAATAAATAAATAAATAAATAAATAAACTATAAATGAGTACTGGTGCACACCTGAAGAGGGTGAAATTGATCAGCTGCAGGTAGTAAATGCATTTTTGTGAGAATCTTCCTGAGCAACACAACAGTGGTGGTGGTGGTGGTGACTTGGGCCTTACAATAGACGTTACAATTCTCTTGCTTGAGACAGTACTGTTATTGTCAAAGTTGGTCTTTGAGAACATACGAGGAGCCCTGCTGGATTAGGCTGCAACACTTCTAGTCCAGCATCCTGTCTCATATGGTGATCCACCATTTGGTTCTGGGCATCTCAAGCAAGAAAAAGGCAAGACCTTCACCTGTTCTCAACTCCCTGCAAAAGGTTTTGGAGGCATCTGCCTGTCTCCCTAACCTGGAGGAAGTACCTAGGCATCAACAATAGTAGCTATTGGTATTCCTGCCCTCCAGGCTAGTTGCTATCACTACCTCCTTTGGTAGTAAATTCCGTAGACCAATTACTATCGGGAGCGGAAATATTTCCCCTTTTCAGTCCTAACTCTCCTGTCCTTCAGCTTCATAGAACGACCCCCTAGTTCTAGTGTTGTGTGATAAAGAAAATATTTTTTTTTCTCTGTAAAGTTAACCTTTCCTATACCATGCATGATTTCAGTCAGGTCACCTTTTAAACTCCATCTTTCAAGGCTGAAGAGATCTAGATGTTGCAGTTTGGTTTCATAAAGGACATGTCCCAGACCCTTGAGCATTCTGGTTGGTTTTTCCAGTTCCACATCATCCTTTCTGACATTTAGTTTCACAAGCTCCCAGTAAACTGGCAATTTGACTTTGGCTTGTACAGGAAGGGATGTATGCATTATAGGCATGTCATGAGTTGATATATACACTTCAGACTCAGTTTTGGATGTGGATAGCTCCTTAATCCAGTAATCGGTCTAGAAGTGCTTTTTTTTCCCCAGAAAGAAGCTGATTTGATCCTTTCATGAAAAGCTTCAGTTGATGCTCCTATTCTGCTGTTTGTGTTCTCCCTTTGATTAGTGCACATATGTGCATAATTCTAACAGCTGGGGTTGTTCTGCAAGTGCATGGTGTGAGTACTTAAAATTCAGACCTAATTGTGTAAATACACCCACATATATCTCTCTTTTTCAAGCTTAAGAGTAGCATGACAATGCATTGAAGTATTTCCTTAAAGATGCTTATTAAGTTAAATAAGTCATGTTTTTAATTTTCTTTCTGGACTAAATCATGTAGAATCTTTTTACTGATCTTATTTGCAGATTTCCTATGCATTTATTTCGGAAGTCTAGGATTCTGTTACGTTTTCCTATTCAGTGGTATGCTATTCCTTCATTGGAGGAAAGGGATGAATCAAAATCAGCGTGTCATAGCCTGGATGAAACAGATGAAAGCAGAATCATATTTTGAGCGAGCATTGGCTCACCCAACTGATAAGAAAGCCCAGACTGGATCTAAAACAGACAGCAACCCTGGATCTATTGGTATCCCAAAGCTACAACGGTACTCTTCATCCAGTGAGATCATAGCAGAAATCAAGAGTGACTCCATCCCTTCATTTCCAGATACTGAACCATGCAAACTAGTGTTTCAGGAAGTACCCTGCGCTTGTGCTCTTTCTTACTTCCCACCACTGCTTGAGCATTCAGCATCTTATCCTTGCTCTAGTATTTCAGCCAAAAGCATACCATTCAACTCTCCTCTGAAATCTACTATATTAAAAAATGAGACATGTAATATTGGAAGCAGCATCTCTGCTTAGTAGCAAATTGAAAAGGCAGGCCAATTCCAAGTTATTATGTCATCCCAATTAAAACCAGTTGCAGAATAATTGTATTTCTGTGTTTGTCTCTGTGTGTGTATATCTAAAAAGGTACAAATTCAAATTGACTTTCAACACTTGGGTAAAACCTCTGACCTGAAATCAAAATTTGCAATAATTTTGTGAACCTTGTGTTTTTTGTTCTTGAAGATGCTAGTTTCTAAAAAGGGCTGCCCAAAAAAGAAACATATAACTATCTGCTTTAAGAAATCTGAAATCACTAATCCTTTGGGTGACAAGGAAAAATTAAGCTGTTAGATGAGACTGCCATCTAAAGGCTGCAAAAGGAAAGCTTCGTGTACGGAATGCAAGTTTTAAAAATAAAAATTGGGTGCGTATACTTCATCTTGCTCTGGATTCATATCTTGCTTTCACAACTTTCATATTTTGCACAGTGATGTTTTACACAATCATATGTAAGTATACTGGGAAAGTGTACTTGTAACATTTGTTCTAAACCAACCAACAAAATCAACAATACTCTTAGGGACAAAGGTCATTGAACAAGAAAAGCCTGGTAGGGCTTTTGAAAAAATTACATGGCATGGTAAGGTGGGCTGAAACTAGGCAAAACTGGACCCTTTCCTTGATTTGCTATAGCTATGGTTTCAAAACAAATATTGGGACGGATCATCTTTTTCCTCGATAACTGTTGACTATAGCTCTCATCTCTTAAATGGTAATTCCCAAAATGTATGCACGGCTGAAAAATTCTTTTATTATGACTCTTGTGACACTTGTTTCAATTTTTTTCACTGGTGTTATGCTGGCTGTTCCATTAATTTTTTTAAAATAAAAAAACCCTTTAATTTTAGAGACCAGGTACTAGGTTTACTGTATAACCTGGTAAGCTGTTGACTGTGCCTGCTTTGCAAGATTACCTGTTTGAAAAACAGAATAATTGTCGTCATTCTATACTCTCATTATTTTAAATAAAAAGCAACAAATAAGCAAAGTTAAGGAAGGAACAAACTGTAATGCGCTTGGGAAATGATTTCATCAGTCCTCAAGAATCTTTGGGGAGATTTATTCCAAAATCAGAGAATAAGCAATAAAATGGAATACAAACTGAAATATTTTCTCAGAAAAGGCATGAATTGGAGAACTTAACTTGAAGACATGTCATAGAACTGCTATAGATAAATATTTTCTCAGGTATTTGAAAAGGTAAATGTCTAAAATCACAAAGGCAAGTATCAGCACCTTATATTAGGCTTGAAAGCAAATAGGCAACCAACGCAGTTCTTAAAAATGGGTTAAAAAAGAACCTACCTGGCTAAACCACATAAAACCTTCCTGATTGTCTTCAATAGCCATCCCGTATATACTACAGTAATCTACTTTGATTAATGGAGTGCAGATCCACATGACCAGTTCCATGCAACTAAAGTGATGTAGAAGCCTCTTTTCTTTGATCCCATATGAATATGACATTAGAAAAGATCATGTAGATTTATTGAATGATAGATGCCTTTCCCACATAAGTGATAAACCTCTGCAAAACTTCATAATGCCGGTGTCATATGACATGTCAGTCAATGCAAATAAAATCTTCCAGTTTCTTTACAGTTCTGGCAACAAGACTTAGACTGGAATACATTTTGTCATAAAAGGGTGTGTTTTCAATGAAATACACGGATGTATCTTGAAGCCTCAGATGAGTACCAAAACCAGCCTTGAGTGTATACTTTGCTGCAGAATAAATATCTCATTATATGTGAAAGGATCAGCAAATTAGCTTAATCTAAGAATTACAAGCGGATTTCCATCTGCAAAATACAAATCGATCTTTCAAAAATGTCTTCGGTATTTGGGTATACAGGTATTTCTTTTTAACTTTAATAAGGTCAACAGTTTCATACAGAAAACAAAGATTATTGGGTTTTCAGTAATCTCAAAGTATGCTGCACTTCAACAGTCAAAAGTAACCTGCAAAACCACTAGAGAACCTAGGAAGGGAATTTTGTTTAAGGCTTATCATACTTTTAGATGGTACCTTCTATATAATTGCATAATATTGCATTTAAATAGGATCATATTTATATGACTGAGATGTATTGTGTTAATGCCTTCCTAATAATACATTAGATCTGAAACTGAAAAGTTTCCAAGATTATTTTGTAAAGGTTTCAGCTTTGGAAATTCATGTTTTCAATATCTATGTCTCTAATCCTTCTTATTTAAAACAAAGTCCTTACCTTGCATTGTCCCATGCCTTTTTCCCCCAATGACAAAATGCATAGTGAAGTATGATTAAAAATACACATCAGATTAAAATGTAGAGTTATAATCTTACATCAGCAAAGGGCCTGCATAAAAGATCAAGTAGCACCATACATTAAATGCAACTTCACATACACTTATCTGTGAAATATGCAAGCAATTGTGTAGCCCCTGATTCAGAAGATATTAGCCCTCATTCTGTGGTACTTTGAGAAAACCCTTCATGAATCTACTTAACTTGGGGGGCAAATAATTTCAGCGGAGTACAATACGGACAGATCAGTGCCTCTCAACATTCCTTAGTCCCAGCACAGAACATGACCACAACTAGGGCCACACAGAGGGCTTTAGTTTTCTTTCTGAAATAATGACCATCAGCTGGACTTTATTCATTATAGGAAAAAGTGCCAGAAAGTATTTCCTGCCAGTACTAGATGGTGCTAAAAGCAGGCACTGTTACAGTCAGGATCCAAACTGATTTGATGACTTGAAACACTTCACATTTGCCTTTAATGTCCAGCCAATCACTGGTATTTAGGAAGAAGAGAAACCTCTGTGTACTCCCAGTCTGTGGCCATGCTCTGTGCTTGGATTTTGGGAGGACATGAACCCTCTCACACACCTTTCATGTGCGTCACCTGAGTGAGTACAGAGATGTGACAACTGACGGTTTTTGCATTTATCATCCAGAACACACCCTGACAAAAGTCTTCAATGGCCATGCTGCCTCCCATGAAACAAATGAAACACCGCAACTGCAATTGTGACAGTGCATGTAATGGATATCTCAGGCTTCAATCTCCCCATCATGTTCTTAACAATGTGCTATTCCCTAAAAGGGTAGCATTTATATTAAACACACACTGAAATTAACATCAGTTCAAATAAGAGGGAAAGACTATAGAAAATATTTTGCATAAATTATGTCTAGCAATTCACCTCCTTCCTAAAGATGTAACACTAAGCAGAATCTACATTAAATGTAAAAGGATTGTTGTTGTGTTCAAAATATAAAATACATTTTTTTCATCTCAACTTTAAGAATCAAAGTACAGCATTAAGTGATTAATTTTAAAAGAAACATTCTTACAATTTGATTCCCAGGAGGATAGTTTTTTGCTTCCAATGTGTGCACAGCGTACTTTTGGGATGTTCCTTATTATTAGGGATATTAGATTAGCCCAGTCATAAATATTTCAAATAGAATAAATTATATACAAGCAGAATACTCGCATCCTGTGCAGTTATAATCTTTAATGTTTTTATTCTAAAGTGCAGCTAATTTAAGGCAAATTTGAAATATAAAATACACATTTGTCAATATATACATACATATTCCAATTTGAAGAAAAGACCTTCCCTTATAAGGGAAATAAAAACTTTGAGCTAAAATTCTTAGTGTAGTTTAAGGTGCAATTACTCCACAATTCCCAGTTATTTGACGTAATGGCAGGATGTTACCCTCTAAACTAGATCCAGTGAAAATCAAATGTACCTGTTCTAAAGAAAATGATACCAATTCAAATTATTTGCAACTAACATGCTCCACATGTGTCAGCATGACTAATCTCTGTATCAGAACCCAGAGCTAAACCTTTCAGAAGTCAGTATTTGTTAAACCAGACAAAATTTAAAAGTTTTTCAATATTGTCAAACAGAAATGAAAAAGGTGACAACACATACACTAAGTTAGCTGCAAAGATCAGTATATAATCAGGAAAAGTGCCAGGTGTAGCTTTCAATGTTCAGTTGTTTTGCAGCAGCTACAGTAGTCCATCAATACTGTATATAAGCAGGAATACTATACACCCAAAGCTGCCCTCAGTTCTGATAGGGAATACTTCCCATCCTTATCTGTATCAAATTCCTTAAAGCTCTGTGAATCATGCACTGTGAAGCTAGCCAGTTTCTTCAGGTCTTCATCTGACAACTTGCCATCAGTGTGTTTAGCAGCAGTATTGAACAATTCCTGAAGGTCTACAAAAAGTAAAATACTGCATTAAACAGCAAATTAAAGCAAATGATCACATTCATCTCTTGAATTCTACACACATTCTACAACAGAATCACAACTTTGTACAGTCTGCAACATTCATTCCAGTGACTCATGAGTGGAGTTTGTCCTTGTAGTTCCTAGAAACGACAGGCAACAGTGAGGGACATCTCATACTGTTTCTGCACTGGCCCTTATTCTGGGATATATACTGGAATAGAGACCTGACATTCACATAGTAATGCAGATTATCATAGGCCTTGTCCAGAGCCTTCCATAGTCTGCACTGGCATTTGAATGGCAGGCCCTCATTTCTGGATTTATTTATTTCAGAAATTTGTATCTTACCCTTCACCCAGGATGGGTTACAATAAGAAAGAGTAAAATATACAAAATATTAAAACAGAAGTAAAAATGCAACCCTCACCCTTTACCACAACAGGACAGCACCCTGAGGAAGTTATTTAAACATCGAAAGCCTGGCAGTTCCAGAATGTGGGGCCACCACAGAAAAGGCTCTCTTGAAGATCTGGATCTAAGGAATGGGTACTTCCCTTAAACAGGATCTAGTAGATCCGGATTAAGGGAAGTACCCAATGGGTTTCCATGGGTGGTCTAGCACCCAGTAGCAATGGGTGATAGCCTCCCTGCTGTGGAAACACCGGAGCACCCATTTGCAAATCTGGATTGACCCACAAGAGGGTGCAATCTCTGAAGTCCCTCCAAAGTTGCCTTTGGAGGTTAGCAAAGGCTCCGAAGTCCCTCAGAAGGCAACTTCAGAGATTAGCAAAGGCTCCGAAGACAAACCCCTTGCATATTAATTAGCTCCTTGTGAGTAGGGATGAGTCAGCCTCATTAATATGCACCTCTTTCCATGCCTGAAGGTAACAGTCCACTTTGTTCTCCCTTTGTTCTCTGAGGTTTGTCTTCCGAGACTTTGCTAGAGCCTTTGCTAATCTCCGAAGGCAACTTCGAAGTAACTTCAAAATGGCTTCAAAATGACTTCGAAGCCTAGGTTTTGGGGCTCTCCTCCCAAGGGTGCCCCCTCCCCATAGCCTCCTCTAGACCCCATTGCCTGATTCTAGTGGAAACAGGCTCCCATTAATCCGGATTTTCTGGCAGAAGACCCCATTGTAGACCCCATTAGTGGGGTCTACAGAAAATCTGGATTAAAGGCCAGAAAGTACCCATTTGATCTGGATTTCTCCAGCAACAGTGGAAACAATCGGGTCCCAAATAGGTGCCGTGGTGGAAATGGGGTCATCCGGCTCACACCCAAATGGGTCCTTAATGGGTGCAAAAATGGGTACTTTCTGCCAGTGGAAAAACACCCTAGTTTAGTCCACATTATGAATGTGGTCCTTTTGCCCCAGAAAGAAAGGGTGCAGGATCAGGAGGTGCTTCTGGGTTCCCTGTTGTTGCTCAAGTCTCATGTGACAGCAGTAGCCAAGAGTGCTTACCTTCATCTCCAATAGGTGTGCCAGCTTCAGTCTTTCCTGGATAGAGAACCTGGCCACAGTGATCCATACCTTGGTAACCTCCAGGATTAGCATACTGTAACAGACTTTTCCAGAAGCTGTTAAGTAGGGATCACTGTGGCCGCTGTTGATGGGAGTTTGGGGCCAGATGCACATTGTGCTCATTTTGAAAGATCTGAACTGGCTGCTTACTGAGTTCAATTCAAGCTGCTGATATTGGCATATAAAACCTTAAATCTGAAGGAGTGGCTTCTCCAGTATAGCCTCCCTGCACTAAGATCAAAAAGGGAAGCCCTTTTTGAAGTTCCATTACTTTCAGATGTGCAAGAGTTGGGGGCACATGAGACAGCCTTTTCTGTGGCAACCCCCAGGCTCTTGAACAGCTGCCCAGTGGGAGGGTTATACCTGAAGCACGTCTTATTTGTTTTATCAAACTGTTGTTTTGACTTGGATGTTGTGACTCACCCTGGGGTGGGTGGGATAGATGTAGATGCAGAATAAATTGTTTGAACTGAGGAATGTAGGGTGTGGTATGGAATAATTAGAGTGGTCTAGCGCAATGGCCTGGAAAGCAGAGGGTCACAGGTTCAATTCCCAGGTTTTCCTAGAATGACAAACTACTTCTGTACTGAATCTGCAGAGATGAGCCCATGGAGGCTCCCAAGTAATCAAGACCTCAAACCAGAGTTAATGGCACCAGCACAATCAAATAGAAGGATTAGGCCTCCACTTTGTGGTCCTTATTTAGATTGCTGCTTTGTCTTTACATGGTCACTTCTGCCCAAGCTTCCCTCCAGTCATGACAAATCAGCCATTTTGTTTTTATTATTTAATATATTTTTAATATCACACCTTATTATAAATACCAGGGCAGTTCACAATAATAAAATTAGCAAAGTAAAGAAGTAATCAACTAGTAACCATCATACCAGCAACCACAAAAACACTGGATATATTGATGAATCTACTTTCAAAGAACTCAAATACATTCTAACAACTTACTTCAAAAGAATGAATGCTAATTCACGTTTGAAGAAACTGAATAGAATTACCTTCTACGCTCGATATCCCAGGCAAAGACAAGCCTCTTGGGTGTCTATTTTCCTCAAAACTGCTATCAACAGATCTTGAAGACAGCTTTGGAAGTTTTGTAGGCTTGGATGTGGTGCTCTGGATTTTTCCTCCTGTTAAGAACTTTAATATTATTTAAAGCTTCCTTTTCTGTTACCATCTAGCAAAAATAAATAGAAAATAGGTATGCTTCCCAGGGAGATCTAGTTTCATAAACTGCCCCACCCAATATGTTGCACAGAATTGGGCAATGCTTTCTGAGTACTAATGCTTATGGGTCATGATTCAAAATACCGTAAAAAACTAAATACAAACTAAATAATAAATGTATTATTTTCATTTATATCAATTAATCTTTCGCAATGATTTTTTATAAACAAAACATTAAAAAAGCTTTCAGTAATAAGAGTTCACTTCCAAAATACCTAACATATCTGGCATATAACCAAATGCACATCCTAACACTTCTTTCTGTCTTAGCACAGTTCACTTGTTTGGGCAGGAAACACCCATTCCTAATGATTCATGCCACTGCTGCTTCAAAATAAAAGTGCCCTTTATTAAGCTTCTTAACCAGGTCATATTTTGGTCTTCATAGGCCCTAGGCACTTTCACTTCAAAATGTCAGTCTCACAAGCTGCTTTTTTTTTGCGCTATTTTCAATGATTTTTAAAAAAAAAACTCCCTCCCACATAGACCTTAAAAATTTCACAGGCCCCAGGCTATGCTCAGTGCTTAATGGGAAATATCAGCTCTGCTGGCAACTGCATGACAACCCTAACCTGATCCTATAAAAAACCTGCTTTTTCCTTGCTCTCGCTGACCTGATCTAACACCTGAATGTTAGACCTGAATTGTTTCTGCTACCACAAGGATCCAACACCAGCAGAGAAGTTATAGTAAATTCCTTTCGATTTGTATCGAATAATTTTATGAAGACCATTTTGCATTTATTTGGAAAACAGAAAAAGGCTCAGACATGTCCATTAATATGTATTCTAAAGAGAAAATATCCCTTTTTAATCAACTGGAGGCTATACTGGAGAAGCCGCTCCTTCAGATTTAAGGTTTTATATGCCAGTAAAAAATGATCAAGTCAAAGAACACTAAGTCTTATTATCTTACAAAAATATGCATATTACCTG
Source organism: Aspidoscelis marmoratus (assembly GCA_014337955.1). Classification (NCBI taxonomy): domain Eukaryota; kingdom Metazoa; phylum Chordata; class Lepidosauria; order Squamata; family Teiidae; genus Aspidoscelis; species Aspidoscelis marmoratus. The sequence goes on along the minus strand of MTQE01001134.1, from coordinate 54,482,592 downwards.
TTTTCATCATCCTACCCTAAACAGTTCATGTGCTGATAATGAGCAGTGTAAAAACATACTGTATATGTTTCAATGTAAATTTGAAATACCCCGGTTGCTTCCCCCAAGAAATACCTCTGTTAATAAAACTCTTTGTCAGTCACTGCATGAAACTGTAGTTCTGAAAAAGATAAACTCTCAAAACAAGCCCCAGACAGCTGAACAACCCCTTCTAACATGTCTGCCACAAATATAATGGAAATATACAGGATTCACACTGAAGCTGCCTTATTTTATTCTGGTTCTCACAACAAAGTATTTCTCATAATCCATTTCCTTTTAGGTTAGACCACCATAAGTGCACAGCACAAAATTCCTGTAGTTCAGAGCTATATTAAATAAAATGTAATCCAGAAAGGAAATCAACCCTGACTACTGATTAGAAAAAACAAATATTGAAGCTAAAGCTCAAATGCTCTGATCACTTAATGAGAAGACAGGACTCATTGGAAAAGACCCTGATGCTGGGAAAGACTAAAGGCAAAAAGAAGGGAATGGCAGAGGAATAAGATGGATAGAGAGTGTCATGGAAGCAACAAACATGAGCTTGACCAAACTCTGAGAGACAGTAGAGGACAGAAGTATCTGGCATGCTATAAAACATCAAAACACAAGTTGGTAAAATTAGCAAAATTATAGCTATTTACCTTTTGGTGCTTGCAATTTGTCAGTCTCTGGCTTGCTTGACAGAGCATTGATTAGCTGCAGTTTCTCTCTTAGTTTGGATACCTGAGACTCTCTATTTTCTATTTTCTGTACAATAAAAACAGGGGGGGGGGGGAAATCAGATACTATACAGCATGTTAACTCTTCTTTTTTTGTTACCACTTTAAACAATTATGTTTATTTTTTTCATTTAGATTCATAAATGCTCCTTCTCCCCAAAGATCCCAGAATAAATTAAAATCATAAAACAAATAATTTCCAAGAACAGTAAAATAACCATTTTAAACAATGAAAATGCTAACAACGTTGCATGTTGTAAATTATCAAGATGTGAATGAGATTCTCAAGAGTTGCGACTCTCTCCAGCAATTATTTTTCCCTTCCGTTTCAAAAATTGTACAGGTAATATTAAAAACAAGGAGTTAATTAAGTTTATGCTGACTATAGCAAAGACAGAAATTGCTTTAAACTGGAAAATTCTGCATTCACTTTCACAAGCCTGCTGGCTGGAATGCACTCGGACTTTGCTTATCAACAACCTTCTCACTTTGCAACAACAAAAAATGCAGGCCTTCAAGAATCAGGAACCATTCATAAATGGTCTCTGCTATTGAACTTAGCCTTGAAAGACTCCATCTTTTGTCCGCATGCCCAATACCCCCTCAGATTGAGAGACAAGATTAAATCCATTTTCCCAAGTTGATCCTTACCTATATGAGCAACTACCTGACACAAGTGATTGTATGTCATGTAATTTCACAACTTACTTAGTTTTACATGTATACGTTTGTTCTACTTTGTATTCTCATGTTTTATTTTATAACATGACATAATAACAAATTAGAGTTTAAATTAAAAAAACAAAGATGTGAATGAGATTCCACAGGAATGGCAAAAAAACCAACCAACCTGACTTGGCCTGCACCCACACATTGGAAAAAGTTCAACAGCAGTTTCGAGATGTTCACTAGTGATTTTGCTAGACAGCAGTACTGCCATCCTGCTTCTAGTTTATACTAAAAGGATTTTCTGGCCTTAGATATGGATTAGAGTCCAATGAGAACCCTAGCTGGGCCCTTCTGCTACTTACTACAGTCTCTAAATCAATTCTGAACCATGGTTTAAAAGCGCATGGATGCAAACCTTGAATACACACTGGCTGAGAAGAATGAATTATAGTGATGGAAAATGTTTTCTAAAGGTGGACCTCTCTCCAGGCACTGTTATCTATAGATTTTTCACCTTTTAAAATAATTTAAATTCTTATTTAAATTATTTTAATAGTTTTATTGTAACCTACCCTGAGACCATAGAGAATATGGTCTGACAGGAACATAAATAAAAGCCAATTCCCGTGATTCAATGTTTTCAGAAGTATTCAAAAAGTAGGATTCTACCCACAGTAAGATTACTTGCCACTTTTTGGGTAGGGAATAAAAACCGGGCAGAGAGAATTCAAGTAGAAAATCCAGCATAGAAAATAAATGCTTTAATTCCAGCTCCCACATGAAAGGAAACTTTGTTAATTGGTACTGTGTCACCATAGTAACACAGAGACCTATTAATGCCTCTCTTGTTACACAGAATGACATATTGCCTTTTCTTTGTTTGTTTTTTTTACAAACATTGTGACTTGGCATGATTCCATATTTCTTCCCAGCCTGAATTTGCTATCCAGCCTTCTCAGTCATTGTGACTAAACCAGGAAAACATTTAAAGTAGTAATATTATCAATGCAGTAACAAAAATACTGCTCTACTTGAATATCAAATCAGGCTACCCCAGAAATACCTCTGCATTTTGTATTTTTTCAGTTGTAGATTCATTCCTTGGTTCATTTTCTACATTTGCCGAGGTAGTTAAGTCACCCTCCTGTAGAAGACAGAATGAAGTTCAGTCCATGCTTATTTCAGACTTCTAAAGTATAGTTTGTCTACCCATACACAGAGAAAAATCTTACTATCGGATACACAGGCCTTAAAATTAAATTTACACAAATAAAACTTCTAGTTATAAATATTTCAAACATTTATCTGTAAAACAAGCTACACAGCATTAAACATACCAATGCAGCAGAATGTTTATTTTCTTCCCTTCATTTTATTCTTTTAAAAATCCTGTGACTTTGTTTAGGTTGAGAGGCAATTCTCTGCCCGAGACTGAGCAGGGAACTATCATGGCCAAGCGAGAATCTGAATGTCATATTTTTGGATATCCAATATTTAGCATCTGATATCAAGATAAACAGAACCTTCTTGTTTGAAAGCAGTATATCGATCATGACACATCCAGAGAACTTCTGGCTTCAAAATATCATTCGTTGACCTTCAAATTACATCTTCTCAAATCAATGAAATCACACTGAATGCCAATTTGCTACATAAGAGCATTTAAAAGGAAAAAAATGCCAAACACAGCAGCACAACAAAACGAAGCCCTTATTTTGCCCACCTGATCCACATACAAGGCATGGTTCCTAAGGCAAAAACAAGTTCCAGTTGCTGTGCTGCTGCTACCCTCTCCCCACTAACACAGAAATGAAAGCACATTTTTGGTAACACAATTTTGTTCAGTGGGGGGGGGGGGCAGAGTATTCCTGTTCATTTTCAAATTACAAAGCCCAACTGATGGATCCAATATTGTGGTTTTTGAGAGGCAATTATCTTACATTACACAATTACAAGATACTTACCACACTAAGGGTCAAATTTTCTCTTTTTTCCAGTCTATTTATAATCAACTGATTTTCTAAACTAGTAACTCTCCAGCTTAGATTGCTGACAGTGGAATCCATATTGGAAAGTTTTATATCATTCAGTTTCTGATACAACATTATAGTAGAATTTACTTCCTCTAAAGATGTGTGCAGATACTGATTATCCTGTTTAAGATAAAAACAATTTATTAGTCAATGACAGCAGTTATAAATGTTTAAAAACAACACACAGTTAGTGCTTTTGTACTCCTCTGATGTGCAGTCTGATCTTATTTTACTTTATTCAGAACCAAGTCCTTTCCTATTTTCAGGTGTCACTGGATTGTTACCCAAGTAAGACTTAAAATTGCCTTGCAACATGTAAAACTGAAGGCAATCCGCAATAATATTTTAGAAAGGTGTAATAAGTTTAATATATCTGCGTTCACCTATGCATCATGGGAAACTCTACACATGAACATTTGTTCAAAGGAAGTATTGCTTGAGTAGTGGCTATGGGAATTGGACTTGTTTTTTTTAATTTTTTTTAATTTTCCAAATGTACATATACAAATACAAACATTCAAAACAATACAGAATACAAACAAAATATAACAATCAATACTAAAACAAAAACAAAAAACCCTTACTCTTACTATGTGTATCAAGTCTCATTTACCTCAGACTTATAAGAAACTTATTATTTCCTTCAATTTGTTATTTACTTCCGGTTTGGCAATATAGTTATATAAGTCTTTCCAACTGTCTTCAACTACGATATTAACATTCCCTCCCAACATTCTCATTCTTCTTTGCCTGATCATATCATATTTAAACTGGTCAGATATGTAATAATACCATGTGTCAATTGTACATTTATCAATATTTTTCCAAGATACAGCTATAGTTGATAGTGCTGCCATAAACAATTGATCTAACATATACCTCTTACTTTCATGTATGTTTTGGCCTTTATACAGCTGTAATAATGCAGCCTGTGGATATTTTTTTCATATGTGGTGGTTATGTCCAAAAATCTTACCCTTCTGTGATAATGGGTATATTTTCTTTATTTCTTTAAATATCATATCACAGAAGGGTAAGATTTTTGGACATAACCACCACATATGAAAGGTTGTTCCTTTTATTCCGCATCCTCTCCAGCATCTTGATGAAAAATTTGGAATCATATAAGATAACTGTGCTGGGGTTTTGTGCCATTTTGATATTAATTTCATCATTAATTCCCTTAATCTCAGATGTTTCAATTGCGTCATGTCCTTCATTTTCTTCTTTACATCATCTTTTGTTACATTAATATCCAACCTCCATGTACCTGTTGTTAAGTCTATTATTTTATTTCCACTTCCTGTTATCAATTTGTATATTTTCTTACTAATGCCTTTCCTATCTTTTTTCCATTCTTTAACAATTTCTTCCATTTCTTTCAAGGGCTGTCTCATACGTTGCTGCATCTTAATTTTACCCATAAAAGATTTTATCATAATGACCTTTAGCAAATTTTCTCTTCCCAATAGATCTGAAAGTTGTTGGTCAGTTAACAGTTCCTTATTAGGTAAAAAAATCTTCCAGTACTGTCACTTTTTTTGTCTCAGTCTTTCCAATAGTTGACCATGTAACAATAAATCTTTTTCATTTATGTATTTAACAGAGGTATATCTAGAGATATCTCCTGTTAATTTTCTTTTCCATTTATGCCAAACATTAATAGTTGTTTTCATTGGTCCAATAATTTCCATAATTTTTCCTTTTGTCCACTGATTGAACATTATTGATTTATACTCAAATCCATTCACTGATCTTTCTAACCTCGCCCATTTCAAGTTGTCATTATATTCAAGGGAACTGGACTTGTTGACCTCTGATATCCCTTCCAATTCTATGGTTTCAAAGAGTTGGTCACTCTAATATTCAAAATTTGTTAGATTTTCCTCTCTGTTTAATGTGTAAAGAAAGCTTAGGTACTACAAAAGTTAAAAACATCTATACTTAGCCAATTATTATTATACAAATGAATCCGTGTTGTTGCTCTAATGTGATTTTCATCATTTCTGATGACTGGTCAGGCAAGTTGTGACAGATGCCACAAAACAGTGAGTCAACTTCAGAGCTGCATGAAGCTCTGGCATTGCAGGCATTGTGCAAGGTAAACAATGAGACTTTTAAGAATTACACAAATATCTAAAACATTCAGTGTGGCTAATATTAAGATTATTCTCTATCCACAAAAAAACATATTTTTGGTTTTCTTTTTGCTTAAAGTTAGTCCCTTCAGGTTTCCAGAAGCATTTATCCTGAAGGCCTAGATAAAGCAGCAAGCAAAAAGTACCTGTCTGCAAGTGTCTGTCAAATTCTTCTCATTTATCTGTGGAGCCGGAGAGGGGGGAAAAGAAGGGAGCTGCTTTCCTTTAACATCTTCATTGTGTTCACTCTATCAGAAACAAACAGGCTGTTTTTTAATGCAGGACATATCTACTCAACATTTCAGCTAAGCTTTCGTGGAAGTTAATTAAAAGGTTAAGATTTAACGGAATTATAAATACACAAGCAAATTCAGTCTCTGCATCAAGTTACTTAAATGGCTCATAAATAAACAAGCAAATAGTCACACACAACAATGAACACCCTCAGCTATACAACCAGAAAGCAGCCACAGAACACAAACACTATGTGATAGGGATATGCACAAATATTTGTGACATCCAGAATTCTTATGAATACTGTATATTCTGGCGTATAAGACTACTTTTTAACCCAGGAAAATCTTCTCAAAAGTCAGGGGTCGTCTTATACGCCGGGTGTTTTCTTCTAACACAGCGAGTATATCCCAAATTCTATATTTTAACTGGAAAGTTGGGGGTCATCTTGTACGCCCATTCGTCTTATACGCCAGAATATACAGTATGTAAGAATTCGTAGATTTTTGGCCGAATCAAATGTCCATGAATCAAATATTCAGGTATCTAATGAAATTTTGGTCTGCCATGTGCCCCTGTACCTTTTGGTGCGTGTTTTGGTGGAGTCACGGGGCTATTTTGGCACACTTTGGAGGCTGGAATAGGGCTTCTGGAAGCTGAAAAAGGCACTTCCAGTTCGGCATGTGCAGACCCAGAAGTGTCTTAGAACAGCGGTTCTCAACCTTCCTAATGCCGCGACCCCTTAATGGAGTTCCTGATGTTGTGGAGACTCCAAACCATGGGGGCGGAGCAGTTGAGAGGTGTGAGGGAAGGCCGGTGGGAGACTCGTCACGACCCCTTTGAAAGGGTAGTTCGACCCCCAAAGGGGTCCCGACCCCCAGGTTGAGAACCACTGGTCTTAGAAGAAGGTACGGGAGCGACAAGGAGGACATGCAGGGAGGTGGGGATGGGAGGCTGCATTTGTTTCGTGCACAAATATTCATTTGAATATTCAGGCACAAATACGAAGCTCCCCACATTCGATTTGGCTGAAGCTGAATTTTCCCACATTTGATGCGCACTGAATGTAGGAAATCAGCCTCGCACACATCCCTACTATGTGGTGCTCCCTTAGTATAGAATTATTTAATATACTCTGTTACAATCATGCTTGTCTTCCATGACTAACAATAGCATCAACATTTTTCTTGCATCGAGCAAAGGACACATAAATACGAGAGGTAAAATTAGTAATGTGCCAGTTACCTGGAGAGCCAATTGCCCCAAAGCAGAACCCTCGTATTATTATTTTTAGATCATTACAATTCTCTTGAGAGCCGTAAAACTGATTCTGACTTCTAGAAATCAGAATTTTTATGTAACACTTAAATTTCACAAAATTTATTAATAGGTGTTAGAACAACTAAAGCAATAGACTGCTTTTTGCTATTCTGTTCCCTCCCACACCATTTTCCTTTTGTTTCTTGTCTCTTTAGATTGTAAGCCTGAGGGCAGGGACCTGCCTAAGATTAATATAATATTGTAACCCACCCAGAGACCTTCCGGGTATAGGGCGGGATAGAAATACAAATAAATAAATAAATAAAATTGTAAAGAAACAGACTGACTGAACAAGGTCTGCACCCATTCTTACCATTTCATTCTGGATTGTTTCAATAGTTTTCTTATGTTCATCAATTACTGCCTGCATACTCTCAACATCATGATGAATGGTGGTTACAGTGCTACCTATTGTAGCAACACTCTGAAGAGGAAAAAAGTATTAACATTATCTGATACATTCATTGACAAATTAAGAAATCAAGCACGTTAAATCTAAAAGACCATGTATGTTAATTTATTAATGGTAAACATATTACAGAGTTTTGAATTTATTTACCATGCTCCTTCCTATATCTAGGGCCTTATATAGCCATCTCTTGTACAAACACTATAGAATGGTTCCTACAGAACACCAACCCTGCTTCATGACCTCATATCCCCTATCCCAGTAATCAGATCTGCAGATCATGGAATTTTTAACTGTTTTAACCAACTCTTACTGTAAGTCTAATAAATGCTTCTTGCTATATTGTTATTGAAAGCTACTACTAAGCTCACAGAAACTATGAGTCATAAGGAACGTCAATTATTCATATCTCAAGCTACACAGGTTGCCAAAAAAACTGCCAAAATGCCATTTTAGTTTCAATCCCACATTCTAACTTCACTTTATAGCACAAGAGAGAAGGATAATTTAGATATTACATTTTACCAGTATTTTATGAGGATATGTAATGTAACAGCAGTCTAGATTGCTGTGTCCAACCTACAACTAACTGAGGACATTTAAAATGGTTTATTTTCATTAACTGAAAGACACCCTCAAGCTTTGGCCTACGCATATTTACAATATTCAATATATTTTAAAGTATGTTCTCTTCCTTAAAATGGTTCACTGAAAACACTTCTTAGTACTGTGATAAACAAAGGCTTATACAATTAGATGAAAAGGTGTTAAATGGAATACATACTTTCTGAAGTTCTTCTACTGTAATAGGAAGATTAATCAAATCAGAAGCAGATTTAATGTTTGCTTTAAGATGATTTACTGCTGACATTAGCAAAGATATCTGAAACAAATGAAGCAGCAAGTTGATACATTAATAAACTCCAAATAAAGTAAACACAACGTGTCTGTTTTCTAGCAGCCTTTAGAATCCTGAACTTTTCAAGCTACTATAATTCTTCACAGGAAGCTCTCTCTCCTTCCTCAGATATTTACTAAATGCTCATACAGTCATGGCTGGCAGCTGTTCAAAGTCATTGCCCTCAGATATAAATATAACTTTAAAAACAGAATAAAATAAAAGATATTAAACAGCTATGTCACAAGGAAAAATGAAACATGCAGGTTCTAAGCATGAAAGTATGAAAAATGTGGACACCACTAGCATATTTAGTACTGTCATCTTTTCCCCTTTCCATCTTGGTAAAGATTACAAGTACAATGAAGTTCTACCACAAATGCTTGAGGTCCCACTTATTTCTGCTACAAAAGTGGACTATTACTACAGTTTTGGGCAATCTATGTTTAGAATATTCAATACATTTTGGACTACGGTCTCTTCTTTAGAATGGCTCACTGAAAACAATGCTTAATATTGTGATAATTAGGGATTTGGGCTTCACTAGGTTCTCGGCAGATATCAAAGCAGAGAACAATTAGGATAGGAGGTTCATCATGTATGTTTTGCATGAAGAAAACAATGAAGCAGGATCACCCAGGCTGCAAGCATTGTTAGGCACCTTGGGCACATTATGGCTTACTAAGCTGTAATTTATAGCTGAGCATTAAGAGTCATGACAAATCCAAATGGTATAAATGCATCATTTTAACAACTTCTAAAAGCCACCCTGTGCATACGTACATCTCACTGAACCAAACTGATGTTCCCCAGGAGTATTCATGTTATTAACAGATGGATATCACAGCGATATCCAAGAACTTAGGTTCTCAGAAGAAACCTGGAACATGGCATAACACCCAAAAACTGCTCCAAATGAGAATAGTAATTTTCTCATTTTAGTTACAACACATATTTTACTCATTTAACAATATAGTGTTTCTTATTTAAGTTCATTTTTACATGATATCCCATTGTAAAATTGCAAAGTCTTAAAATAAAAATGGTCAGAAGAATCACTTCAATAAAAAATGTAATTAAAACAGTCAGTAGGAAGGAAGAGACCATTCATACCAGGAATGTGTACACTCATTTACCTGTTTGCTTATTTCGGTCATGTTCACCCATATTCTGTTCAATCCCTTATCTCCATTCTCAATCTTTTCCAATTCCTTTTGTTTACTAAGCAAATCCTCTGTTAACCTTGGAATTTCTTGGAATGACTTTTTTTGACTGGACTCAACTAAAATGGGGAGAGAATCAGAAGCAGTAGTTATCTGTTGTCATTAAAATGTGGAAATCAAGTTGTGACAGAATGCTTGTGAAGCCTTGATAACTTTCTGTATAATGCCGCCAAAAACGTAATGGTCTTCATTCAACTCCTCATACCAGATAACCTAATAAGACCAATGTGTTAAATAAAGATATGCAAGTACTCCGTTTAATTTGCAGTGTTTTTAAACAAGCTAAAATTTGCAGTTGGCTTTCACCAACAGAGTATCAACCCAACATTTCCTGTGCTTGTACTGCTAGATCACTTTGGAAGATATTCTGGAGCAGTCTTGCATAAACTACTCACTTCAGATCATACGACAAGTTCGGTTATTGGGTTCTGGTAACTTTTACGGTCAATGTTTTCACCCAGTCATTCCAAAGGATCTTGTTTGTTTGCGTTTAATTGTGACTAGAAATATGGAAAGACACACACACACCCCATGCATTTACCGGACCATTTCTTTCTCTCTTCAGCTCTTTGCTTTAAAGTGGGGAATAAAGTACAGCAACTGATCTGTGGCGGCACTTGATGGCACTTTAAATGGGCACTGAAATCAGAACCGGCTGAGCAACCCAAACGTGTCTGGAGTGGTATCCAAACCAAATTTGGAGCATTGAGCCAGTTCTGATCCTTGCTTCAGTGGTGCCTGTTTATAGAGGCATCTAATGTTGGCAGAAATTGCTTACAGGGGCTTTATTCTTTGCGTGATTGTCATTAGTTTTCCTTTTCCTTTCTGAAAGCAGAAAAATTCCAGTATGTGCATTTATAGTGGGGGTGGAAAATAATGCACAACTTTTACCGATTCCTACACTGTAGCATTGTTTTCCACAAAGTAAACTCGACACACCTTTTAAGGATAATAAGCAACTAAAATGTGCATAACATTCTTAACTTATGTGAAAGTCTGAACATATTTACCGATCAACAGAATTCATATTCCACAGATTACAAACATGTAGAGAAATCTATCCTATTTTTTCTCATAATCATCTGGTTTTTGTTAACAAAGAGAGTAAAATCATAAGCAAAAAACAGGACAACCAGTAAAACTGTTTACTGAAAGCAAAAATCAAGACAGCCTGTAAAAATCTAGAAAGCTGTTCAAATTAGAGAAGTATATATACAAATATTCTTAAGTAATGTTTAAAATATCATGTGAAATGGGAAAAGCTCTCTCTTTCCAGCTTTACTGGGCTCACAGGGATGTGAAGCACTGATCAGTGCACTGATGTTGTTGACACTTTACTTCTCCATGCCCATCCACAAGAATGCAGCTAAGGCAGACAGACAGCCATCCCAGGAGACTAGCAAAGGTGATATACAATGCTCAAAGGGCAGGCTCCCAAACAAAGAGGAGGTCTCTTTTTGTAAATTCAGCATGCTACTCTGCAAAACCTTCAGCAATTCATATTAGCTTAAGTTATATTTCACCACAGGGCATTTTTATTCTGTAAGAAAAAATACCTGGGATACTTACTGCTTTGAAATCGTTCCTTTAATACATCCAGATCTTCTTTAAGCGCAACCTGCATCCACACCAAGCCAACACAAGCTACTACACAAGCAGCCAAAATGACAAATGCACACAATGGATAGCAGAGTTTGCAGCACCACAAGTAGTCACCCCTAAACAAGTAAATCAAACAATCAATCAATATTTGCTCTTTTGCACATCATATGGAGTAATATAAATACCTTAGCTGTCAAAAAACCTGGCGCTTAACTGGGTTCAGTAACAAGAGCATTATAATGTGCAGACTTCTAGAATAACTCTTGGCAGTACTTCATAAATAAATGTAATAATGCACAACAGTAGTCAGATTACAGTACCTTCCCCATATTTGTGTGTTCAGGGTTTGTGACCCTTCCAATACAAAACAGCACACAAGCCTCCATATTTTTGAGTTTGGACCCAGACAAATGACAATTTGGGGGCCATATCAATCAAGGGAGGTCAGCAAACAATTTTTTAATGACTCTTCCCAAATTTGTGAATTTCAAGATATATAGAATGTAAGCTTACTGAATACTGGGAACTACGATATTAATGTTTTTGTACAATAGCTACCAGATTCATGGTAAGTGCTTGTATAAAACAAATGTTAATACTAACTCCCTCTAACCACAGTGAGCCATAAAGAAAAGGATACATTTCAGCATTTGGTAGTTAACAGCAACATTTTCACATAAAAGAACTATCCAATTACACTGTTTGTGGTTCTACAATATTAAGTAATCTGCAGCACTTTAAAATGTCTTTGTTAAAACATTAACTTAAGTGTGCCTTTCCTAAAATAATCATTTTGCACATTTTCTTCTTACTAATTCCAGAACACTGGAATTAAATTTAAAAATCCATTATCTAACAAATATTATATGGCTTTAGAATAAATTTCTACATTACCAAAACACCAATCACCATTCCCTTCAGACTGTGATACTGTGGGCAAGAGGCAGCTATTCCAAAGACTGCACAACTTGGCTCTCTAGCAGCATGGAGCTGCTACTTAAAGTACTGTTCTGATGAGTTTTGCACACAATGAATTTTACTGCCAGAGACAAAAGATACGTAAATAAATGCTAACTCAAAACTAACTGACAGCAGTGTGATGATGACTTGTAACTCGATGATGATGACTCACTGCCCTCCACCAGACTAAATTAGGACCTGCAAGAACATCATATGGCAAACATAAATGTATTAGCTCTCCGAATATCTTCTATTGATTTCTGTACCCCAGTATGAGGTGCCTAAGGCAGCTCCCTAATTCTAATGATAGAACTCACTCACACCAATGATGCTAAATTTTGAAAGCAGCCATACGTCTTTAAGATTGAGAGCTGGGGAATCAGATTTCACAACAAACTTTTAAGCTTCATGGCAACATCATTAGGTTAGAAGAATTAATCAGAGATACCTAAATATATCCTAATTAATACTAAAGTAAATGTACTTGTGCCCAGTTATGTATTCACATAAAAACATACACATCCAAAAGGATAAACATAGCTACATGATTAAAACCAGCTACATAGTGCCTACAAATTGACAATACCCAAACAGAAAAAACGCCAACATCTCTACCTATACATCCTGATTAGAACGAAAGCAACTTCAGAACAAATTAGCAACACACCCAAATATTCATCTGTCAGAGGCAGACCTTCTCTCTCAGAACAACAACAACAAAAGATTAAGCCACAGCCATTCAATCAAAGAGCAGCTACTTCCTCTCCAACTCACCTATAGGGTGTTTTTCCACTGTCACTAGAAGTACCCATTAATGGGTACTTAATGGGTACTTCTAGTGACAGTGGAAAAACACCTGTATATTGCCTTATTTGTATCTTCAATGGTCCTCCCTTTCTACTTCTGTCTCGTCTTTCAGTTTTACATTCTCATCAATCCCAATTCGATTTCCACGCAGCAATCCTCACCTCAGTGCAGACTTTGCCAACCTTATGTAGTGTACCTTACGCAGCCCATCAAGCAGTACTGTTCCATCACCAGGGGCCAATCGCTTAGGTCAATAAAAGTTGCTCCCAAAAGCCAGGCTAACAAAAGTAGCCTCAAAGCCTACTAAATCCAATCGCTCATGATCTTCACTCCTAGATTCAACTCCGATTCCTGAAGGCCTCCCGAGACCCATCAGCGAGACTTAAACTCCACTCTAAACCTCTCCAACTTTTTTTAAAAATTCAGTTTGAATCTGGGGAGTTTTGGACGACACCTGGAATTCAAAATACGAATTCAGTTGTTACCAGCCCGGGTATAGGGCGGGATAAAAATGCAAACAAACAAACAAACTCCCGAAATCTGCGTGTTTTGACCATATCGGCCGATTCCTCCTCCTTCTACCTCCTCTCAGGCCAATCCGCCCAGCCCTGCCGCTCCCTCCCCTCCTCAGCCCTCACTTAGAGAAGCGGGAGCGGGTGCCGGGAAGTCCGAAGCCGTCCGCGTAATCGGGGTCTGAAGAGCTGCTGCTGCTGCTGCTCTCCGCGGACTCGGTGCGGAGGAGCCGGTGGCCCGAGGCGGAGCCTTTCCGCGGGCGCCTCTTTTTCCGGCCGCCGCCGCCGCCGCCGCCGCTCCCGCTGCCCCGCTCGCCGCTGCCGCTGCCCAGCCCGATGAGCGCGTTGAGCTCCTTGCGCTTCTTCATTCTCTTCTGCTGGGCCGGGCTCGGGGCGGCCGAGCCCCGCAACCCGGGAGGGGCGCCCAACTCCGGGCCCCGCGTCGCCAGCTTCGGTGTTTCGGCGGCCTCCTTCCGCCCGGGCGTCTTAGTGGGGCCGACGCGACTCTCTCGAGCGGCGGCAGTGCCGGGATAAGTGCGGCGGGCCTCCCGCTCCCACGGCCTCCCGAGCCATGGCAGCCAAAGAGACGCAAGCCGAGAGAACTTCCTCTTCAACCTTCAGCACCTGCCGGCTAACTAAGGCCGTTCTTATTGGCTGGCAGTATCAAGGAAGCCGATTGGACAGCCTGGCTCTGACGATTCGTCTTTCTCCTCCGAGTGTTGTTCGCCGCTTCTATTGGACAGGGAGATGTTGCCTCACCTTCGCTGAGACCTAGAGCTACGCAGATTGTAAACGTCTCTTGCCTCACTGGCTCTACCGCCACGGTCGGTTAACAAACGACGTCCTGAACACTAAAAGGCCAGCCTCTCGTCTTGAATTATCTGGTCAGAAATGTGAAATAGGAACAAAAATGAGCGTGACATACGACAGTATTAGCCATTCCAGTCCTAATCCGGGTTCCTTTGATCATACAGCCAGGCTACCGTTGGTTGTTGTGGCTCACGCGTCGAAAAGGACTACAACTCCCATAAGAGCCTTTACGACTAGGGATAACGGTACCTGAAGGGCTGAAAAGGAACTCGGAAGTTATTATTCGGAAATAATGGAGTAATACACTAAACTATTGTATCTCTAGGGTACGAGCGAATTAACGACAAGCGAACGAGTCACGTGCCCACAGTCCAGCCCGGGGCGGCCGCGCAGGCGCAGAGTCGTTGCACGGAGAATACAGAGAGAAACTTTCTGAGCGGGGTAGCTCTGACGCGGCGTCCATGATAACAGTTATAGAAAGAGGCGGAAAATATTTTAAGAATTTTACTCCACCACTTAAATTTTGTATTACAGAAAGCAAAAAAACGTCTTCTGGCGAATGCTGAGATTCATCAGCACCGGCTCAGCTTGGCTCCCTGACCTGACTCTCTGATTTACATGGGTGCCAAATTTTGGTTGATTTTAATAAAGTATTCTGGATTTAACAGCAACCACCACCAGAAAATAAAAATAATAACAGAAGATGACAAAATACAAGGACTTAAAGGTTGAAGTTCAAGGAGTCTGGCACAGGCCAGCAGTGGTCGTCCCTGTGGGTGCCATTCAAACACTGGGTCCCATTCAAAACAAAAACAAACAAAAAACCCTTGGATGGCACTTAAAACAGTTCAGCGTTGACAGGGGGCCTTTCTGCACTTGGCCTTATTATGGAATATACCTCAGAACAGGGGCCTGCCCTCCACATCCTAGTGCAGATTATGGCAGATCCCAGATGAGGCCTGCCATAGTCTGTATTAATATATGGACAACAGACCCCTATCCTGAGATATATTACAGAATAAGGCCAAGAGCAGAAAGGGTTACTGTCCGTCAATTGCAAAAGGCCACCCTGCTGGGCTCTGCGCATTATCTGCCAGTACATAACCTCATCTGAGGAACTTGGGAAGATCCTGATGCGTTGTGAACTATCAAGACATGTTTGGTGATGTGTTTTATTGTGTTTCTGTCAATAACAACAATAAGTGATGGGATAACTTATCACTATCTGAGGCTAGTGAGTTTGCTTCTGAAGGGGAAAAATAGTATGTAGAGTACTGGCAGATATTTGTTAATTTGTGAAATGAGATAGCATTGCATTTCCAACTATTATACCTACTGCAACACTGCATAAAAGTACAGTGATGGTTTGCTGAATGTGTGGCATAGGGTGTTTTTCCACTGTCACTGGAAGTACCCATTAAGTACCCATTAATGGGTACAAAAATGCCATTACGTACCCATGAATGGGTACTTAATGGGTACTTCTAGTGACAGTGGAAAAACACCCATAATGTTACAATGGAGCAGCATGATGGCAAGAGCATGTTATTTCAATATAAGGAGTGCAGCTGTGATGCACTGAGACAATATATATCTTGGTTTCCTAGGTGTGTGTGTGTCAGTATATAAAAAAGTAATAAAGGTCTAAGTAGCTGTATCCTAGTAGTCCAAGGCCTTCCTCCCAACTTAAGCAATAAATTACACTATGGGTGTTTTTCCACTGTCACTAGAAGTATCCATTAAGTACCCATTAAGGGTCCTTAATGGGTCCTCTAGTCCTAAGTGGAAAAACACCCTTGGTTTCTTCTCCTAAAACAGTCTTTCCCACGCTAGAAAGGAAAATGGTAAGAGGAGGGAGGTTCTGACTCTGAAATCTCTGCATGTGCAGAGACAAAGTGCCAAAGGCTTGGGGCACCAGGGGCAGCACAGAGCAGGGCAGCACCACAGGACTTTGGATATATTCATGCCACAAGCCCTAGGATGGATAAACTAATATTCAAATGTCTTGTACCAAGAATAGAGATCCTAGGATCTGCAGAAAACACCCAGCTGAGGATGCCCTGTAGCCAGGAAATAGGGAGAAAGAAGGGAGATGCCTCTGTCTCAGTGATTTACCTCCACAAAGCTGCAAGGCAGCATAGAAGCGAAATTCAGCTTTAGTGAAAATAAGTCTTAGAAGTAGCAGGATCCCTATAGAAGTTCTCTTGATACTCCTTTCAGGCAGTTGTCAACTGTGGCATCCAATGCCACTCAGTCCTGGGTATTTTTGTCCTGGAAGTGCTTTGCAGGTATTTCATAATCTCTGGCCTTGTGAATGAATGAATAAACTTTATTGATTAGTCACTTGACCATAACAAGTATCAAGTGTACAGAGACCTTGTGCATTTAAGCCATACACTCATATAAATTTTTCGCAGTGGCTGAACCATTCAGATTTAAGTTTTATTCCCCTCAGAAACAAACTTCTTTTGTTTGATAAGATCATATAACATACATTCTGACATATAAACCTCCCAATTATTTAATGCCCATAGGCTGGAGTCTTTCCATTTCTTTGCTAACACCAGCTGGGCAGCTCTCATTGTTTCATAAGATATGTCATTTTCAGCACAGTTAGCCATATTTATTTGTTGTATAATACACATTTCTTTATACCATCTAGTCTGATTAATAATCTTGTCTGTTTCTGTATGAACCTGTTGCCAAAAGGCCCTTGATCTTGGATACTCCCACCACATATGTATACAAATATCTCTTTGCCCGCATCCATGCCAACAATTTGAAGATACATTTGGTATCATATAAGCCGGTGATGGCCAACCT
>MTQE01001134.1:54431591-54457403 GCA_014337955.1 Aspidoscelis marmoratus | reverse complement strand
ACTATCTGGGATCTATACTGGAGATAAGAGCAGAACCAGTGGCAAGCATTCCCTCTCACTCCTAAACTCTGTAGTCTCTCCAAAAGGATACGGTTGTCAATGGTATTGAAAGCCACTGAGAGGTCCAGGAGAACCAACAGGGTAGCTTTCCCACTGTCTCTCTCCTGGATAAGGTCATCAACCAGGGCAACCAAGGCAGTTTTCATGCCATGACCGGGCCTGAAGCCAGATTGAAATGCTTGCAGTTGGACAGCGACAGCCCTCTCGAGAACCTTGCCTAGAAAAGGTATATTAGCCACCGGGCAATAGTTGTTTAGGTCTTCTGGATCCAGGGTGGCCCTCTTCAGGAGGGAGTGCACCACAGGCTGTTTCAGGGCCAATGGGACCACCCCATACTTCAGAGAGGCATTCACTACCTCCTGGATCCACCCAGTCATATCTTGTCAGCTAGTCTTTATCAGCCATGAGGGGCAGGGAACCAGAGAGCACGTCGTCAGCTGCACCCCTGCAGGCAGCTTGTCCACATCCTCAGGCTGCAACAATTGAAACTGATCCAACCAAATAGGACCAGACAGTTCTCTGGACGCCTCGTTTGGGCTATGTCCAATTGTGACATCCAATCCCCTATGAAACTGGGTGTGACGGTTTCAGGGTACAGGCTGCAAACTGTTTTGCTTTCTGGCCTTGTAGGCTTCTTGCAAGCTGCAATAGCCAGCCTTGTTGCAAACAGCTTGTTGCAAGACCTGAGCAGAGGCTGCAAAAAGGGCGGGAAATCCTGTGCGGGCCCTGCTGCAGTGATTGGTTGCAGCTGGTATCTGGAGGGAAAAGCTGTCCGGGGATCTGAGTGCTGGAGGGGCTAGAGCAGGAGTTCCCACCAATCAGGGGTGAGGGACAGGAGTTTCTATCAGGAGTTTCCAGCAGCATTTTATTGCAGCAGTTTTCCCCAGGAGGTGACAGCCAATCAGGGCCAAGGGGAAAAAGGTATAAAGGAACTCAGATTACAGCATACTAAGTCTTCATGCTGGGACAAGAGCTGAAAGGAACAGAAGAGCTGAATCCTGAAGGAGCCGGACCAGTAGTTGACGAGGGGTCTTCATGCTGGGACAAGAGCTGAAGGGATCAGAAGAGAGCTGAACCTGAGGGAGCTGGACCAGTAGCTGACCATTGGTCTTTTGGCTGAGTGATTTCTGAAGGAGACAATCGTGAGCTCTGAGGGAGACTTCACTAGCAACTGACCAGGCTGGATGATTGGTCAAGCAAGGACGGGCTGTGCCTTGTGATCATCTAGAGCCACGTTCTGGTACACTGGCTTGGCTTGAGCTGTGGCAGAGCAAGTCAGAGGGGGAGGAACGTGGAGAGGTTTGTCTTTTTAAAAAGGAACTATTTTCCTTTAGGGAAAGGGGTAGCTCCTAACCTTAAGAGACTGAGTTAAACCTGAGTTAAACCAACAAATACCTGAACCTTATTTTCCTTCTAGTATTGCTTGTGTATAATAATAAACTTGTTTTAGTTTACTGTTGAAACGCTTGCTACCAGTGTTTTGTGTCCACACTGTAGTATTCACTTGGCCATTGCACGAACTCAGCATCCTAACAGGGCCAAGCTGTTCCTAGAGAGGGCAGGCACTGACTGGAACGCTGGGGATTGTGACACTGGGCAACTTTGTCCTCAAAGTGCTTCACAAATTTGTCACAACAGATATTACTTGGCCCTGGCTCATGCTTCTTTGAGTTTGGTTTTGTTTATCTTTCTGTGCCCTGGATCCCTTCCCCATGACCTCAGTGCCCCCCCTTGGTGGCCCCACCCCACAACCTCGGTGGCACCACCCTGTGATTGCAGTGGCCCTGCTCCCATGGCTCCCACCTTTCCTGTGAACACCCAGCCCTGAAGTCCACCAGCCACCACTGTTAATGAATGATGGTTATGAGTTAATCTTGTGCTTTCTGCCTGGATTCATAAGGATAATGTTTTAAGGGACTTGCTCATTTGAACAGAATGACTGATTCTTGAGTGTTTAGGGTCCTCTCTGTACTTATCTGCATTTTGGATCTGCTGGCTCCATAGCCCTCTCCAGGACCTCCTTTGTCCACTTGCTGGTACATATTAGAGAGGCCCCACCCCCTGTTAGTATGCTCTGTCTCTACCAGATGTAGCATAATCCAGATCAGGAGGCTTCTGATCTGGATTATCAGTGGACTTAATTAAACAGATCCACCAGTCCAATGCAGAAATGAACCTAGGGTGGACCTAGGTCATGTGCAGCTCACATAAGTTGTCTCAGGTTACAATTACATCCCACATGTATTATCCCACGGCAGTTAAGTATAGGGAAGGTTGCCAGCATTCATGATGCAAGAGCCAGCCTGTCCCAAACTTCACCCAGACTGATCTGGGTCACGATGAAATGTGAACAGTCTCATCCAGGATTGCCCACATTGGCACTGGGCCATTGTTACAGTGATCAGTGAGGTGCAGCTGCAGTCAGTCTCTCTATGCCCCCCTCCCCAGTGTTTGATTAGGAAATAATGTGAACATTGTGTCTGGGGGGTTGACTGAGAGTGCCTTAGCCTAGTTTACTGTTCCACAGCTAGCAATGATCAGAATGACTCTGGGCTGGAGGTGACACCTTGAGGCACGTGTGCTCCATCTCAGACCAGGCTGTCCTGATTGCCTAAGTGTGAAGAACACCCTTAGTTTTAAAATCCTTCTCTATAGCAGCCCTCTGCAGACTCTGCTTATTGCCATCCTTACAACTTCACAGTGAAATAGGTACTGTGGCTGTTGGCTCAGACGATTTACTTGTCTTAGGTCAAGTTCCCACTTGGCAATTTAATCTGGTTTTAAACTGGGGTTTAAAAAATCAACAGTAAGCTCTGATTTTTTTTTTTTTTTTTTGCCTTCCAACTGTTTTCTCATAATGTGGTCTCACTCTCCATTCTTCAGTGTATGGCAGGGGAGAAACCCACCCACCCCTCTCTCTTCCTCTCAGCAAACCCCCCTCCTCATGCAGTCAGCAATTGGATACCATCATATCCTAACTTAATTGGGGTGGACAATTCAAACTCCACCCTCTGTATAAACCTGGCCCCTTTCCCTTTTTTCTTAATGGAGTTTTGTGCTGGATCATTATAGAAGAAAGGAAGGCAGGAGGGGGCAGATCAACGTGAAATGGAAGGGAGGGACACAAAATGTGAGGATTGCAGAGGCGGGTCAGAGGAAACTGAGAATGCCTCCTAAAGCATGTTTCCCTCCCCAAAAACCCCTTTGCATTCCCATTTTGCTAAATAAAATGGAATATTTCTAAATCCAGCAGCAAGATCTCTTTATCTGAATAGAGATAATCCTCAGAAACTGCAGATTCCTTAAAAAGTTTGGGAATGGTGAACACTCAAAATAGTCTCAAAGCTTATTATATTCTGTTTGGAATGGGAATTATGTGTACCTATTGAGCAAATTAAAATAGATCAAATCTCTACCACAATGCTTACTGTTTTAATCCCTGAGATTTCAGCTTGCTTCAGGAAACCTTAATTCCAGCAGAGGACACTCTGTAGTTGGAGTTTTGCATCATAGCCTAGACGAAAGTAATCATTAGGGGAGGCTGCCCTGGCTGCTGTACCAGACCAGCAAGCATACTACATAGGAGCCTCCCTTGTGCATGTTGGTACAGTCTAAAGTAGGCTTTGCCCAGGGTCTCTCTTAGACCACACCAGCATGTGGAAGGGAGATTCCTAGAGCCTTTTTGCACATTCCTACACAGATCCGTAATGATGAGTCAGGATCAGATTGATCCATCCCTAAAGGGGACTAAGAACAGTTTTTCTCAGGATTTTATTTCTGCAGATTTTTGCAGGATAGTCCTCATAAAATCTGGGAATAAAAAATTAAATGGAAATGTTGGATACCGAATTCAGATTCAATTCAGATTTATAGATGAAGAAGAGTTGGCTTTTCTACCCCACTTTTCTCAGCCATTCAAGGGGACTCAAATGGCTGACAAAGCTTTTCTGTTCTTCTCCCCACAACAGAATACCCTGTGAAGTAGGTGGGTCTGCGAGAGCTCAGAAAAAGAGCTGTGACTAGCCCAAGGTCACCCAGCTGGTTTCATGGGGAAGGGCAGAATCAAACCCGGTATTCCCAGATAAGAGTCCGGCTCCCTATCACTAGACCAAACTGGCTCAGAAGAAAATTAAGTGGAAAAATTGAGTACCAAATTTGGATTTGATTCGGGTTAAAGGTCTATGGGAACATGGCCTGTGGTGATCGCAAGGGAGGCTGCAGCCTAGCTTATTTTTAAAACATTGCTTTTTGCACTATTGGCATCTGTTTAGGACCATGCGAAGCCCAGGAAGGCCTGAGGGCGTGGTCACAACCCAGAAGGAGAGTCTACTGACTCTTCCTAGCCATGGAAGGAAACTTGTGAGGTAATTGTAGGATGGATGGTTGGTGAATTGAGCAGTGAGCTAGTGAAGAAGTTTGCTGGGCTTCAATTTTCCCATCCCAGGCCTTTGATAGTCAGGGGAGACTAAGAAAAGGACTGTAGGCAGCCACTCAGAATAGGGAAGGCCGGACACAGGGAGAAAGATGGGAGTCTTATCTCTGTAAGGGCTTGTATCCTGGCTGGGATACAGAGCAAAGGGCTACAGGCTAGTCTGCCTGTCAGCAGGAAGAAACTGAGGCTAGGAGAGCTGAGAGCTGCCTAGCAGGAGACGGCAGGACCCAAGGTCTAAGGCTGGAGCTGTTCAGGGTTAAGTGGGGGTTTATCTGGGGCTGGACAGCCTGAGTACTTCAAAGACAGCAACTTGTTTAGCCTTGACTGAGAGCCTTGTCAGCCAGTACAGCTGACAAAGGAAGAAAACCTTGTACTTACCCAAACTGTTTGGACTTTAGCTGACTTTAGCTGACTTAAGTTATTATTCTTATTTTGCTTACATTGACCATCCTTGTAAATAATAAATACTTGTTGTGTTTATACTTAAGCATAGTAAAGTGATTTGTCTGGACTGCAGTCCAAACGGAGGAGGGGTGTATTGGCTAAAGAGCCTTACATTTTCAACACACCCTGGACATTTGGAATTGGGGGACTCCCTTGCCATCAGAAAGCTAGGAGGCTACTCGCAGCAGGGCTGCTAGTGGACTGGCGGCCACAAGGGAGTGGTCATCACACGGCCTATGTGAGTGTGAAAATCCACCCCTTATTCACCTCTTAGGCTACATTGTCACCTTCAGTTCCCTTCTCACTTTCACATTGTTACAGATTTCACCAGTTACTGTTATACTGAAGAAAGCAGAGGGTTGGAGCCTTCAGTATCCTTTTGCTTTTCCTGTATGGTTTGGGAGCTTCTCTGCATGCTTGACGATCACTCATCCTGATTATGCAAAAGTATTACTAGCAAGAACAGGTAAGTAAAAGGCTACATAATCACAGCAGCTGGCAAGATAGCATTATGTGGGTCTGTGTATGAGAGTGCCTGTAATAATGATTCTGGGACAAGTGCATATACAACTACTAGGAAGAGTTACTGGTTATGTACCTGTAACAGAAAAGAAAGACAGAGATAAAAAAGTTAATCTATCTGAGGGCTTGTTGATTGTGGCCTTCTGTGGCACAAATGTCACACCGCCATAGTGGGGATTTGAACTTGGGATTTCTAAGTTTTGATCTGACATTCTAGCCACTATGCTATGCTAGCTTTCAGGTTTATTGATGAGCCAGGTAGAGAAGAGAGTGAAAAAATCTGTGGTTACATCCCCATGGGTGCAAATCAATTAGAACCACAACATGTATCTGTTTTGACTTGCAGTATCCTGTGTGAGTCCTTCAGGTACAGCATCATTGGGAATAATATAGGTTCTATTGATTCATTACATTAATAACTCTCTCATACAGCTTTTGACTCCCGTTACACAGTATTGACTACTAAAGAGTTTCTTCATTTTTGTCTTTCCTCCACTGATCCTTCATAGAGCCCAAGGACAACTATGCCTATCACAGCATAATTCCATGGATTGGTATGTATATTTAAAGCCTTTGCTACATCAAGGTGGGTGGTCCCTGACAGTTCCATCCTCACTTCACCATGACCCAGGTAGGTCTGGGTGAAGTTTGGGATGGGCTGAAGTTCACAATATGAACCTCACCCACCATCCCTGATTTTAACTTCTGTGATCTTAACTCCTATGTTTCCAAGCTGTAGTTGACCTGGCATGCAGATTCCACAGATTCTTCAAAGAACAGTGTTGCTGCCCTTATGGACAGGGAAGAGAAAGATACCAAGCATTGCACTCAGCTCTGCCTCTCTTTTTTTGAAGGGAAAAAGAGAGGAAAGATTGAGGATGCATACCAAAATATTTATAGGTTCAGAAGTAGAATGAATACATCCTTTTGCTGGCATCTTCTTTCCTGTAGGCCAGTTACTAGACAATAATTTTTCCTTTGATGTATTTTAAAGTTAGGAAAACCATCACTTTACTGGAGATACATGTGGCCAGATTACCTAGCCTGGAGTAGTAAAACATGGGATAGCCCACACCATGTAAAAGTAGCCTGAGTAACAGCAGATTTTCAGAAACTCCTAACATCTTTCTCTTTTTATATTCCAGGAATAGATGGTTCTAGTTATATGTATGAAGTGTTATGTTTGTCATAGAATTTCTTTGTACCCTCAGGAAAAGGCTTATTGGTCCTACATGGGCCAAAGTGGTTTCAGCATCGCAAGCTCCTAACGCCAGCTTTCCACTATACCATTTTGAAGCCCTATGTGGCACTAATGGCAGAGTCTACAAAAATCATGTTGGTAAGTGTTGTCGCAAGAACTGTGGCCTTTGTTGGATTCTAAAAATCTATTAATGTAATGCAGTTAAAGGTTTTTCAGTTACTTTTAGCAATTTTTCTGTGGACTGGACTTGTCTGGCTATTATGCCTTTCCTATTCATTCTAGGTACAAAAGGGTAATTGTGGCTGAATCCCCAAAAGACTTATTAGCCCCTCTCGGATTCCTCTGCAGTCACTCTGTTATAGCTGACTTTAAAAGTCCCCTCCACTTCCAGAATAAGCGTCCCCCTGGCAGCCGCGATCTAAACGGACTTTCTGTCCCCGTGGTAGCAGTTTTCTCTTTCCAGGCATTCCCCCCCCCGCCCCCTCTCTTGTTAAAAGGAAAAATCGCCGGATCTCCGTCTCTTGAAACTGCTTCCTGCCTCTAGCAAAGCAGATGAGCGCTCATTCTTAGTCACTTTCATTCACTTTCAGCAGTTACTTTCACTTTGTTCTCTGTTAGAAAAGGCTGCAGGATCGGGAGCGCGATCCTTCGCTCATTCTCTTTTAAGGCTTCCCTTGAAAACAATGTTGCCATTCTGAGCAATTATGGCTCTTTTTACAAAGGAAAGGAAGCGAACCTGCTGCATTTCTCAGATGTGTGAATGCTTTTTGGCTGTGTGTGCAAGCAAGCAATCCCCCCCCCTTTTGCCACGGAGCGTCCTCAAGGCAGATATAGTGAGCAAAACCCGCGAATCGCCGAAAGAGCGCTGAAACTCTTCTTTAAAGTGCACGTATTTTATCGCGGGTGTCTCACTTTGCTAAGCTCCCTAAGCGCCTTGTAAAGCCCGGAATGGGGACGCTCAGAGGCAAAAGGAGTGTCCTGGCACACTTTAAATTCCATGGGGACAGGGCTTGTGTCATTGTGGTAGGCCATCCAAAATCTCCTCTCCAGAACATTTCATCATGCTAGGGTAAAATGCTAAAAGTATATACAAAATATACTTTTTGTAAAGAATATACAAAACAGGCACTTTCAAAATTCATAATCTATTAGAAGTGGCATTGCTGCCTAATGCTGACCTTTGGGTATAAAGTGGGATATAAATAAATAAATAATGTCCACATGCAACCACAAGGGGGGGCTGTAGGTTGCAGCCACCTCTCCCCAATGTTTTCTTAATCTTTTATCTGAAAAACACATGTGCTGAGACATCTGGGTGATGCTTGGGTGAATGTCAGTGGAATGAGCATGGGGTGAAGACCTCTGTAATAGTTATGGTGTTTCTAGGTTTCTGCCATTAAAGATGGATGAGTTGGTGTATTATGAAAATCTGCATCCTGCCTGTATCTAGATGCCTATGAAGCTTTCATATGAAAGGATTTTGAGCTGAGTTCTGGTCATGAATGAAGCATATGGTTAAACGTAGCTCTGTTTCATAATTCTTAGATTGGATTACTTCCTGCTATCCTTGAGACTGTGAGTGAAAAAACACTTACCTCCCAACACGATGGCTGGAGGGTGGTGACATCTATAGCATGGCATGGCCTTCATGGCAGTTTTTCCATGGCTTCTGGACAGGTCGTCTTCTAGAGCGCTGATTCCTGTGCATGAAAAGACAGTTACTCAATGAGTCAGACTGCATGGGCAGGGTCAGGAATCCCCTTTTCAACTTTGGACCAGCATATTTAGGTGATCACCTTGTTCAATATAGACTGTGAGATCATTAAGATTTTCAAGGAGCTCCAGCTGTCAGTGCACCTCACAGCAGAGCTTTTCTGTGGTGGTACCCACCCTCTGAAACAGTGTCCCCACTGATATTCATGGTGTACCCACATTTCTTTCCAAAGTGAATGCTTTTGTTTTGCCTTTTCTATCCTAGATTATGAAGTATTTTTAAAAATAAAAATCATAGTTGCAGCTTTTTTTGTAGCAGCTGTTTTTATTTTTAATGTTCTATAAACCAATTAAGATTATATTTTTAATGAAAAGCAGTATATAAATGTTTTAAATACATAATCCTAAATATCACAACATTTCTCCAAAATGCTGGGTGTGAATTAAGAGGTGAGGACACTCCTATCCTGAGTTTAAGACACTCTTTGTCTAGTGCCAAGGTGACAGCGAGGGTCCCCAGCCATAGCAATGTGGTGGTGGCCTGTGGAAATGCTCCACCCTGGAGATGGGTGAATGGCATCTCCTCACTGCAGTGGAGATCTCCACATATGATCACAGGTGATCTCCACATCTGATCACTCTTTGGAATGTTTGCCCTGCTTCTGGTTTGCCCTGGAGGTCATCACACCCTCTTTATAGTATTGCTTTACACCATCCTCAGTTTTATATTATTTGGGAACTTCAGCTGAGACATACAAATTGTGAACCATTTCTGTTTGTTAATTTAGGATAAGTGGGAGCAGCTAATCTCAGAGGAAAAGTCCGTGGAGCTCTTTGAACATGTCAGTCTGATGACCCTTGACAGTATTATGAAATGTGCCTTCAGTTGCAAGAGCAACTGCCAGATGGACAGGTCAGTAGCTGATGGTGTAGCTATGAAGTGCTAGCAGACCCAGTTCAGCTTCTGTGCATGGTACGAGTATGTGCTCACCAACTTGACCTTTCTTTACTAAGGCCTTGGAACTCATCCAAGGATACACCAGTAGTCTCTTCAAGCCTTTCTAGATATTTATATTGTTCTTGGTCCTCCCTTCTTATGTTTCTCTTAGCTGCACCCAGGTCCTGTCCCCAAGCAATTTAAAGTCTGCTAAAACTCTATCAACAAGAGCACCCTATCAACAAGAGCAGGGGCGGGGAGAAAAAGATGCGCGCAAAGAAAACACAGCTCCCATGGGGATGGAAGGTGCGTTAAAAATGCGCATTTTGCTGAGCCTCATGCGGACGCTTATTCCTGATTTGCATGGGACTTTTAAAGTCCACTTGAATAGAGTGACAGTAGAGGGACAGTAGAGAAGCAAATAAGTCTTTTGGGGATGCAGCCCCAGAGAATAATTAGGAAACTTCTGGGGAAGGGCATCTGCACTTGGAGGAGTCTGCTACATCCTCCAAGGGTCCCCTGCCTGCCCAGAAGTTCCCTAATCATGTACTACCTGTGGAGGATGAAATTGTGCTCCACATCCTCCTCAGCCTTCCCCAATCACTTACCCGTTGCGTCCAGCCGGGCAGTATTTGCACCTCAGCTGGATAAAGAGGTCAACATCCTACTGCCCTCCTGGTGCAACTGAGAGTGTGTAGGGCATCAGGGTGGTCACAGCAATGGTGCTGACATGCATGCTGTCACACAGGTCACCACAGCCAAAATGGCGGCACCCTGAAGAGGACCAGCCCCGCAATCGAATCAAGGCAAGTATTCGATTGCGCAGGGGTGGGGGATGGCTAACTTTGACTAGCACTCCAAGTGTGAGTGCTAGTCAATGCTGGTTCATTGACCTCCTTTCCCATCCAGCGGATGGGAAGGGAAGTGCGAAATCACCCACGGCCTGAGATGTGGGTTTTAAAACACACGGCTCCCTATACTGAATGTATACAATATCCTGCACGTTCTCATTATTTTGCTTCATTGGTAAATTCCGTTTTCACCTAATCTTTCACAAGTGGAAAGAGCATGATATAAATGTATTTTAGCACAAATTAACATTCTGACAGTGCTTTGTATGTTCTAGTACGAATCCAACACTTCTGTTCTGAAATTAAATGAAAACAGTAGTCACTTCCAAAGAATCAGAATTTGCTCCTTGCTCTTAAACACCATAATGCTGTCCAGTCTCTGGAAAACTGCTTACATTACAACTATCTCTGTAACTATAAATATTGTTATATATAGAAAGCAGTGGCAAGATAAAGAGTTGCAACTGTTTCCATTATTCTAGCTCTAAGGCCATGGCCACACCTGCACTTTAAACTTTATTCTGTCCATCTTCAGATCTGACTGCTGACACCTTTTCATTTCTGTTTTATTTGTGGACTTTCCACCTTCCAGTTGGACTTTTGTGAGTGGAAAATCATAAAACTGATAGAAAAAGCATCTCAAAAGTGGCTCGGGTGTGGTAGAATGCAGACGCTAGCTTACCAGCAAGCATACTAATTGAATTTAAATGCTAGTAGGGAATGTTTTTGAAGTGTATTTTCTGTCCTTTAATATGAATTAAGGCACTAGCATATGGATGCAACCACCTCAAAGCTGCTTTAGAGGCCTCATCTCTACTTCCTTGAATAGAGCACTTCTGAGGGTGCTATCCCTTTTCCATTTTCGGTCACCTTTGAAACAATGGTGTGAGCTGTTGTCTACTGAGATCTCTCTTGAAGCTGCCGCTGTTGCAGAGTAGATTCTTCCTGGCCTGAACAGTGGTGTTACAGAAAGTGATACCTTCTTGTTCCAAAATGGAGACAATGAGGAAGGTATCTTTTTCCATGGCACCTTCCTGTGCCTCTCTGCCTTCACCCATCTTGAGACTGTGTGCAGGTGCAGCCTTTGCCTATACTTTGCTTCACTGTGCAAATCCCACACTCTGATGTTGTAGCACTGAGATGGTTTAGTGGCACAGAACTAGCTTCAATTTTGTAAAACTTCTTTTAAAACTACATTATCAAAGTTTTATGACTGTATGTCATGCCTGTGTTTGATCCACAGGGAGAATTCCTATGTTAAAGCTGTTTTGGAACTTTGCTCCTTGGTACATATCCGACTGCATAATGTTCTGCTTCACAACGATTTAATTTTTTGGCTCAGCCCCCAAGGATACCGGTTTCGAAAGGCCTGCCAGATTACTCATCTTCATACAGGTACTTTCCTGTTTCCACTTAAACAAAGTAGTTCCAAATGATTGAGAAGAGGACATGCCAATTTTGGGAGAAAATAGAAGTTCTCCTTAGTCCATAAAAGCAGGAGACTTAGATCAGACAAAAGGAAATATTTCTTCACCCAAAGGCCATGTCTTCACGGCAACCTTATGTCGGATTCAAAACGTTTTCAATCCTTGGAGTCCGCATGGCAGTTTGGCTTAACATGCTTTCCCCGTGTTAAACCACCCCAAAGCGTGGTGAATCTCAATCCTGATTTCAACAGGTCTCACTCTGGATCATGCGCTTGAAACATTTTACATTTTTTACTGTGTGGACAGTAGCGTTTTAAGGGATAAGAATCCATGTTTAGGGTTTCTCTCCCCAATAGCTTGCTTCCAAAGACAGTGATTTCAGTGTTAAAAATCCACCCTTAACAGCAGCGCTACACTGTAGCGATGGAACCACTCCAACCTGATAACAATGTTGCAATTTTACACAATTCTAAAAGTTCTGACCTTTAGAAAGGGAAAGGAAGGGAGGAAAGCAGCTGAATGTGAATGTTTAAAGCAAAGGGGCTTTAGTTGCTGCTGCTGCTGTGTGCCCTGAGCAATGGGGAGAGGAGGGGAAAGAATCGCTGGCTGGCTGCCTGCTGCCATTTTTCCTCCATCCATGGAAGCGGCAGCCACCCAGCTACCCAGTTAGGCTCGGTGAAGGGGTCCCTTATGGGTGGCGCGTCCATGCCAGGAGGAAGAGTGCAGGGCAGCCCCGAAAAGCGGCTTTTAAAAAGTAGCCACTTGAGTCCCACCTTGAGTCACGTACCCCACATACGATCCTCAGAATCCGGATCCAACACGATTAAGTTAAAAGTAATGGGAACAGGCAAATTCGCGTTTGCATCCGATTCTATTATTTTGGTTTAGGGAAAGTGAAATAAGCTTGCTGTGGGGATTCGCCCAAAGAGTCTCTGGTCTATGGAATTTACTGCGAGAAGAGGTGGTAATGGCAACCAGCCTGATGGCTTTAAGAAAGGGTTAGACAAATTAATGGATGACAGATGTATCAGTGGTTAGTAAAATGGGTGTCTAGGTACACTCTCCAGGCTGGGAAGACCGTCAGGATACCTCTAAAGGCCATTTGATGGGATTTGAGAGTGGGTAAAGTTTTTGCCTTTGTCTTTTGCTTGAGATGCCCAGAAGCAACTTTGTGGGACAGAATGCTGAACTAGATGGACTGTAGCCTGATCCAGCAGGGCTCCTCTTATGTTCTTATGTTCTTAACTTCGAACACACAAGCTTCATGGCAGCAAACAGTTCAGGCTGCACCTTTAATATGGGGAGTCTTTTCAGTAATCCACCATTTTCTTAAAGCAACCTCGATAGCCTTGTCCACAAAGCAAGAACTAAGCTTTACTTAGTTCTGTTTTGCCTCTCTCTCTTTCTCCCCACTCCATTTTCAGGGCTTCTTCTTCTTTTTGCATAGTGTTTGGCTATCTGCCTACAGTCCCTCACCTCCTCTCTAGTAAGCTTCCTGCCTTTTGGCAGCCAGTCTTTTGGACTGTTGTTTGAAACTTAAGACCTTCAAAACAAATCTCTCTTGTGCATGGAAAAAGGGGGCATGGGCAATCACACCAGAAAATGGCTCATATAATTGCTTCAAAAGTGCCTGTTGCCACCGAAAATGGGGACATGTGGCAGCAGACACATTCTTTGGGCAATTATGTGAAGTTGTTGGTTAAGCTTACTGACTCTTATTATAGAACTTAAGTGCACAAAGGTCTTCCCTTTTTGATCCAAGGAAATCTGCCACTATTTTATGACTGAATCATTTGTATGTTTAACATCTTTCACCCATGAACTATTAATCTCTGTGCCCTGTTAATCACTTTCTCAAAACAGATAAGATAATCAAAGAAAGAAAGGAATTGTTGAAGAATGAACAGGAACAACAGAAGGTTCAGGAAAAGAGCCATTTAGATTTTCTTGACATCCTTCTCTGCGCTAAAGTGAGTATAATGGAGAGTTATTTTAATTATTTTGTTCATTACGCTTGTGTGGCTACACTTAATTCTACTTACGACAGTTATAATCTGTTGTAATCATGTAAGGGTCTGACTCTTACAATTGTTGTCTGTGATCTGAAATCTCAAATGGCATGTCCAGGTTTCTTCTGTGGGATGTTTTGGAAGTGATAGATAATATCCTGTGACCCACTTCCAGACTCTCCGGAAGGAGAATGAACAAAATATGATTGTAGAAAATATAGCAACAATATTTTGATATTTCCACTGATTTATTTTCTTATTTTGGGCAAGGTTCTGGATTTGGTGAAGGCTGTATAATTACAGGCGTTTTTGGATGAAACTGTCACATAGTGTAGCGGATTTGGACTGGAGTCAGATCACTTGTCAGTCTCAGAGAATAGCTCATTGTCTCATTTGGACAAATAAATCCAGAGATAAAGTATTTCTTTCCTTACTGGAAGCAGCTTTATTTCAAAATCTTTTCTCATGCAAACTTCTCTTCAAACAGCAAACTAAAGACAAAAATATGTACAACACAGAGCTACTTATATAGCCTACAAACTGCAAGTCATCATCATGGGGTTTTAGGATGATGTCATCTAATTACTGCAACAGCATGAGACTGAATCACAAGACTCTGAATCATGAGTTGTTGACTCATTGTGAGTCTTCAGTTCCTGACTAACAACATTCTAAACCTTTTGACAGAAACTGGTTATCTGGACCAATTTCAGTCTGAATTCAGCTTTAGGTTTGGGATGCAATCAGTCTTGGTTTTCCTCATGGATCACCCCTTGTGGGAAAGAGACAAGGGAAGTGTGACTGTTAATCCTATGTAATTGGCTTTTGATATCATAGACCTCAGTATCTTCCTGGATCACCGGTGTGGGAAGTGAGTGGAAGGCACTATGTTACAGTGGCTTCACACCTACTTGAAATGTTTTGCTGAGATGTTGCTGATGATGATGGGTACCACTGAGTCCTGGCCAATTCCTGATTGAGTGCATGGCCACTTCCATGCAATTTTCTTGGCAGAGATACAAAAGTAGTTTGTCATTACCTACTTCCAGGGAGAGGTTGGGGATTGCACAGACAACTTTCTGGTTTTCTACCGCTGAGCTACAGCCATTTCTGCTCAGAGGACAGTGATGGGTAATTGTGCCTCAGCAGCCTAGCAGCTAAGCTATGGGGTTCTAAAGAGCACTATTTTATCCTCAGTGCTGCTTAACATCTATATGAAACCACTGGTCATCAGGAGTTTGGGGCAGTGTCTACACCCTGGACTTATCTGCTTAGAGACACCCTGGACTCGTCTGCTTAGAGAATGCTGTGGATGAGGTGTTGAACAAGTAGCATTCAAGGCTGGTATATTGGACCAGCTGCTCAGGTGAGATGGCACAGGAGGTTCTAGACCAGCATATCTGGGCCAAGAATTCAGAGGCGTTTCTGCACTTGGGCCCATAGTGTGCAATTAGATAACATCTGGGCAAGTGCCTCTGCACTTGCAGGAAGCATTTACAGCCTACAAATACTGCATGCCTGCCCAGATGTTAACTAATTGCAAACTAGCTGAGTTCCCAAAATCGGGCACCACAAGCAACCCAATCCTCCCCAGTTGTGACTGGGAACTTACCTGGTGTGTCCAGGAAGTGAGCAGGTGCAAAGGGTTACCTGGGGTACCATGCAATGTGCTAGTACCTCAGATGACCCCTGATGCAACTGTGCGTGTGCAGCGTACCACAAAATGGCAGCACCCTGTGGAGGATTGGACACGCAACTGGATCCAGGTAAGTGTCTGGTCATGCGGTACGTAGGCTATTGTGTACTAGCACTCCTGAGTGCAAACACTCGTACCAGTTAGTCTCTTCTACACCTTTCCTGTCCAATGGATGGGAAGGCAAGTGCAGAATGCCCCAAGTGCCATTTTGCCAGGGGTCTGAAAGTGCACTTCCTCTTGAGTGCTCAGCAAAAATAACCCCAGCTAGCAACTACAGAGGCTAGAAGCTTTTCCCCCCAAACTCTTAAGCTGGACCAGAATGGGCCACCAGCGAAGCTAACAGCCCTTGGTATGGGCTGCCGGCAGCTTAATTCAGTTTTGTACAGTGCTAGATTGCTCATGCTATGTAGAAACAGCCTTTGATAAGCTTTATTTCTCTATTTCTTTATTTCTCTCCTGAGTCAGGAGAAGCTGTAAATGTCCTGAACCGGTGCTAGGATTCAGTGGTGGGCTGGATGAGGGCCAAGAAAACAAAGGGCAATCCTGGCAATTAGAGGGGTTTTTTTTATAGACTTGTGAAATTATTAATCTTCTCAGGGAGATCCTGCTGCAAGTGGCATGAATAAGAACATATGAACATAAGAGAAGCCTTGCTGGATCAGGCCACAGCCCATATAGTCCAGCATCCTGTCGCACACAGTGGCCCGCCAACTGCTCATGGGCATCCTAAGCAGAGACAACAACAAACCTTTTCCTGCTCTACAATCCCAGCAAATGGCCTTAGAATCGCCCTGTTCCCCGCCTCCCCAGCCTGAAAAATGCACCTAGGCATTCGTTCTAGTAGCCATTGATACATCTGTCGTCCATAAATTTGTCTAACCCTACCTTAAAGCCATCTAGACTGGTAGCTGTCACCACCTCTTCCAGCAGCACATTCCATAAGCCGATGACCCTCTGGGTGAAGAAATAGTTCCCCCTGTCAGACCTGACTCTCCTACCTATCAGCTTCATAGAGTGCCCCCTGGTTCTAGTATTGTGTGATAGAGAAATGAAATTTTCTCTATCTACCTTTTCTATACCATGCATAATTTTATATACTTCAGTCAGATCCCCTCTTAAATGCCGTCTCTCCAGACTGAAGAGGCCTAGACGTTGCAGCCTGGTTTTGTAAGGGAGGTGTTCCAGACCCTTAATCATTCTGGTTGCCCTTCTCTGCACCTTCTCTAGTTCCACAATATCCTTTTTGAGGTGTGGTGACCAGAATGACTGAATGCCATTTGTGGTCAGGCTTTCCCAGGAACATTGTCCTTTCTAAGGCTGTGGCCACCTTCTTCTTCAGTCCACACCTTTCCCTTTCTATCAATTGTATTTGTGGACTTTCCAGCCTTCACTTGGACAAAAACAAGCAAAGAAATAGAAATGGAAAGGTGTAAGCATTGCCTTGAGAAGATGGAATGAAGAAAGTTTAAAATGAAGGTGTGACCATGGCCTGATATCGTCTGTGAAAATTCATGATGCAAATCACATAGCTTTGGGGACTCAAGCTTCATTGTGATATGGGATGAATAAGACAGGAAAAACAGTAGATTCCTAGATTAAATTTTACCTCCAATGATTGTTATTACTGCACAGGATGAAAATGGTGTTGGATTATCCGGTGAAGACCTGCGAGCTGAAGTGGATACTTTCATGTTTGAAGGCCATGATACTACAGCCAGTGGCATCTCCTGGCTGTTCTACTGTATGGCCCAGAACATGGAGCATCAGCAAAAATGCCGAGAGGAAGTGAAGGCCATTATGGGAGAACGTGATAACATTCAGTGGTAAACTTTCAAACATTAGATTGTTTTTCCACAATATGGTGTATTCAGGAGAAGATTCGCTTTTAGCAAAAGATGTGGCTAAAGAAATCAGCAGTACCATGAAGCATATCACTTAGCTTCTATGGAAGGGCCCACCAGCCAGCCCAAATCTATAAGGAGCAATGACCACTTCCCAACATCATCTCTTTCCTCTGGAACTTGGCAACATGGCTGGGGATTTCCCCTGTTTGAAAATGTGGGAATCTTTTCCTCAACATACATCTTTATGTGTGGACCCACACTCTATGGCCGCATCCCCATGCATGCCGTTCAGAGCAGAATACGCACGCATGGGACTGGGAGCGGGTCTGAGATCGATCCCAGCCCATCGCCATGCCATTCCCGGTGATGTGGGCTGGCTGCGGGTTGGGCACGGATGCAGCTGTCCCCATGAAAACTGTGCCAAACCCTGGCACAGGGGAGCAACGCCCCTCCTCTCCGCCCCCTCTCTTCTCATTGGAAGCTGGATTCACATCAGCCCATCCCTGTGTCGCCAGCTGCATAATGCCACATTCCCCCCCCCTTAGTGGCACAGAAAGCCAAGACTGGGCTGGGAGGCACAGAAAAAAAGTTAAAATAAAGCTTACTAATAATGATAAATTCATAAAGAATTTTAAAAGACCGAAAGCTGCTATGAGGTTTAGCCGCAGTTAGGTGCTTAAGCAGTTTTGCGCACCTCCACTCCACCAGGAACCACGAGAATGCCCGCCAAGTTTAAAAGGGAGAAAATCAAGCCTTTATCATATTGCCTTGGTGAGTGGGAAATGAGAGTGGAATATTTTCCATGGAAAATGTACAAAAATCAAGCCATTATCCTGCCTGCCACACCTAAAAAATGTCAGCAGCTGCAGTCTCCAATGCACAGGGCAGGAACGGCACATCCCACCTCCAAATGACATGAGTGTCAATCTCCTCCTCGAATAGCCCCAGACTGTCCCCATACACAGTCTCAGCTTGCTAACCAATGCGTGTGGGGACCCCAAACCGTGCTTAGACTTGTTTTTTCAGATACCAAATTTGCTCTTGGTCTGGCACAGTTTGGGGCGATTTGGTCTGCGGAAACCGGAGCAAATTGAAAACGCATGGGGTCACCCCTGCCGAGCCTGGTTTCGGTACCAGACCAAACTTGCATGGGGACACACACTATGTCTAATGGCACATTTGCCTAAGGAGTGGAGTTGAAGACAAGGCAATTTAGATAAGGGGCTGCTCAGGCAGGGAGTGAGGGAAATAATCTCCCACTGACCTCTAACTGCACCAGTCACTGGCACTGTGAGTTCAGAAAACTTAACATGGCTGAGGAATGTCCTCTTTAAATTGACTGACTTGTCTAATTGCTTGCAGGGATGATCTTAACAAGATGACTTATTGCACTCAATGCATTAAAGAGAGCCTTCGTCTTTTCCCACCAGTACCAGGAGTATCCCGGGAGCTTAGCAAACCTATTACATTTTCTGATGGACGGACTTTACCTGAAGGTTTGCTTGGATTCATTTTCTCCTGTTTTCATTTTGCAGTCTCTCTCAGAATTCACAAGGACATTATACAAGAAAGGACTGTACTGTTGTATTTTACGGTGTCAGTCACTTCTTCAGTGTGAGCTTACTAACATACCACAGTGTCAGCTTACCAATGGAATTGATCAGCATATAAAACAATGCAGCTGCAACAATAGGAGCCTGTTTGCCTCAGTGCTACAAGCTTCAATGCTGATTCTCTTCTATAAGCAAAAAGCCCATAAACTTTTGGTGCACAGAAAAGATTGGAGAAAAAGGTGCCAGTGGAGGGTTTCTGTCTCCTCTGGCCCCCTGCCTCCACACCTGCTGCTATGGATTGAACTGGTTTTCTAGTCTAGTTTTCAGGCTTGGAAATGAATGCTGTGTACATTATTTCATTTCTAGGTAAGCTTACACGAAATAGCAAAGTTTAAACACCAAAAGGCCATCCAGACACACCATTAAGTGGCACAAAAAGTGAATGAGCCAGTTTCCTGTCAGCATGTGTATATGTATTTAATTTGACATACAGAGGCCTCTTTGCACTACAGCCGGTAGCAAAGAAGGTTGAGGCGCATGGGAACGCTTTCTCCATTCACACGGAGGGAGGCAGGAACACATCTACACATGTTCCTTGCCTCCCTCTGTGCGAATGGAGAAAGCGTTCCCACCTGTCCTAGCCTGAAAAGGCCAGGATGTGGGTAGGAGCCTCCTCCGCTGGCCTCCCCACATTGGATCCCTTGGAGGCAAGGGTGGGGAGGCCTGTTGGGTGCCTTGCCTGTGCTCCCGCTTGCTCCTGGGGCCCAGATTGGGTTCCTAGGGCCAGCAGGACCCACCCCACCCCAGGGGCGCGCGTGCATGAATGAGGTTTACCTGTTCAATGCTGGGCAGTAACTAGGGCAAGAGGACCTGCCGTGTTTTGCACCCGTGTGCCGCATGTTCCCTGATTGGTCAGGGACCTGCCTGGCTTCAGCTGACCATCTGCGCAGGCACGGGTCCCTGGTGAATCAGGGACCGCCCTGCGTTCAGGCGCAGAACACAGCCAGCCTTCTCGCTCCACTTGCTGCCCTGTGCCAAACAGGTAAGCCCTGTTCACGTGCGTGTGCCCCTGGGGTGTGGGGTGGGGTGTAGGTCCTGCTGGCCCTAGGAGCCCGATCTGGGCCCCAGGATCGAGCAAGAGCAGAGGGAAGGGAGGTGCCTGGGCTGCCCATCCCTGGCTCGAAAAGAGCCAATCGGGGCAGCCCGGGGGCGGGGGCCACCTGTCATGGAGGGAGAGCTTGCAAATGCTTTCCCTCCGCTACAGCTGGGAATGGCTGGGGATGGGCTAACCGTGCCAGGATGGTTTCAGAGCCCTTTTTGTGCTCTGAAACTCGAACGTGTGTAGATGCATTGGGATGGCTGGGGAGGCTTGTAATGGATCCTGCCACCCCTGAAGAGCGAATGCTCCATCCCAACATGTTCTACATGCGTTCAAAGAGCCCTCGTGTGAAAAGGCCTCAGATGAATGCAAACTTACAATTTACATTTACATTATTTTCATAAACCTATGTGTGCCTCCAGATGCAGGTTAAAACCTACAGTTCTCCTAGGACTATATTGGGAATGCCACATATATCTGTGTCATTCCCAATGTAGTCCTGCTATATTGAGATGGTATCCCAAAACATCACTATTATGGGAAATCCAGCAGCAGTGCTGGGTTTCCCATAATAGAAAAAGCTTTCTGGTGTCTGCTTGCTGCTTCCAGGATTGTTCATCTTGAAAATATCTAGTCAAACACACACAAACAAACAAACAAAAACAAAGGGAACTGGGTGGCACTTGGTTAGCCTACAAGTATTTTCAAGCAGATTAACTATGGAAGCAGCAAGCAGACACAGGTAGGACCCTGTGATTCACTGTTCCTGCCAGAGGCCTCAGCACAACTATCACATTTTTAAATAAATATGCATAGTAATTGCTGGCATGGATGTAGTCAAAGAGGTATTTTTTCCATATGATCTGGGAACGCCCTATAGTATCTGAGAAAGAAATTAGTGATATGTTGAATAAACAATTTATAATAACAGGGAGAATGGGAGTATTACATATGGAGTTAAATAATCTTCCAACTATCCAACTGAAGGGGATAGTAGAAGAATTGCTAACATGTGCTCAAATAGTCCTAGTTAGTGAATGGAAGGATAGAACAAAATGGTCTATTAGTAAATGGTATAATTATAGAATCAATGTGATAGTGGTAGAAATATTGAATAGTCGTATGAACTATATTAGTAATTTGGATAGGGTTAGAATATGTAAACAAAAATGGATGATAGTTAAAACATATTTAGACAATAAGCTTAGGAGTGAAAGTGAAAAACTGAAGTTATGTTTAATTTTCTCAATGTACTACTATTAAGAACTTGGTGTAAGAACTTTGAATTATATGGGGGAGGGGGGACTCAAAGCAATGGTAAAAAACTAATTAATTAAAAAAAACTGTTCCTGTCAGAGGTAGGAGGCAGAGGTAGTTGTGGGATCTTCTTTAGATCCTGCAATTGCCTCTTCAGCCCCTTCTGCACAGGACCTTATTCCAGATTATACCCTAGAACAGGGACCTGCCATCTGCATACTAGTACAGGCTATGGCACTGGGTGGAGCCTGCTGTAGTCTGCATTACCACATAGATGGTATAAGGCCCAGTGCCTAAAGGGCACTGCTATCTCAAGGCAGGCTAGAGCTTAAACAGAAAGATTACCCTATTGCTAACAGAAACTGTTCTAAAGAGAAGACTAGTCAAACATGAAATGCATGCAGAAAATGTGAGAAGGCTTAGGACGATAAATGGAAGAAATGAGGTAGAAATGATTGTTGGCGTACACAAACTATAGGAATTAGCCTATCTAGGGTTACCACAGGAGAAAGAGAAGAGAGGCCCTGTGACTTTAAAACCTGAACAAAAGGGTGAATTTGAACATAGGAGTTCAAATTAAACCTGTCTTCTTTTTTGCTCTCATATCCTGCTGATTTCAGTACATTTCTTTGTATTACTTTTAAGAATAGTGAGATCTTTAGAGGCAGTTCTGCTCAGCAGGCACAATCGCCTCCAAAGATCTCACTATTAGTGAGGTTCCTGATGCCCCAGAAGGCCTATGCAATATCTCTCATTTTTCACCTTGATCTCTTTTCTCTTAGGATCTTGGGTTGCTGTAAGCATTTATCTCCTCCACAGAAATCCCAGTGTATGGAAAGATCCAGAGGTATGGAACTGGGGCACTTTCCATGCTTTCATCCATTAGACACAATTTTCTTTGTCAAGACATTTTGGCTTCAAGCTTATAGAATAATATCTTTGACTTTAAGGTAACAGTCTTCTGCTTAAGTTCTTCACTGAGAGAGAGAAAACTGCCCCTGCTCTCAATTACTGGAGAATGGACAGAAGTTGTTCTTAAGTGTTTGCATGTGTGTGTGAAAGAGAGTGCTGGATCTGTTGGTATATTGCAAGTGTATGGTCCTTTTCCAACTTGCACTGTGATGGTTTTTATTGTTTTATTATATATTGTTAGGTTTGATATGGTGAATTTTAAGGTTGTTACCTGCCCAGAGACCTTTGAGTATAGGGTGGGATAGAGATATAAATAATAAATAAATAAATAAATAATAAATAGCAGATAAAAATCTGCACTCATTAGTAAATTCTCAGCTTACCTGGCTGCGAAATCATGATGCATTGTCCCCTCTTGAATCTGAGGTCCACAGCTTCCTCCTCGGCAGCTGCGAGAGTTCCATGGGGCGCTCAGTGAGGCGTGCATCACATGGGATAGAGCAGCCAATGGGAGCTGAGCTGCAGTCTCAGCTCTCATTGGCTGTTTCTCACTGTCCTCTCAGGATGGTGGGAAACTCTGAAATTACCCGATACTGCAAAGCGAGTGTGGATCATTCGGCAGCAGGTAGATCCATTAGCGGCGGTATAATGCATATTTGATATATAGAGATGCATATCTGATATGAACAGATACGTATCTGATACGTTTCCCCAGCTTAACGAATGTTCAAACTATCTGTATAAATGTCCGGAAACATTCGTATTTGTTCAAATGTTAGCATACAAATATTGTAACATTCTATTTGAGTTCAAATGTCCGAATTCGGCTGAATTTCGAATGTTACGAATATTCGTGCACATCCCTAGTATGTAGGACTATGTCAAACATTTCATGTGTATTTAACAATGTTGTTTTTATATTTTATACAGTCCTACATTTTCATTATATTTCTGCAGCTATATTGGTCATGGACTGTAGATAACATTTTAAGAATAGGCTAGTCTTAGTCTTTGTCTTTGACGATGTCAAGTACCTTAGAAACAGGGTAGTGCTTTATAGGAAGAGTCTGTAAGGAGGAGGAGAGCTACATTAAGGACAATGAGACACTTCTAAGAGGGTTGGGGACTCATTCTAAATAACTTATGCTATGGTCACACCTTCACTTTAAACCTTCAGTCCATCTTCAGGTGTGGATGTTCATACCTTTTCATTTGTATCAATTTTATTTTTGGACTTTCCACCCTTCATTTGGTCTTTCCTGAATGGAAAGTCCACAAATAAAATAGAAACGAAAAGGTGTGAGCAGTCAGGCCTGAAAATGGACTGAAGAAGGTTTAAAGCAAAAGTGTGACCATGGCCTTAATGAACCTCTTAAGTGCTCTGAGTTCTGTTTCCTAGCTGCTAAGTTTTCATGCCTGTGTCAAACCTGTGTTTTTAAAAATCTAGAAGAACCAAAGAGAAGAGGAGCTGAACATTTTCCATCATGCCCATACAGTTCTGAGTTTTGTGCAAAACAGACAAGGGCAGTCTGATGGTTTGGGGATTCTGTTATTTCTATCGCACTGAACAACAGTTTCAGATGACCAGGTAACTGGAATACTTCAAGTAGACTTGAAAGAGGCAAATTCAGCTATCAGATCTAACCTACTACTTCACACAGGAATCCAAATTAGTCAGTGGTGGATTGTGAGGAAAAAGCTTACTGCTTCTATGAGTAGTACTTCTGTAAGAGTGGGCAAAGAAATTTCTTGATGAATCTTTTTTTTTTTTTAGGTATTTGATCCTCTCAGGTTTTCTTCTGAGAATATGAATGGCAGAAATTCACATGCTTTTTTGCCCTTTGCTGCTGGCCCAAGGTAAAGTTCCTGTAATATAGATGTTATAAATTTGTACATTTCAAAAGTAAACTATATAACATAGATATAAATTTAAAAAAGTAATTAAGGTATCAGATTTTAAATGGAGACTGTTAGCATGGGAAGGAAAAATAGATTTAGCATCAAATTTTCATATGTGGGTTGCTGACGTTGCTTGGTAGTGCAACCTTATAATAAGGTTTTGTTTCTTATCTACTCATCATTCAAGTCCTCTAGGAATGGGGTGTCCATAAAAAACCATCTGTCTTTGGTACCATGTGTGGGCTACCATGCACTTACTAGATATTTTCGAGGTTCAAAGCAATCCTCGACGTTCCACCTGGAAGAAGTACAAATGGGAGCTTGCCAGGATCCTAGCCTGGTGACCAATGTAGGTATGGAACAGTTTATCTGTTCCATGGCTATACTACTCAGGGATGCTCTGGCACATGCAGAGCCATTTCTATTTAAGAAAGAGCTATGTGTGGTACAGATGCCCTGTGCAGGAGTTCTCCCTGCCTGTACTACACACTAAAGTGTGAAAAGGCCCTGTGTCTACTCAGGGACAGTGATCCAGATCAAGGGGCCCTTGATCTGGATCACTGATAGATCTTGATATCAAGGCCTACTGGTGTACTAGCAGGTTTGAGGCTAGATACTTTCATTCTTAGCTTTTTGGACCCTTTAGAGCTAGTCTCGAAGCTTGTGTGAACTTTGATGTCAATGTGGGAGCTGATTTGGACCAGAGACGACATGCAGATGACGCTCTTTCAGACCACGCAATGTGGTGCCCCAAACCAGTGGGCATCAGTGGTCCAGAACCACTGCTTCTGATCATATCAGGGCCACTGTGAAAAGGAATGTCTGCCTTATGCAAATGTGGAGGGCTTTCCCCCCACTCTAATTGCTGCACAGAAAAGAAAAGGGCACCACAGTGAGGACAAGATAGTAGCAGGAGTTTTGTGTAGTCCACTGATTTGTGGACCTCACCTCTGATCTGAAAATTACTGCTGTTTAAGCAGGAGTTCCTTGCGGTAACTTTTTAAAAATCTGTGTCTGTTTCAGAAACTGCATTGGACAGCAGTTTGCCATGAATGAGATGAAAGTGGCCCTTGCAATGACTCTGCTTCGATTTGAACTCTCCCCTGACCCTTCTAAGCCTGAGCCGATTCCCATCCCTAATATTGTTCTGCGTTCTAGCAATGGCATTCACCTCCGCCTGAAGAAAATCTAAATCTACCTGATACTCCAGGGAAAATCATTGGAAGAGGAGTGGGTTTGGAATAAAGTGCAACATAATTTGACTCTTCAATCAACACATTTGAGAGCAAACTATCTCCAAAATCCTATATGCAGATGGATTTTGAGGCACTACAGCACTCCCCTTTTTATACTGTACTGGTATTTGATAAGCAGTGCCTACCAGCTTAGATTAAATAAATTGCACCATAAAATATCTCTCTCTCTGTTTTAGCATATTGGACTGGTTCGTATTAATCCAGAGGCAGTAGTTTCAGGGTTGTTTTGTTTTAAAGCATCAACTTGCATTATAACAACATTGAGACCTCTACCTTGCACTAGTTAGAGTTCTGGGATGGCACACCCTCCTTTTCCAGGGCAGACATGCATAAGGACTGAGGCTGTGGTCACATCTTCACCTTAATCCTCCTTTGGTCTGTCTTCAGACCCCACTGCTCACTCCATAAATCAATAAAAACAAATTTACCCCCAATTCCCATTGGCAGTTTAAAGTGGTTTAGAAACAGTTTGGATCCTCTTCGTCCCCATTCTCAATCAGTTTCAGGGGTATTTTGAGGATTATTTGACTAAAAAAAATGGAATAAATAAACACCTGTTTTTTCAGGTATTTTTTTCTGTTTTTGCTTTTAAAACGCTTCTTCCTTATTGCTGTGGGAATGCTACAGCAGTATTTGGGCAAATACATCATAAAACGGGTGAACTTTCACCCTGTGCAGGGACCAGCCCCTTGCCAGGTTT
>MTQE01001134.1:54404056-54431220 GCA_014337955.1 Aspidoscelis marmoratus | reverse complement strand
AGAGGAGAGGAGAGGAGAGGAGAGGAGAGGAGAGGAGAGGAGAGGAGGGGGGGGAACTGCAATTCCCCACCCTACACCATGTCATTGTGGGATCCAATCAACAGGCAGGGGGTGGGGCCCCGGCTGGCAAAAGGGGGGAAGAAAAGATTCCCTTTCCCTAATGTGATTCTGAACTGTTTTGGGTGGGGACAGCAGAGGGGTTGATAGCAATTTAAAGCCAGTGGGGACTGCCAGAATCCGTGTTTGAATTGCTTTTATTTTTCATTTTTAAACCGTTTTAAGAGGCATGAGGGAAACAGGGCCCTAAAGTGCTGATTTTTGGAAGATTAAGAAGACTAAATAAATGGCATATGACTGGACTTACTTCAGAGCAAGTAAGGGCTTATGAACACCAAGGTCTTACACTTTCAGCCAATTGATCATGGGTGCAACATGGGAAGAATTTTCTCATGAAAGCAGCCCCTGCTACAAGCGCACTCTAAAAGCCCATAGAGCCTTGGTATCTATAATGGATAAGACCAGCACTTGAAGTATTCAAATCTAAAGTGGTGCCTATATATCTGGGGCTTCTTGATGTTTCAGAAACTAAAGGCCTTTCACCTGATGCAGCTCTGACTACTACTAGGTGTAAGCCATTCTACTCTCTGCCACTGTGAGAGCAGAGTTAGGGATGTCACCATTGAAATGCCAAGTATTAAACAAGTAATGTAACTACTGGCTAAAGCTCAACAATATGACTCTGGACAGGACCCATCTTTGTCTGGAAGGACAAGTAAAATCTACACACAGGACATCTTGGCTATTGAAACCTTTGGTACATATGGCTCATCGGGGCCTATCATTACAAGTCCTGGGATGCCTAGGAATAAAATCCAGGACAATAGTTAAATAAAGACTTGTGGATATAGAAGCCCCCAATGACTTGGCAGTCATCACCCAAGCTAGAGCTACCCCATATCTAGCTATTTTAAACAGGTGAAACCAAAGAACTTCCACACTTTTGCGATTCTGTTGCATTTGAGAACAGCCTTGACAAAAGCCAGATCCGATCGACTTAACACCATGATGAGACTGGAACAATACCAGAATATTCCATGTTGTAAGAGACACTGCATTTGTGAGGCAAATGCTGTGTGGAAGACACTGCACATTTTTTTCTGAAATTTTCTTTCTATAACTCTATTAGGGATCACTATCTAAACCGTTTATTTATAAATTGCCAGTGGCTAATAACAAAGACAAAATATACTGGTTGTTAAGAGGTTTATTTTGAAAATTCCAGACTTTGTGCCCTGTTACAGGAACAAATAAAGGTCTAAAGGAGGACAATCCTATTTTATTTTGATACTTATATTACTGTTTTAATAGTACTAATATTTGGATTTTTATTACTGTACTGCTCATAACTTTCTATGATA
Organism: Aspidoscelis marmoratus; assembly: GCA_014337955.1. Classification (NCBI taxonomy): domain Eukaryota; kingdom Metazoa; phylum Chordata; class Lepidosauria; order Squamata; family Teiidae; genus Aspidoscelis; species Aspidoscelis marmoratus. Next base: position 54,429,802 of record MTQE01001134.1, on the reverse strand, counting down.
TGGTCATTTGACTAATCATTAACTTACTACATGACATGAAATGGAGGCTAGAAAAGCCAGATTTATTTGTTTTTTTTTAAAAAAAAACTCTTACAAGCACTTCACTTCTAATAAAAACAGCTTAATGTACCCTTTACTCTCAATGAACATACTGAGGCTTTCTGGTGGGTGGGGAACCCACACTCAGATGGCTTAATGGGAAATGGAAACATTGGTCACTTCTCACTCCAGCAAGCTGCCAGTTGCAGGTTTTTGCCCCATTTTCTAAGCAGTGGCAGTGAGAAGGAATTATCCCCCAATACCTTGCCCCTTGGACACAAGCTATCACTTTATCCCATTACATTTGGTGAAAAATGCACTATTTCAGCAGAGGTGCTACCTTACACAGGATATACATGTGCATATTTTCCCATGCCATGTCAGTTAAATCTATAGATTGGAGATATGGTCAGTAGGATAGTACAAGGGCCACCTGCAATGCAGCAGCTCAACCTGGCCCAAATTTGGAGGCTAGGAATGAAAGTTGCTGGGTGGGATTTGTTTCACTGGGTGCCCAGAAACTGCATACTTCTAAGGCCGCTTCAAGGAGCCCAGCAAAATGAGGCTGGGCTCCTTGGACCTTGTAAACCACACCAGTAGCTTGCTGCCATCTGGACATGAATGCTGGGTGGGTCAACCACAGGCCAATGCCTGGAGGGGACACTTTAAAGTGGCCCTCTGTTGGAACAAGCTCTAGTGACATTTCCTTGCTGTGCAGGAAGACAAGTCCACAATGTGAGCAAAGCATTCCCCAGTGAAGATCATTTCTTGTGCTGCAACCAGATATCAGTTATTTATTCCACTATAATTGAATATTTTGGAATAAAGCATTTCAGCACTTCACCTCCCAGAGACAGGAGGCAAAGTGTGAAAACACCTGCCTCTGATTTCCTTACTGATTGAAAGGCATGCCATTTTGATGTTGGCAAGGCTGACAAGACCTGAGAAGTGATTCGGGGAGCTTTTTGATGTCCTGGTGGGAACAACTAATGAAATGGGACAATTTTGGTCTCCTGGTTAAGAAGACTGGATGTTGAATCTCAGGGCCCTGATTATTAAACCTACAAAATAACATTTCATTGTGAACGTCTTTCCTTTGACAATCTTTGTAATCCCACCACTGATCTTGCCACAAAGAATTTACTGAAATCATTGTGTATGTTTTCCAAGGTTATAGGGAACCATCATAGGCTGTATTCACACCTAAGTTTTAATCCACTTTCAGTCCACTTTCAGAGTTGGAGAATGCATCAGCAAGTGATATGTCATTTTCTTTTCACATTATCTAACCCAAAGGTCAGAGACAGATAATACCAAAAGAAAACAATGAACTGAAGCTGGATTAAAATGTAGGTGTAAACATGGCCATAGTCTGATCAATTCATTTGGCCCCTTCTTCAGGATCAAAAGTCAGATAGGTGATAAATAAAATAAAAACAGATGAAGTTTTGGGTACTTTCCTTGTAGAAGGCTGAAAATGGCCACATCATCTGAAATTGATGAGACTCCAAGGAGCAGCCCTTTTGGAGAATGCTTTTGTGTATTCCTGTTTTTTGAGAAGAATGGTCTGCTCTCAGAATTTCACTGAACCAAAACTAATTTTCATCAATAACCCAGAATGCTTGGGGAACAAATGGCATTTTCAGCAACAGGCCACTCTTCATTAACACTGGCCACTGTTTTCTTGTCTTAGACTTGATATATATATATATGCTATATAAATTTTGGATTGTAATTTTTCTGTTGAGACTCGAGGGGGCTTTGTTGTTGTTGCTGCATTTTATGTTATATTACATTTTTACCCTGTAGTGTAGCCTGCTTTGAGAAGTACAGGTTGGAATAAGCACAACCTGTACATATTAAATAAAGTGATTGGGGTTTTTTTGTCAGAGGTTTCACATAATTTATGCATAACCCAAATAATCAATCACTTTTTTCACCATAAATGCATAATGATTAAGACAAGCTTCACGGCCCGGTGGAACTGTATTGACAGAGTACGGTCTTCTTCCAGTGTTGGTCCTTGTTTTTGCCGAAGTTCACCAAGAAATGAACAGCATGTGTGTTTCCTGTGTGAATGGATTCCTGCTCCTACAACAGCTAAGATCTTTTGCTGAAATTACTATTGAAGGAAGAGATCTGAGTAGTATCTTCCACTTCAAAGTTTCAAGCTATTTTTGCTATTGTTAAGGTCTGAGGCAACCTGCACTACTTGGTACTACTGGGGTACCATTAACTGTTCTTCAAGTGTATAATTAGCTACTCCCAGGCCGTGTCTTCATGGCAACCTTATCTGGCATTCAAAATGTTTTCAATCCTTGGAGTCCGCACAGCAGTTTGGCTTAATACACTTTCTCTGTGTTAAACCACCCCAAAGCGTGGTGAATCTCAATCCTGATTTCAACAGGTCTCACTCCAGATCCTGTGCTTGAAACGTTTTACATTTTTTACTGTGGGGACCGTACAGTGTTAAGGGATGAGAATCCATGTTTAGGGTTTCCCTCCCCCAATAACTTGCTTCCAAAGATAGTGATTTCATTGAAAAAATCCACCCTCAAAACAGCCACTATAAAAATCCAGTCCTTAAAGCTACACTGTAGCGATGTAGCCTCTTCACACCTTAATAACAATGTTGCAGTTTTGCGCAATTCTAGCTCTTTGAAAGTTTAAAAAAGGGAAAGGAAAGGAAAGCCCTGGAGTTTCTGTTTTAAAGGCTGTGGCTGTGAAGGGGGTTTGAGTTGCTGCTGCTGTGTGCCCTGGGAAATGGGGAGAAGAGGGGAAAGAATCGCTGGCTGCTGGTGCCGTTTTTCCTCCATCCAGGCAAGGCAGCCACCCAGCTAGGCTCCGTGAAGGGGTCTGTTATGGGTGGTACGTTCACGCCAGGAGGAAGAGGATAGGGCAGCCCCGAAAAGCGGCTTTTAAAAGGTAGCCCCTGGAGTCCCCCCTTGAGTCACGTACGTCCTCAGAATCCAGATTGAAGCTGAAAGTAATGGGAACAGGCAAATTCGCGTTTGTATCCGGTTCTGTTATCTCGGTTTAGGGAAAGCGAAATAAGGTTGCCGTGAAGACACGGCGCCAGTGTCTTTGTTTGGCCCAGTTAAGGGGACATGCATAGCTGATAATCCTTGAGGTTTTCTGTCTTTGCCAGCACCCATATATTTCTAAAGTTCTCTGGAGCACTGGGAGCTTCTAACCTAATGGAGTCTCCTGCTGCCACTTCCAAACTTATTTTAGCCTGATCACCTACATGAATGTATGATTGTGTAGCTTTCAGCAATCTTCACCCAATATTCCTATCTGAAACCCATTCCCAATCAACAGAGACCCCGGGAAAGGTATAATTCCACCCATCACTTTCCCTAGCTCATTTCCTTCACTTCTCACGTCTACTTTCATTTTACCACTTGAACTTCTATCTACTCCTCTTTTAGAAAAAGGGAGTTGTACCTTAACTACATTGTGCCAATTCATTTCAGGGGCACAGGTGATGACAAAGTGGGGAACAAGCTCATACATCTATGGACAGCTGAGTAAACAAGAGTTTCTAGCTCTTAGCCTCTCACCCTCTAATCTTTATCCCCTCTCTTAGCAACTGGTGCTGTTCAGTCAGGAAATTCCTATCTCCTTGTCTTCCTTGTATCAGCTGCTAGAGCTGGTAACTTCTACTCTAAACCTGTTCTGGCTCATTTCCCTCAGGTAAAACCTTTCCCCTACCTTCAAATTACTCCTGCCAATGATATGAATTCTTTCCCATTTTGACACTGTTTCTATTTTTGCTTTATAATGAAGTTATTGTGCATGTTTTCTACTATTCAGTCAAAATGTACTTTGTATTCACATCAGCCTAGTTATCTTTTCACGCTGAGGCTTGCCTGTCAAACCAAACCTTTAGCCCTATAAAAATCCCAAACATAAGGAAGTCACCAGGTGCATGACCAGAGTTTTTATTCTACCAATGTTAGGCTATTTTCATATGGCACAGACTATCCTACATCATGCTGGCATGATTTGGGAAACCCAGTCCAAGATGGCACCACTTAAGGGTGTCTGGTAAAATGGCACTGGGTGTGGTATACTGGACCATGGCTCATGTGCTATGCAGGCTACTGTTCTGGTATACCAACCAGAACTTTGTGGATTACTTACAAATGGCCCATGCTTAGAGCAGTCTATGGTGCTATTTTCATACTGTAACCCACTCCAGCACTACATCAGGTGTGGATGAACTGGTCTGCTGTGATATGTAGCCTCCCAGTAGACTGAGCTATAGTGCAGGCAACATGATTTAGGCAGTCCCTTGGATCAGTCCACTGACCCAATGTGAACACAGTTTTAGTTATGATAACACTGTAATATCCCTGTGATACTGGTGTCATAAAAAGGTGCAGGCCTAGTTGTGGTCAGACAGCTAAACTATAGTCAACTGGTGACATATTTTGAATTTATGGGGGGGAAAAATGATTTTCTTTCATATTAGAACAAATGAAAAAAAAATGACCTCAGAAGACAAATCACTGGACATTTTCCAGCATGTTGGCTCTCTGACACTCGATAATACGCTGAAATGTATTTTCAGTTACCATAGCAACTGCCAGAATGACAGTTCATTAAGAGAAATTGAAGACTTGTGGTAAACACTTAGAGAAACTGAAACCTTGGGTGTTTTTCCACTGTTGCTAGAAGTACCCATTAAGTACCCATTAATGGGCACTTAATGGGTACTTTAATGACAGTGGGAAAACACCCCTAGTTTGTTGTTCAAGGTTGACTTCTGGCCCAAAGCATCATTACACATAAGGCGATGGTCTACAAGCCAAGGAGCTAGGGTCCTCTTGCAGTAACAAACCATGAAGAAGAATCCAGAGAAGAAGCCATGGACTAAGAGTCCATTTGAGTGTGCCCAGATCCAAACTGTCAACCTAAAGCAGCTTCCAGAAGGAGGTCCTGGATCAATGCTAGATGTCAATGCTCTGAAGTATGAACAGATAAGCAGACTTTGTAGCGTATCAGAAGATGACCTTAGCATGGAAGCTGGACAGATAAGTGTGGCAACACCTTATGACTAATATCAGGTCAGAAAGAGGAAAGAATCAGAATTTGGAAACAGGCAAGAATCAGCACTAGAAGATTAGGTAGGAACTGAGATATAGAAGCACAGGAAAGTAATTCCAAGCCTGAAGATAAGGGCCAGGAAGAACTTTATCCTGGCCCCAGCTCTCCATTCTAGGCAAAAGTCATGATGTCACCATCTCAAACCAACAGATTCTACCAATCATGACACTCCTCTCTCTCTCTCCTCTCTCTTATCTAGATTTAGATTCTCAGTTGCATAGTTAAGTACAAAAAGTGCATGGTTATGTACAAAAGTGAGTTTGGCTGGGAGAGTTACATAATATTTAAGTGCATTCGGATTGCACATATTTGTCCTTCTCAAATTCCCCTTCATCTATTTTTGCAGAAGTACAAATGGAGAATTACTTCTAGGACTTTTAAAAATAACCAAACCTTTTAATATCTGAATCTATTCTATTTTGGCCTTGGGGGATATTTTTGCCTTTTCACTGACACATCTTATATACTTCCCCCCCTCAACACTTACTTTACAGATGACCTTTCTTAGCCAGATGACTTACACTACAATGTGTATTAAGGAGAGCCTCCGGGTTTATCCTCCTGTTCCCTAGGTGTACAGAGAACTCAAGCAAACATGACACATTTGTGATAGAAAGATGTTGCCTGAAGGTGCGCTTCATTATCTCTTATCACATTTCATTTCTTTTTAAATGTCTAATGACTGATTTATAAACAGAAACTTGGAGCATGGCAATGATGTCTTTAATGATAATATTCTGGCAAAGGTAATAGACATAATGGGTAAATTAGGTTGCACTGGATCCACTGTCAAGCTTGAGATGGTTTGGAATTTTTATGGCCCAAGTTCAATTTCCTCCCTTTATAAGCAGACTTTCTTTCCTTGACTGTGAATAAAATACAGAATGTGTCTTCACGGCAACCTTATCTCGGATTCAAAACATTTTCAATCCTCGGAGTCTGCACTGCAGTTTGGCTTAATAAGCTTTCCCCGTGTTAAACCACCCCAAAGCATGGTGAATCTCAGGGCGAATCCCCACAGCAAGCTTATTCGCTTTCCCTAAACCGAAATAATAGAACCTGAGATTCACCATGCTTTGGGGCGGTTTAACACGGGAAAAGCGTGTTAAGCCAAACTGCCGTGCGGACTCCGAGGATTGAAAACATTTTGAATCCAAGATAAGGTTGCCGTGAAGACACGGCCACAATCCTGATTTCAACAGGTCTCACTCCGGATCGTGCGCTTGAAACGTTTTACATTTTTTACCGTGTGGACAGTACCATTTTAAGGGATGAGAATCCATGTTTAGGCTTTCCCTCTCCCAATAGCTTGCTTCCAAAGACAGTGATTTCAGTGTAAAAATCCACCCTTAACAGCAGTGCCACACTGTAGGGATGGAACCACTTCACACCTGATTAACAATGTTGCAATTTTGTGCAATTCTAAAAGTTCTGACCTTTAGGAAGGGAAAGGAAGGGAGGGAAGCAGTTGAGGTTCTGTGTGAATGTTTAAAGCAAAGGGGCTTTAGTTGCCGCTGCTGCTGTGTGCCCTGAGCAATGGGGAGAGGAGGGGAAAGAATCGCTGGCTGGCTGCCTGCTGCCATTTTTCCTCAATCCATGGAAGCGGCAGCCACCCAGCCACCCAGCTAGGCTCCGTGAAGGGGTCACTTATGGGTGGCGCGTCCATGCCAGGAGGAAGAGTGCAGGGCAGCCCCGAAAAGCAGCTTTTAAAAAGTAACCACTTGAGTCCCCCCTTGAGTCACGTATGCCACGTACGATCCTCAGAATCCGGATCGAACGTGATTAAGTTAAAAGTAATGGGAACAGGCAAATTCGCGTTTGCATCCGGTTCTATTATTTCAGTTTAGGGAAAGCGAAATAAGCTTGTAATGGGGATGCGGCCACAGAAGAGCCATCACGAAGCACATTTCCCCCCTTCAATTCGATTTGGACCAACTGGGGGGGGATGTTAGGCTTTGTGTGAAGCCCCTACCCTCACAAATATAGGGGGCTTTGCCTTCCTTGAATATTGCACATGAAGGGACACTCCCCCATCCCTTCCACAGCATCCGACCTCATCTTCTCCCATTCACCTTTTGTTGCTGCTGCCATTGCACCCTCCTCAGAGGTTTACTATTTTTTATTTGCATTTCTAGGCCTTCCAGAGTACATGTGCAGCTTGAAAGGACGTCCCCAAATGGGGGGAGGATGTCTCCAGCTGTGCAAGCATCTCTAGGCAGCCTAGATGAGTCTCTGAGGAGGATGTGATGGCAGTGGTGGCCACCACATGATTTAAAGGTAAGGGAGCACAGCTGTGAGGAACACAAGTTGTGGGGAAGATCAGGATACATGTGCAAATTGGGGCATACACATGTAGGCCACATGATTTGCATGCAAATTCAAAGCTGACAAATATTTTTTGCCTATCCTTAATTCATTCTACAAACAGTGTTTGTTTTATATCTTGCTTCTGATAGTCATAGGGCGCGTCTGCATGCAAGTGAGCTGATGTGATTTGGACACGTGTGATAAAAATCTGTGTTGTAACATGGAATAAAGCGTCCCCATGTAGTTTGGGGCAACGTGGGTCCAAGCCATAATTGCCTGTCCCCATGGAATGGTGATAGCAGCAGCGGCAAGAGGAGCATTGCAGTATCTCCTCATCTGAGATATTATCCCATTCATCCCCTCCTCCCCCACCGGCCATGGACAAGGAATGAATGAATGGGAAAATAACCTTGCTCGCTTGTTAGCTCGCTCGCTCTGCTGGTAACATTACCTCCATTTACATTGCTGGGAAGGCAACAAGTTTGCGCTGAAGCAGATGAACAGTCAAGCATCTGCGATATTACCAGATGTCACCAGATGTTGCTAATCCTCCCATGGAAAAGCATCAGCTCATTATGTGCTCCTGGAAAGGAATTAATTTATATTTAAAGAAGCTGGTGTAGAGGGTTCTTGTTTTAGAGAATCTAAACGCTTATCCAATGACTCTTGAAAACCATGTGGGAATGTCATTTTATTATCTTATTTTTTGAGAGTGTGGAAGAAACTAACAGATTGCATGCCTGTATCACAGGCTTCAAATTATTTGTGTCATGGTATTTAGATGCCACATATTCACAGGGTATTCCAAAGAGCTTTGGAGGACTACTGTAGTCTGTCTTTCTCCACAGCACCCTACACTGCATGGAGGTGGGGTGGCAACTCATTTTGGGGTGGATGGGGTCTTCCCTGCATGTAATTGAGGGGAACTCCAGTCCACAATGCCTGCGCGGACAAGCACAGGAGCCAGAAGGAGGAGCTTCATCATTGCTTGGAGGGATGTAACGGGAATCCCTAAAACCTTGTGCCTTTGTGTAAATAAGAAGCACCAAACTGTATCCATCTTAGAGTTTTCTAGCAGAGCCTAGCTTGTCGGAAGACCTTGAATTAGAAGCTCCTACTTTAAAACTATAAATTCTGCCAGAGCCAGGGACACCTGGTACTCAAGGATAAGATAAGGTAATGGGAATCTGTGTATAGTCAATTTAGGCCAAAGGGCAAGTTCTCAAAACAATTAACCAGCCAGAATGATCTCAGCTTGCACATTGCTATTGGCTTGCATATGTCACGTGTTGTAACCTGAAAAGAGAATATAGTTTGAGTGTATGAACCTATATGGAATTCTGATCTTTCTATCTGACCTTCTAGTTACTATGCTAGTTTGAACTCTGGTTCTTTTGTCTGTACTCTGTACATGTTCTATTGCTCCAAGTGTTTTGCTATGCTACCAAGAGGCAAGTGGACTGCTGATGTTATACTTTCGTAACTAAGGCTATACCTCATGCTTATGCAAGAAGGAACCTCTTTATTTTGCTGAAGATATCTTATTTTGTACTTTTGCTCGAGTCTGGAACTTTCCTTTTAATAAACCACAAAAAATCCACGTGGGTCTCCTGTGACTTTGCTCGGTCACTACCAACGGGGACAGGAGCGTCTGGAGTGTGAGGGCACTCGGGGGTCCCGCGTTCCCATTATAAGGGACATTGCACTGGGAGCTTGAGCACAATCCACAGTGCTTATTCAGCTGTGATCCAGGGGTGAAGCAGGGAGAACACCAGATTCCAGGTGATGCAGAAGCAGGGTGTAGGCTAGCCAGCCCTGGGTCAAGACTTTGGTGTTGATGGGGTCCTTCCTGAATGTAGATGGGGGAAGTACAGTCTACAAAGCCCATTCAGCTGGGAGCAGGGAGATCTTGGCCGTGATCCAAGGTTTGGGCTGCTGCTTATAAGGAAGCACCTAAAAGTGTTATTACTTTATTGTAAAGATGCTTAACATATCACATAGCCATGTCTCCACTTACCTGTGCAGGCACCTGCACCTGCTCAAGAAGATGCTCACTTCTGTTGCATCTCCATCTTCAATGGCAGCAGAGACTTTGTGTACTCACAGATGTGCACAAATATTTGTGCTATTCAGAATTCCTAAGAATATGTACAAATTCTGACATTTGTGGACGAATCAAATGGTACCTACATTTGTTGACACTATTTGTCCGCGAATCAGATTATCCAGTATTTGTTGCAGCTTCAATTGAAGCTTCACCAAAGGCCAGATGCCTCCACAGCCTTCTGTCCCCACAGCCATCCTCCCCCCCTCCCCGTGGCCTCCTGATGCCCCACTTACCTTTTGACATGCCGCTACCACACACTTTTCTCCTAGGCCTTATGGTTCTGCACGCGCAGCCCCCACCACATCACAAAATCCCCAGATGGGGAGCTGAGCGCGCAAACCTAGAAGTGCATTTTTGGCCTCCAAAGAGCACCAAAGTAAGCCCAAAGACTCCACTGTGGCCTCCTGTTCCATTCCAGCACTCTCCCTTACCTTTAGAGGACTTGGGAGGATTCAGCCCATCCTGGCATTCCAGGACGTCTTCTTTTCCTCAGTTGTGAATGGGAGGACAGGCTAAAGGAGGCTGAACAGTGCTATGGTGGCCAGTCAACATGCGTGGAGTTCGTGAGGCACCTCCCCTTCTTAGTTTGTGTGTATGATTCCGTTTTCTATCTGGCATTTTTTCACAAATGTATAATTTTTGGGGGGAAAATAATTGCATGGAGAAGAAAAGCACATAAAAAAGGAAGGGGGCAAGGAGGTGGCAGAGCAGGCTTAAAAAAGAACTACAGACACACACACATAGCTCCCTTGAGTGACACTATGGCATCAAATCAGAAAGGAGATAGATTTGATGCAGGAAAAAGGATGGAGAGCCAAGAAGAGGGTCAGGTCAATCTCCGAGAAAGTTGTGACCGATGCGGCCTAAAGCGGAGATGATCTAAGGACAACCTATAATGATCTAGGTGTGACCACCATTGGTCCAACCTCAGATCGAATTAATGAATAGGCTGTCCTGTCTTAGACTTGTGTGACCAGGGCTTTACTCTGAAGATGGCCTGAAGCTGGATTAAAACTTAGGTATGAACACAGCCAAAGCCTTCTTGAGATTTTTGCTTGAAATATGTATTGTGATAACACATCATTCATTAAGATCTCCAGGAGTGGGGATACTGTCAGTACCTGAAACAAAAACAAAATTTGAGGTAATACCTCTATTTTGACTATTATTGTCATACCTCAAGGCATTCTTTTCATCTTACTTGAACTTCATATTACTTTGAACTCTGATAAACTTTAACTCAGTTCCATTGCTATATCAGCTTATCAGTAATTTTTCACTTCATTTTGCTAAGGGACGTAGATATCAGACAGACTTTAAACAGAGAAAAAGTAGATCTATAAAAGGAGGGGTTTTATTGGTTAATCAGCAGTTCAGTCCCTCTTGGATTCTTCAGCAAAGTTACACAGTTGTTTGGGAGAGGCTTCCATGTGACATATTTCTTTGGAATATTACTAGAAGCTAATTATTTGTCTTCTCATTACTAGTCATGGCATGTTTAATAATGTAGACTGCAGGTTACATAAGACTTCGCACTTCTAGTTCGAAAAAGGTACTGAGCCATCTGTAATTAGAGAAGAATGGAAGCTGTGTCAGACACTATCGCAAATACTTCTTGGATTTTCTACTTTATATTTATTTTGAGCCTTATCTACGGTCTCTTGAAAGCCATTCAGCTCTATGGAAGGAGACAGCGCATGGTCAGAGTGCTCCAAAATTTTCCTGGACCTCCAACCCACTGGCTGTATGGCGATATTAAAAGGGTAAAGTGACTGCAAGGAGAGTGAATTTCTTTATGCATGAGTGAGAATGAGTCTATATATGGGGGATTCATAGGCACCTGCACCTTTTCTACTCTTTCATGTAGTGATGATGACTGGAAGACTCTTCTCCTAATGGGGCTTTGGGAGAAGGGCAATAATTTGGGGTATTGGAGAAAAAACAAACCCTACAGATGATTGTGCTGAATGAATTGCTTTCAATTTGCATTGGCAGACAAAGCTGTTTACAGGTTTTATCCACACTCACATTTCAGGATTATTATCATTTTTGTGTCAATTTTGTTTTTGCTTGTGCATGATATAAACTGCAAAAATATAGGAAGCTGTTTGTAAGGCAGTTTGCTCGTGTCTAATTTATTCAACAAAGTTGAATTAAACATAGAGGGTTAAAAGATTACATCACTAGCTACATTGTCCAGTGTTCCAAAGTACCTGAGTTTTAAAAGCATGATATGGATAGCAATAGTGCGTTAAAGGTCTGGGTATCTTTGTGGAACCAGTATAGGGTCTCTTTATTTTCAGTCTTTATTCTTACAAGATTTTAAGGACAAGTGATCAGTTGAAAAGCTGATTCCCCATCTTTTAGAACATATAAGAAAAGGAAACAAACAAATAAAATATACATATATATTCTCAGAAATAAGTTCAGTAAGGCTTAAATATACACAATTGGCAATGTAGATTTAACTTTGTTCTTAGTAAACATGTTTTTGATGAAGCTGATTTACTGAGCTCTTTGACTTGAAATAACCCCAACATTCTGTTCCATTCGATTTTTATCTGTATACTGCCTTTCCAAAAGAAAGGTTTGCTCAAGGTGGTTTACAACAAACAGAAAAAAAACCAATGCAAATACATCAAAGAAATACAGCAAGTAAATACAGCAAGTAAAAAAAAATCCAATTTCAATAACTAAAATATCAAATATATATCAAGCAATGTACAAAATTCTAATAATAAGCTATGTAATCTAGATAATAATGATGATGATGATGATGATGATGATGATGATGATGTTGATGTTGATGATGATGATGATGATGATGATGGAACTGTCAGTCAGGGAAGATGTGAAACAAGACTGCATAATCTTGGGCCTTTTTTACACTGGGCCTTATTCTGGATTATATTCCAAAACAGAAGTTCACCATCCACATGCTAGGGCAACCAGAATGTTTAAGGGGCTGGAACACCTCCCTTATGAAACCAGACTGCAACATCTAGGCCTCTTCAGCGTGTAAAGATGGCGTTTAAGGGGGGACTTGATTGAAGCATTACGGGGTTCCACGGGCTAGGTTCAAGACAGATGGACGAAGACAGGCACTAGATTCAAAGTACAAGAGTTTATTGGAATGCCGCGTCGCAGGGGAGTACTCTCTGCCAAACTGCACGCCCCCCATTTCAGCCAACAGTCTTTTATACAAAATTCCAGATAGGTGTGTCTCTTCTTTCTCATCAGAAAAAAACATTCCAATTAATATTGTTCTCAATGTGCAGCATCTGGGAGGAGGCTGAGAAGGACAGGCTGTACCTTCTGCCCTGCCCAGCCTCCTATACTTGAAAACATATGTTTCAAAAGATAAGGAACTTCTGACATAAGCAAAAGGAGAGCAAGAGAGAGATAGATGAAAACAATTTGTATCCCTTATTAGTTTTGCTTATGATCAATATATTGCAAGCATTTATATTATAATTCTTGCTCAAAGAAAAATACTTTTTATGTCCCATCAGTCTTGCTCTTAATTATACAGAGCTGGTCAGTCTCTCTGGCCAACCCTGAGTTTCTTGAAGCAAAAGTACCAAATATTTTACAACTCATTAGTAATTTGCACCTAGTCTTTGACTTCTGTTTTTAAAGATAAGGCACTCGAGAGGCGTTTTAGCTCAAAGCAAGAGGCGTATGCTATAGGACAGAGAAAGGGGCCGCAAACAGCTTTTTAGCTGTTAGGCCTATTAATGGTAGAGAGTACCATTATATTTATATTTTCACTCTGAAATTAAAGTTCTAACTTGACGCAAGCAGGGTAATACAGAAGCAAATTGCATTAATCAAGTTTCTTTATTTCGTCTAATTCTTCTAGCCACACCCTGTTGCTGACTAGTTTTGTAAGTGCAAATTTTCTTCTCCTTTGCCTGGCCATCTGTGTTCAAATGATAAGATAATGAACAAAGGCAGGTGTGAACTTGGAGGGAAGAAACCAGGCTTTTAGCCTGGTAATGACAAGCATCTTGCTGTATTCATTCAAGCAGAAGTTTTACATATAATAATAAGTCCAATTAACTTTTATATTTTATATTGTTTCTATTTGACATCCACAGAAGTATATAAAAACACGCATGGTATAGAAGAGGATAGAGAAAATTTCTTTTCTCTATCACACAACACTAGAGCCAGGATGGCCCTCTATGAAGCTGATGCATAGGAGAGTCAGATCAGCCAAGGGTATTTCTTCACCCAGAGGGTCATTGATCTATGGAATTTGCTGCCAGAAGAGGTCGTAACAGCTACCAGCCTAGATGGCTTTAAGAAAAGGTTAGACAAATTTTTAGATGGCAGAGGTATCGATGGCTACTGCAATAGATGACTAAGTGCATCTTTCAGGCTATGGGGACAAGCAGGATGCCTCTAAGGCCATTTGCTGGAATTCAAGAGCAGGTGAAGGTTTGTCCTTGTCTCTGCTTGAGATGCCCATGGACAATCAGTGGGACACTGTGTGAGACAGGATGCTGGACTAGATGGACTGTGGCCTGATCCAGCAGGACTGCTCTTACGTTCTTAGATGCGTAAATGGCAGGCAGTGATGTTTTTTCTATGTGCCAACTGGGTAAAATCCATTCACCCTAGCAAACATCCAAGATAAACATTCCTGCCTCTGCAAGCCAAACAATTAACCTTCTTTGATCAGCAAATATGGTAAAGCCCTTCTTGAATGGCTTAAATTTTATGATAGGCAGAAAGAAATGCTTGGATGTGAATCTGAGAACTAAATTGACCATCTAGAAAATGATTAAGCCTGTATTTATGACATCAGCTTCTCTCTTCAGTGTCAAACCTGAGACCTTTTCACACAAGGCCATCTGGAATGCGCGGAGAACACGTGGAGACGGAGCATTCACATTGCTGGGGAAGCGGTTCTGTCCCAGACATCACCACGTGTTCTCCGCACGTTCTAGATGTAGAGCAGTTAATTCTGCTCTATACGCGTCTTTAGGCATTCCAGCTGTCCACGGCCGTCCAGGGAGGGAAGCCTTCACACACGCTTCCCTCCCTGACAGCTGCGGGCACACACACCCTGCCACGATTGGCTGAAAATCGGCCAAAGAGGTGACAGGGTCGCGCAATCACTTACCTTGCTGGCTCCAGGGTTACCATCTGCCATGGTCTGCTCAGGGGCATGGGCTCTGGTAGACAGGACCCAAGCTGACTGCGTGGGTCCTGTCTACTGGGAGCGCATGCACCTGTGCAGACTGCGGCAGATGGCAACCCCGGAGCCGGCAAGGTAAACAATCACACATGTGTGGGGGGGAGGGTGGCTCACTCCTGGCTGCTTCAGTCCCTTTTCCAGGGCGAGGGAAGGTCAAACTGCTGGCTGTCTATGGGCCAGGGGATGTGGGAGCCATCGGCGGACCAGGCCCACGTGGTCCCAGTCTACTCGTGGGTCCCACGTCCCTCAGCCCATCAGGGAACATCACTGGCCTCTGTGGGACTCAGCTGCCTGGATCAGGGTGGCTGAGCCCTTCAGAGGGCCCTCAGGACCCCACCCTACCCCACCCTGGGCACCCACCCCAGGGCTTGGCGAGGAGAGTGGGCACATAGACCTGCCTGGTGCCTGTGCTGGGTACGAAGGATCCAGCTCAGGTGGCGTCGCGTGGCCTCTGATTGGCCAGCCAGCCCATGTAGGCTGGCTGGCCAATCAGAGGCCACGCGGTCCCACCTGAGCTGGGTCATTCAGACCCAGCACAGGGAGCAGGTAGGTACACGCTTATGTGCTCCTCCCCTGGCCCTGGCATGGGTGGGTGCCTGGGTGCGTTCCTGCCAGCTGTAGGGGACCTAATTGGGCCCCCTACAACATGCAGGAACCAGGGGAAGGCCCCTGACAGGTCTGCCTGCCCCTGGGTGTTCTCTCACCCAATGGTGGGCAGGCCTGGGAGGGGCTTCCCAGCCCCTGTCCAGCCTTTCCAAGCTAGGACAGTTTGGGACACTTTCAGCATTCACACATAGGTAGGTAGGAACGTGTGTAAACACGTTCCTTCCTGCCTACATGTGAATGGTGAAAGCATCCCGAACTGACTTAGCCTAACTGGATTACAGTCGTTCGGGCTGTAATGCGAAAAGGCCTCTGGATCCTGTCTGCACTTAGCTTTATTCTGGAATATATCTTGAATTGGGGCATGTTGTCCACATACTAGTACAGGCTACAGCAGGCCCCAAGTGAGGTCTGCCAAAATCTTCATTAGCACTGGGACATATAAAATATGTTCCAGAATATGGCCAAATGCAAACAGCCCCTTAATTTTCACTTTAAAAGTGTAGTTTCACTATGTCAGCTTGTTTATTATGCATTGCCTAACATTATCTGACATTGCAAAAGGAGATAGGATTTCATTGCAAAACAATTTGCTCTCCTGATTAACTACAAAAAAATAGAGTCTGATATGTAAAATGATTATTGTCTTTTTTTTTTAATGCAGATGAAACCAGAAGAAGACTTACTGAATATAATAGAATGGACAGAAAAATACCCACATTGTCATCCGCTGTGGTTTGGAGGATTCTTGGGGTCGCTCAATATCAACCATCCTGAATATGCAAAAGCAGTATTTAGCAGAGGTGGTAAGGAATTTAAATCTTACATTCCTTTATATGAGTGGACAATGGAAAGAGTCTGGGTATGAAGATACAGAAACTCTGAGTTGCCCAGGCATCAAGAGTTTTTCTTTTCTGCCTTGTCAATATTATCCAAAAGAGTGTATCCAATTTCTGGCTAGAAAGGTGGGCCTCCACTCCAAATTTCTGTCAGAGTTTACTTTTTAGATATTTCCTTTCCCAAGTTAGTCATAAGGCACTGAGGCTACTTGATCCATAGCTGGGACAATCTAGTGAGCACAATAGTGGACTCCTAGTTAATATCTGTACTGAACTGTGGAATGTCATGTACTGGCAGCTGACCATCTTCTGGAACTGTTCTTGCCGGAAAACAGTGGCAACAAGTAATGGAACAAACTGGGATTCACTGGTTTGTGGAATCACTCTTCCCAGTTCACCCTAGGGGTCTTAAAATGAATGAAATTAATTTTATGGTTCTGCTGTTGGGCAATGTGACATCAAATGAAGGAATTCTGAGAACTTTGGATACAAATTTCTCAATCTTTATTAAAAACAACACTTATATAAATATAGGAAAGCAGCAAGCAAAAAGGCTTTAGAAAAAAAGCCGGACAAGATATAGTACAAACCTTTGAAGTATGTTACCTTATCAATCACAAGTGACAACACCAGCAAGGCAATAATAGACATTAATAGGATTACATGCCTGGATGCACTTTATGAACATTGGTGGATATTAACTGAGGAAAAACAGCTAATGCTCTTTAGGTTTACTGAAGCTTTGTCTTGGAATAGTTTGCAATGGAGATGTAAAAATGGTCTAAAACTCACCCCATGCCCTTTTGATGCCCATGCGCTCAACCTTGCACATCATCCAAGTACTCTCCAACTTGCTCAGGATCCACACAGCCCACCTGTCATTCACACTAATAAATAATAAACAGGAAAGCCTCAACAACCTGCTATTAACACCTCCACCTAAGGAAACAGCATTAACAGTTTAAAACCAGAAAAAGATCAACACCTCATTAACAACACTCATAAAAGAACTGCCAAACAAACAGAAGACATCTATAAGATGGGAAACAAGATCTAGGACAACACCAGTTGCTTTTCACTGTTCCAAAAGTCAAATCCTCTGAAGATGGATATTGCAGCAATATCCAAAAGCTTAGGTTCCCAGAAGAAACCTGGAACATGACACAACAGCCCCCAAACTGCTACAAATAAGATTGAAACCATCCCTGAAAGCCTACATACAACTCTCTAACTATGGGTTTGGATCCCATTTGATGTTCATGCATCCAGCTTGCACAATTTTCTGGCCACACTCTATTCTAAATAACAAATGAAGGAGTCAACAGGAAAGAGTTATCACCCTTTGAGGGCTTCTTTATGTTTTTGCCAAGCTATAAGAAGAAAGGTAGAGAGAGATGAGAGGGATCTCACTCTAAAGAAAGGTCTCTGCCTCTCACAGTGACCAAAACCTGGGACATGATCAGCCGATAGCTGTGAACAATAGCTACTTCTTCATGGAAGAAGAGCCAGACAGAAGACAGTGAGAAGCACAGACCAGGGCCTGATCTGCCCTAGGAGGGAAAATGAAACCTCTTTGTGATTACAGTACTTGGAGGGAGAAAATTGTCGTTCTAGCCACTTTGCTTGAAACCAGCAGGGATTGGTGAGGGGAGAGATGGCTATCTTCCACTTCTTGGAATCTCTCAGGGTAGGCAGGCCAAAGATGGGGAAGGAGAGGCAAACTTTCTGGGTGATTTTAGCTTAGTGGGGCTTCAGGAAAGCAATGCAGGAAATGGTGAAGCAGATCACCATTTGCAGATCAGTTTCAGAAGAGGAGTGCAACCAGCCTTTAGCTTAGTGATTTTTGGGTGATCGGGTGGTGGTGGGTAGATTGGAGGACCAAAGTTCACAGCACCCTAGAATCCTGGCCAAAATGGGATCTTTTAGATCTTCTTTGTGGAAGAGTGTAGGACAGGAGGAGGCAAGATGTCTTTTCATATAAGTCTGTGTTGCACATCACCCTTAGATACACTGCCCTAAAAGGTTAGGGAATGCAACTTTTGGCACAGTCACACTCTTGTTTATCATGAGGCAAGAGTTTAGGCTAATTAAGGGTGACAATGAAACAACTTGTCAAGCACCGAGGATGCCCTGGATCATGTTGTAACAAAACTAATGCTGCAAATTTTACACTGAGCACAATATTTTCTATCCTAAACTTAATCAGAGATTTATCAAGTTTGGGAACTTTGTTAGATTGCAAGACAAAGCATTGTCCCTGTCACAGAATGCTGGGAATGAAATTCTAGAAACATCTGGAAGGCCACACCTGAGCACTCCTCATGTTTTAATTTATATGTGCAAAGAAGGGAAACCTGGATTAAATCCTGTTGTTGAAATGAGGCAAACAGCATTTGAGTGCTCCTAAGAATTTCCTAGACTAAGCAACAAAGTTTAGTTCATTATTTGGATTCGGAAATCCTTTGTGGCTTATAGGATGAATTCCCATTTGGCTTAGATAAAGCGGAATTAATGAAAACGGAAGTGAACGCGCATTATGAGTGTTCCCATTTGTTTTCGTGAATTCCGGTTTAAAGCAGAGCATGGTAGTGGCACGGCAGCAGCAGCGGCGGCACCCCAAAGGGAGGGAGAGCTCACTTGCTCGCCACTTGCCAGTCCTCCTCCCTATGCCTCGGGAGCACTACAGCAGTGCGGCGGGAAGCTGAGCCAATGAGCTGGGTGGCGGCAGTGGCTGGCAGCAGCCACAATGGCAGGACGAAAGGGCAGGCTGCCAGGTGGGCAGGCAAGTACCTAGGGTGGGCATGGTTTCAAAACATTCTGTCCGGTGGGAACTCCCCGTAAACTGTTTTATTAAAAAAAAGGGAGTGAGGCTTCAATATATGACCACCACTGGCCTAGGCTTGTTCAAAGGGGTGTTTGTTTAATTCATTTTTTGCCATTTACTCCTGTTTTTACTGCAGAATGGCACTTTTGAGTCTGGACCGAGTGTTTTGAAACCTTTTTTGACTCTCAAAAAAGTCCTAGTGGGAACTGAGCTATATTAATACCATTTCTTTCTCCTCTCACCTATCCAACTATTCAGATCCTAAAGCTCTTATAGTATACGGATTCCTAATTCCATGGATTGGTATGTATTATATCTTATCTAATTTTATAAGATGCTTTATTTATTGATATTTGTTACTGATATTCATATAACTACAACTGTATTTCAAAATTTAAAATTTCCTGTTTTTCATACAGAGTTGTTAGTATTTTTTTAAAGTGCTAGATATATTACGTTTCAGTTGTACCTATGAGATTAGCACCTTTCTAATCATGTCTCTTAGGAATCATAAGGTGTTTCTGCACTTGCTTTCCCACCTGTTGGACTGGAAAGGTGCAGAAGAGACTAATGTTGAATAGTCAATGATAGCCTAGCCCACATGTGATTGGACACTTACCTGTGTTTGGTCATGTGTTTGAACCTTTGCTGGATGCCACCATCTTGTTTTTGGCATCTTGCACAACTGCACATGTGCCAGCACCATTGCTATGATGATGCTGATACTCTGCACACGCTCAGTCACGTTGGGATCATCTGAGGTCCCAGTGCGTTTGTGCGGTATCACAAATGACCCCCTCGACCGGAAAAAGTGCAGATGGGGATTGTTCCCACCTCGGTTTTATTGCGGGTTGAAAACAATTTGAATTTTCTTTGGCCCCATTACAGATTGGGTTCCCGCATTTTCCAAGGAGTAAATCACTAAAAATAGCAATAAAAAACACCTGAAAAAACAGCTCTCGCTCCCGTTTTTGACGCTAAAATGCTTTATCTTTTTTCCTTTGGGAACAGTACCACAGTACTGGGAGGAGATTGCGCCTTTTGGGTTGTCCTTCCTCCCAGAAGCCTTCTGCCCAATGTCTGTCACTGTTGTGGGGTCTTCATGAACCGGGTGAACTTTGCCATCCCTCCTTTGCAGAGAAGTTTAAAGCTTTAAAGCCTCCCCTTCCCCTCTTTCCCTTGGCAGGCCACTTCATGGTGGATAAAAAGTTTCATTTTCACTCACTTTGCACTGGATAACAACTCATTTCCGGCCCACGCTTTCCCCTCACTTTCTCCTTTTTTTGGCTTTCTCCTCACTTGGGGAAAGATTGCTTTGCTATCTCCTTCCCGCATGAACTAGCCACGGTGGATGGACGGAAAGTGAGGAGAAAGGCGCGTGAAAGGAGAAAGTGAGGGGAAAGCGTGGGCGAAGGTGTCTTAGGGAGGTGATTTTGCACAAAATTGAAACATTGTGGAAGCGATCCCCGTGGTTGTGGTGGAATGAATAGTCTGAAATTACCGAGTTGCGCAGAAGAAGCTGGGTATAGGATCAAAGGATGGAGCTGGAATTCCCCACCCTTGGCCACATCATCATGTTGGTGAACCCAGTCAGGAGAGGAGGTGGGCACCCTGACTGACAAAGGGTGGAGAGGAAAAGATGCTCTTTCCCCAATGCCTTTTTGAAGCGTTTTCTGTAGGGAGAGCAGAATTGGTGTTGACTGCGATTTAAAATCAAAGAAGTGGGATGGGCCAGAATGCACGTCTGCAACCGATTCACATTAGTTTTGTTTTTAAAAGCCTAAGTAGGAACATGCCCAAGGTCATCGCTGGATGCTGAAGGTAAGAAATTGGTCGGGACTGGGGACCATTTCATGCACCACAGCTAGTATACAATTAGGCAACCTCTGGGCAGGCAGGGGGCATTTGTAGTCTGTAAATGCCTCCTGAAAGTGCAGATGCATCTGCCCAGAGGTTGCCTAATTGCATACTACAGGTTGAAGTGTGAATTCGCTCATCATCTTAAAATTATTGTAATAAAAGAATATAAGGCATTCCTTAAGAATAATACTGTGCATTCTAACCAGCATCTTTTTATTGCGTACTTACCTGCCTTCCTTGTGCTCCTACTGCCGGTAACACAGCTTCCCGTCTGGCCGACAGGAAGCAGCTATGCCAGAAATTCAGAGCTTCCGGTCTTCTGGTTTGGAGGACCGGAAGCAGTTTTGCCTTGAATTTGAAGCTCTTAGCCCACCAGTTTGGAGGACTGGAAGGAGCTTTGGTTTGGAGGAATTGTAAAGATATATTCTGCAGACCAGGTCTGCATCTCCACTTACCCTTGAAGGTGCCCAGAAAGGTGACTTCTGCTTCCAGGTATCTACATATGGTGGCAGAAAGCACCTTGTGATAATGGTACCACTCAATTTCTGGGTGTGATCGCAGTCAGAGATGCCATTTTTTCCATGCACAATTTTCCTCCCTGAATGAAAGTGCTCTCAGCCACTGGAAATGACGCCTCTGTGCTCACAAATGAAGACTATGGAAATGTCTTTTTCAGCAGGTTATTGTACAGCCTCCCTGATGAACCTCTGAAGAAGTCACCTCAGTAAGCCAAAATTTGAAAATTCTTTAGTGTGAAAAGTTGTACTTCATCTTGAGAAGTCAGCAAATGGCAGCCTTCTTTAAGTAGCTGAACTGGTTTCACTGTGATGCAGATTGTGCTCTGTTATCACAAAATATAGGATGGAAAAAAGTTATAATAAAGAAGATTTCAGTTGAAAGGGGGCAGGGAACACTCTTATGGTAAGACCATTTCAATGACCTAAGGAGCTTAGTATCCTCCTCCCTGGAAGCATTCAAATAGGAACTGGACTAGATCATTGAATTAACCCTTGAATGTAAGGTGTGTACATAAGCTACTGTATGCTTCTGTTTGGTTTATATTTTTTATGTTTAATTTCCCAAACAGGGAAAGGGTTATTAATCCTGCATGGGCCAAAGTGGCAGCAGCACCGGAAACTGCTGACTCCTGGATTCCATTATGATGTTTTGAAGCCTTATGTGACTCTTGTGGCAGATTCAGTAAAGGAGATGCTAGTAAGCAATTCTAGAGTTCCTTGAACATGAGCAGGTACCCTTGTGGTACTCGGAGAGTCTCCTAAAGGATCCCACAACCTTATGGCACTGTGGGTGTACTGGAAGGATGTAAAGTCTGCAAACAGCCCAGCGTAGGAACTTATTAAAGCATTTTAGCATCAGAGCAGAAGAAGACTGACAATGCTTCTTACCACTGTTCTACTGTACCATAGCTTAGATGTGCAGACTTACCAGGGTGCGTTCTTTGAACTGCGTAGTGTGAGCATGTTTTGGAGAACCAGAAATTCTATGGCTATTTTATGTGTTTCCAAAAACATCCCCAGACAGAAATGTCAAAGCCAAGGAACAAAATTTTCCCAGCTGTGATATTTGCAAGACCAGGCTGATGGAAGGTGTTCAAACACCATTCAAACACTTTATGAGGAATGCGACATTCATAGCAGTTTTCTAAGCATATTTCACAAAAAGTACTACATTTATAGCACTCTTTTCAGGATGTTTGATGAGACCCCCCATTGTCATGTGGATCCTTTCGAAGTCTCAACAAATTATTCATATTTCTATTATTTGCTGTAGTGGCCTCAGCCTTACAAGGCTACTTATTTTGAGTTCTTTTGACATATTGCAAAGACCTTTAGAAGATTTTGATTCTAAGGATGTAATCAGACAGGGTTTTTGCTAGTCCTCCCTTATGAAAATTTTTTTTTCAAATGGTTATATGAATAACATCCACCTTTCTTAACAACATTTGATTCATAATGAGTCGAATATTAGAAAATCTGTATTTGTAGGAATAGATACCCTTAGAATGTGGTACAATTTGATTCAATACGAATGTATTTGTATGAATATCCGATACGTACGAATATGTATCTGATACATATCCGTAATGTACTCACGGTCTGAAAGAATCAAATCCAACTTGAGTCCACTTTTAATCCTCTCTCGATCCATGCTGAATGCAATCTGGATCCATTGCGGATGTGACTGGCACTCCATTTTTTCACACCCTGTTTAACAAATGTCTAAACTATTTGTACAAATATCAGAAATATTTTTATGAATGTCAAGAACATTCGTATTCATACGAATGTTAACATACGAACGTCGTAACATTTGATTCATGAATTTGGACAAATTCAGATTAATAAAGAATGTTAGGAATATTCAGGCACATCCCTACTAGTCACTAATTGGCCTCTTAACTGCCCAGCTTTCTGTGGCTTTGATTGGCGGATCGTCTGTAGCAACTGGTTCTATGCTATATTAACTATGTTTCCCTTATCGGTACTTAGGTGGCTTCCCACCCAATCTGACCAAAAGCAAGAGATGCAGAGGTGCCCATTCCCAGAGTTCAAGACAGCATAAGGCGAATGCAATCAATATACTTTTACTAGCATATATGACATAAAATAAACAATGTTTTTTTTCAAACTTCCTTCATAAGGAAATATATTTTGCCTTAATTTGTTCATGTTTTCATGAAAGACTATGCACTTTGTGTTGACTTCTTTTTAGATTGTGTTGAACCACTCTGAAACAAACAAACAGACAAACTCACTTTACTAAAATATGGGCTTGTATTGCTTGCATTATTTTTGTACCAGGAGCAGGAGAGGGAGAACCTGTGTTCTCCTTTATCCTTGCAACTCCTTTATGATGTAAGCTAGGCTGAAGAGGGCATGGCAGAACCAAAGTCAAAAAGCTTCCTTCATAGCTTAGTGGGAAATTTCCAGTCTCTGCATTCTTTTTTAATTAGTAATCCACCCTGATTTTTCAGAAGTTTTCATGCCCTGATTTAACTTACTGTTTACCAGATTTTGCCGGATGTCTTAAAAAAATTCTCATGTGCATTCCAAACCTGTATGTGGTTCAGTATTAATAATTAATTGCCTTAAATTTCTGGAGATGATCCTCTTTTCTATTCATTTCCTAAAAATGTTAGGATATTTGGGAAAAGCTGATCCGCAAAGATGCCACAAAGTCACTGGAGATGTTTGAATATGTTAGTTTGATGACTCTTGATAGCATCATGAAATGTGCCTTCAGCTACCAGAGCAACTGTCAGACTGACAGGTCAGTATGCATTGTCTTCCTAGGAATTCACAGACTAATACATCTCTTCTTTGGTGCGCTCTGACCTAACACTGAGACAGAAATAAGCACAAAAACCCTTCTATGGACCCCTGCTAGAAGAGGTGGTAACAGCAACCAGCCTAGATAGCTTTAAGAAAGGTACATCCTCCGTCTTTTCTGCTTGGGCTGCCCAGAAGCAATTGGTGAGCAATTGTGTGAAATAGGATGCTGGACTAGATGGACTGTGGCCTGACCCAGAAGGACTCCTGTTCTTATGAGTTTTATCTGTTTTTATCTACAGGAATAATTCCTACACTAATACTGTTTTACAACTCACCTCCCTATTTGAACAAAGGCTGAAGACACCTCTGTATCACAATGACTTTATTTATCAGTTGACTCGCCAGGGTCGTCAGTTTTTCAAGGCCTGTAAACAAGCCCACCTCCACACAGGTAAAACATATTGCTAGGTGGCCATTCCTCACGCTGTTTCTGTTTCTGGATTCCTCCCTCCCCCAAGGTTTTTGGTCATTATTACTTTAGTTTCTATCATCTTTTCTGACTAACAAAATGCTCACAAACATCAAATGTCCTGAGGAAATCTGGGCAGTTAGGAAAGCAGGGTTATGCCCTTCTTATGCATCTAGAATTAAGAACTCTTGCACACTTCACAGTCTGAACAGAATTCATCCTCATTTGTCTTTTGCTCTTTTCTTCTTGTTGTTACGTACCATCATGTCATGGTCAATTCCTGGTTGACTGCATGGACGCCTCCATGGTTGCCTCTATGCAATTTTCTTGGCAGAAATACAGAAGTGATTTGCCATTTCCTACTTCTGGGGAGAGGATTGAACCAGAGACCCTCTGCTCTCCAGGCAGTTTCCTCTCCCACTGAGTTATAACCACCCCAAGCCATTATTAACTTGTCTTTTTAAAATGCTA
The DNA here is from genome assembly GCA_014337955.1 of Aspidoscelis marmoratus. Lineage (NCBI taxonomy): Eukaryota > Metazoa > Chordata > Lepidosauria > Squamata > Teiidae > Aspidoscelis > Aspidoscelis marmoratus. The sequence continues at coordinate 54,404,672 of MTQE01001134.1, read as the reverse complement.
ATTGTGGTAGATATAAGTATAAAGATCATGGTCAATTTTACCACATAGAAATGTTTTCATGTATTGTTTGGTTGACTTCCTTGAGCACATATTGTATACATATATACATATTGAGCACATATTGTATACATATATACTCAGTCATAAATTATAGATCCAAATGCCTGTGCATGTTAGGTGCTTTACTCAATATAGAAATTCTTATCTTCATTCTTTGGCTCCCGCCTGCCTTTCCTCCCTAATTTCTATCCATACTCCCTCCTGTGCACTACAATCCTCCCATTCCTGTCGTCTCTCCTTACCCCTTGTCCCCGTTGCCTGGTTCCGTCTCCGTTCTTTCTCTCTTATCGGCATCCATCTTCGCTCCTTAACTTCCTTGCAAGCCTTTAAATCTCAACTAAAAACGTTTTTATTCTCTATGGCCTTTGGCCCCGACGATTGATCTTCTTCTTCACCTGGTTTATTCTAATGTTTTTATGTTTATATTGTGTATTATTTCAATCTTACTGTTCTAGTAATTTTAACTTTATTTTTCCTGTTACTCTACTGTTCTTCAATTTTGTAGGCTGTACAGCGCTATGTACATTTATAGTGCTCAAGAAATAAACTTTAATAA
>MTQE01001134.1:54389180-54404011 GCA_014337955.1 Aspidoscelis marmoratus | reverse complement strand
ACAGCGCTATGTACATTTATAGTGCTCAAGAAATAAACTTTAATAATAATCATAATCATAATCTCCAGAAAAACCCATAATACCGAAATCATGGATAAATGAAGCAATATTTATTTATTTATTATGTTTGTTATTTGTATTATTTGAACAAACAGTTAATATGCTGTAGTTTAAACATATTTGCCATTGCACGTTAGCTTTCAAGGAGTGATTCACAGCAATATGTGTGTGTGTGTGTGTGTGTGTTGTCCTGTCTTTCTTTTGAAGGTCCCCTGGAAGGATAAAATACTCAGTAAAATCAATAAAACAGTATAAAATGCAATTAAAATATAGTCTTACTTCCAAGCAGGACAGCAGCAAGCTTTGGTAACATTTGCATGGTCCAATTTCCTTGAAGGTACGGCACTCTGAGGGAATGTGTGGGCCTGGCTGTACGCAGTCTACTTCTGGCCCAGTTCCAGGCACAAAACTGTATCCAGGAGTCTTCCAGTGAGAGACCATTTTAATGTGGTTTCCCTTGCTTGTTTTCATTTGTACCATACATACATACTATAGTGGGAGCAGCCCATGGTATTTTGTTGGACTCTGGATAATGGCTCACTTGTGTGGCAATTTCAGGGCTATGGAGAAACATCCTCAGCTTGCTACTTGGAGGCCAGGGAACTTTAATTCCCTGCCCTCAGAACTATGGTCTGTCCAGACTGGGGGATACTGCACATTCTGATGTTCAGTTGGCACATGGGTGTCACACCGGACACCTGATACTTCATAGTGGTGGCACATTATGCCGCTGCTACTGCAGATTTACATGCTATGGAATAATCAACACTCACTCCACAGTATCAGGTAAATTCAGAGTTTTCCACCATCCTGACAGGACAGCAAGAAACAGCCAACGAGAGCTGAGCCTTCAGTTCAGCTCCCATGGGCTGCTCGATTCCATGTGCTGTGGAGCTCACGGTACACACCGCAGAAGTCTCACAGCTGCCAAGGGGGAAGCTGCAGACCTCCGTTTGGAGTAGGGACAATGAGTTATCACTTCACAGCCAGGTAAGCTGCAGATTTTTATATAATTGCAGATTTTTATCCTCTAGTCTGGAAGGGACCTAGCCTGCACCACAGCAGCCGTCTTCCACTCTGTTCCACTCTACCTCACCCTGTTCCCTGCCTGGGATGCTTGTTCCAGACCAAGGGCCTGTCCCCAAGGAATAAAAAGTCTGCCAAGACTCTCCTTTTGCCTCTGAGCACCCCCAAGCTAAGGTTTTTAACGAGGTTCCAGCGCTACAAAACGTAGAAAATGCGTGAAAAAGTACATGCTCTTTAAACAACACTTCCAGCGCTCTTTCTGGAAGTCGCAGGTTTTCCTCGCTACATTTACCTTGGGGACGCTCTGTGGCAAAAGGGGCGGGGATTGCCGCCTGCACACACAGCAGTAACACAAGCAGCTTCACTTTCTAAAGCTCAGAACTAAAGAGCCAGAATCACGCAGAATTGCAACATTGTTGCAATCGGTATGAGGTGTGAAATGGGTGGATTATTGCTAGGGGTGGATTTTAAAGCGATAACAGGGAAAGTGGTGAGTGAATGAGCGATCGTGCGCTGGACAGGGTGGATTTTTGAAAGCAAAAACAGGGAAAGTGGTGAGAGTGAATGTTTTCCAGCACGAGAAGCCATTTTTTTTGGGGGGGGGAGATCTGGGAGACGAACAGAGAACCGATCGCTGTTTTTCCTTTGGACTTGTCAGGGATTGTCTTCCTGGTTGTGGCCGCGCCGAGCGCAGTCCCTCCCCATTCCCGCTGGCACCCTATCAACAAGAGCAGGGGCGGGGAGAAAAAGATGCGCGCAAAGAAAACAGGGATCCTATGGGGACGGAAGGTGCATTAAAAACACACATTTTCCTGATCCTCATGCGGACGCTTATTCCTGATTGGCATGGCACTTTTAAAGTCCACTTCAACAGAGTGACAGTAGAGTAACAGTAGAGAAGTAAATAAGTCTTTTGGGGACTCAGCCCAAGGTTCGCTGCAGGGTGCTCCCAAGAGTTCTCATGCAGAAACTACCTTCATGTCTATGAAGCATTAAGTCAGACTGAATGTCTAAATCCACTTCCTTATTCCTATATTAGGTTTACTTTCTTATTTCTTCCATCATCATCTGTCCAACATTACTCCTTGTACTTAGCTATGTACTTGCTTGCCATTGATTCTGCCTGTCTCATTTACAATCTCTTCAAGAAATCAAGTTTTTAATTTTTCCAGCGAGAAAACTTTCTAAATTACTCCTTCAGTTCAAATTTCTTTATTGTGGAAAAGGACATTGTTGATATTTCTGCTTTATCCATTGCTTATGTCTACCACAGAAAATGTAATAAAAGAGAGAAAAGAGTCTCTCAAGAATGAACATGAACTTCAAAAGATCCTGAAGAGGCGTTTAGACTTTTTGGATATTCTGCTTTGCGCAAAGGTGAACTTTTCAACAGCAGCCCATCAATACCCACCAGAGTGATTGTTTTTATTCCTGAAATGGTAAACTGGCCTGAAAATCAGAAACTGCCTAGCGTGTAGCCTTCTCAGTTTTGCTAAGAAATACTGGCAAGAAATTATAAGAGTTGGAAATTGGTAGCCATGTGCTCTTCATTTATATTTATACCATACCCATCACTCCCAGCCCTGAAATTGCTTACAATCAGTCAGTCAATCAGTAAAAAAATAAAATAAAATACTATTGTTAATAGAATATTAAAAACATCTAAATATATATATAAAAGAAACTAATTCAAAGTAACTGACCAGAAAGGCACATCACAAGCAGCTTCAGCGTGGTCATTCAGAACATCAACCTGGGCTCTGGATGCATAATGTCTGTGCACCTCATGCCTGGCTCACTACTGGGCACAGAGACTACACCCAGGGACATGTCAAAGGGAGAGTCCTTAAAAGAGGTCTCCCAAGCATTTTCTGACCAGATAGGCTATGGTGGCTGGAGCAGACTATGTGTATAGTGTAGGATCTTTCAAAGGGCTCTTCTGCACTTGCTTGTGTGCTCCAAATTCACAGGGACTACCAGCATAGCAGTTCAGGGCATTCCAGATTTTGGAGGCACACCTCTATTTTCTGGATTACCAGGGATTCCATTTCAGTGGTGCACCAAAACCCACCACTGAAGTGGGCTCCAAGGCTAGGACCATTTTTTCCTAGCCCTTTGGAGCCCTTGAATGTCACCACAAAGCACATGCAAGTTTTGGAGTTAGTGCAGGTGTTGCTATGCAGGCAGCACTGTTCCAGACAACATCTTGGTGGGGTCCAGCCCAGGGCCTCACTGGTCCAAACTCACTGGACTGGACCGCAGCAAGGTAAGAGCAGAAAGGTCCATATCCTCACTGTAACATGCCAAGACCGGTACTAGTACCACTAAGGCCCAGCCCAGCAGTTCTGTATTGCTGCCTCCTAGCTAGAGCAATTCAGTTGCGCCAGTCCGATTTGAGCAAATTGTAAATTATTTTCCTTTCATGAGGTCTACATTAAGCTTGAAACCTTAAATCTTAGCATAAACACCATGTTCTCTTTATGGTCAGGATGAAAATGGAAATCCATTATCAGATGAAGACCTACGTGCTGAAGTGGACACATTCATGTTTGAAGGTCATGATACCACCTCTAGTGGAATCTCTTGGCTATTTTACTGTATGGCTCAGAACCCTGAACATCAGCAGAGGTGCAGAGAAGAGATAAGAGAGCTGCTTGGACACCAGGAGACTATCGAATGGTTAGACATAATAAACATATCCATATCCATAATCATAATCATAATCAATAATATTAAATAATTTTAAGAGGTGTTCTTATCACCTCACAGTTAGGAAAGCAACTATTTTGCCTAAATCTATGAAGGCTGGCCCAGCCAAGGTCTGTAGTCACAAGTAACAAAAGTGTGTGCTTTTGTATCATTCCATTTTATTCCATCTTTTCTTACCTATATTATTCAGGAGAGGAGAGTGGCAGACTGCTGTGTGAGCAATCCTTCTTGTGAAGTGTCTCTAAGTCATCCCTGATGTCTTTTATTCTTGCAAATGCATTCCTAGTAGTGTGGATAGAACATGAGTACACCTGTGGCCTTTGCTGCAGATGCTGTTAGATGCAGAGGCCTTTTGCACTCCAGCCTACAGTAAGGCTAGGACACGTGGGGATGGATTCCCCATTCACACCTAGGCCTACATGCGAAAGGGGAACCTGTCCCCGCATGTCCTATCCTGAAAAGGCTGGCCTGGGGGCGGGAAGCCCCTCCCAGGCCTCCCGCCATTGGGTCAGGTAAGACCCAGGGCAGGCAGGACTATCCGATCCCTTCCCTGGTTCCCACGGACTCTACAGGATTGTGTCCCCTACAGCCCCCCTCCCCAGGCACACACCCCTCCGGCATGGGCCTACCTGGCGATGTGCGCACACACGAGGCTCTTACCTCATGCTCACTGGGTTCTGAAGTGGCTGATGCAGCCGGTGGCACTGTGCGCCCGCACACCCCACTGGCTCTGATTGGCTAGCTACCCAATCAGAGCCGGCAAGGTGCGCAGGCACACAGCACCGCTGGGAGGACTCGCCACTTCGGAACCCAGTAGAATGACGTAAGTTCCTCGCATGCGCACACATCCCCACATAGGCCCATGCCTGGGGGGGGCGCCCCGGGGGGGGTCCTGCGGTCTGTAGGGATCCGGTCAGTCCCCTAGAACCCGCAGGAACCCAGGGAAGGGAACTGACAGGCCTGCCCAATGAGGGCAGCTGGAGGCAGGGCCTGCAGCTGTCAGGGAGGGAGCGTGCACATGCTCTCTCTTGAACAGCTGCAGGACTGCCGGGGAGAGACGTGAATGCCCTGGGGCAGGTGTAGAGCACGATTTCATGCTCTACGCTCAGAACGCACTGAGTGCCCTGCGAAAGTCTGGGGTTGTTCCGAAAGGCCTTTGATCAGTGGATTCAAAGCAACCAACTGTATCTGTATCTTGTAGAGGCGAGGGCTTGATTAGTGCCATCTACAGTGCAGGTCAATCATAACTGATGTGGATTCCATCACAATATAACGAAGTAAACAAAAATTAAAAGAAATTTGTAAATCATAATTCAAAAGTGCAATGTAAAAAAAATCACTTTCAGTACAAATACAGACTCAAGTGTACAGATGAACCATTTGGGTTATTGAGCAACAGCGTAAGATAAATGCTAGATTTCCCTTCCTTATCTCTCCTCATTTTTAAAAATGTTTATGAGGTTCAAATCCATTATGCTTTCTGGCATTTTCAGGGATGATTTGGGGAAGCTGACATATACCACCATGTGCATTAAAGAAAGCCTCCGGCTTTATCCACCAGTACCTCTAATAGCACGGGAGCTGAATTCATCTGTGACATTTGCTGATGGACGAACCTTGCCAAAAGGTCTGCTTCCCCTTGTCTTACTCCAGATTGTCATTTCGTTCTTGAAACTTTGTTTTTACATCAGACTGTCTTATGTATCATGGCAGAGTCATGATGCTCTTTCCTTTTTGCATGAATTTGTTGTTTGTAAACACGTGATACTCAAATCAAGCATTGTTCAGGATTCATCCTGATTTTGGTTTCATGTGCTGACTTTGGTTTCAGAGTGAGAGAATACATCATCAAGTGACAAGCTGTTTTTTCTCAGTGTTAAATAACACAACATTCACCTTTGGGAGAGATAATGTGAATAAGAAAATTACTGGTCACTTTCTGCTGATGTGTTCTCGCGCTCTGAAAGTGGACTGAAGCTGGATTAAGCCTTAGGTGTGACCACAGCCATGGAGATTGCAGGTGCCATAAAACTGGGAACAAGTGGGATGAATAAGAGGCAAACATTTCTTATTGTAAAGAAAAAAGAATGACCAAAGAAGGGAACCCTGTCCTCTCTGTGCCTGGTGCTTGCTTTAATGTAGTGGCATTTTGTTATTGTTTTGCTCTTTTTGGGGGGTCTGGTAGAAGATGAAAATCTAGAACCGTAGGATGTACAGAGGGAAAGCAATTGCTTACATATTCTAATCTGTGCTCATGTGCGTGTATGACATCAAAGCTGCCTAAATTCACAGTTTACGGATACTCTGAAATATCCTTAGTGTGAAGTGAAATCCAGCTGTCCTGACTAATGAATTAACTCTGAATTTTCCCTTTTTCAAACCATTGGAGGAATAAGAGTTCAGGCACCAGGCGCTTTATCCCTCCTATCACACAGTTCAGAGATCCAATCAGTTTTCTTGTTCTCATGGCTCCACTGTACTTGAATGATACTGTACTCTAATGGTATACATCGCAGTGGGAGTACTTTCTCCTGCACTAACAAAAATGTGCTGTGACAGACATGTGACGATGAAGAATTGGTAGGTCAGTCTGATCGTTCAGTCGGGAATGCATTTTTACTTCACAGTTTAGGACCTGTCTGGAAGCAGCTCATCTTGCATGGGCTGCTGACATTCTCTGAGCGTCTCTACATATGCACATTAGTGTCACGCTCATGCACTCTGATGGGCGCTGCAGACCTGTCCACAAAGGACCCTCTAATAGTGGCAAGTATGCATGGAGCAAGTGGGTAGTTTCCCTGCTTCAAACACTTACTCAAATATAAAGAAGAGATGCCAAAGAAAACCAGCACTGTTGGGGAAAGCACTTAACAAGTCCTTGGCCTCTAACTCACAGATGTCAAACTCAGGCCTGCAGCTACATCTGGTACACAGAGTATTTATATTTGGCCCATAAGAAAATACCAAATGTCTACTAGATCTGGCCCACCGGTAGACAGTGTGTGCACTGCTAATACTGTAAATCCCAGAATGCTCTGCTGGTGCATTGGTGTGTCAGTCAGGACCCACAAGTGCCCCCCTCTTCTGTTCACATTCATTAGCGACCTCATGCTACCAGTCACATTGGGCCACTTCTCCCAAAAATGGCCTATCTGCAGTCCGTGCAAGAAAACTATGTGGAAATTTACTGGGTTTTTCTACCATCACAGGTTCAAAATGTCAACGTTCTGTAGGTGGTTTTGCATTTATGGCACAGTACTCAGTCTCAAAAAATGATAAAATCCTTTCATTATATTTCTTTTCCTCCACAGGATTTTTTGTTACACTGTATATTTATGCACTTCATAGAAATCCTGTGGTGTGGGACAATCCTGAGGTAAGACAGAGGCTGTGTCCCCATTCAGTACAAAAATCTGATATTAAATCCAGATTATTTTAATCAGCATTGAGCTCCATTTTATCCCATTCCCATTTATAGCTTTCTATGCAGATTCATGGGGAGGGAACCTTCCCCCCTCTCTTTCACATCATACTCTGACTTTATGGAGAGGGGATCCAAACCCTGTAAGCTTGGCCCTGATTAATGGCCATAGCTATGGGGAAGAGAGTAAATGGGAATGGCTGTTTCTGCATCCTGCCAGCAAGGCAGCTCCTCCAAGGAGACAATGTTACCAGGAAGGCAGGAGCTATGTGCAGAGTCAGCTGAGCAAAAGAACAGACACCCAGAGTAAACTGATCCCTCCCTCTTTCAAATCAGAGGCTCCATGCATTCACTAAAGGAGCGAGGGCAGTGGGGTGGGAGGAGAAGGCAGGTTCCTGAACAGGTTCCAAGAGAGAAGAGGAGATTCTCTTTTCCTTCTTCTTTGCTTTGAATGAGCTGCTCCAACTGAGTTATAGGGTTTGGCGGCAATTTAGCAGAGGTGCTGCCCCCTGCAGCTATGACAAGGAAATGCTACTCAATACTACTCCCCTCTTTCACAGCACATAGGTCTGAAAGGCAATAAAAATATAATAGTAAAAAAAAGAAAAAGAAAAGAAAAAGCCAGATCGTTTTGCAAAGCCACTGCAGGGTTTGGCGGCAGTTTACCTGAGGTGCGCACCTCCACTCCACCCAGTATGGTAGTTTAGCACTCGTGCACCATTTAAATTAAATTATCATGCCTGGCTTGGTGATTGGGGAGGGTGGAATAATGGTCACGGAAGGAGACTAATGGGATGGTGATTGCATCTTTTGCTGTAAAACTGGGGTGCTCAGTTATTGTATGCACGTTTCAGAATGCACTATTTGTCTTGCACATTTGCCTGGCTTGGCAATTTGGGAAGGGGGGTAGAGTAATGGCTGTGGAAAGAGACTTGTTTCTGTTCAGTCACCATTTATTGCCCAAAATTCCAAACAGGTATGATCCCCAATGCACAGGACAGGAACGGTGAGCACAGGATGTGAAACCCCACCCACTAAAGACACGAGCATCAATCTCCTTCCCACATAACCTGGGAGTGTCCCCATGCGCAGACTCAGACTCCAAAATGATTCAGACTTGGTTCCCAAACCATGCTGAGAACAGTTATCTAGAGGACTAAGTTTAGCATGGATTTGGGCAGTTTGGTCCGCGTATAATCTGGTTAGGGGGCTTTGCATGGGGACACTCCTTACTGAATTCGGAGTCGATCATTCAGACTATATAGTGCATGGGGAGGCAGCCACAGAAATAATTCCTAGAGACACACAAGCTGTGCTCATACTTAAGTTTTAGTCTCTGGGCAGGAAACAACATCTAAAATCAGACATCATTAAAACAATAAGAGCATCTGCCAGTGGGAAGAGAAAAGTGTATTATTAAACCGAATACAAAACAAAATGCACTAATCTCATATCAATATATAATGCATTATAAAATACATTTACATACAAAATCCAAACAAAAGGAGTAAGGCCGCTTCCAGACCATAACTATAGTTCCAGCAATAGTTTCAAGTGCTTTTTTAATGGAATGGGGGGACTGGGGCTCTGGTAGAGTTGCCTCAAATTACGTGCAGCAACTCCATCATAGCAGTTCTATAATGACACTATAATCTCCCCATCTGGACTGGGGCTAAGTCTTTGCCCTCAGAATTGCTGCTGGTTATCATTGGCCACACTAATTGGATTTTTGTTTATATTCTCCTGTAGATCTTTGATCCTTTAAGATTCTCTCCTGAGAATTCAAATGGTCGCCACCCATATGCTTTCCTTCCCTTCTCTGCTGGACCAAGGTAAACAGCTATATTTTTTTCTTATAAAACTAATAAGCTATCTTACATAGAAACAAAACAGAAGGAATACCCCCCCCCCTTTGACTATCAAGTGACGTGTTCATATCATGAAGGTGAATGATATGAAAACCATCTTTCCATTTCTTGGCATAAAGAGAAAGTCATTGGAAGTGTTGTCCTTTATTATGATTCAGTTAGAAGGAACTGTTTCTGGTAAAACAATTCTGTACTTGAAATATCTGTGATCGCTAATCTAAGCTTTTCTCTGCCTTGATTTCCAATTAGGAATTGCATTGGGCAACAGTTTGCTATGAATGAGATGAAGGTGGCACTTGCCTTGACGCTCTTGAGGTTTGAACTTTTGCCTGATCCATCCAACCCTCCCATTCCAATGGCACAACTTGTCACTCGATCCCTGAATGGAATATACCTGAAGCTGAAGCTTCTCTGTTGATCCTGTATATCTTCTCCATTTTCAGTCAGTTATCCCTTTGCTCTTTTGAGGAAGGGTATTATTGTTCTCTTGGTGTGTGGGAAGGTGAGTAATTGTCAATTATAAATTCACAAAATTCATTGTCCATTATAAATTCACAAACAGAAGGCCTGTTCACACTTAACTTCAAGGGATAGTATTACAATAGTATTCCACTGAAGTTAAGTTCAGGGATGGTGGCTGGCATCCACACTGTGAGTGCTGACACCATACCCAGCTATACCTAAGGGCTCTCCCAGTGTGGACAGCTTGTCCCTGGCTCTCTGAAGCAGTAACTCCTGCTTAGTGCCTGGCAGTTGCCATGGCAATCACAATGAGCCTAATGACTGCACAGCCACAGATGTGCCACCCCACCCTGCCCCCACACAGCATTCACACAGAAGTGGGTACAAACTGCATGCAGGTACAATTGGTATTGTTCCTGCATGCTCTGGGATGGAGGTGGCAGCACAGACTCCCATGATCCACAATGCACATGTAAGTCACAAACTTGTATAAGCTTGGAAATATAGGCACCATCCCCACAGGGACTAGGGATGTGCCCTGGGCCTGCCTACCCAAACCTTCCACCCCAGCCTCCCCAGAGGCTCCTTACCTGCGTCGGTGGAGCCCCAGGCCCCTTCCCAGGCCTTTTGGAATGCCAAATAGGCTTTCCGGAACCTAAATACAGGGCTTCCAGTTTAACCTAAACACAGGCCTTCTGGTTTATTCATTCCATGCATTTGTGGGGGTTATTATTTGACCAGAGCCAAATATTTCCACATTCTATTCACCTTGAATAAAATGTGGAAATTGGTTCTGTGCACACTCCTAATAGGGACCGGATCTGGGATCAGGCAGCTTCAAACATCCAGAGGACTTTAATTTTTGCTCATGTGGATGCAATCAAAGACATTTCGCTATTTCAAAGACTGCCTTGCTCATTTTAAAATTAGATTTTTAGTGCTTTTGGTTTTTCTGTTTAATCTTTTTTCCTTGGGATTTTTGGGTCTCAAGAAGAAGACCTATATGGTTGTTGGTAAATTTGTATGCCTGTTATTAACCATTGGGTCTTTCAATTAATGTTTCCAGTAGCTGAAGTGACTCTTCGATAATAGACACATGCCTGTATGTTCATACTTAGGCAAAAGTTTCACTATTATGTGCGAGTTCCCATTGAAGTAATAAAATGCAATATACAACAGGATTTATATCAGGAATTAAATTGATATGTAAAGCATGTTAAAAGGAAGCAAACAGCATCTGGCAATCAGATTCAACCCCGATTTTCTGTCCCCACTGTCCTACTATTTAAAATGCTTCCAAAAACAGAGGCGTTTTCGCACATGCCGTTTTGGAACGCGTGCAAGACAGCTCCGGACACGGCATACGCATTGGCGCAGCGGGGCTTGCACTCCGACGTGTCCGGAGCTGTCTTGCACGCGTTCGAGATGTAGAGCACTTTAAAGTGCTCTACATGCGTTCGGGCGCGCACGAACTGCCCACAGGCATTCGGGAGGAGAAGCATTCGTGCCTGCTTCTCTCTCCCTAACAGCCGCGGGCTCGCCTCCCACGCCGGCGCAGCTTTGACAATCAGCTGTTTTCAGCCAGCGCCGGCTGCGGGAGCCTCCTCAGCTGTCTCCCCGCCCCTTGCCGGCGTTTGCCGGCTAAGACAGCTCACAACGCTTTGAGCATTCGCACACAGGCACGCCGGAACGCGTTTACACGCGTTCCTGCGCTCCTGTGTGTGAATGGTCAAAGCGTCCCGAAGTGCCTTAGGCTTCCCGTTCTACATGCGTTCCAAATGGGGCAGCAAAAGAATGCTTTCCCCAACCTGAGGCATTTTCCCCAACCTGAGGCATTTCCCCCAACCTGAGGCATTTTTGCATTACACGCGTTCCAAATGGAACGCGTGTAATGCGAAAATGCCTCAGGTTGGGGAAAGCATTCTTTCCCCTCCTGAGCCTTTCCCCACCCCTACTTCCTCATTGGCTTTGATCTGATGACATGGGGAATCCCAGCCCCCTCCCTCCTGCTTTTGCTGCCCCTTTGAAAAGGGAAAGCTTGTTTGGCAAAGCAAGGCAAGGCAGCTCCTATTGCAGGAAGTATTTTTTAAAACAATCAACTGGGTCCCCTTGCCTTCCTTTCCTTTTTAAAAAAGCCTATAGCAATTTAAGATCCTTCAAGCACAGAGAGAGAGAGAGAGAGAGCGCAGCCCTTTGTCTGAGGCAAAAGAGAAACTTGAAAGGCAGAATCTTCTGATCGCATTCCCTGCCTCTCTCTTGCTGCTGCTGCTGCCCTGTTGGCTCCTTCCTCTTGCCTTTCAGGGAAGCCAAAACTGCCCGCAATGTGGCAACATTGTTATTTGTGTCCGTGGGTGTGAAGAAGTATTGCCTGAACTGTTACTTTGTGATCAGGGAGAGAAGGAAACTGCTGAAGAAGCCCTGCACTTTAAAAATCTGGCCATGGGCCATCATGTCCTGCTAGGAGAAATCCCACCCATTTCATGATGGATTTGCCTTGATAATGCTGTAGCATTCGCACAGCAATAAGAAACGTTTTAAAAGCAAAACTGGGCAAACACCTGAAAAATCAGGTGTTTATTTAATTCCGTTTTAAAGGCAAATAATCCTCAAGATAGCCCTAAAACTGATTGTGAATGGGAACGACCAGGATCCAAACAGTTTTTAAACAGTTTTAAAACAATTTTAAGTGGTAATGGGAACACAGCTTATGGGAATAAAAAAGTAAAAAATGTTGGTTCATGAGAAATTCTGAAGTTTTCTTAAAAGAGCAATATTTCCAAGTAGGCCAGCCAACTGTAGGCCAGCTATATATGTACATAGTAATAACCAATATATCTACACTGGGAATGTAGGAAGAAAAGATGATCAAATATATATCATCCTGTATGCCTTTCCAACACATCTGTCCCTGTATTGATTTTATTGATTTCATTATTGCTTTATCTGACTCTTTTTATTGTATTGCATTGATCTGTTGGAAGAATTTATACTGAACATCCGGATTAAATCTTTAATGTTAAATATAAACAAATAAACAAGTCTGGAAATCACTACTATTTATTTGATCACACAGTTGCTTTCAGCTTTTTTTTTTCCTTTTAAAAGGGATTTCCCCTTGCTGATGGGACTATTGTAAGGCCAGATGAGTACACTTGCAAAACCTGTGCCAAGTTGCAGGGAAGTAACAGAGTAGGTAGAAGAAATCCCATTCAAATCAATGCTCTCTCTTTCTGTATGTTCCACTGAATCCAAGAGCAATCATGAATAAAAACAGGTCTTGCCTTTGAATATTTCCCTGCCAAGCTGTGGCTTTGAAGAAGTGGAGAGGTGGTTAAATAACTCCTTGTCCCTTCTGTGCACAAAGCAAATTGTGGATAGCAGGTTTCTTGATTTATTTTTGCCTTCTTGGTCTTTTGTCAAAAAGCGGAATTCTCTTTCTTCCCTTCTCCCCTCTTCCTCCTCCATTCCCCCCCCCCACACGTACCTGCACATTAATCTCATTTGTTCTGATTTGGGCAGAAGTATGCCAAAGAAAAGCAAACTAGTTCTGCTCTAAGATATAATATAACCTGGACCAATGTTCAGGGCTCCAGGGAATGATGCCCAGTTGATGTACATTGATAAATAAAATAATTCTGCTTAAGTAAAATCGAGTGGTGCTTCCAGACTTACCTTATACTGTGACATCCCATTGAAGCCGGTTCCCATCAGTCAGAAGCTGCACAGGGACAGAGTAGTGCAGTCACTTCCGGTACAGCTGACAGCCGAACGGAAGCTGCGCTGTCCTGTCCTGTCAAATCAGCTTCCCATTGGCCAGATGGGATGTCCCATGCCCCCAGCAGGGGCACAGCATGTCCCCCAAGAAAGCACCCTTCCATCGCACCCTTCAGTCGGATGCTGTGCCACTGCTGTGGGGAGAAGAAAGCTGCATTCCTTTGACGCAAATCTGGACGCAGCCAAGATCTTCTGAAGCAGTAGATATGTCACCAGATAAGGCTGCATTCACACTTAAGTTTTAATCCGTCTTCAGTCTACCTTCAGAGCAGAAAAACACATCAACAAAATGAACAATCATTTTCTTTCCACATTAGCTAACCCAAAAGTGGATCTTCTCAGTTAGATAATGCTGAAAGAAATCAGCTTACCACTATGTTGAGGCATTCTCTCACTCTGAAAGCGGGCTGAAGCTAGATTAAAACTTAGGTGTGAACGCAGCCAAGATGTAGCTATTTGAAACAAAACAGGAAGCAAAATAAAGAGGCACAATGAAGGTTATATAAAATTGAAACACAAGGGGGCAGCAAAGGTATTTCAAAAGTATACCTTCCCCTGTTTTATTAGAGCAACATGGTTTTCTTCCTTTGAGGTATTTTGGAAGAAACCAATTCCTCTGTCACAATCGTTTTCCCACAGCAATTCCACCTCAAGGTGCTGGAACCAGAATTTTATTATAAAGCCGTATCACTGTTGCATCACCAAAACTCTTTCTATCAATGTCAGATGTCTAGCGCTAACCGTTGCTCAATTTTTTTTTATGGTTTTCTCCTTATCACAAAAAATCTAATCAATAAAAGTCATTTATTTCTAATCTGCATTTGCTGTATTTGAATACTCTCCATGTGGAAACAATCCTTAAGCTGAGTAGATAATATGGATGATTTAAAACCAAGCAGGCACCGCATTGCCAAAGTTATTGAAACTGTATTCAAGTTTTTAAATTTCCAGTGTCTTTGTTGAAAGAAGACCAGGGCATTATTAAATGATGCCAAACACCTTTGTTGTTATAAACAAAAATCATAAGAATAATTAACCTTAATACAGCACTGAAATTCATGAATTTCGTGGGTTCTCAAAATATCGTTATATAATACGTCAGTATTAATTATTGTCACTCCATTTTCCTGTTGAACAAAGCCTTTTCACAGGTCCAGGAAGCCAGGGGCTACCTGTGTAATGTTCCAGTGTCTTCTGAGCTTAATACTTATTATTGCATTTGTACATCTGTGCAGTATGAGGGACCTGTCTTATCTTCTTTGCCTTCCACCCTAGCTATGCCCCTGTTTGAAACTGTAGAATATAAAAGTCTTATACCAAGTTACCTAAGTATGGCCACATTCAATGACCCTCGCTAACTAACGTTAAAGTTCCAGGGTGAGCACAGCCTTGAGAAGATATTTCTCTTGTTCATTTCTTTACAAAGACTAAGGCCGCATCCACATGCAAAGAAAAATCCGGTAAAAAGCTTCTTTTGCCTTGGAGTGTCTCCATGCAGAGCTTTACTCTGG
>MTQE01001134.1:54367232-54389091 GCA_014337955.1 Aspidoscelis marmoratus | reverse complement strand
GCCACAAAGGAGGAAAATCCGCAGCAGAAAAAAAACCCTTTAAACAAGACCACCTCTGCACTTTTTGGAAGCCACGGGTTTTCCTGGGAGCATGGAGACATTTTCTCCACATCTTCTCCAATATTCCTCTGAATTTTTAGGCATTTTTTATCCCTGCAGAGGAACTGGCTGTCAGAATCAGCTGCCTGTATTCAGCTCTTTCTGTGCACAAGCAGAGCTGCGAACTGTCACATTGTTTCACTTTGGAGGGGGAGAGAGATTTTGTGCTTGCTAACAGGGAAAGGTGATACTAATTATCATTATCATTATCATGAAGATTGTTTCTCAGCAAGCAAATCTCTCTCTCCCCCTCCTAATAACACAGACTCCAAAGTGAAACAAAGTTTCACTTCACAGGTCTGGTTCTGCGCTAGTCAGCTGCCATTATGTGAATGAAGGCAGCTGAATTTGACAGCTGAAGGGAGCCTGCTTTCAGTTATGCTTGTAACTATGTTGCAAGCATTAGTTATGGAGAGAGTGAGCTGCTTTCAGTTATGCTTGTAACTGCTTTTAACTCTTGGCAGCCAAGTAAAGGGATGATCTCTGTTGTGTTCTGGAGGTTCAATTGAGACTTTTGCCTGTTGTCGCTGCAGTGGGTGGGGGGGGGGAGAAAAAGATGCGGGCTCACAAGAAGCAGTTTGCATGGAGACAGGAAAGTACATTTTAAATGTGTTGCCCCAAACCACATGGGGATGCTTTATTTTGAATTACAACCCGCATTTTTAAAATCCGACAGAAGAGGGGAGCAAAAAGAGACCATGGAGACGCACCCTAAATATACCTACACACTTGGTTAATCCACCTTCAGTCCACTTTCAGAGTGAGAGACTACCTCAGCAAAGTGACAATTCAGAGAATTCAGCTTTGGGATGAAAATTACTGCCCACTTTGCTGATGTGTTATCTTGCTGTGAAGGAAGACTGAAGTGGCAGTAAATCTGCAGGTTGTGACCACAGCCTGTCCACAGGAGTTGATGGAAGAGAAAAGAGAGAGATAATGTGTTTTATAAGGAAAATGAAATTAGTTATCAGCAGGAGTCTTAACTCTTAGTCACATCATCATATTTTATTTTGCATTAGACCTGAACTTTCCCATCTTAAACATTTTTTCAAAGAGAAAATTCTTTGAAAAGCACATACTTCAGTGGGAGTTATGTGTGTGGGTGAGATGACAATCATTTGCTTAAACTGAATTAATTTACAATCATTGTACAGGTAACTGAATTTCTTCCTCAATCACTTTGCTGTTGGAACCAGGCCCATAGCCAGCTGCATATGGGGGGGGGCATAAATTTGGATGTGAATGAGTAATATGTCACATTTTTTCTGTAAATGGATTAAAATTTGGGGGGGGATGGGGAGGTTCCCCCCTTCCCAGCTATGGGCCTGGTTGGAGCCATAACTAGCTGGAAAACTGTACTCAGGGGGTGCTCAATAGATGTTTTTGAACAAAGTGGAAAGAGGTTTAGTGTGGCTTATTTCAGGATTTGACCCTCAGGCCCAGATTCCTTCGATCAATTATTCATGGTTACAACACAGAAGTGGATGTAATATGTGCTGAAACAGGCAAGAAACAGCTTAGAACGTGAAATCATAATTCAAAATTATCTTGATAAGCTAAAGAGCTTGGCTAAAACCAAAGGAAAGAAAATCACAAGGAACCACACAAATGGATGTATGCAGGACAAAAGAATCAATGCACAGATACAATACTTGGCAACTGTGGCTCCACCACATAACTTCCTTCTAAGGGCTGGGTGGATCCTATTCATAGATGAGTTGCTGTGAGTGGCAAACGTTCTCTTTGCCAGCAAAATTCTCATACAGATGTTTTGGGAGGTCTGCTTTGCTGCTGCTTCCACCAACTATTGCTCCCACCCAAGAAATTAGCCTGTTGCCAACACAGAACAAGCTGCTTCTCATGTGGATAATCTTGCTGACAAAGCAAGGAAGATAGGCTTTCCCCCTTATGCCATCTCTCCTGAGCTGGCCTGTAATCCATTCGACATGGCAGATAGAAAGTAGAGAAAGCAGAAAGTATAAAAATCAAATTATGGTTCTTGATGAAACTGTACTAAAAATGCATACTTTCTAACTTGATCTTAATGACTTAGAATGAGGACCAGACAGTGAAATGGCAAAGTTTGATAATGACACTTATTTAATCAGGGTAGCAAAACTGAAAATGAGTTGTAGAGTACTATGGGTACATCTGGGACAATGCAGGAACCCTGAAATTTGGGTGCAACTCCAACTGAGGTTTTGAATAATTGTCACTTTCTTGGTCAGAATGAAACCCAAGGGGAGATTTAGGCAAGAAAAGAGGTTGCTTATGGAGGGAAAGGATGTGTACATATGCACAGGAAATCAGACTTACTAAAAACTGGATACATGGAGAAAAGGCACAGAATGGTCTTCTGAAAGAGCCCAGGCAAATTTAGGCTACATCCAGATGGCAGCCAGATATTCCTCTAGGAAGCAATAATATGGGAAATCCTCTTTTCACGATTATTGCCTCCCAGATAGACAGTGCTGCAGCCAGCAATATCGTGCATTTTACTGGTACATGCATCCAGGCATTTAGCCATTCCAAATACCCAGATGTCCTTAACATGGACACCCATTTTGGCCTCTACACATGTGCAGTGGACAGAGCTTTGATGGTGGCTCTGTCCAGAACCATGGTCACACCTTTATTTTAAGCCTTCTTCAGACCATCTTTGGGTCTGACTGCTCACATCTTTTCATTTCCATCCGCTTTATTTGTGGACTCTCCATTCAGGAAAGTCCAAACTGAGGGTGGAAAGTCCACAAATAAAATGGATAGAAATGATAAGGTGTGTGAGGAATCAGACCTGAAGATGGACTGAATAAGGTTTAAAGTGAAGGCGTAACCATGACCCAGAAGATGAGTAAAAAGGCTATTGCTGAAAAACCTGCAACAAGTATTGAATTTTCCAGCAACAGTTTCTAGTGCTTTTAGGGGGGAAAGAGCAAAGCTATGGTGGGGTTGCCTCAGATACGTGATGCTACCCCACCATAGCAGTGCTGTAATGGCACTCTATTCCCCTTGTTTGGATGGGGCCATAAGCTGCATCCAAATATCAGTTACTTATTCGTCTCCAAGTGTTCTCCACATGTTCGAGAAGGCCTAGTGCGAAAAGGCCTCATATCTGGATATTCCAGAGTAAAGCATGGATATTCAGGGATATCCATGCTTTATTCTGAAATATCCAAATATAGTGGAATAAGTAACCAATATCTGGATGCAGCCTTAGGCTGTTTTTCTAAGGGAAACTTAGGCTGACTTTACACAGGATTAAAAGCTCCCTTTGTGGCACTTCTGGGCAGGGCTGGTCATGGCCCTGAAGCACCCCATTCCCAAAAGAAGCATATTCTCCTGGTCTGATCTTCACAGGAGAATGTAATTGGCAAGCAAGAGGTGGACTGAGGCAAGACAGCACAGTGGGTGCACTCTCCCAACACTTTCTATTCTCTCCTTCTCCCACATCTTAGAGGATGCAGCACAAATTCTGCGGCCTTATAGGATAACTTTTTTCAGCTATATTTTCAATCAGCTGGAAGAAGAAGGCATGCAAAGGACTGGCAAAGTCACCTTGTGCAGAACATTCTGGTGTTGATCAATGAAGGCTCTTGGAGACCATCATCGTGTGGCTGTGAAGGAAACAGAGGAAGAAAAGCATTGTTTATACAAGCAAGGGATGGGTTCTCAATAAGTGCTACGGTTGTGTAAAGAGCCAGGAGCTGTACAGTATTCTAACAACAGAGGTAAACAGGAAGTCAATTAACATAGAGGAAAAACTTCAAGGATTTGTGGGCATGGGCAGCTTTCCAGCTATTCTTCTAGGGCTGGCAGGCATTGCAAGAGATCTACAGGCTGCCAGGATGCCAGCCCAAAGTCAGGCCCTGTCGCCAAGCAATTTAAAACCCTCTAAAAATCTTCTTTGCCTCTGAGCGCCCCCATGCCCAGCTTTTCAACGAGCTTACAGTGCTACAAAAGGAGGAAAATCTGTGACAAAAAAAGTGCACTTTAAAGAAGAGTTCCAGTGCTCTTTTTGGAAGTCACAGGTTTTCCTGGCAGCATTTACCATGGGGATGCTCTGTGGCAAAAGGGGTGGGGATTGCTGCCTGCACAAACAGCCATAAAACATTCACACATCTCCCAGAAGTGCAGCAGCTTCCTTTCCTTTCCCTTTCTAAAGCTCAGAACTTTCAAAGAGCCAGAATAGAGCAGAATTGCAACATTGTTGCAATTGTTATCAGGTGTGAAGTGGTGGATTGCTACAGTCACTGCTGCTCTACCAGGTGGATTTTGACAGTGATCTGTGAAAGTGTTGAGAGTGAATGAGAAAACAATTGCATGGCAAATGGCTGCAGCCACTGCCTTTGCCGGTACGGGAAGCCATTTCGGGGGGCGGGGGTGGAGATCTAGGAGACAAACAGAGAACCGATGGCTATTTCTCCTTTGAACTTGTCGGGGGTTTCTTCCTGGTTGTAGCTGCGCAGAACGCAGTCCCTCCCCGTTCCTGACGGCACCCTATCAACAAGAGAGGGGGTGGGGAGAAAAAGATGCGGGCAAGCAAAACATGCTTCCGTGGGGATGGAAGGTGCGTTTTAAACGCGCGTTTTGCTGAGCCTCATGCGGACGCTTATTCTGGAATTGCACGGCACTTTTAAAGTCCGCTTGAATTGAGTGATGGTAGAGGGAAACTAGAGAGGCAAATAAGTTATTTGGGGATGCAGCCTCACAGTAACTGAATGAGGTTGGGGCATGGAGGTAATAAATAAGAAACTGGTTGCAGAGTTCCCTTGGGAAGGTTGGCTGAACTCAGGACTCCTGCCAATGAATTCAAGAGGCCCAAACCCACATGGTCAGCTCAAGAATTTCAGCACACGTAAGTCTACTAACGTGAAGCAATGAGTAGCTTTCATGTCCTCGTATGATCCAACATCAATCCTGAATCACCAGAAGACTCAGATATCTGCTTCATTCATTCTGTGTGGCTCAAGCAATGCAAATCTACAGAGGCTTTTGGAAGAGTGTTTGGCAAAGACTAAAGAAGAACAAAGCATGATGCACACTCAAGAGGTGGTATTTCTAATCTAACATTACACTAAAACCCAAATGAAAAGGAAATTTAAAGACTTTTAAAAAGAGGAGAATTTACATCTGTCAGTTTCCAAGCAGCTTGTGTGGTTTGTCATGGGTTAAAACATATGATGGGGAGGAAGAGAACGTGTGATAGGAGCAGGTGGGCAGGTATTTAGGGGCGATAAGGAAAGAGAAGCCTCCTTTGGCAGATTTTATTTTACCATTAAGAGTGAGTGAGGCAGTACAGATTAGGAACGTTGCTAGCAAATGGCACCCAGAGAGGACACCCATTGTGGGGGTCAAACACAGTGACACAACCCTCAGTCTTTGCAAGGGTCAGAAGCTCAGAGCAATTCTTGGTGTCAAAAATACCTGTGTTAGGCAACACTTCATAACAGTGGAAACATGGGCTGCATCCAGACATTGGAATGCATAGTCCCAATCGAGTTGTCACACATGACAATCAATTGATTGGGACTGCACACTTACCTTAATGCAGGATTGACGACCCTCACTGAACAGTATAAAGAAAATCCAGAGTTTCAGGCCAATGCAGGCAGGATGGCAGTAAAAACAGATGAGATGCTGGCTAAGCGGGAAGCACAGCTCAAAATTTGATTGGCTGCCTCAACCAGTGTGACAGTGCGTGCCAGCTGAACTCTTGCAGCTCCAATAGGGGAAACTACGGAGCTGCCTTTCCAGTTGGGACACTCGATCGTCACTGTGCAGTGAGTATACTGCACTTTTAGATTTAACTGCAGATTTATTCCACTAGCCTGGAGGCAGCCATAAAATAATCAGATTATCTACAGAGAAATTGGTGTCCTAAATACACCTGGATTTCCTTGGTCAGCAGAGATAGCCACATTTGTGCTGTACCAGATTAGAGTCAATTGCTGATTCTTCTCCACTCTGAAGTCTTGGTCAGGGCTTGAAAGTTGTCCATAGGTATTCCTGCTAGAGATGTGTCAAATTTATTTGAATTGAACAGCAGGTGTTCAAAAGGTTTGAGTTTGAACCAAACACCCTGCCTATTTGGAGAAAAGAATCCAAATCAAATGAAGGAGTGTTTGTTTTGATTTGAACAAAGCATCCAATTTAAGTTCATGCCCATCTCTATTTCCTAGTGATGCTGCCCACATTCTGAGTAAAGATGATGGATCAAACTAATTGCCTAACTTAGAAGGCTCTGCCCATTGGTGGCATGGTTTCTCGCTGTGGAAGGTGAACAGAGCAGGTAGAGCAGGCTGTTCCTTTTAGCAACAAATCCCAGGCAAAGGGGTAGAAATAAAATCCTTCCAGTCAGAAGTTGAAAAGCATCAAAAATTTCAATGTCAAAGAACTGTTTAGGAGTAGAGTCTTGTAGGAAAGTGTTATATTATCATAAAATCGGAAGATGTTTCAGGCTCATTCTAGAAGATGAAAACAAAAGAATAACAACTGCGAGCAACCTTTTATTCTAGGGGTGTGTTCCCATTCAAGATTTAAAGAGCTTTGAAATTGTTTTGAGTGTTCACCATTCCCAAAGTTTTAAAAGAATCCACAGTTTCTGAGGATTAAAGGTCTCAAAATGCGAATTCTCAGCCCAAAAAGGTGAAGCGCTATTTCTCATTAAAATCACATTTGCAGGCTGGAGTTGTGGCTTCCCCAGGCATCTACCATTCTTCTTCTCAAACAACATGTGATTCCCCTGAATTTATCTATACCTGAGGAAACAGGTGATTTTAAACATGCAATTTTAGTCCCCCTTCCACATGTTAATGGTTTGTTTACCCTAGCGCTATTTTGATATTCCAAACCCGTGTTTACAACTCCTGCCATCTTAATTCACGTTTACAATTCCTGCCATCTTTATTCACGCTAATTTCTCCAAACCTGTTTTTCCTCTCTGTTATGGGAGAAGAATAGAAGCAAGATGTGTGAAGTGGGACTGAATAAAAAAAGTTACTTCTTTCCTGCCCTGTTTCCACCTCCACAAAAAGCCTGTACACTTTCCAAACTGAGGGCCTGCTGGAAACAGCACAGTCGAAACCATCTTATTTCAGCAGAGGCATCTCTTCAGATGGCCACCAAGAATTTATTAGCAATCTGATCAGATTCTGTATTTGAAATGGCAGCGGAACTACCATAGTAGAAAAATAGTGATATCTTAGGCCACTGCTCTTCCTTCCTGCTAGACAAAAAAAAGAGTTAAAACTGCTGATTGAAAAGGTATAGGTGAAATCCTAAGCTGGTCAGTACTGTGGACATATGTAAGGGCCAAATGGCTACCTTTACATGATGCTATTTTTGTATCTTTTTCTTCTTCTTTTTTGCCTTCATCCTGTGTTGCCATGGTAACAGTGGCTGAAGCTCAAACAGCCATTTATTTCGGAGGTCTGAGGAAATGGGCCATAAATCCAGAGGAAAAGCCCAGTAGGCTGTAGTTACATTCATGACAAGGTTACATCACTGGATTGAGGAAGATGGATGCGCATGTATGAATGATTAGGACCGAAATTTCTCTCTTTCTCCTTCTTTTTAGAAAAGCAAACAATAGCGCTAAAAGGTCATGTATCGGTGAGATAATCATAAGTGACATGTCATTATTACATACTGTGCATTTATTATCTTGTGCCGCAGCCATGTTAGAGGCTGCTGCAGAGGGCTAGATAATTGGGTGCCTTCATGCAGATGGTTTATTATCAGTGTCTTCCAGGAGTAGGTTTAAGACAGTTAGTGATGCTGTTTGCTAGTTAAAGATTAGAGACCCCAGAGAATAATTAACAATCCCCAAAGCCAGCCTTTTTGCAGGATTCTTCTGCCTTCGTTCCCTCCACTGCCTTCTAATCTATTCATTCTGGCAGGTGTAATAAAGTGATAAGGAGAGGCTCAAGGGATGTTTGTTTGAGTGCTTTTGGGTGTACAAGCCACAAAGGAGAGCATTTTGTTTCTGCCTGTCATTTGCATAAACAGAAGCCAGGAAAACTTTGCGCCACCTTGTTCCCACAGAGATATAACTGCTTGGATTCTGCTGGGGAAGTGGGAGTCCTGTCCAAATCTGTGACATTAGAAATGAATACTTTACACAACTGTAGGTAGCACACGGGTTTTCTGCCAAAGTGGAAACCCGCTGCACAACTTTTTGTTTTTCTTTTGCAAATCCAATCAGTACTGTAAACAAAAGCCAATAGTGACTGTGCCCATTCACTGTTGTCCCAGGGATGGAAGACTCATGCTTGTAGTGCCAAATCAATTTCAACTTATCTGAGGGAGTATATTAGGCTGCCTCCAGCTTTAAAAACCCTCCCTTACCTACAGGTGGCACTCCATGTTTTACCTTTTTCATGATGTCTCAGCAGCAAGATTCTTCTGTTAACATGCCCAACCCCTGCATGCTCAGCATGAAGTACATTCGGAGAGGTCTGGTAGAAATCGACCTTGTTAGTGCTCACCTATATTGCCCACAAAGATGAAAAAATGTGGGGTAATGTACTAAGCCACCATGAACATGCTTGAAACCACTATTTTTTAAACACTATTTTTTATATTGGATGTATAGTGTGCAGCCACAGTTCAATGTATCTGCCAAATCAAATGCAGCTGTGCATTATAATCCAATTTTTCACCCTATCTGAATACAGGTTCTCTCTCTCTCTCTCTCACACACACACACACACACACAAACATATTTGTGTAGTAAAGGGGAGAAGGAGAAACAAAAAACTGGTACAATAGGTCCAGTGTGAATGGCCGTGTCTTCACGGCAACCTTACGTCGGATTCAAAACGTTTTCAGTCCTCGGAGTCCACACGGCAGTTTGGCTTAACACACTTTTTCCGTGTTAAACCACCCCAAAGCGTGGTAAATCTCAATCCTGATTTCAACAGGTCTCACTCTGGATCGTGCACTTGAAACATTTTACATTTTTTACTGTGTGGACAGTACCATTTTAAGGGATGAGAATCCATGTTTAGTGTTTCCCTCTCCCAATAGCTTGCTTCCAAAGACAGTGATTTCAGTGTAAAAATCCACCCTTAACAGTAGCGCTACACTGTAGCGATGGAACCACTTCACACCTGATTAACAATGTTGCAATTTTGCGCAATTCTAAAAGTTCTGACTTTAGAAAGGGAAAGGAAGGGAGGAAAGCAGCTGAATGTGAATGTTTAAAGCAAAGGGGCTTTAGTTGCTGCTGCTGCTGTGTGCCCTGTGCAATGGGGAGAGGAGGGGAAAGAATCGCTGGCTGGCTGCCCGCTGCCATTTTTCCTCCATCCATGGAAGCGGCAGCCACCCAGCCACCCAGTTAGGCTTGGTGAAGGGGTCCCTTATGGGTGGCACATCCATGCCAGGAGGAAGAGGGCAGGGCAACCCCGAAAAGTGGCTTTTAAAAAGTAGCCACTTGAGTCCCACCCTAAGTCACATACCCCATGTACAATCCTCAGAATCCGGATCGAACACGATTAAGTTAAAAGTAATGGGAACAGGCAAATTCACATTTGCATCCGGTTCTATTTTTTTGGTTTAGGGAAAGTGAAATAAGCTTGCTGTGGGGATTTGCCCTATATGTGACTGTGGACAAATGCTCACCATCTTGACCTTCGCTTGCAAGAACTTACTGTATACACTTTCGTAGATATTCTAATAGTTTCTTCAGTCCTCTCTTTTCTTTTTCCTGCTTATTTTAATATTCAATATGTTTTTCCCCACAGCCTATTACCTGTGAACATGATTGTGCTCAGACATGTGAACTTCTGTGTAATAATACATTCTTAACAGAGAAGTTTTTTCAACACATATTTTTTTCTAAAAATCAGGTGGCCTCATGTAGAGTATGAGAAGTCACCCTAGTCCTCTTTTCCTGTAAATCTATTTCTTATTGGCTTACATAGTGTATATCTGCTAAGCTGGCAACCTGAGGCACCTGTTTCTTGCTTCTTACTTCTTTTATTCAATATGGCCTAGCATTGCAGGCAGTGGCTGGATATATCAATGACAGGCAATAATGCACAATACTGTCCCTGCACAATTATTGCTTGCTAGTAAGACAGCACCAGCCACAATGATGCCTTTGTGCATTTCAGTGATGTGCACATCTGAGTATTTGTCCAGTGCCAAATACCTGGAAAGTGCACATTGCCACCACAACCACACATGCACAACCATCAGTTTTAGGCTCCATGCATATGCGGTGGACATAGCAGCAATGGCAGCTCCATCCTTAAGGTGAATAAATGTGCCTTGCTAGAAAATCTGCCATCAGTGCTAAGTTTTCTACCAACAGTTTTCCACATATTTTAGAGGGGATATAGAAGAGCTACTGTGGGGTTGCCATACCCCATCATAGCTCTGTGTAAGGCAATGAGAAGCCTCTGCCAGTCTTCAGAGCAAAGTGAATATTTAACATCAGATTCCCAAAGAGACTTCAGAACTGTAGAAGGCATAGAGACCCGGGGCCTTTCTGCACTTGGCCCCTTTGAGTGCAGTACACCCCCCAGATGGAGCATCTGCACTTGAAGGGGCCATTTCCAGCTCAGAAATGGCCCCTTCCATGCAGGAGCATACTGCATGCAAAGTACATGTGGAGCATGATGTTGTGCTCCACACGTAGACTTACCTTGACCAGAGATGGTGTTCAGACACATCTCTGTACCTCAGGTGGGTCTGCGGACGCATGGGGGGAGGGTTGGCATGCACTAGCATTCCGAATTGCAAATGCTAGCGCATGCCAGCGAGAGTGCATTATTCCTGTCCCTGAGATGGGACGGGAAGTGCAGAAAGGCCCTGGTCAATAATGGTAGCAAAGAGATGTAAAGAAAGGGGTTTGGTGAAAGAAGAAGAGTTTCGTAGAAGAGACCAAAGGGTGTTAGAGAGTGAGAGCCAGTGGAGTCAACCTGAAGTTCCTGTATAACTAATTTCAGACTTACAGGATATAGCCATATATCTGTGGGAGTTCAGTCTTCACCTATCTAACTGCACCCTAGCAGATACAATGAGAACATATTTCTGAACACTCCCATGAGCTCATGAAGAAATAAAGCAAAGTTCAAATCCAAAGTGCGAACTAACTGACTCTGTTAATTTGTACTTTGATGGTTGTATGGTGATGTTTTTATCCCTATACTATGACATCCAGGCATTTTCACTGATCTTCAGTTAATATTCTAGAATAAGTAACAGACAAGAGGGTCATGCTAGAGATAGTACTGGGATTGGAGTTCAACTGACTATCTGTAGTTCAAAAACTCAGTTTGTCTGAGGACTTGATGCCATTCAGGGGGTTGACACTAGGGCAGGTTGATGATCAACCTTTAGTACATTTCCAGTCCCAAAAGTATTATCACTATGTATTTTCTCTGAAAAGATCACCACACGACCTACAAGTGACTTGCTCCTACGATGCAACTGTATTTTGGGCGGGGGGATGTTAAAAAATAATATAAGCTTTGTAATGAAACTGAATCATATTCTGTTATGTCTAGAATGTATAAAAGCTGAAGAAAGCAGAATTCAGAATAACATCTTTCCTGTAGGAACAAGAGGACTGCCAGTTAATGAATACCCTCTGTGAAAGACTCTTTATCCAAACTCCAGAAATGGCGGAAGGTTACTTAGCATCTCATTCAAGCACATAGGACAAAGAATGTGTTATGTCTTCGCTCCCAACAAAACCATCAGGTGAACACCCAAAAGTTTGTCATGCACCATACATAAGATCCATACATCCTTACATACTAATTCACACTTAGGTAAAAATACTGGTGATGAGAGCAAGGTTTTGTGGCAAATTTCCCTACCTTGCAGAGACAGCAGGGACAAATTAGGATTAGGTATTTCCTCCCTTCTCTCCCAGCTTCGCACTGGATAGAAAACATTGTGTGTGCTGAGCTCCAAACAAAGGGCTCACCCTTATTGTAAGATAGCTCATAGACACCCCATTAATTCCACCAATCAGCTTATAGGGGCTATGGTGAATGTAGGCGTTTTGTAATGCAAGTAGGGGTGTGCATGAATGCAATTTTTGACATTTGATTCGTAAAAAAATCGAATATTTGAAAATCCGAATTCATACGAATAAAGAAAAACAAATGTCTGGGCATTCGAACCGATATGAACACGGTCATATCTATTCGTTCAAATACGCAATACGTATCCAATGATACGAATGTGCTACACATCCATACACATCCTGTATGCATCCCGTTTTCATCCCAGAAGTATGCACAAGATGCGTACAGATACATATGTGATTCGAATGTCTGAATTATTCGTACAAATAACTCGAAATATTTGTATTCGTACGAATACTGAAGTTTGAATTTCTGGACATTCTATCCATATACAAATGTTCAAATTCGTCCGAATAATGAATATTTTGAATATTTGTGCACATCCCTAAATACAAGAATTCCCTGAAGGGCGAAAGGTTTTGTTTTCTTTATGTCACATGAGGGTTTTGGAACATCCCTCACGTATGCCAGTCAAATTAATAACAACCACCACCACCATCAAAACAATCACCACAACAATAATAATAAAGGTTTAATGATTTTTAAAAATGTAAAAATACACTGTTTTTCATTGATAAATTATAACTATTCCTTTGCTCCTTCCTGAAGAATGGCATTGTACTAGCCAACCATATATTGCAAGAGATAATTGATCCTTCAGTTCATTTTACATAGATACAAAAGGCAAGGAGATGCCTCATACAAAATAATGTTTTTTACCGGATTTGTGTTGGCCTAATCCCAAACCTTCTACTACACATGCCCATCAGCATTGACAAGAGAGAGAATGTGGACTTTTGAGGACTCATATTTCACCTAATCCTCTCAATTGCCTACCTCCAGTCTTCCCACATAAATCAGAGGTATTGATGAAAATGTCTGTCTTTTAAGCCATTTAAATAGAAGATGGTCTTCCTTTTGAAGCTGCCAGTGGTGGGACATTCACAGTCTCCCCACTTAGAAGCTGCACAATTGTAGGAGAGATGGCTCCTGCTTTTTTCAAGCAGCTTCTGGGAGGTGAAATCCTATGGCCTCAATATTTCAAGGGGAAGTTTTTTTTCCCTTGTTAATGGCCAAGGAATATAAACCTTCACTTTCCATTTTTAGGATAAAGGTGAAACAAATGACTAAGCAGATGCTTGGGAAGGAGTCGGCTAGAGGGGTGCTAGATCATCTGGGGATCCTGGGGATCCCTTTGCAGATGAAGGACCCTGTGACCTAAGAAGCCCCCCCCCCTTTTTCCACACATCTGTGCATATGTGTGTGTGAGAGAGAGAATGAGAGAAAACCTATTTCTGGCCAACACATCTTCCTGACTGGAACCTGACTATTAAGCATAGAAGGATTGTTAAGGCTGTACATAGGGAAAATGTGCTTTTCATAGGGGAAATGTGCTAAGAAGAATAATTGGCAAATAGAAGAATGAGGATAACTAACTGATTCTGTGAAAACTCTGTTGAAAAGTTCCTTTGGAAGGGGAATAGAGAAGCATCATGTACTGGTTTATTCCGTCCTACAATATAGGGTCATTTTCTAAACTTGCTCGTGAGAACTTCCAAACGTGAGAAACCCAAAATGTGGAAAAATCAGAATGCATCCAAAATGAGAACAGAAATGTTGGCTTCACTCAATGTTCAGTCAATATCCTGTAACAGCATAACAATAAAAACCATGCACAGGAATTGAGGTGCAAAGCTCATCAGATCAGGTGTGCAAGAGGGATAAATGATACCCAAAGGGAAGGTAGAATTACATGCAAGTGGTATGAATTTCAATTGTGTTTTCTCCACGACATCCAGCAGGGTTTCCACACTCAAGCTCCACCTTGTTTTCATAAACATGAGAACCTTCTTCAGACCTGAAATATTAACAATACAGATTTGTGACAGAGATTATTGATAGCTTTATAGCTAACCCTACCTCTAAGAAGCCCAAAGAAGTATCCATCACAGATAGCCAACATGCTGCCCTTTAGATATTGCTGGACTCAAACATTTATCTTCTCAACTCTAGCATTGACAGTGGGAGTTGTAACTGTGATTATACCACATTAATGGAAGAATTGCCAGTTTACTACTAGATCTAATTTGAAATACATGTCTTAATGTATAGAGACCTCTAGTGCTCAGGACTTAAATATTTGAAGGAATCTTTCTATTCCACCCCTTATCCTATTTGCCTTAAGATCTGGCACAGATAGCCCACATAACCATTCATCATTCTGCTTGGCTGTGGTAAATAGCATAATGGTATGGGGCAAGCTTCTTCCATTATGGCAGTCTAGACTGTGAGCCTCTCTTCCACTGATACAGCAAGTCTTTCCAGCAGGAAGGTGAGTGAGCAGGAAGAAATGAGGTAAGGGGTAGCATATCACCAATGGGAATGTCCTCTTTCATTACACTGAACCATGGGCTGAATATGTAGAAAATGAATGCAAATGTGTATGTGGAAAGTAAGTGTTTTTAGGACATTTTGTTATATGAGATTCTGAAGGTCATGACACATAGTGAAGGAGGAGATCTGCAAACCACAGGAAAGTAATCTGAGAAAGGGAGGTAATGGAAGGGACTGTGGCCATTAGGTGTGAATTGATAGCACCGAGGGAGAGAACAGTGAGAAGCATTTATAGTTTCTAAGATTGTTTCTGTCGTGTCAAAATGAATAAGATGATGGTAAAAGTGCAATGTTACCTTTAATAACTTGATATGTGTGTGGACTATTCAGGGGGCTTTCGGGAGGCAAGAGGAAATTTCAGGATCCTCTTCAGATCCTACAAATACCTCTCCTTGCCCTGCAAAATGGCAGGATGCAGTCCCAGAGACTTATCTTGCCTGCCAGCACTTCATGTTTTTGTTCCTGTTCCAAAATCCCTGGATGTTTGCAAGTTCCTGCCCACCTTCCTTTGCTTTTTTTTTTTACTGCACTTGCTAGGATCCAAGTATTCTGAAAGAGGAACAATAACATGAAGACCCAGCAGACAGAGGTAAGGAATCGACATTACAGAAAATTTGATGTCTCTGCTGCATTTCTCATAATACCATTATACTGGATTTCTGTAATCTAATCTGGGAATATATTGTGAGTTCCATGGATATGTGTGGCAATCCCAATATAATCAGGGGACAATTGTGGGTTTTTACCAGTACCTGGAGTCACCCTCACACAAGAAATGTAATATGGGAATAAAAACACTGACAGTAACTATAGTTTTTAGCAGATCAGAAAATAACCTAACCTGAAGTTGGCTGCAGATGTTGAATATCTCCCTTGTGACCCATTAGAAATGGGCAGTTCCTCCTTGGTTCCTCCCAATGAAAAGGATGTTTTCTTCTCCTCAGTGGAGTCACTATGGGAAAAGAAGAATAGATCACCTATGCAATTCAACCCATGCATGTCATAGCTGAATGTCACAATTTACTTATTTGCTTCTGAGACTTATGCACAGAATTCCATAGCTTCAGTATCCATCCATATCCAGTATGTAGCTTACATTCAAACCAATAATTAATTAATTAATTAATATTGATGACAGCATAACAGAAACCATATTAATATGCAGCAAAATAAGAAAAAAATCCATTCTGCTCATCATGGCTGTATCAAAACAGCCTTGAAAACCCAGGAATATAACGGCATCATGTTGAGATCTTTGCAAACATTTGTGGCAATCCCAACATAACTCCCAGAATACAGAGGCAAAATCTTGGGATATCATTTCTATGTTATAAAAAAGAACTCTGAAGTCAGGTTTTCCCTCATAGTGTCTGGTGCTTGCTTCCAGGTGTTTTCCTGATGAAAATACTCACTGAACAAGTGTGATGAAAATGCCAGCTGTGCAAACATGGGATGGGTGCCCACACTGTTCCAGGTATTTCACCATCTGAAGCATCCTGGAAGCAAGTGCCAGAAGAGTAAGGACCCAGGTTACTTCAGGATTTCACCCTGCCGTCCTGTGGGACCTGAGCAAGATCTTTCATTTTCCTCCCACTGTCTGGAGGTTCATAAGAAGCAGTTCATAAGAAACAAACATCTTACAAATCCCAGTTCAGCATATCCCTCAGCCATGAAGATGGCAGCATTGAAGCATTGCCAGCAGCCCTCAAGATTTCTAGGGAAGGAGCCATTTAAACAGCCTCAAAGGACACACACACCAACTAGCTTAAAAAGAGATGCACATCAGTTGCCAGATGACAGCATCAGCAGAGAAGTTTGTCAAGTTTTGAAGAGACTGTTGGGGGGAAATTAGTATCAACACTTACTCTTTCTCTTGGCACCAGAGTCTGTTGACAACAAAGGCAATCATTGCCAAAATTAAGAAAACAGTAACTGCAATGGTGCCTTGCATCCATGGCTGAAGTTTTCCACGAGCTGTGAGAGAGAAAAAAGGTTGAATCAAGGTTATCTTGTCCTAATATTGATATACTTGTTTCTTTCTGCATTAGATGAAACAAGGGGCTCAAATAGAATGAAAATGAAAATGTCAATTTCTGCCTGATGACAAGATTGTTGCTAGTACTTTAATGTTAAACAGAAGTTCCAATTATCTGGATATTCATATACATTTGTAAGTGCAGATTAAAATCTAAACTACACCTGTCATATTATTGCCCAGTAATATTTTACACCCTAAAGAATAAGGGAAAGAAAAATAGGCATGATATGATTTCATTATAGCCAAGAATAATTTTTAATCCAGGCAATTCAAAGACAATGAATTAAGTGAGAATAATTAAGTTTATTTTATTCCATTCCAGAAGTGAAGTGGCAGAAATCTCCAACAAATATGAATCCATCTGCCTTTTATTGCTTGCCTATAACATAGATCAAATGCCATGTCTTCCTAAAATCCTCTGGCTGACAAATATAAAATGGGATTTTTGGCTTGGTTGGTGAGCATTCAGGTGATCAAACGTCCAAAGGCAAATATGACATAGGCAGATCTTTTAATCCATTCTTCTCAATAAAACCTCATTGACTGATGTAAATCAGATGGCAAAGTTATATGATCAAGAACCATTGATCAGGAAAGTATCCGCTGTGTGTCAATCAATTTTTCTCTACTACCAGTTATTATATAGTAGTCTTTCATATGAGGGCCAGGACCACATTCACTTGCAGTACCATATACTTACTACCAGATCCTAGTGCTTTTTAAGTACCTGTCTCCTACTGCAAACCCTACTACATGCCGCAAATTTTGAAAAAGGAACTTGGTCCATAAGCAGATCACTTTATACAAGCAGTACTTGTTCGTTGTAAGTACCTAGCACATTCTCACAAATGTTCAACAACAAAAGTCCATAATGCAATACAAACGGTTGTATATTCTTTGTTGATATCACTGGAGTTTTCATCAGACTTAGGGCCTTTCCGCACTTACCTGTATTCCTGATTTGAGCCCCATCCACCACCACTATGTCTGCAGCAGATGGAACATAATCCAGATAAGGAGGCTCCTGATATTGATTACTGGTGGACCTGATTTAAGAGGTCCACCAGTATACTAGCATGGGCCAGGCCAGACCATAAAGGTGTGCAGAAGTCACATCTTCAATGTACAGAATACTGGGGGACCTATTTCAGTGGCATATCAAAGCACACTACCAAAATGGATCCCTGGGGAGAGGGCGATCTAACTTTCATTCCTAGCCATCTAAACCCTCAGAGATTGGCTAGGAAGCTGGGATCAGTGCAGGAGATGCCTGGAGCAGGTATTGTCATGCAGACAGCACCACTCCAGTCCAAGATTTGCCATGATTCAGACCACAGGGCATCACATGATTCAGAACTGCTGATCTGGGTCACAACAAAATAATTGCAGAAAGGCCCTTAGGTAACTATGCCAGAGTCATACTAAAACAGCTCAAATCTTCCTGTTGCATAAAGAAGATGTGAATGCCCATTAAAGTATGAAATAAAACCTGGCCAATTTATTTTTCCCCAAACACTTCTGTTTTGTCTCTTAACAAAATCCACAAGTGAAACAGTGCATTACTATGGCCCTCAGAGCAAAGTTCCACACTTTTAGCTAAATTTCTAATTTCTTCACTTTACAGTATCCAAGCTGCAGCTAACATGCAAATAAATGGATTTGTTAGGTTTATGATTCACAGAAGATTCAACATAATCTAAAAGAAACATTTGTAAATCTTTATAAAACAGATATACTACTACCCCAAATGTATTTAAGATGCTGATATTTTGGTAATAAATATCTTGTCAGCTTTGAATGGAGTATGCTGTTCCCTAAGGGCCTGATTTGTCTTTCATAAGCTTATGAGTAACTGTTCCAGTTCAGTCATGTTTGGAACCCCATCAGTCTTTATTTCCTGGGACAGAAAAGCCCTGGCCATTTGCCTCACCCTGAAAAGAAAATAAGACTTGAGCTCTTCTGAGGCCACATCTGTCATTTATGGTTAGGGTGTTTCAAAGAAAATTGTGGGTAACTTTGCGTGAAATGAAATGAAATACTATCAAAAGTAGTGTTAATGTTCTTAATCTGGGTAGTTTGACCAAATGCGTCCAGACATCAGTTACGTATTCCAGTCTTTTTGGGAACCCCTGCCCTAAACCAGGAAGCAGAAATGGGTCAGGATCAGAATTCACATAGCATATACCAGTAGCAGAAAGATAAATGATGTAGTTGTAGAACATAAGCAAGCCAAAGGGCAGCTGGGGAGTCCTTCTTGTAGGTTTTCTAAAACTTTGGACTTGGCAGACTTTCAAAGAGTGGGCACTTTGGAACAGAAAACAACTCTCTACAGAGCCCCTGCAAAAACTAATCTGCTAACTATGGAGATTGTTTGAAGAGAGGAAACAGGACAGTGACACCACTTCTGGCTTTCTTCTAAACTAGGGCCAGTCTATAACTTCCAGGAGTGATCAAAAATCTACCCCACAGGCTGAATCCATGGACTACTAATTATGAAGGGTAATTATACCACTTGATTTTCAGTTTGCTAGACTGTAGCTCATGCGTACCCTGATGTAGAAGACAAGATTCCATATCTCCATGAGAGCAGTGTGAGGGCGAATCCCCACAGCAAGCTTATTTCGCTTTCCCTAAACCGAAATAATAGAACCGGATGCAAATGCGAATTTGCCTGTTCCCATTACTTTTAACTTAATCGCGTTGGATCCAGATTCTGAGGATCGTACATGGCGTACGTGACTCAAGGTGGGACTCAAGTGGCTACTTTTTAAAAGCCGCTATTTGGGGCTGCCCTGCCCTCTTCCTCCTGGCATGGACGAGCCACCCATAAGGGACCCCTTCACCAAGCCTAACTGGGTGGCTGGGTGGCTGCCGCTTCCATGGATGGAGGAAAAATGGCAGCGGGCAGCCAGCCAGCGATTCTTTCCCCTCCTCTCCTCATTGCTCAGGGCACACAGCAGTGGCGGCAACTAAAGCCCCTTTGCTTTAAACATTCACACAGAACCTCAGCTGCTTTCCTCCCTTTCACTTTCTAAAGTCAGATCTTTTAGAGTTGCACAAAATTGCAACATTGTTATTCCAACCATCAAGGTGTGAAGTGGTTCCATCGCTACAGTGTAGCGATCCCTGTTAAGTGGATTTTTACACTGAAAACACTGTCTTTGGAAGCAAGCTATTGGGAGAGGGAAACCCTAAACATGGATTCTTATCCCTTAAAACAGTACTGTCCACACAGTAAAAAATGTAAAACATTTCAAGTGCACGATCCGGAGTGAGACCTGTTGAAATCAGGATTGAGATTCACCGCGCTTTGGGGTGGTTTAACACGGGGAAAGGGTGTTAAGCCAAACTGCCGTGTGGACTCCGAGGACTGAAAACGTTTTGAATCTGAGATAAGGTTGCAGTGAAGACACGGCCTGAGACTATGGCCAAGTATCTGGATACACTGAGGATCAGTTTCATCTACTTTTAATAATTTTGTGTCTGAATAAAGTTAGGATCCATTTCATCAAATAATAATAACTTTGTTACAATATTGTGTGTCCTCAAAACAAGAAAGGAAGAGAAACCAAGGTTGAATTAAAAAAAAAAATTCTATGATGAATAGGAAACTTAA
Source organism: Aspidoscelis marmoratus (assembly GCA_014337955.1). NCBI lineage: Eukaryota > Metazoa > Chordata > Lepidosauria > Squamata > Teiidae > Aspidoscelis > Aspidoscelis marmoratus. The sequence continues at coordinate 54,368,903 of MTQE01001134.1, read as the reverse complement.
ATCTCTAGAACATCCTGCTGTCTCTTAAGAATGTATCAGTCGAAGGATTAAGGATGCTTCTGCATTTGCTGCCAAAAAACAGATCTAAGAAGATCTGTTTTTCGGCGAGCAGTCCTCCAGAGGATCCGTCCCCAAATGGGCGGATCCGATGAGGCCTCCCTGCATCTGTATACGCACGGGGAGGCTGGATCGGGTGGGCGGATCACCTGGGTGCTGTGCGGAAGGATAACAAACCAAAAATCCAAACAGGATAGATCAACTCAATGAAACAGGCAACACAAAAGATCTATCACAAAAAGAAACCACGGTCCTTCTAGTGTAAAACAACAGGTGAAATGTCCAGATACCAAAAAATGAAAATATACACAACCTTATTTTAAAAATAGCTATAAATTTACAGATAAAAGTAATTATATCCATCTGCATTATGCAGGACCTGATCTGGATTAATCAGTACTATTAGAGGGACTAAGGCTCTGATCTGAAACATGGAAACATGCAGAAGGTACACTTCTTTATATTGGGGGGGGGTATGCCATAGTGAGCCAGGCCCCGAGGCTAGGAACATTCTTCCTAGCCTTTGGAGTTATGAAAGTGCAGCTGCAATCAGTGCTGGATCAGCGCTGTCAGTGAATATGGCACTGATCCTGCCCATGTTTTCCCATGAACTGAGTCAGTGGGTTGGGCTATTCCAAACCCACAGATCTGGATTAAGACCCAGTAAGTACCAAAAAAGCCTCAGTTACAGTCCCCATTTTCTACAAACAAATATTCCCTAAATATGGCCCTTTCCACACTTGCCCTTATTCCGTATTATATCTCAAAATAAGGAGCTGCTGTTCACATACTAGTGCAAACTATGGCAACACTCCCAGAGCTGCTGCAGACTATGGTAGGATCCGAGGCAAGCCCTGCCTTAGTCTGATCTATCATGAGGATGGCAGGCCCCTATTCTTGGATATAATCCAGAATAAGACCAGGTGCAGAAAGGGCCTATGAGAAAAGGGCTTAATGAGATTACATTTCACCCTTTTTGCTAGGTTTATTTGCTATAATTTTAAGTGCAAAAAGGTTCAAAGTTCTAAGGTGGATGTAACCACTGTTCTCCTTTAGTTAATGCTGCATTAAGAGAACTGATGCAAGCCAGTCCAAAGTTCCCTTCTGCCATTTTGCATCTTTCCTTCCTTTAAAAAAACAAAGCAACATTCCTTTGCCTGCTGACACACACATCCACAGCAACAGGGGAAAGACTTGTTCCAGCATTAGCTACTAGCCAAAAGGTAGACGGATGAAACAATTTAAAGATGAACAAAAAACCAAGGAAACAATTTGCCAACAAAAGAGAAGTTCTGTAGAACTTTTGTCTCACTTTTGCAGAGAGTCATGCATTTCTCAGTAAGTTTTTCTTCTGTGCATTATAAGTGCACTGCTCCTGCTTCTCTGGTTTTAGAGGATAAGCTGCACAGCTGTCACTGCCAGGGCCCCAGGGTCATTCTGCCTGCCCTGGATCACCAGGACTCTGTGTTTAGCCATAGTGTATTTTTTCCATAGTGTCCCTTCTGGGCATTGTGGGAAATATAAATGGCCTTTGCTGCCATCGGTGCTTCTACTGTTAGAGAAGCATACCTGCCAGTCGTGGTATTTGAAGTTATTCAGAACTGCCTTTTTTTT
>MTQE01001134.1:54351463-54367136 GCA_014337955.1 Aspidoscelis marmoratus | reverse complement strand
TTTTTTTTTCATTAATCTGACCCAAATTATATTTAATCTAAGGCTGCATTCAGACATAACAAAAGGGGCATCTGAGAGGTGCCCCAGAGAGACAGTGTGTGACCTTCATGTTCCTCAAGCCTTTTCTAAACCACCTCTTCTAACACAGACCATTTAGGAGGGAGGAGGGGCAAGCTTGTGTGTGAACAATGCCACCTCGAAACCTTCTCAAAGGCACCTCTGTGATGCTTCATTTTGCTGTGTCTTTTTTAATATCTTTATTGATTTTTAATACATATTATTAATAATCAGCAATATTAACAATTCCTTCTTTAAACAATGTGCATTTCACTCGTAATTCTACTCCCCCCCACCCCCCACCCCCATCCCATTGTGAACTCCAAAGTTTGATTTTAAAATGAGATGTTTCCAATCCATTTCATCAAAAAATCTCTTTCAGGTAATGTTGAATTAGTTGTTGCTAACATTTCATCTATACAGATTGTCCAAACATGTAACATCCTTCATTTTGCTGTGTCTGATCACAGGCAAAGAAAGATTGGTTGCCATCTCATGGACCTCAAATGAAGTCCATGAACCAGCTCTCAGGTGGGGAAGAAGCTGCTAGCTGCACTGTCCTGCATCAGCTATTCCTGGTACCAGAACTGATCCAACAGAAGGCGGCTTTCAGTGGAACAAGTTCGGAACCGGGGATGGAGTAAAATTCACCCAGTGCATTTTCTTGTGTAATGCAGCTGTTTGTAGTTCAGGAGTTCCAGCTGGATATGATGGTTCTCTCAGCTAGTTCACAGATCAGGAGGGAGAGGTGAAATAAAATAGCATTTGGAAGCTCCCTATCGTCTGGCCTAATAGTGTTCTGTAGTATAAAATACAGGACTACAGTTTGAAGAAATGAAAGCAAGAATTCCAGCAGCTGATTCACTCCCACACCTTGGTCCCATAAGTAAATCACCCCCAATCCCTTCCCTCCTTTAAAGAAAAAGCAACAGGGAAAAGAAGGAAGCAAGACAGAGACTACAGAACCTGGGGGTGGAGTGTAAGCAACATCATGCCACAAAAAGTAGCAATGGGAACTGTCCAAGGTCTACAGACAACATGGGAACAGGGGAAGCAGTGGCTGGAAGCCATCTGAATATCAGAATCCTAATCCTGTTTGGGCCTTTCTATGATAAAACAAGCAAAAGCAGACATTCATGATCACGCATTTAATGCCCTAGCTATGTAAGTTGTAACATTCGGAGACCAGAAAGTTGGTAAAAATCTTTCCAGAATGTGTCATAGCTTACTTATTTATTCTTTACTTGTTGCAAAATAAATATATTTAAGCGTATTGCAAACACACACATATACACAGCAGGGTGTTTTACAGAATAAAATCACAAAGTTAAAAAAAAGAAAATATAACATGGACAGTTTGCAAATGTATATGCAATTTCATACATTTGAATTGTGTTCGTCTGCATTCCATGCAATCACACATAACTAGAAAACAAAAATCTGTATGTGTGGATATCTAGATATTCAGAATGGCAGTTACTGAAAATTGTGACCAAAAAAAAAAGCAAAGCAAAGCAGAGACCCTTTAAAATTAATGTTATTTTGTGCCAATGTAATGTGATTACCTAAGAACTAATCACACCATTATTTCATGTCCCCACAATATTAATTGAGCTTTAGGATGAAGGTTATCTATTTTCTTAATCTGAACAAGACAGACAGATGGGCAGTTAAAGACAATTTTCTTTGCATGAAATGCATTGATCTATTCTTAAGTGGGGCACATTCCACCGAAGTAAATTTCTGCTGAATCATTATTTAAGTTCCTTTCTGCACTGGGCCTTATTCTTGTTTGTTCGTTTGTCTATTTATTTGTTTATATCCTACCCTTCACCACAAGGTCTCGGGTGGGTCACAACATCCTCATCCTCATCATACTTAAAATATTCTTAAAACAGCTTTAAAATATAAACCTCCCAAAATATATTCCAGAATAGGGAACTTCTGGTGCAGACTATGGCCGACACCTGGTGGAGCCTGCCACAGTCTGCACCAGCATGAGGATAGCAGGTCCTGATTTTAGGATATAATTGAGAATAAGGCCCTACACAGAAAGAGCCTAAGACATTGTAATGAAAGAAAATGACAAATATACATGAGACTAGCCCTTTTCCCTCTCTTTAAACAAACAAAAACTTCAAAGATTAAGAGCACAGAACTACTTTGGGAGAATTTCAGTGCTGAGTTGAGCTCAATTGTCTGTCCAACCAATCACAGCCTCAAGGGAGCAGGTCACTCATTTTTCCACTGCTCAAAGAGTTATACATTAACACAGGGGTTCAAAAAGTGAATACAATTTTAATGAAGCAAGCAAAAATAATACTTTGCATACAATCTTCTTCTTGACTGCAAGGATAGGAAGTGCACTAGAAAGCGGGTTTAGAATTTCATATAGCGGTATTTCAAGATAAAAGGATTAGGGTAAGATATACAGAAGCAGGTGAACCATGAGTAGCTTAAGGCTTGCATTAAAAGCTTATTTCCCCCAATAAGAGGAAACAATTTCCAGTGGTATTCTGGCATCGTCTGTAGCAGGTCAGGAACACGATAGAGAGTTGCTAAAGGCCACGTGCAATTGTTCCCTGATATTTAGTTTGGGATTAACTCCAGTAGCATTGTACATCACTCAATGTGAATAATTCCAGCTGAGCTCATTATTCTTACTTCCAAGTAAACATGTGCAGGATTAGGCTTCACATGATAAACCAGGCTGAAATTCTATACCAGAACTCCTGAAGGAAGGGCTTCCTGAATCCAGCAAGATTTGCTTTTGAGTAAACACAAACAGGATTAAGTTATAAGGCTATATTCCTAAATAGTTGTATTGGGGGGAAAAGGCATATCAGACACTGTGGAACTGGAGTGAGCATTCACAGAACTGCACTGAAAGGTCAGATACCTTCCCAAACTCTTTCCAAAAAATGTAATTTTAACATAGATAATCACTGCATTTTCAGTTTGTTTTCAGCCCTAAGAGCAATAGAGACCCTTTGCTGGAAATTACAAAAACCTTACAGGTCCTGAACATGTATCACATTTTGTGTTCTCATTTCATAAATGGTTTCCAAGCATGATAGTTCTTAGATCTATTATAAGGTCAGTATATCAAAGACTGTATCATTCTTAAATTGGTTTGTAGTATTTTAAAATGTAGTTTAATGGCGGGGAGGAGGTACTTTTTTTAAAAAAAAAAATTGCTATGGGCGTCTCATCAGGAGAAAGTTCCACAGAATCTGCAGTATTTACTTGCATTAGGTAACTGTCCAAGAAGGCATTGACGCCATTGCTGAGCAAAGCGCTGATGGAGTGGCCTTTTCGCACTACAACTGGACGGCTGTAGTGCAGGAAGTCTAGGCCACATGCAGGAACAGATCCCCATTCACACCTAGGCAGGTAAAGGATGTGTGGGAATGTAGTTTATACTGCTCTACGTCTGGAATGTGTGGAGAACACACGGAGACGGGCTGGGACGGAACCGCCGCCCCAGCAATGCAAATGCTCCGTGTCCGCGTGTTTTCTGCGCGTTCCAGGTGGCCTTGTGCGAAAAGGCCTCTGGTCCCTTTGCTAATGCATTATCTCATTTTACAAGTGGACTGAGGCTGAATTAAAATTTAGGTGTGAATTCAGCTCTAGAAAAACTAAGATATATTTTGCATTAGAATATTATTTAATGAAAACGTAGAACAGTGCGGGAAGAACTGGGTCTGAAAAAGCTGTGAGGCTGCAAATCACAAAAGGGAAACGTCTCTCTTCCTGTACTTCCTGTTCTTCCACTTCTTCATTCCTCTCTGCAGGGTTGAACCTGGTTTAATAGGCAGAGATGCAAGCAGAGATCAACCGCAAGCTACCTTTGTGCCAGCTGCCAAAGCAATGCCAGTGCTCTGTTGTGGGTTGGAACATGCAGCATACAATTCTCATGCCCAAACCCCCAAAAAGCTTACAGCTATCATCCCAGAAAGTTCAGAAGTGCTGATTTAGAGGTCTCCTGAGCAGCTAGGACCTGTGCTGAATCTCTCAGTTCAAACCCTACCCATGACTTTTAAATCTTCCATTTTGAAAAGATTATTCAGCAAAATATCCTGTGCAGTCTTTGTAATGCTTTGTTTCACTAAGCCTTCCTGCATTTCCAGTTTAGAGTGAAACCGCCTGGCCAGCAGCATGGGAAACTCCTCTATTGCATATTTCCTCCACAGAGTCTGCAGCCAGGTTGATGTGGAATTGCACGTGGTTTCTTCTAACTTCTTCAATTGCACTTTACTGGCATCAGCATCATTTGAACATCCCTTTACTGCTACGCAGGTGTATAACAGAAAATGACTCCATATAATTACTATAGGACTTTCCCACTGATGCCTCATTGTGTTGGGATACACTTTCTTTGCCATTTAATCTCACCCATCTCACCAGTTCTCCTACCACCAGCGCCAAATCATGAGAGAAAATGTGAATGACTTAGACCATGTTCCCATATAGCACACACACAGAAGTGACCCAAAAGCACCTCAGAGAGAGTAGCATGGGGCCCTCGTTCTCTCATCTGCATTAGGGGTGTGCACAAATACATTTTTTGCATTTGAATTTGAGTCGATCTGAATATTCAAATCGAAAATCTGAATTTTTGAAAATCCGATTCGAATCCGGATGATCCGGATCCATACTTTTGAAAATCCAATTTGAACTCGTAGATACGAACGTTTGCAACATTCGTATCCAATTTTTGGATTTTTGCGCATCCCATTTTTATTCCATTTTCATTCTGTACGCATCCCATTTTCATCCTGCATTATAAGCACAAATAAACATGATATTTGGATGTGATATACGACATTTTATTCAGTCAAATATCTGAAATTTGATCAAATATGTTAATTCGGTTTTTCGAAAATCCGATTCAAATTCAAATATCGATATTTGTCAGATTTGAATTAGATTTTTGAATTTTATATCCGGGAACACCCCTAATCTACCTTTCTAGCCTAGGATGTTCATGAGAAGAGTCACCTATGAATGATCCCACCTCAGAACCACCTCTAAGACTATGGTCAGACATAACAGCAGGGGTGCCTCAGAGGCACCTCAAAGAGACAGTGTGTGGCTCTCACAGTCCCAAAATTTTCCTAATCTACCTTTTCTAGCACAGAACATTTAGGACAGTGATGGCGAACCTTTTGAGCTCTGTGTGTCAAAATTCGCAGGAAAACCTAGCTTAACTCGGTGCTGTGTCACATCTAGAAATATCCATAATTTTGTGATATTTGTAGCTCTAGTAAAAAAGTTATATTTTTGATATATGTATTTTATTAAAAGCAAAAACATAATTATTTACATTAGTGACTTTTGTTGCTGAATTTTGTTTGCTAAATCTTCAATTGAAAGTTGGTATTTCGTACACTTCAAGAACAAGCAAGCACTACATGTCCAGGTGCCAGGGTGACCAGATGTGTCACCCAAAGGGGCTTGGTGTGTCACCTGTGACACGCGTGTCATAGGTTGGCCATCACTGATTTAGGAGAAGGAGAGCGGCAGACTAGTGTGTGAACAATGCAGCTTCACAGCCCTTTCTAAGCCGTCTCAGAGGATTTTTTGTTTTGTTTTTGCTGTTTCTGATCACAGCTCATGACGTATTTGAGGTGCTTTTTTGTTATTGTGTACTGGTTGTGAACACAGTCTTTGGGTAATATAGATCTGACTAGTGCAGGGGATAGATGTCAATAAAGGGTAACATTTTATAAAGTCTTAAGCATTTGAGTCATACATGCCTGCTATTTGGTGTTTTAGAAACCCATTCATCCAGTTGCTCATTGTGCAGATACCCCATTATCTAGCTTAGTGTACAATATATTTTCCTCCCACTTCTATTTTATAATAGACATCTAAATAGATTTTTCTATTATATATGATTAGTTTTTATTCTCTTTGAAAATAAATTTAACTGAACAGTAATTAGCTTTCACTGCCTCAAAGCAAACACCTTAGGGTAGATAAGTGGGCTAGACATTTTAATAATGAATACATTGAAACATTTTTAGTAAATGCTTTCTCTGTTGCTACTGTTCTTGCTTGGCAGATGGATTATACTACATCAGATGTTTCAAAACAGCCACACACCTTCCAATGAGGCCTAGTGTTTAGATGTGCTAGGGAGTCATTTGTACATGCCTTTACCTCATCTTCAGGAACCGAAGAGGCCCTTACCTGCCCATATCCAAGTCTAGATTCTTTCCCCCAGCCCTTGAGAGCCATGGGAGAGATGAAGCTTTGCCACATCATACAGTGACATTGCTCTCCCAGTCTGTGCCAGCACCATATGGAATGTGTCAGATACCCATAATTTTTCTGGTTACTAGATCCAAGCCTACTTGTTTTTCACAGGTGGCCATATATTATGGAGACTCCCATCATGCCTTGGGACATAAATTATCTGAATGCTCCAGTTTTTTCCTGAAATCTCAGTTACGCATTTGATGCTTCTTTGAGTTTACTAGATACACCCATTATTGCTTTTCCAAATTCCATAAAGCAGAGCTTACTTTTGTTTAGCAACTGAAAAATGAAAATGAAGAGAATAATGCTCATTCCCTTCTTCCCTCTATTAATTTGAGGAAACTTAGCGCACCGACAGCCCAAGAGATGTGGAAATCTAGTGAAGAAAGATGACATGAGGAAAAAACAGAGTGTAGTGAATGCAGTTTAAAGGATGGTCCCATATCATTGGAAGGTTAAATTTTGAGACTTGTTAATAGTGGGGGAGGCTCAGAAGGTGAGCAAGCAACTGAAAGAAGTAGAACACATTCTTCAAATAAGAGACTTCTGGATAATATTTGCCCAATCTGTACATAAACTAGGACTCAACAACAGTTTGTTTCTACTAAGAACAGTTAAAATAGTATCAGACAGTGATTTCCCTTTGAAGACGAATCAACAAAATAGTTAATAAAAAATGTTACCTTGTTGGCAGTTCACGGGCTCCACTGCAACTAAGAGACAAAAGGCAAGAGGCAGAAGAGCATTCATTCTGATAATGCACGTAGATTAGCAACTTGACTTATTTTTACCAGGTAAGGTGTAGCCGATGCTTCCCTGAAGAATGCAGGAGAAGAAAATGTGGAAACTGAAGACTCAAGGTGCATTTGAACACGCCTCCCTCCTAGGTAATAAGTCTAGTAGATTATCAAACGCATTAATTGGAGAGCTGCCATTCACCGGGAGCTATGCAAATTAGGCCCTCAGTGTAAGTAGGGGTAGAATATTTTTACATTTTTCCTGTTGGCTGACTCATTAGGTTTTTGGAGAGTTCGAAAGAATTGTTTGTTTCTTTAGCTCCTTATGTCTTGGGAAGAATCCAAAGCAAGGAAGGATGTCTATTTATTCACCACTGAGAGAGGCTGAGAAACCAAGTACTGCTACAATGGCTTAAAATAAGCAAAGTAGATATAAAGACAAGCCCAAATAAAGAGGGCAAAAGAAAAAGAGGACTCTAAGAAACAGCTTTCAACAAGAATATCTGCAGTACACCTGTCATCATGACTAAAGTCAAAAGAAGATTGCATAAAGTTTTCTTTGCACTGGGTCTTATTCTGCATAGACTTACTGTTGATATCCGGGACACAGAAGGACATGCAACCCATTCATGATGGAGTATCACATGAGTGTCTGCATTGGGATGGTCCATGCTGCTCTAGTCCTAGCTGCTGGCTCTGAAAGCTGGGCCTGGCTCTTCAAGCTAGCATGTGGACTCCAAAGACTGGGAACTTCTCATTCTCGACTTTCAGAGTTTTTGACCCGGCCACTTTTGTGGGCATGCCCATTTCTGGCTGGACTTCCTGTTGCACCACCAAAATGGGCCACTTGAATCCCAGAACACTGGGTGAAGTGCCATCCACACATGGACTACTTTTCCAATGAAAGAATCCCTACTCTGCTATTAGATCATATCAACGTTTGCCAGGAAAGCAGGATAGGGCACCATTTTGGGTGCACTTCTGCTTTACTAATCCCTCCATGTAGAGCATGCTAGGAGCCTCACTAATCCCACACTAGCATATGGAAGGCAGGCCCCTGGATTACCTCCTAGCATGGGATAACCAACTCTTCAGAAAGGGTCTTTGTTGGTGATATATAAAGTTCTAAATAGCCTGAGATGAAGTTATCCTTCTTTCCTATATATAGGCTTTTCTCATTTGAGGAGGTCCATCTACTGAGTCTCTTCTTTGCATGCCCCTATTATGTGACAGGTAGAAAATGGTCAACTTCCAAGATCATTGCTGCATGTCCTGAAATAGGACTGTGCTGTAACCTCAAAACTAGAAAACTTTTGTTTCCCAGGACTGAAGATGTGAGGCAGGTAGTTCGAAGACACTGCGTGCCCAGCAGACATTACAGTCCTGCATGATGGACATGGAGTCTGATTACCTTTGGGTGGATAGCATTTTGCTTTTTATTTGAGACCTACCTCAGGTATCTCACTACTGCATTTAGGCTACCTCTAGTTGAACTTGCTTCATGTCAAAAGCTAAGCTGGGTTGGGTCTGACTACAACATGGATGGGAGGAACTGTGAATACTAGGTGCTGTAGGCTGAAAAGCCAAAAGGCGTGCCAAAATATGGCACTGTGTTGTTCAGAAGAAAACTGGTAAAATTGATTCCCAGAGTCACCAAGATCTGAGTTTCACTGAGCATTACATTCACCTTAATGGACCTCATTGCTTCAGACTAATGTGTTGATAACATTTACTGCTTAGTAAGAGAAAGTTAGAGCAACTGTTTGTGACAAAAGAAAAAAAGAAGTTTGATTCCAATCTTCAAATATTTGAAAGTCTGCCTGAAGGAAAAGGGCATTGTTCTCTGCTTCCAGACTAGGACAGGAGATGATGGGTTTACAAGGATTAAGCTAAAGAAGTACAAACTTAGGTTAAACATTACAAAAAAAAAATCCTAACCACAGGAGCTGAAAAGAAAGCAAAGCACTTAAAAGTTTGCTGTGGGATTTTCATGAATGCAGAGGTTCAAAACACAAATTATTTTCTTGGATGTGTTAAGTCATGTTTGTCTCAACTTTACACTCTTGTGCATCTACAAGAGTGTAAAGTTGAGCCAGAGCTATAGCTGGATACTTCACTTTGGACTCCCCAAACCACATTTTTATCCTGGGAATAAACCCTGAAACTTTTCTGCCTTAGGACGGCTCCCAACGCTGCCTAAATGTTATGCTAGCAAGCAATATCTTGGAGAAAAGCCCCTCTGAAATAATTGCTTGTCGACCAGAGTGTGTGGGGGCTGGTGCTGTCTGTGCAGTACAGTGACAGGCACATTCTGAGATTTTGACAGCACCAAATACTCAGAAGTGCACAATCGCCGCCACCGCCACACAGGCGTAGCTGTCTTTTTGGCACCGACACACGCATGGTGGCCATGGCTTCATCCAGATGGTAGCAGTGAGAATCTGGTTTTCCTGAAATAGCTTATAGAGGGACCATGTTAGGATTGCCACAGATACTGTTCTATGCAATGTTTAAATATTTTTTGGTTCCTTTCCTGAGGTATGACTTTGGTGCCACTCTCATTCAATATAGAGAAAAATGTCCAAAGATGTAAAAGGAAAACATTATTTGATCTACAGGGTGTTCTCTAAGGATGTCTCCGGACATCACTTATTTATTCTGCAATTTATCGATTTACCCATATAAATCATGTCTGGAATTATCAAATATTGGCTAGACATTGGATCCATACTCCACATTTTTGCATTTGCCACAATAGTGGAGTGATGTTACAGCTACATGATTTTCTTTCCATGTGACCTAATCGTCCCATTGCAGCATTCAATTGACCAGTAGTACCATGTGGAAGTATTTCCAGCAGCCACAATGGGTCATGCTGAACTCTCACTGAACTTCCAACACAGCAATCCAGACAGAACTGCAATTACAGAATAACAGAATATTGCACTCTAGCAGGCTGAGAAAACTGAGGCTTATTCGCACTACAGCCTCTGAATGCAATTAGGCAAGTCCTGGGGGGGATAGTGGTTGGGCCATAAGTAAGCCCTGACATTTGCCAACCCAATTCTTTGCAGATATATTGAGAAACAAGATCCACTTAAGCAAGCTAAGCATCACTATTTGAGCTTTTCAATAGTATTGTTCTAAGAAACTGACTCATGCTTTCTTGCCATAAGGAAAATCCTACAGTGAGAACAGGGTGGAGAAAAAACAACAGCTTTGTCATCATGTTCAAATCATCTCATCCTATAACCTTGTATCCAACATGTGACATATCCAAAAGTTTGTGTTTCTGTGGGTAAACCTCTGCATTCCTGAATGAATGAATGAATGAATGAATGAATGAATGAATGTTTCTGCACTGACTGCTAAATGCTAATGTGGTCCAGGAAAGGGTCTTAGGGGACTGACTTTCACATTCTATCATGGGATAGTGTAGGCCCTGCTTCCCCTTCCCCCTAAATTCTATGTCCATACAGCATAGAGAGCAGGGTGGCAGCAGGGTACCCAAAACGGTAGACTACAGGCAGACTACTGGGCTCATGGAGACACTTTCTGGGTGTTTCACCAATGAAAGGACATTTCCAGAAACTTTGAAGGCCAGGAACAAAAGTTCCTGCCTTTAAAGGTTCTGCATTGGCTTCAGTGTTCAATAAGTTCACCTTCGGGATAGATAATGTGGAAAAAAAATTACTGGTCACTTTGGTGAAGTGTTCTCTCGCTCTGAAGGTGGACTGAAGCTAGATTAAACCTTAGGTGTGACCACAGCCAAAGTCAGCTGCTAGGTCTGTACCATCTATGTAAAATGTGAATGGTTTTGTCACACTCTGGGATAGTGGTGAAACCCCCTCTTTTTTGTGACCCCCATCAAGTTTGTAATAGTGTTTTTATATTCTGCTGTTTTTGTTTTGAACTTTGTTTTAAAATTTATTATAAACCACATCGAGATTCTGATACAATGGAGATGTCTAGCAGTGTTTTAATCAAGCAAGGAAGCAAGCAGACAAAACTGTTGGCTTCAATTGGCAGAAGCTTCTAAAAATCTCAACAAAGATATTTCCCATCACTCTTTTAAGTAGCAGACTGTTCTAGCCAGAGGTATAATGGGCATACAAATCATGTGATCTGCTATTTGAGGCCCATCCAAGAAGGTTCATTATGAAGGTTAGCTCTGTGGCTAGCAGCAGCATTTGGCTGATATTGTCAACATTGGTTTATTATTGATCAGCTTGGCAGATTATCTCAAAGCAGAACATGCTGTGATAAGCACTCTGTGCAGAGGAGACTGGCATAGCTTCAAAAGGATTGGAAAGAACATCGGCATGGCATTCCCAAAAGACAGCCTCTGCCACTGAGATGCCCTTCACATGTGGATGCATGATAAAACATTGGCTTCAAGATGTCCTGTGCCAGTCCTCAACAACAATGCCAGGCTGTTCTCCCGAAGGATTAAATTGCTTGTTCAAATCCATTCATCTCAGTTCATCAACCCATTTAAGGACTGACATTTTTCATTTGCTACCTTCTTTATGTGACAAGTCAGAATGTGTGTGGTTTCTGATTTGAAAATGCCAGCTACATTAAAAATTAAACTGCTGAGCTGAAAATATATGGCAGTGTACAATTTCAATATGGGTTAATTTGTTCTCTCTCTCTCTCTCTCTCACACACACACACACACACTTTTTAAAGCAATATATCTAAGAGGCATCTTGTGATGGACACAAACTCCACTGTTTCTATTAGTAAGTGTGTGTGTTTTGAAACTGCAGAATCTAAAGGAGACAGCTGTCTAGTGAACATTATGTTGTTGTTGTCATATTATGGCCAGTTCCTGGCAGATGCATGGGTAACTCTATGCAGTTTTCTTGGCAGACATAGGGGTGGTTTTGCCACAGCCTACTTCTGGAGAGATGCTGGGCTGCCAACACAAAATATCTTACCAGTGCTCCTTGCCCCCTTATCCTTGCATGGGTTTTCCCATCTGCAATTTTCATCCTTCCCCTTCCCTTGCACAGCAGGGTTTAATTTCTAATTTTACTCTATTTTAAAGAATACCCAGAGGTCCATGTATACAAAGGTCCACGTATCTGGGTATTTGAGTTTTTCTAAAAATAAGGAAAGGCAGAGACTTGAATATTTTGCTGGAAGCTAGGTAGCTGTAATATTTATAAGTCTTCCTTACAGGCTTATTATTTTCCTGCTTGTTTTCCTGCCAAGCCTGTAAGGATGGTTTAGAAACATTATGAGTAGATTGCACAGAACCTCCAGGAAATTGTTTGAGTTTATTTTCAATTTATCTGCTTGCAATTGTTTCAGATTTTATTCTGCTAACTCATACATCTGGGTTCTTGCATTATCTGGACTGGTCCACCCAATCATCTTTGTTTCATGATTTGATTGTCGTTAGTGGGAAAGTGCTTTAAAGAATGTTTATTTAAAGTTACAGTGGCAGATGCAAACAAACATGTGATTACCTAATCTTTTTAGTTGCAGAAAAGAAAGAAGTGCTAAGCAGCTATAATACCAGGAAGTGTTATCTCCTGAGATTAAATCTCACCCTTTCTACTGATTTAGGATTTCAAATGTTTCCCCCCTCCCATAGTAGCATATGTCTTTAAATAAGTGAAGAAATCCACTCACAGAAGACAACTAAATACAAATTAAACCTCATTAGACCTCCTGAAAAAGCTACATAGTCCTGCTGTCAAAATCAATTTCAGCACAGCAGATCTGATGGTGGCCCTTTCTGCATTTACCTGTGGTCTTCCAGGACAGGATGGGTCATGTGTCCCAGAACAAGCAATTCCATCACATGCTCTGGAATGGGTTGCTACTGGAATGCAACAGGGCCATCTACATTCTGATGACTTGTTCTGCTTCAACTTCATCTGCTGCCTCCAGAGAACCCTTGAGGCAGGGCTGACACTGGGGGCCTTTCTCCACTAGGGCTTAGAGCCCTTCTAAGATCCATTAAGAACCCAATTAGTACCTGATTGGTACCAATTGGGAAGGCCCTGTCCCATTTAAGGCCCCATCTGCAAGGCCCTGTCCCCATGAGGGCAGAGGAAATCTGGATTTAATGGATCCTTCAGGGCCTTAAATCTGGATTTCATGTGGACCTGATTAAAGGTGTCCACAATGGGGTCTTCTGACATCTTCGAGATCCGGATCTCCAGGAGGACTCCATCTCAAGGATCAGAGAGCTATTCGCACGAGGGCCTCTCGAATGTGAATAGAACACCCTGGGAAGGAGCATTTGCTCTGCTGGGCCAGCGGTTCCAATCAGAGCTGCCCCAGCCCATTCCAGGGTGCATGAATTCATGCTCTACACCTGGCCCAGGGTGTTTCTGGCTGTCCCAGGGTGTCCCACAGCTGTACGGGAGGGAGAGCATTCTCACTCTCCTCCCTGAACAGCTGCGGGCCCCGCCCTCGGCTGCCACTATTGGTAGACAGGGCCCAAGCTGTCAGCGCTTTGGACTGGAGGCACTGACAGCATGGGACTGGTGTACCTCATGGGGTGGCATGTTACCCTGGACAGCTGCACAACCACCATGACGAGGTAAGTGATTGAGCGGCTGGGGGCAGAGTGCCACCTCCTGGCTGCCGGTGGGCACCTAAGGGGCCCTGGCATCTGGGGCCAAGAATTCTTTGCAGGCATGGGTAACGTGCCAATCAGAGCCGGTGGGGTGCACAGACGCACAACGCTGCTGGCTGGGCCCACCACTTCACACCTGGCAGTGACAAGGTAAGTCAAGTGCACGCCCCCCCCCCGATAGGCCCCAGCTTGGGGGGTGCCTGGGGAGGTTCCTGCAGGCTCTAGCTGACCCAATGGGGTGAGCTCAAACCCACAGGAACCCAGGTAAAGAACGACACCAGCCTGCTCACCCCTAGGTCAAATTTGACCCAATAGCCTTTGTTCGCTGTAGTGCAAAAAGGCCTCTGGAGATCTGGATCTTTGACTGTGTGGGGAGAAAGGAGGTTTGAAGACTGGGAATAAACATTCTCAGCTTTCCCAGTTTCTGGCCTGGGCATTTCCTGTAGTGCTTCCTAGAGTGCTGCCAAATTCAGTGTCTCGTTGTATATGGACTATAGCGTCATGCCAATTGCTTGCCTCCATGGTCTGTTATACTGGCCTTGGGTTGGTGATAGACCTTGATGTTGAGGTCTACATCTTATACTGGACTGGAATGCCATGTGGGGCACCTTAGCGCTTTCCTTGCTTTGTCCAACGCAAAGTGTGATGGGAGTCTGCTGAAGTCCACACAGGTGTGCAGAAGACAGGCCCTTTTAATGAGATTTATTCCATAACAAGCCCCAATGCAGAAAGGGCCTATAGTTGCACAGAGAAGATAAGAACATTCTTGTTCAAAAATAAATTTGCACTGGTCCACTTTTGCACAGAAGCAAAGATACATATGGCCAGCTTTGCACAGGACCACTTTTACAAAGGAGCAGAGAGTAGAGGGCAAATCTAACTACAGCTGTATGTTGGACTAAAAATAGACAGGAGTAGGAATTTCCCTGCCCAGAAAAATATTTGCACAGAACCACTTTTGCAAAGGAGTGCGGAACAGAAAAAGAGAGAAGTGCTACCAGAGAACAACATAACTCTGTACACTATTTATTTAGTGATAAGTAGGAGTTTGTGATGGGGTGTGTTAGGGGGGAGAACAATCTATTAAACATTAGACATAGTACTTCCTTTAGTGTGTCAGGAAAACAAACATATTTGACATATATTAGCTATTTTTGGACTTTTCTCTCCTGATATGAAATTCAGACAGATTTCCTTTTAAAGTAGGAGATACTGTTTTTGTGTAGCTACAGCATTAGTTAACATTCAGTGTTTTGGAGGACTGACTTTCACTTTTTTGCAGGCATGATGCATATCTTCTCATGAGCAGATGAAGACTCCTAGTGGATCATTTCACATGCTTACTAAGTCCAATATGTTCCTTATGGTGGCGATCAATCGAGTGTTTAAGGATGCCTAAAAGCACAGCACATACATAATCAGATCTGCATTTCCCCAGCACCTGGTATCCATATAACAGTAAAAGGGAAAGTACGTTATTATTTTATTTTCTTCAGTAGCATAGTAGAACCTCGAAGGGAGCATTTGTTTTCTGGAAAATTATATGTGGGAGAGTGAGGTGGTGTGAATTGTGCCAAAACATAAATCTAGATTTTTGCACAGAGTTGCAGATAACAGTAACATTGGAGAATGGGGAACCACATCTCCAGCCTTGAGTAAAATCAGTGGTAAAGATAATAAAGAAATGCCATGAGAGAAGTATCTCTCATTGTAAATGCATATCAATATGCAAGCATGTATTTACCTGACATGAATCTTATTCCTAATGAGCCATACTGTTTGTCACCAAGGCTGCATCCTGACACAATCTATGCTTCGCTGTCTGTGCACAGCTTTTTCCAGCCTGCAGCAGCAGCGAACCATTTAATAAAATTAAAAGATGCTGATTTACTGAGGTGCCATCTCCTCGCAGCTTCCAGTCCTCCAGTCTGGTGGACCGGAAGTTGCTACAGCATCCCGTCACAGAATATTTTATTTTATTTTATTTATTTATTTAACTTTTATCCCGCACCATCTC
>MTQE01001134.1:54329096-54347125 GCA_014337955.1 Aspidoscelis marmoratus | reverse complement strand
CCTCCCTTAGCCCGTCTCCCGCCCCCCCCCCCCGCCCCCCCACACACACACTGAGGAAGAGAAGATGTCCTGGGATGCCAGGATGGGCTGAGTTCTCCAGAAAAGAGGACTCCAGTTAAAACGATATGAAGAGGATACACTGGCTTGGAAAAGGAACTGAATAAAAATAATGGGAATAACACAACCTGAAGTCATCTTAAACTTGCTAGAACAGTTGCTAGAACAACCTGGCCACATGTCACTAGTATATACATATCATTCAGAGGTCATAGATATATTAAACCAGACATTTCTAGAATGGAAAATTTGGGACGAAGTTCAATTCCCCCCCCCCCCAGAAATGTCAAAGAGAAAAAGGAAGAAGGTCGAAGATTGGGGTCGACCTGCGCCTGAGAAATAAAAGGGGCCCATTTTACCACAAATCAAGCTTGTTATTCCAACAATTGCATCTTATATTTTTGTGCTGTTATGAGTTCATCGAAAAATAAAGACCATATACAATGGATCCATTTGTGCATACTCAGTTGATCAATAAGTTTCCAATGAAGAGCCATCTCTGCCTTGGCTGTGGTTATCAAAGAGTGGATCAGGTCTCTGTGATATATAGGGGCCCCTTGCTCTTTAAAAGAAAGCAAGAATACTATAGCAGGCGAGAACTGGACAGTCTGGGAGGCGACATGTGGCTGTTATGTATTGGGATGTTATTGTTTGCTAATGTTGGATGTTATGAAATAAAATAAAATCTGGGGAGGGGGGAAAGAACAACCTGGCAATGCAGTGCACAATTGTATGCCTGTGTCGCTGGCCATGTGCTCCTGGCAGAAGTGCAGATGCACCATGCAGTATACAGAACGGTACTAACCCTTCCATTAGGAGACTGGATCTGTTCGTGTCACTGCAGAATTCAACTCATCTGCAAGCCAATGGAAGATGCAAATAATATTTAGTTCTTTCTCATACAAAATCTTCTAACCTGGACCCTTAAAAATCTCACAGAAGCTTTCTTACTTCTTTCCTCTTTCCTGTAACGATAGCTTAGGCATATAACAAAAGCCTTTACCCTCTCTCACCCACCTACCCTCTTTAAGAATTTATTTTGTGGACTACAATTGCCATGATCTTTAGCTGTAGCAGCCAAAAATGAAGTTCTTCACACCTCACACTCGCATATTGCATACTATAATATAAGCCTCATTGGAGTTTGCGTGGTACAAGGACCATATTTTGTGAAAATAATTATCCTGAGGAGGACAGAGCAGTGGAAAATTAAATGTGTAAACTATAATCAAATATTACATTGCTTTTCTTCTGCTAACTGAAATTATCTTCCCTTACCCATCTGGGTTCACACATATAAATTCTATTCCTTTCAAATGCTAATCCCTACTAGACAAGGACTTAAAATTACAAATTCATAGGCACCTTTCCCAGGAGCAAGAATTGTTTTGCCCTATAATAACCTCCAAAATGAAGTCTTAATAGAAATTCACTAACAGTTGCTAGCAAAGCTTCATTAGCCAAAGAGAAAAGACAAGGGCAGGCAGCAATGGTCCCTAAGCACTCTAGGGAAAAATTAATTCAAACTACTTTGTGAAGGTAACAAGGCCAGATAATGTGTTTCCTTTGCAGGATTATTGTTTTTGCACGTTCTCATGTGCTTTTAGATTAGGATGCTGTACTTAATCCTGCAGTAGTCCACGGTGACAAGACTGGGAAGTAGTTGGATCGTTACCCTCTTAGAAATCACAGTTAAACACTGGCTGGTGTAGATGTTAGGTTGTAGCTTTAGTTGCTGCTCTTGCCTGCCAAGCTTCCCAACAGCAGTAGCTGCCCTCTGCATGACTGCTCTGATCCAAGAAGGAGGAGGCATCAGGGAACTACTATTTGCCATTAAGAGGTTGTAATTGAGGAATTAGGAAGGGTTATTGTTGGGGATAAAGATATGCGTGTGCGGAATTTTTCTAGTTGCAGAGCTGTACTTCTGTGCTAGAGTACAATAGCAATCTGGTTACCAAGAATAGAGTCCACAAGTTTTGTTAGCTTCAAAACTTAAGTCTAACAAACAATAACATTTCAGTTTGCCTATTCTGTCTGTTATACTACATGGCTTCTTTCTTCTGTTCTGTTGAACAGCAATCAACTAACTACAAAAGTGAAACTGGAACTGATCTCAGTTCTTACAGAAAAGGGCGGGAACAAACAAGGTTACATTTACCCAGTTAACTCTTTTCTGCTGTTCTGTGAGAAGCACTTGCAAAAAAAAGACAGAACAGTTATCCACATTCACACTTTTCATGGAATGCCAACATGGCAACAGCATTGTTCAAAATGGTCTTTTTACAAGCCCTGTCTCTTGCCAGCTTTGCAAATCATCCACCGCCCTTCACTCCCAACCCATGGGTTGTTGCTCATCTGTAGCAGATGATCCTCAAAGGTACCTCACCCCCACCAGCGTAGGATGCACCAGTAGCTCACAGTACTGCTGTACATCAGTTCATAAGCTTTGTTTGAAACCTAGGGCCTTTTCGCACTGACCTTTGGGCTTGCCTATGATGTAGACCATAGGCATCCTTTTTGTATCATAGGCCAGTACAAGGGAAGCCCTACCTATCACGGGTATGCTCTGTCTGCATAGGACACAATGTAATCTAGATCAAGGGACCCTTGATCTAGCAGGTGTGGTTCGTCCAGACCCAGTGATCCAGATTATGGCCTTTGCCCATTTCTGCACTGGGCCTTATTCTGGATTATATCCCAGAATAGTGACCTGCCATCCACATGATGGTGCAGAATACAACAGATCTGCTGTAGTCAGCATTTGCATACAGACAGCAGGTCCCTATTCTGGGATATAGTTTAGAATAAAGCCTAGTGCACAAAGGGCCTTAAAAAGGGGCCTCAACCACAGCAGCAAGTCTTCCTTTATCCAGCCTATTAAATCAAAGGAAGATTTACCTACATGACTGGAGCCTCAACCAAACCTACAAACTGGTGTGTGCTGGTTCTGCACAATTCTTCCAGCCCCTGAAATGTGCTGCCCGACAGCCCTGAACTCCTTTTGTAGAAAGGCATCTTGGCAAAATGGGTTGTAAACCAAAGATCTGCCCAGCCAGCAAACCTCCTGCTCTGTCACTTTCTTCAACTCTTTTCTCTTGAAATGGTTGCCTTTCTTTTTGATAAAATTAATTTTTTCAGTCACGGCTTAATTAAATCCTAACAATTTTCATCTGATCCCAAACTCAAGAAAGTAATGCTCAAGCCTTATTTATTTGAACTGGGAACAGAAAATGAGTAATGAGATTTAACACAGCCATGTGACACAGTAGGAAATGATTAATTGCTGGCACTTCAGTTGCAGATAATCAATACTGATTGCCTCTTAGCACTTGAATAGTGTTAACGGAATGGCTGTTCTGGTACAGTATACCCACTGTTAAGGACAAGTGTACACTGCAGGGAGAAGAAAGGCAGCCAGGCAAAAGATTAAGCAACCACCCAAACAAGCATTGCCTGAAGAGGGAGAGAGACACTGCATTCATACCTAAGTTTCAATCCAGTTCCATTCCACTTTCAGCTTGAGAGAACACATCAGCAAAACGGCTAGACATTTTCTTCCCATTTTATCTAAAGATGAATTTTTCTGAGTTAGATAATGCTGAAAGAAAACAGCTTGACACTTTGCTGATTGTTTCTCTCATTCTGAAAGAGATCTGGAGCTGGATTAACCTTAGGTATGAATGCAGCCAGCGAGATTTCATTGGCGTGCTACCTCAGAGAACCAACAAAAAATGAATGCGGCCGTTGTACCAAAAAAGAAAAAGAAAAGAAAGTTTGGTCACTCCTCACTTATGGCTGCATCCAGGCAGGGTCAAAACCTCATAATTATTTAGTAATTGTACCCAGAAATACTTCATGTTATACTTCTGGTTTACCTGTATGGCATGATAGGAAGGTGAGGTCACATGGAAAGAAAATCTCATACCTGTAACTTCACTATCACAGCAAACACAAAAACAAGGATTATCAACCTTAACATCTAGACAATGTGTGATAACTGTGGATATGCTTTATACCAGTAGATCAATAACTTACCAAACAAATAAGAGACATCTGGAGGAATCCTAAGCTATTTCTTCTCACCTTTTACTGATTGATCTTTCAATATCTTCCTACATCCTAGCAGAGTTGGAAGTGTTCCTTGTTGATAGCCCTTGTACACCATTTTGACACTTCTTTAGTATGTGTGGGAGAACACCTGAAAAAATGAGGCCAATTAAAAACAGATGAGATTAGGAGGACCTTAAACTCCTAGTAGAACAAAGTTTAGAACTTAGCCAAAACTGTTCACATACAGCATTGACTAATACAGGGTGTTAAGTTGCATCAAACTTTTCATGAAGTTTGGAATCCTTTCAACACAAGACAGCCAATCCTTACATTCTAGTCAAGTCATGACCCTGCATATAGCATAACTACTTACCTCCTAATATAAGCAGTCTTGCAATTTGTGTCTTATCTTACTTTGTTGTTCCTGGACCTCTTGATAGTTTGAGTTTTACCTTTTAAACATTTGTATTTTTGTAACTTTCATAAAATTAAAATGTTTAATTTAAAAAAAATTACAACACAAGACCACCATTCACAAATTTAATATTTCTCCATATTGATGTGCTCTGTCCATTCTGTATTTATGTGTCTTTCACTGGAATGTGTTCTACCATCATAATGGTAGTTCTATGTAAATATATTTCAGTTTTAAAGTAAATCTCACACATCTCACAATAACAAAAATAATTCTCTTTCTCTGTTAAGTTGCATTTTATTGCTCAAAAAGCAAGCTTCATAGCCAAAGAAACCTAGACAGATGCAGTGTAGTTAAATTTTCATCTTCTCCACTGTTTCCCAAAAAGATCAGTAAAAGATACACATGATAAAGTTACCAAATAAAAAAGGCCAGAAGAATTGGACCTTTAATAGTTCTAAGGGGGGAAAAGGAAATTTAAGCAAATATTGCTTCCATTACAAGGATCATCTACTTAAATTTCTGCTTCCATACAATTACTATAGGAGCTTTATCTTTTTTATATGCTAACCCTAAATCTAGATTTCATTTGCTTTCTTGTCTGCTTGCTTGCTTGCTTTGTTCATTCATTCATTCATTCATTCATTCATTCATTTTTTATCCTGCCCTATACCCAAAGGTCGCAGGGCAGGTTACAGCATTAAAAACCAGTGAACATAAGATAGTTGTTATATAGATGATTTTTTTAAAAAAAAGTTTTTAAAAGTGAGTGAGTTAACTACCAGTATTAATACTGTAGTAGTATAAGTGGTGCATGGATATTGTGCCAATTTGGTAAACACTGATCTACTTAAAAAAGAGTCAAGCGTTTTTACATTGCTCAAAGGTGCCACCCTGTGGTAGAGAAGGCGAAAGGCAAGGGCATAGGGGCTGAGAATTGACACACAGGATATAACTGAATGACTGGATTTTTCTTTTGTCCTCATTTTGTTCTCTTCAGATCATGAATGGTAAATAAATGAATAAATCCTGGAATAGGGGCCTGCTGTCCACATGCTAGTGCAGACTACAGCACGTTCCAGGTGAGGCCTGCCAGAGTCTATCATCAACTAGCAGTAGTGAACAAAATTGTGCACCACACACATACTAACCTTACCTAAAAGCTTACCTGTTCAGTGCCCTGAACATTTGCACCAATTCTGTTGTGAGGGGTCATCTGAGGTGTCATGCAAGTGTGCTGGCACCTCAGATGGCCCCAAACATCACTGTGCAGTTGCGCCGGACTCTGAAAAGAAGATAGTGGCACCCTGCCAGTGATCAGACATGCCCAGGCACAGGCTGGCACACATGCCAGCCTCAGGTAAATTGGAAGTTTCCTGCCAGTCTGGACAGGACTGCAAGAGCAGCAAACAAGAGCTGAGCCTGCAGCTCTGCTCCCATTGGCTGCCCCATCCCACATGACGCGCGCCTTACTGCGTGCGCCATAGAAGTCTTGCAGCTTTCTGTAAGAAAGCTACAGGAGTCCGGACTGCACGCTGTGGCTTCGCAGCAGGTAAGCTGCACTTTTTTCTATAGCAGCGGATTTTATTCTGCTAATCTGGATACAGCCCTACTCAACCACCTGTTTACAGCCAGCAAGAGGAGGCAACAGATTCCTTGATATGTTTCTCCTAAATAGCTTGTAGCATTTAGGCAGCATTTATTTCACCAGCAGACACCCAAGCTGCTGTCTGAAACGCAGTTGCTGCCTTTTTAGAATAGAGAACGGATTGTTAAAGTATTACGTCCAAGTCACTTCCATAACTGAAATGTATCTAATCACCTTCCACTTCCATTCAACAAGCTCCAGTTGCACACTGTTGTTTCCTTTCAAGCGCTCTCAAAACTCCAGCAAGTGCCTAACAAAAGATTTCCTCTCTCCTTTGGTATCTCTTAAACAGGCTCTCTATTTATCAACTTACATCTGCTCAATTGTGGCAACAGACTCCTTGCATTTCCATAACACTGAGGTGCAATTTGGCTTGGCTGTTCAGGCGAACACACAACCTCAACAACAGGGAAGGGTTTGAAGGGACCAGAAGGAAAGAGCAAAAACAGCTAGAAATGGGAGGACTACTTTGGTTTCCCTTCTGCTGGCCATTACCCAAGTGAGCAGCTGCAGGTACCAGCAGAAACTGTACTTAAGTTCAGGCACTAATAGTCCAAAATGGAGTTAGAATGGCTGTATGGGTTTTCTATTGATTTTTAGGAATACAGTGGTACCTCGACATACAAGTGCCCTGACATACAAGTGTTTTGAGATACAAGCCGCCGAGCGAGTGATATTTTGCTTTGAGATGAGAGCAAGATTTGAGATACGAGTATGTAAATACAGTACAGTACATAACAAAAACAACTGAGGTGGTGTTTTGGGAGCTGGAATGGATTAATGGGAAAACTGCTTTGAGATACGAGCGATTTGACATAAGAGCAAGGTTACGGAACAAATTAAACTCGTATGTCAAGGTACCACTGTATGTCTCATTTTTAAGATCCTAAGTTCTATAAAGATAACATTTACCTAAATAAAATAACGAGGTTCCTTGTTGGGTGCATACTCCAAAAATTAGGAAGAAAAATGTGTCGTTTAGGCCACCTCCAGTCAGTGACCAGATAATTCGCTAGGAAGTGATAATGCAGGGCATTTCTGCCCCACCATTATCACTTCCTAGTCAGACAGTCCAGTGGTCAGAACTGTCTCCACACATCTGTGCATCCAGGTTTTTAGCCAACACCAAATATGAGAAAGCAATGCAGCACTGCCACCATGCATGTACAGCCATCAGTTTCAGCCTCCATGCAACAATGGCAGCTCCATACAAAAGGTAAGTAAACTGCTTTCCAGCAATAGTGTTTTGCACATTTTAAGGGGCAAATAGCAGGGCTCTGGCAGTATTGCTATAGATTGTGTGGCAACAACACCATACTGGTGGCATAATGGCATTATATTCCCCTTGTCTGGGCGGGCCCTTTGTCTTTTAGTCATGTCGTGTTTGTTTCCTCCACCACATTATCTATCCAACACTGTCTCTTTCTGCACTTACCTCAGTTAATCCAGTTTAGCTAGATCTGGATTAGCTAGATCCAGATCAACCACAGACAGGGGCATCTGCATTGAGTGGGTTTTAGGACAGCAAATGGGTGCTAAGCAAGTGCTACCCTGGACCACATTTATCTGGTCTGCCACTAATCTCTAATAACAAACTCTATTAGCATGAACTCAATATGAATTAGCAATAAGACAGGCTATTTTGGCAAGATGTGACCACAGTCACAGTCTATGAAGCTGATGGGTAGAAGAATCGGATCAGACAAGGGGAAATATTTCTTCACCCGTAAGTTGCTGTTAGAAAAGGTAGTAACAGCAACCAGACTAGAGAGCTTTAAGAAAGTATTAGACAATATCATGGATGATAGATATGCATATCAAATGGCTACTAGAATGGATGCCCAGGTACATCCTCCAAGCTTGGGAGACAGGCAGGATGCCTCTAAAGGTCATTTGCAGGGATTCAAGATCAGGTGAAGGTTTTGCCTTTGTCTTCTGTGTGAGATGACCAATGGTGGGCCACTGTGTGGGACAGGATGTTGGACTAGATGGAGTGTAGCCTGGTCCAGCAGGGCTCCTGTTATATTTTATGTTCTTACAACATGTTCTTAGCAGCTCCTTGATCCAGATTAACAAGTAAGTGTAGGAAGGACCTCAATATCTGTCATCCCCTTTTCCTTTTGCCTTCAATCTTCCCCAGAATCAGGGTCTTTTCCAGTCAATCCTGTATTTGTATGAGGCCAATGTGGTTGAATCTCAGCTTCAGTATTAGTCCTTCCAGTGAAAGCAGTCAGGGTTGAATAGAAAAAAAATTAGGTTGGGGTGCATAATTAAATGTTGGATCAATAGAGGCCTGGGAACAGGCATGCAGCTATGAGTTTTCCATGGCCTGGGACTGAAGATCAGGGCAGGTCTTCAGGACTGAAGAGAGCTGCTAATTAGAAAATCATAAGCTGCCACCTCCAGCCCACTCTGCTGAGAAAGACTGTGCGAGTCCAGATACACAGATTCTCAGACCATGTATAACAAACTGATAATTGAAGCCCCTTTGACAAATGGCAGGGCAGCCTCTGGGGAACTGTGGAAATGTCAGCTCTGCCAGGATCTCACCAGTCACTGACAGGATAATGACATGCAAAAGCTGCCCAGCTCAGCCTGATTAGAATGGCTGGAGAAAATTATTCTAAATTCTACAATGTGGGATAGTCGGAAACAGCTGATCTTCAAACACTCAATGAATGAAATTAAGTTCAAATTGTGAGGTTAAGGGCCCCCTAGAGTGAAACAAGTGCAGGAAAGGTGATCTGATGATGTTAGAAAGACTACCTACCTTCTATCTAGTCTATGGCTGCATTCACACCTCAGCTTCAGCCCACTTCAGAGTGAGATAATAAATCAGCAAAATTATTTGGCATTTTCTTTCCTCATCATCCAACCTCAAAGTAGGTTTTCTGAGTTAGATAATGCCAAAGGAAAACAGCTTGTCACTTTCCTATCAAATCCTGGGAATTTTTTTCTTTTTAGGAAATGACATTAATTGCTGACTAATTAGTAAAAAAATGCCTCAGCTGGGCTTCACACACTATATATAGTACTAACAATAGTAAGTACACAGTACTGTAGATGTAATGCTGTATCCCTCCCTTCCCTTCAGTTCTCCTGTCCTATGTGTTCTCTGGTGGGCGGCTCTGTGGTCTTTGGCTTCCAGGAAGAATCATTTGCACCTCTTGGCTTAAAATGACTTAATAGAAAACCCCTCCAGCTATTCTAACCCCATTTGGGACCGTTAATAATTTTTAAAGTTTATAAGGCTGTCTGACTTGGAACTAGGTAATATATTCATTTAAAAATAATAAGAGTAAGAAGCAACCACTGGAGTACAACCTATTCTGATGATAATTCTGACATGGTCCTTTCCTCAGTGAAAGGTTATTCTTTAAAGCACACTTCCCCCATTTTTTTTAATTGGGCTTTTTTGCCCTTAATGTTCCTCAGCAAGTGCTGCTATATCAGCATTAAGTAAATTCACAGTAGTGTTGCTATAAAGCGACTCCGCTATGGAGTATTGGCCGTTGTGTGTGATGGCTTGATCTTGGCTATGCATTTCCATCCACAGCATCAAGAAGTCAGGATGCAGCCTGAGTTAGATAATGCTGAAAGAAAACAGCTTGATACTTTGCTGATGTGTTCTCTCACTCTGAAAGTGGACTGAAATTGGGTTAACACCTAGGTGTGAATGAAGCTTCACAGGATGAAGTTTCCTACCACAAGGTGTAGTGATTGAAAAAGAGGGTTAGATACAGTCATGGAGAATAAAGTTATGAATCCGAGGCAAAATGCCTCTGAATGCCAATTGTGAGGTAATATGAATGGGAAAGAGTTCTTGTACCCATGGCTTGTTTTGAGGCTTCACTGACCTTTCCAGGCAGTCATTGCAAGAAATCAGCGCAGGCTCTTGGGGGTCCAATACAGCAGAGGAGTTCTTGCGTAAAGAACCCGCTTTGTTTCTCTTTTTAAATTAAAAAGGGGGGGGAAAGCTCAGTGTTTCGACTCTAAAAATGCATTTTATTATACTGTTACCAAATGGATGTGTTGAAGACAATGCCAATTTACATCCAGTTTTCCTTATCTGTTTTGTTAATGGAGCTGCCACAGTCACCCATTCAATTTAAGCCTCCTAGCTGGCTCCAGCTGTAATGGTGCAGGGCACTTTCTCTTCTCATTAGTATACAAATTCTGTGATGGGAGTGGATAGTTTATTGCTTTCTGAATCTACTTAGCACATCACTCTTAGTACGAACCGCACAGACACCTTCCAGTTATCAGCCTTGCCATACTCCTTCTCATAGCAGAACAAAAGCTGATGTGAAGTACCACCAGGCCTTGGGGACTGAAGGCCGCCAATTTCCTGACTGACTATGAGGTTGCCATTTGATACTGCTCAGGTTATGGAGATTTTGGATGCCCAATAAAAAAAAAGAGTATAACTTACTATTAAAGGTTAGTTAAAATTTTATTTATGCTTCATATTAACCATTAAAATCAAGGAAAAAAGATAGAAATAATACAACAGCAATACTTACAAGTTGCACATTACAGTAAGACTACCTCCAGATAGTACCCAAATAACCCACTAGCAAGTGGTAACTCAATATGCTGATCCTCCAGCATTATCCCTTCCTAGCTAGACTACAACGCAGCCAGTGCTGTCTTCACACATCATAAATTAGATGTGCTTCCAGCCATCCAGATTGCCTAGATGTACTTGATGTCACTTCCGCGCATATATGGAAGCCTGTTTTGGCCTCCACACATGCACTTTGGATGTAGCTAAAAAGTGCTATTGTTGTGAAACCCTCCATTGGGACTTTTATCTACAAATCAAATGGAGAGAACCGAAAAGTGTCAGCAGTCAGAGCTGAAAATGGACTGAAGAAGGTTTAAAATGAAGGTGTGACCACAGCACACATTTCTCTCATCCCACAAGGCCTGGCATTTCCAAGTCTATTGAATCTCTATCATAAACTGCACAGGTACCTTTTAATTATCTTCTCCAGCCACAATGGGTGCTTCCACATTACACTTTAGATCAGATTAAGCACTGAATAAGAATGCATAAGGTACACATATGGAATGCACCTTCCACACAGCAGGCCAGAGTAAAACCCCATTAAGCCCACATCATATAAACAGGAGAAGTGGATCTACTGGGTGTTAAGGGTTCCTTGATCAAGATTAGTGGTAGACCTGATGACTGTTTCAGCACATAACCTCTATAGATCCAGATTAGTGAAATCAGTGCTTGTGAGATCCACATAATGTAGATCAGAGTCAAAATGTAGGACATAACATTTGCATTGAGAATGTTGAAATGGCTTGACATTTGTGCTAAATCAGAATGCCATGCAAACACTCTAGCATAAATCCATAGCCAGGAACTGAGGGATTTTCGCACTACACTCATTCCATTTGGAACGGGTGTAGGACGGGAAGCCTAAGACACTTCAGGACGCTTTCAGCATTCACACACATAGGAGCGCAGGAACGCGTGTAAACGCATTCTGGCGCGCCTGTGTGCGAATGCTCAAAGCATTCTGAAGTGCCTTAGCCGGCAAACGCCGGCAAGGGGCGGGGAGACGGCTGCCGAGGCTCCCGCAGCCGGCAAAGCAGGCAATCAGCTGATTGTCAGCCAGTGCCAGCAGGGGAGGGGAGCCCGCGGCTGTCAGGGAGAGAGAAACATGAGCGAATGCTTCTCTCCCCGAATGGCTGCGGGCGCTTCGTCCGCGCCGGAACGGATGTAGAGCACTTTAAAGTGCTCTACATCTCGAACGCGTGCAAGACAGCTCCGGACACGTCGGAGCGCAAGCCCTGCTGCGGCAATGCGTATGCCACGTTCGAGGCTGTCTTGCACGAAAAAGCCTCTGGTTCTGTTTGGGAAGAAACTCCCAAAGCACTTCAGAGGTGTCTTCATAGTTGAGATTCTGCAATTCATGCCTTCTATTTAGGCATGTGCCAGCTCTCTCCACAGTGGCTTCCCCACCCCTTCCCACCTGATGTCCTGGCACCTCAGTTCCCTACACCCAGCTCTCCCCACTCTGGCTCCCTCGCCCTGGCTCCCCCAACTCATGTCCAAGCACTCCAGCTCCCTTCTCGCTGGAGTGGCAGCAGAATTGGGTTGGGAGAAATCCTCTCGAGAGGGCCAGGAGGGTATCCCTGCCTCATACCCCTGCACCCCTGCCTCATAACCCCCCCTCGCACCCCCTCAGATTCTGGGAGAATCCCCACCATCCTACCCATTTCATGTCTCCCACACTCTTCCAGAGCTTGACTGCTGCCACTGGCCCTCCAGTTGGCCCTAAAGCCTCCAGAGGCACGTGGCTAGAGTAGGGGCATGGCATTCCCCTCTGTCTGCCAAGCACCTCCCACATGGCCTCAAGCCCTGTACAGTGTTTGTGATGGCAGCTGGAGTGGTGGCAGCATTGGAAGGGGAGGCAGAGGGTGGGGCTGCCAGGAGGTGCCAAGATGTTAGGGGCTCTGGGGGTGTCTCTGTGGGGGCAAAGGTGAACCTCCTTATTTCCAGGGGGGGGGGCAAAGGTTTTTTTCCCCTTCACTTCAACTAATGCACATTCCTACTTCCGTCACCACATCCACAAACTTCCTGCATCTGTTCTATGTGTGAATGCCTCTTCCTTCAGGCAGTAGACCCTATTTTTCAGGTCTGCCACTAATCTGGATCAAGAGGCCCTTAGCACTTATTAGATCTGGATCTCTTCATCTCCTGTGCAGATGATATGGCCTTAATGGAGCCTTAATCTGGCCTGCTGTACAGAAGGTACATTCCTTGTGTGTTCATATTGGGTGCTCAATCAAGCACATCCCTAGATGGGCGACATTATCCGGATCTTACGAGCACTGATTTCACTAATCTGGATTTACAGAGCTAAGTGCAGAAGCAGCCCTATGTTCTGTTTTCTTTGTCTGGTATCAGCTGCTAGAGTATTCTTAGAGTGTTAACTCATACCATTCAAGAACATCTGGAGCTTTTTGACTACAACTTGAAGAGAAATGGAAAATAAACATTTCCTTTAGGCCAAGTGTAACAATGGTATTGAATGAGATGCATTTGAAAAGTGCCCACTGACTACTGAACTAGATGCTGCTACTAATATCAATGCAGGAGTGAAACATTTGATGGAAATACAGAATGGGTCTTGTAAACACATGAGAACAGGTGTTTGGGTAACACCTGACAAGCTGTTGGAACTTCATCCTTCAAATTCAGGAACACATTGCTTCTTGAGCTATCTAAGACAACTACACAGGGTTTTTTTGTGGGGAGGGGGACTTCATTTCAATCAAGATTAATGTTTGAGTCTCTGAGAAAAGCGCAAGGCACACACAAAACTAAACCACTTCCCTATTTTTACCAGCAAGTGTATGATATATTACATTTTTATCATCAACCACAATCAGGCCCAACGAAACCAATCAGATCTTTTCAGGTCTTGGAGTCTAACCGTATTAAAGCATGGGAACTCAACATGCAATTGGTTTTGTATGACACTTTCACAAAAGGTGGCTTCTCAAGATGTGTACTCTCCAGGTTTAAAAAAAAAGTAGAGTTTTTTGCATGATTTTTATATATATAAAACAGCCCTTGGCTTCAAAAAGTCAGGTTCCTTGTTATCACTCTGGGCCAATTCACACCTTACATAAGTGTGATGGCCAGCTAACTTTTGGAATAGTAAGCAAATGTGATGCTGGATCTCCCAGGATTATTTTTACATGACCTAAGCAGCAGATAGACTGTAACATCCTCACTGTCCAGCAGTCCAGTCACGATACTGGCATTTTCCAGATCTGGGGTCTATTCACACTTGGCTTTATTCTGGAATATATCTTGGAATAGGTGTCTGCTGTCCACATGCCAGTGCAGACTATAGGATGCCCCAGATGAGGCCTGCCAGAGTCTGCATAAGCATCTGGACAAGAACACCCTGTCCTGAGATATATTCCAAAATACAGCCAAGTGCGAATAGGCCTCTGGTAGATCCTTAGGCTCCCCTGGGGTCTTTCTACACTTTGATTGCCTGATCCAAACCAATGGGTCTGCTGGTTCAGATCATGGCAAGGCATGGTGGTCTGAAACAGCACTTAGCCTTGGAGCCCCCAATAGTACAAAAAACAGAGGTGTACCTTCAGCGTGCCTCTATGATCCCAACTGGGCCAAGCTGATATGCTGGTTATCCTCAATGTCAAGGACGCTTGGGCGGCATTCACACCTACATTTTATTCCAGTGTCAGTCCACTTTCAGAGTGAGAGGACATATCAACAATGTATCAAACTGTTTTCTTTCAGCATTATCTAAATCTACCTTTAATGTAAAGTGGAAAGGAAATGATCAGAGACTTTACTGCTATCTTCTCTCACTCTGAAAGTGGGCTGGAACAGGATTAAATCTTAGGTGTGTACACAACCTTGGTAACCCAGATCAGCCCCCTCCCCTACTGATCTGGATTATACTCCATCCTGTGCAAACAGAGTGTACCAGCAATGGGTGGAGGCTCTCATATTCCACACTAACATGTGGAAGGGAGGTCCTTGGTGTATTTGCTAGTAAGATACACTAGCAAGCACAGAGAGACTGACTTCTCATCCAAAGCCTGTCTCACATGAGTGACTTTTCTGCTAGATCAGCTGGCTTGTCTGGCACAAAAGCCTCATCTTCACCACAACCTACAGCCTACAATATGCTGGCATTACTGTGGCTGAAGGGAAAAAATTAAATAGTAGATATAGCTAATGTAGATCTGTCCAACAAAATCCAGTATGTCTAGGGAAAAAAGCTTACTGGTGCAATAGCTGTAATGCCCAAGAAACCTAAAAGGGTTTGGGAAAAAATCAGAATAGGTAAAACAGCAACTCCACAACTGCAAAAAGCAACACTATTTGGAATGAGCCACATTCTTCAAAGAGACCATACTGATTTCCAAAAAGTCTAAGGATGCACCCAGAGGGGATTAAAAATCAACAGGGAATGTGCAGCAGCTTGCAACATGCCAGACAGGTTTTACAGTTCTCCACAGTACCTGTGCATTATAATCCAATACTCCAAAATAAAAAATAGGACATTCACTGCAGAGTATTTTGTTTCTCTGCATTTTCCCAGGTATTTGCACAAGAACTTGTGAGAACTCACCTTCACCTGCAAACCAGAAGACCTATCAGGCAGGAAGGATCTGAGCACATGAATGGAAGAATGTTCACTGCTGCAATGAAGCATTTGATTATGTGGGGATGAAATATTTTCCTTCCAGAAGGACTTTATTTTGAAATAAAGGTAAACTGTGCTTTTTTAATGTGCATTTCTCACCCTTAAGGTGGCTGACAAACCTTTTTCTCCCTACAATATTCACCCTGTGAGGTAGATGGGGCTGTGAGAGGTCAGAAAGAAAGCTGTAACTAGCCCAAGGTAATTCAGCTGGCTTTGTGTGAGGAAATGAACCAGGAGATTATCAGTTAACAATCCAACACTCTAACCACAAGACCAGACAGTGATATCTGGAGATATCCTAATTAACGGTGGTCCAAAATTCCAGTTGCTGTATCTGGCGATGAATGGAACCAGCAATAAACAATAATGTAATGGAGACTGCATTGATTTGTAAACCTTTATTTAGAAATATCCTCAATATAGCCATTATATATATATTTATTTTTATATATGTACATACACATTACAACAAATGTGTTTGCTAAATAGCACATCACCTCGTGGGCTTTACAAAGGTAATCAGAATAAAAAGGTACCAAGTTCACTTAAGTCCTTCTGTAAAAGGCAAAGGGTGGGGGAAGAGGGAAAGAGGCCAAAATAGTCCATCACACCATACAACACTGACCAAAAAGTGCTTTTTCTTCAGAATGTAAAAGTCTGAGGGTGTTATATACACTAAGATGCAGAGCAGGAGGAAGCAAAAAATGTACCATTCAGACCACAATTTAAAGTACACACCAACAGCCCCCCCCCCCCGACATAATCACTGCTGAGCTTGGAGACAAATAAAAATCTTAACAGTTTTACCTTTTACCTTTATGGATTTAAACAATGTGGCAACACTTGCTATGATTTATTTTCTTTCAGGCCACAGTCCCCATCTAAAGATGAAGATGGAGGTGATCAGACAGATGCATAGACTGCACTGTTAGCACCAGCAGTAACAGTGTACATGCCAGGGAGGAAAGAAGAGAAGCCAAAGGCTGTAATGTTCATTAGGATAGGTCCAGCTGTGGTCCTTCACATTGTTGTTTCCAAACTACAGCTATTATTAGCTCTAGCCAGCATACCCAACAGCAAGAAAAGCTGGGAGTTTTAATTCACAAATGTTTTGAGACACCCAGTTGGACCACTTTGGCTTAGACACAGTTGGAATGTACCAACCAGACAGACCATGGCGTTGAACTTGTCAGCCACCAGATAATCAGGTACTGTACCACAAAAGCACTCATCACAGTTATTACCAGAATTTGATATAGAAGGCTGGGTCCAAACTGAGGCTGCACACTGGCATGGGCATAAAAAGCCACTCGAAAAAGGCCTACAGGGCATGGTATCTGCCCACTAGCACCCCCATTGGACCATATCCTCAGAGGCACCCTTTGTGCTTGCACAAAAACTGCTCCTAAGACACTTGCTACTCTCATGTGTCCCTGCTGCCACCCAGTTTTGAAGGTGAAGGTAGGGGTGACTTAGCCACCGCTTAGCTGTACCTGCTGGAATTTCTTATACAGTCAATAAACCCTGTTTTATTTTCTAATTTGTGTCCTACATTTTAGAACCCTAGATATTTCCTTGTAGTCATGCTTCAGATGGAAAGAATTAACTCCCCAGCCCTACCTTTTCTACAATGGAGCTTACTGGGACCTTGGCTGTGTTCACACCTAAATTTCCACTTTCAGTCCTTCTTAAGAGTAAGAAGACACATCAGCAAAGTAACTGGTCGTTTTCCTCCCACATTATCTAACCCAAAGATGGGTTTTCTGAACTAGATAATGCTGAAAGAAAACAACTTGTCACTTTGCCAATGCATCCTGTCACTCTGAAGCTGGATTAAAACTTAGGTGTGAATGCAGACTTTGTTTCAGTTTTCCAAGAGCATAAAAAACTGGGGATTCTGCCTTCCCATGTGTTAACCCTAGTTTTGTTGTCTTTTATATATCTTACAACAGGCTCACAATTAGGAAAGCCATTTTCATAATACACCATTTCCATTTTCCCAAGTCACATTTAAAGGTAAAACAAGGTGATGTGCATTTTTAGCCCATCTACCTGAGAGCTAAACTAATAGTCTAAGTAAGTGGAAACTGAAATATCCATAATTCATTGGGTGACTAAATTAAAAATAAATTAAGAGAAAATCTGAGGCTGTCTGCTAAAAACAACTCTGCCCAGTATCAATGCATGAACAAGGACATTTCACTGACAACAGAATTACTTCCTGTGGTAATACATGGCTGTGAAAATTGGACACAGAGCCAAAAACAAGAGAAAGTAAATAGGTGACTTTCAATTATGAGTGTGGAGATGACAACAGTGAAATGCCATGGACCACATGGAACCTCACTGCTTGAGACAATTATCATGAAGCACAAACTCTGTTTTGGGGCATGTGTGATGCAAAAATAATGAAAGAATAGGAGAATGGTTATGCTTTATAACAGCAGACATGGTGAATAATGAAGAGGATAAAGGGACTACTGTAATCATGGTGATGTGGTGGTGATGTGAACAAGTGCTACTGTATTTAGCCCCAGTAGCCAAATGTGTGAGGCCTGCAGAGGGAGATGGAATAGGAAGGAAATACCAGTGAAAGGGCTCAGGGGGAGGTTGGATAAGTGACTAGGGGAGGGTGTTTTTTTTT
>MTQE01001134.1:54247852-54321996 GCA_014337955.1 Aspidoscelis marmoratus | reverse complement strand
AACATTTGACAAGCGCATACATATTTCTTAAAATATTGCTTCACTCTCAGACCAGCTAACAACTCTGCCTTAATGCACTCATAAAGCCACTTTTGTCTGTATAAAATTCCTCCCTCCAGATCCTGCTGATGGTCTTTCTGCCACAACTCCCTATGTGCCATTTCACAAGGTCTCCTGAACCTCCAAGGCAAATGTTCAGGGCATGCAGGGGATTGCAGCAGTCTAGAAATGAGAAGACATGAACTTCCTATGATGAGAGCAGCACAGACATAGATAAAAAGGTAATCTAGGGCCCCAAGGTCTTCTCTGGTAAGTCCCAGATCTCCTAACCCTTCAGTGTATGTGTGCATGAGTAAAGATAGTTGGCTATATGACTATCACCTCAGGTCTCCTGAACCATCCATATGCAATGCATATACAAACTTTATGAAACTTATGCAGTAAATCTTTGCTCCAAATTCTTGAAGAACCTAACAGTACCTCTGGAGAACATAGCTTTTCTCCTGATTTTATAGATTTAACCCATTTTGTCTTCTTGGCAAGCTGCTCAGCTCCGCATTGATGGATCTCCATCGTTCTCCCAGGCAATCAAGAAGGGGGCAATTTTTTTTTTTCATGGCAATGCACATGGCATGGCCTCAAGGGAATCTCTGGAGCCTGGCCAACCATTTATCTCTCCATGTGGAACTCTATTCAGAGATATCCTGAAAGACAAGGAATACTGATCTGCAACTATCCCTTCTGTCCTCATGCCAGTTCACTCAGAAGTCAGCTTTATCCAGATCCAGTGGGGACTGCATTTGGATCAAGATTTTGTAAATGCTTACTCAATATAAAAATGGATACATCTTTGGGGATACTGAGGAAAAGAATCTCTCCATCGTATCTCTCTTTCATTATAGGTTTATTGCAGAAACCCTCACATTTATGGCGCATATTAGGGAGCAGAAGAAAAAGAACTGGATTGACGCCGGGGCCAATTCACACTTTGGCCCATAGTTTGCAATTAGGCAACATCTGGGCAGATGCATCTGCACTTGCAGGAGGCGTTTACATGCTAGAAATGCCCTCTGCCTGCCCAGAAGTTGCCTAATTGCTGACTAGGTGTGGAGCACGAAATCATGCTCCACAACCCTTACCCCAACTTACCTGATAGCGTCCAGCTGGCAACTGTTCACACCTCTGCTGGATGGGGAGGTCATTGGAGTTACCACGCAAGTGAGCTGGCAGCTCCAATGGCCTCCCAACAAGACTGTGACTGTGCAGTGCATTAGTGTCATCATAGCGATGGTACTGATGCATGCACAGTCATGGAGGGCGCCGCACACAAGATAGCAGCACCCTGAAGAGGACTGGCCGGCGATTGAAAACAGGGTACGTGTTCGATTGTGGGGGCAGGGGAGGCTAACACTGACTAGCGATTGCAAGTGTGAGCTCTAGTCAGCATTGCATAGTTGATTGCATTCCTTTCCCATCCATGGGATGGGAAGGAAAATGCGAAAACACCCCAGAATGTTCAAAACAGCATCCAAACACAGGGCCTCTACAGCACTGATTACAATGAAAGGAAAGACACCCAGCATGCCCAGATCTTAAATGTGATTACTACTGAATCAAATATTTGGAAGAAGGTTTTTAAAAGCACAATACTACACATTGATAATCACAGAGCTAATTTATTATGCACCAACAGTATTACCTGGCTCCCACCTCCCTACATACTGGCATATTGTGCAGTACAGTACTTGATGGGCTGGAAATCTCAAGTTAAATGATAATTCAACCCTGTAATTCGCTAGGGATGCCTCCAGGTGGCAGGAGTCAATTGCAGGATCTTCTTTAGATTCTGCAATTCCCTCCGGTCACCAGGAGGCAATCCTGGAGTCTTCCCTCCATCTGCCAGACTCTTGCATTACTGTTATTGTTCCAAAACCTGGATGCTAACGTCTGGGTATTTGGAACAGAAACAATAATGTAAGGAGCTGGCAAATGGTGTTATGGAAATTTGGTCTCAATAAATCAGACATCCAATCTACTAATCCAGGACTCTAATGGAAATGCAACAAATATCTGTGGCATTCCCAAAATAGTCCTGGGACAATTGAGAGTTTTAACCGACATCTGGAGGTACCCTAGGCTGTGTTCACACCTAGGTTTTAATCCAGTTTCAGTCCACTTTCAGGTGGAGAGGACACATCAGCAAAATGACCTGTCATTTTTTTCTTTCCACTTTATCTAAACAAACAGTGGATTTTCTGAGATTAATAACGCTAAAAGAAAACAGCTTGATACTTTGCAGATGTGTTCTCTCATGCTGAAAGTGGACTCAAGCAGAATTAAAACTTGGGTGTGGCTTAGCCAATCCATTATTGTTCCAACCTCCATTTCCCATCTTTAATAAGGGACAATTGTTTGAGTTAGTGAGATGCACAGGAAATGGTTCAGAAATAGATCTTGTTATTTTTTTAACACATCTCTCAATGTGTGCTTATTATTAAAAGTATGGGACATTTAAAAATTATGGACTATTACCCCGACTTTGAGCTTCTGTACCTTCTCATGTGCCATAACACAATTTGATGGTCTGACACAACTATTCAGTGTGCCCAATCATGGTTTTGTTCTATTCTGAGAAATCTATGTTAAAAAAAAGCAAAAACCCATTTTTTAGTGGAGGCAGTAGAATCTTCCTAGTGCAGTCCTTTAGCACACTGATCTGGATACAGTTTGGGGGAAAAATACATATTTGGGGGACTTTAGCTTCCATGAGCCTAAGGAAAAGGATGAAGAAGAGGAAAGTTTCCAGATTCTGGACCTTGGATCCATAGTGGAGCTGCAGTAGGTTGGGGGCCAGCAAAAATTATGTGCCAAATCTTTTTTGTTTTATTTGTTTCATTATTTATATCCTGGCCTTCACTTGAAGGTTGGGGGGGGAGGGTGTCACAACATTAATAACAAAATAAAACTAACATACTAAAAACATAATTAAAACATAACACACCCTGACAAGGCACAATGCAGGGGGAGTTAATCATCAAAGGTCTGGGTGAAGAGGCACTAAAACCACATAATGTTGCTATCTGGCATAGCTCCACTGGAACAGCATTGCAAAGCCTATGGGCCACCACAGCAAAGGTCCTTCCATGTGCTACCACCCCTCAGCCTTCTGAAGGGGGCAGGGCTACGAGAAGGACCTCCCTTTGAGATCTTAATACCCTAGGCTGGTATTTCCCACTAGAGCAAAACCATGATTGTTATTTACAAACTATATCCAGAAATTTGCTTGTACTCAACTTTCATAAAATGAAAACATGCAGGTTTCGTGGATTGCAATGCTTGGTGGTATGCAGCTCACCCTGTATAACAAGGGACTGGAAAGCTACCACACCACTCTACAACCAAAGCAGGAATGATCGTGTGGGATACGCCCACCTGATCCTAACAGATGATCCTGCTCAATGCTCCAGAGGAAGGCGAAAAAGCCCCGGTGTCTGCCAGTGTGTCGCGGGGGAAATTTCCTTCCCGATGCCAACCCAGGCGACCAGGTCAACCCTGTGCATAAGAGCAAGAATCATCACATGTTAAAGCAGAAGGCAGCAGTAGCAAATTTTCTTTCTTTCTTTCTTTCTTTTGCCAGCAACATTTACCCACATTCTGCATGTCCATTGTAATTTTTGTGACAAGAAGAATGACAGTAAAATTTAAGAACCTGAGCTCCCTTTTGGAGCTATTTATGCATGACTTAGAAATCCTGATCCTAACAATGTGTCATATAAGAGAAAACAAGTCTGGTTCCATGCAAACACTATCAGACTGAAGGGAAATTTCTGCTCCCCACAACCAGGGAAAATAAAATGAAAATAGGCTGCAATGGCTAGGTGATTCTTAAATGAAGAAAATTAACTTTCTTAATATAGTAGAAGTTACCACACCAAAAAAGTTAATCCAAACTGAATTGTCAGTGTAGATTATCTACTGCAAATTGATAAGCCAGTTTTTTTCCATGGGCTTATACAATCTATAAGCATGAAAGGGTTTTCTTCTTGTGGTGACACAGAAACATCCAGAGTCTGTAAAATTCCTTTTTGGGGGCTACAATCCCATGGATTCATTTGGCCTACAACTCTCATTGACCAATGTGACTGGGTCCTTCAGGAGTTAAGCTCCGAGAAAAGGAACTCTTTCAATTCTCAAGAACCTATAGCCTCCAGTCAACAGCCCATAATTCACATCAACATATTACAGCATGCCATAAACAAAGAACAGGTGCAATGTTACCTCAAAATATGTTCTAGAATCTAGGGTAATATCTACTGTTATTGTTACCACCACCACCAATTCCTTTGTACTTCTTGTACATAAAAAATTCAGAAGTGCTGTTGCTATGGAGAAGTCAATCCACTGACAAACCCCACAAACATCCCAGTACATTGGCACAAACAGGTTATTTATTTTGCAGAAAAGTTGGCTGGATTCACATGGTGGGGTATTACAGTGATTTATCGATGGGAAAACATGCTCCCACTTCAGGGGAGGGGCACACAGTGTCTGTACATGGTGCACCTGAGGGAGCAGCATGAGGGAGAAATGTGATTAGCTGGAAACGACCCAAGAATGAGGCCATTTTGAGTCTTTGCATTGTGACGGCTGGAATGCCATTGTTCTGGTCCAGCAGCAACAGCAATGCACATGGTCCATCCCTTTGTCCATTCCTTGTGATTCATCCTTTGGTTGGAAGTTCCATATACCCTGCCTATCCACAATTGGGGGATGTGTGCATCACTCATACATTGCAACCATTGTTTGAAGGCATGGCTGAGTATTGCAGGTTCCAGACCTAGTATCAAAGGATCTGGATTTATCCATTCAACTCTGGAGGCAGAAGAGCAAGACCCCAACCCCCTGGCCTCACAACACAAAAGCTGGTGCAGGAACACTGTTCCTGAACCATTCCTGCTGCAGCAGCTATACAAGGAGGCTGCTTTTAATCAGCCTACAGCTGAACCAGAACAGGAAATTCTTAGGATGCTTCTAGAACACTTCAGCATCTCACATGTGCAGAAGAAGCAGTGATCCACCTGTTCTGGTATATCAGGTAAGTGCAAAAAGGACCCATATCCTGCCCTTGGGTCCCCATCAGTAACTTTAGACCACCTTTGTTGTGCATGCTTTGAGCAATCTTGAAACACCATCATGGTGAGATATTTGGCATTCTGAACACAGTTTCTTCAGTCTTGACACCAGCCTCATGATACCCTCCATAGTTAGTGCAAAAATATCTTCACATTTCCTGACCTGAAATACCACCAAAGTCCCACCTTAACAATAGCATTTGCTTTGTTCCTTGTAATGTTGCACAATAAGCTTAGGTCCTAATGCACCCAGTACCTTGCTAGTGACGGCACATCTGAAGTGGTCTTCAGTCCACAAATCCAATGTTTTAAGCTACTGTTGGTAGGGAAGTGCACGAATGTTCTAAACGTTCAAAATACAATCGAATTCAATTAAATGTGGACGTTCAAATAGAATGTCTTCACATTCAAATTTAAAAATTTGAATGAATTTCAAATTTTCCAAAACATTTGTTTGAATTATTCAAATCATTCGACTGTACAGATACGTATGTATTACATACATATCTGTACAAATATCATATGCATTTGCGCTTATAATATGGAATGAAAACGGGATGCATATGGGATAAAACGGGATGTGTATGAAGTGCAAATGCAAAAGAAAAACATTTGTGCACATCCCTAATTGTTGGACTTATCACTTTCAATCTAGTGTATTACAAAAGGATTACAAAATTCAACCTTACAGCCTGTATTGGAATCTGATTATTGCCCTTTTCCAACCAAAAAATAAATCAAAAGTGACTGTCAGTCCTGGGAAGATTAAGAATTGCTTGAGTTGTTCATGTTTTAAATTCTGCTCAATCAATAACTGATCCCTTTCTAATATGAATTGTTAGAGTTAGCTCGTTATGGAGCTCATTCTGAATTTTCCAGATATTTACAGAAGCAACTCAATAACATCTCTCTGTGAAGACAGCAGTCAGCACACATAGCATTTTCAACAAAGAACATCACTACCAACATCGCATTTGACTATTTGTCATTCCAATCCAGTATGCCAGCCATTTTGCTTATTTATTAGGCTTATTCCATGGATTTTGTATGAGAGTATCAGAATCACTTCTCCAGGCCTTATTCAACAAATATACAGCTTAACCATGCTTACAAGCTTATTTGACAAAAGATCATAAAACATACTTCCCAGACTAACCAAGTGTGTTAAAAGGAAGGAAGAAAGGAAGGAAGGAAGGAAAAGCACATCCATGGTGAGCACCAAAAAGCTGCAATTAAAGCAATGAACCAGAGCTTCAGTGGACAGTAGTAGGTTCAATGCAAGAGGACCCTGTAAGTATCACGCTAACCATGGGAAGAGGCAATGCTGATT
This sequence comes from Aspidoscelis marmoratus, assembly GCA_014337955.1. Lineage (NCBI taxonomy): Eukaryota > Metazoa > Chordata > Lepidosauria > Squamata > Teiidae > Aspidoscelis > Aspidoscelis marmoratus. Next base: position 54,315,534 of record MTQE01001134.1, on the reverse strand, counting down.
TTCGTTTACAAATCAGCATTGTCACTCTGAAGGCAGGCATTTTCTATGAAATGATAATCCATTGTTAAGTTATTGGAGAAATCAATACAAGACCAGTCCTGTTACTTAGTTCCCATGTCAATTAGTACAAAGAGCTGATACATCTTAAACAGTTATCAAATTATACTAATCTGTACATAAATAGTAGGAATTTCAGTTGCTGAACAGATGAGTTGCCCTGAAAATAAAGCATTTGTCGAGATACTGAAAAGCTGCACTTTCTTATAGATTGCTAAAGTCATGGTGACTGGTAAAAAAAAATACCAAAGACTGTTTTTAAAGAATGTTTGGATTCTTATTATTTTTGCACTTTGCATATTAGGGAAGCCTGTATTTAATTATATTTTATATAGTTTATTAATATTCACGTTTTCACCAGTGCTATGGCCTGCCCTGAGACCACTGGGTGAAGGGCATGATACAACTGCTTATAAATAAATAAATAAATAAATGTATGATAGCCTCATCTTGCTTTTTTTGTTAAGGTACCATTCCTCTCTAGGTATTTTTCGGGGGGGGGGGAGCCAAATTATAAAAAAAGAATCAGCCTAGGGGGAACTGAGATGCTTGCATCATTGAGGTACATGTACATTTGGTTTGGTTCATTTCAACCTTACTGTATTTTTGAAAAATTAACAATTGAAAAGTATTGCGGTTATATCAGCAACTCACTGGCTCTCTCCTCTGCTTTGCAATGGATATAAATAATGACCATGATGATCTTATATTGGGAAGTGTTCCTGACTCCCCAATACCATTTAGCCATTTAATTAGTCTACAGTAATTAAGTTACCATGGTCACAATAACTCAATTTTACCACAGCAGTTCTTAAGTAGATGAGGCATGGATTCACAGCAGCTTTTGTCTCGTGCAGCTAATGAGCTCCCAGTATCATTACCAACAGTTGCTTCTTGGATTTCTTATTCCATATCATCTTCACTTTGGTTGTCCTTACTCCAAAGTCTTCACAACTTGTGACAAACCAACCCAAAGGCAGGCTGCCCACCATGCCAACAGGCAGATAGAGGCCCAAGACTACAAGACAGAATGGCCATGATGCATGACTATTTAGCTCTGCTCAGCTTGCTCAGACAAAATTACACAATAGTAACCCAGACAGATGTTACTTCAGAGTCTGAATCAAAGGTAAACAACTGGCACAGCAGGTCTCAGCATTCCATTCCCAGCATTCTACTGGAGCTGACATGGAATGCTGGGAGTAGTATGCTGGAAGTTGTAGTTCCAGAACTTCAATAGGGGTGCAAGCTGAGCAAATCTGAATCTTCAGTGTCCAAACTATACAGAATACAAATAGTACAAGGAGAGTGGCATGTGAGAGGGGTCTTTCTGGGTGCTCCCAGCCTTTGGAACAGGCTCCCAGTGGAAGTAGATCAGGCACCCATATTATATGGTTTTCAGTGCCTAACTAAAACATATCTTTGATGTCCAGCCTCCTGTTAAAGTTGCCCTGCCAGTGAGAGGGTTATATTTTAAGTAGAGTTTACAGTTTTATGGATTTTATCTTTTTATTGTTGTAACCCAGCCAGGGACCTTCAGGTGAAGGGCAAGATATAAATATTTGAACCAATGAATAGCCATGGCTATTCTAAGATCTTACACTATTCAAGAATAAACAGGTTAATTATCAGCAAGTCAGGTGCTTCCAAACAGCCTACACATTACCTCATGGACTTGAGTGAAAGTATATCTACTTATCTGCACATTTCCTTTTATGCTTAACCCAGATCTATATATGTGCAATTTCTAAATGATAAGGTTGCCTGGGATCTAGGGATATGCACAGTTGCTTCACATCAAAGCGAATGGGAAGGAAATTCACTTTTGTTTGACTGGAGCCGCTTCAACTGTGCTAGAATTCAAATTCACTTTGAATGTTCCTTTGAATGCTTTCCGAATTCACTTTGAATCTGTGCCACAAGTTACACCTCTGAGTCACCTCCAGAGGTAGCTGGGCAGCCACTTTGCAGCTCGCCCCACCCCCACCCCCGCCCCCGCACCTTAGCTAATGTAATGAAGTTTCAAAAGAATGGACAAAAGCATTTGCTTCACATATGAATGTTAGTCTTTGAATATAGTCAATCTTCTATTCAAATGTGAACATCTGAAGCTTCGAGGTTTGTACGAGTGCAAAGCTAACAAATATTGTCTGCCTGTCCCTACACTTACTTTAATCCCTGCAGCTAAGTCACATATGGTATTCACCTGGTTTCTGAAGGGATTTGTTTTTCCAGATGTTGTCCAGAAAGTACATCTAGACTTTCATTTGGCTGAGGCATAAATCTGCTTCATCTATACTAATAAGGGACAATAAGGTAGATCTGCCTTTGATTTGGACTTAACTCTTGGTGACTTCACAGGCACATCTGTACAATTTTCTTAGCAGCAATACAGAGACAGCTTTTTGTTACTTTCCTCCAGAGAAATACTTTGAGCTTGGGACGTTCCATTTCCAAAGCAAACTCTCTACCACTACATTACAGCCCCTCCCAGCTCTGGAGGATAACAAAATCACCACCAGTAGCAGAAATATGCTAAACACTGTACAGAGTTAAATGTTTTCAAGTTGATGATTCATTACTTCTCTCTTGCCTCTGTAACATGAAAGGATAGCCTATGAAAATAGGTCTTGCAACAGTTTAGATGTAAAACATCTAACATGCTGCAATTGAAAATGCAAGCTTCATCTTGAACTTGACTTTAAACTGTCCATAATTGGAGACTGGGCCATTGAGAACCAGACCCTTGAGTAATAAATAGATGAAGGGATGTGAACAGAGTTGCTGGTTAAAGACCCATCCTTTACCTGGAATTGGCTGGTGAACTGGAAGACAAAGTAATCACTTATTTTTTCTTACTTTTCCTTTGAGGTTATTTAGACCCAGAGACAGCTAACTCCTTGTTCAGGCATCTATTACATCTTCCCAAGCATTTTTTTTTCTTTACTGGAGAGGGAACTAAAAACATAACTGGCCATAATGTCAAAGGGAGAATTCTGCGTTGAGGAGCAGTGATAAATGGGTGGGTGTTTATACTGAAGTGTAGGTGGACAGTGTGTAGGTGTTCATACTGGAGGGTAGGTGGACGGTGGGTAGGTGTTCATATTGGAGTGTGTGGAGTGTCTCCCTCTATCCAATCCCACCCTCTTTAACCCATTTTTCTTTCTATATGTTGTGCAGAACTATTGAGCCCATTAATTTTGCCCTTAATGATTTCACACAAACACACACATATATCCATACACATTTGCATGAGGGAAGGAAGGAATTCAGGCAGTGGTATGCATTTCTTTGGTTACTTCACTGGGTGATAAGTCTGCCCAAGGTAGCGGAATCATGGCTCAAGTACAAGCAAAGCTAAGGGCAAGAAGGATGCTGCTCTGTGTGCAAAGCCACATAAAAGTTGGCCTCACAGCACATTGTACTCAAATTAGCCCACCATGAACTGAAACGGTGACAAAGGGAGAAATCTTAGGAGGGGACTCAGGCTCTGGGCTATTGGGTATAAGGAAGAACTGCCCACATGGCTTTTATGTCTCACCCTCTGATTTCAAAATACCAATTATGCTCAGTGGCCACTGCCTGAGTACACAAACGGAAGTACTGGGCCTATCCAACCACAAGGCACAAAGCAAATATGATCTTCTTCCTTTGGACCACTTTGGTCCCTATGTGGTCTCTACGTCTCTAAGACCATCATTGCTGTTGTCATCACTGCCACTATTTACTATCTTTGTCAACCTCCATACATTCCCAATAGGTAGAGGGGATTTCATTGGGCCAGACTGTCTTAGTGCCAGGGGCCTAGTAACCAGAGAGGCCCAGAAATTATTAGACTGTTCCTGGCACATCTGTTTTGGCTGGCTGCTGAGATTGGTGTCATTTATTATTGTACTCTGCTCATGTATTGGGCCTCAATGCGTTGCAAGGGAGGTCCATCATGATTTCTTTGTCGGGGCCCATTTTAGGATAGCTGTACCCACCCACCCCCGCTTCACATATCTAAATGGAGTCCGCAAATGCAGGAGACGACAGGAGAAGGAGGCTGAGGCAGCTGGGTTAACAGTGTGTAAAAAGAGAGAGAATCCTAACAGAGAGGGATCAGCCAACAGCCACCTATCAGCTGGGAGGGAAGCCAGGAGCCAAGCATATCCAGAGTGTCTCTAATGTTGGCAGATGGGAGGAGCCAGGGAAAGGGGAAAGATGAAGACAAGATAGAATATCCTGGAAAAGAACATAACCTGCTGGCTGTCACCCTAACTCTAAGCAAATTTCCCATCCTAATAACGAAGTGAAATGAAACAGTATCACACTTTATGCTACAAGTCACCCTATAAATTGGTAGATTCACTGATAGTGCTATATAAATAGTAACAATAATAATAACAACAACGATTGCTTTGCTTTGTTCTTATAAAGAGTAATACAGACAGGCGGAAAGTCTTACCTTCATTTAGTTCCACTTCATAGGGCGATGGTCTCCTCTTCACTCTGTTGTTGTTGTACATTGAGAAACCGTCTGGTTCTCCGAAAAAGCCACTGCAAAGCAAGCGCAGAAAGCACAACCAAATGAAGAGGACTCTTGATGAAACGCCTCCACAAACTTCGCCGAAGCCAGGCGCTAGCACTGCTTGATATATTCTCCTTCTACTTTGCCTATGCATGCAACTACGTTTGCTTTTATGGTTTTGCATGTGCATGCGACTATTGTGTGTTATTGAACGTCTCATAACGCAGCACTTCGGATGCAATGCTTAAGAATTTCAGATGAAAGTTCTCAAGGAAGCATTCGGTTCAAAGGGTGTTGCTTCAAGAGATACATCAAGCCTACAAACTGATCAGTGAAGCCAGCTGGGTAGTTGTTCCCCAGAGCTTTGGCTCACAGTAGAAATGTGCCATGTCATTACCTGCACTAAATTTCTGCAGGCATTGAGAAAAGATTGCTCTAATGTAAAAAAAATAGATGACTGGAGATGCATTTATAAATTTTAAAAATCCAGAAACAAAAAAATAACAAGAGAATTAAGCCTATTAGACCCACACCAGATATTTCTTGGCTGTTTTGAATTCTTCCACCATTTTCTAACCCAGCTCAACATAAAAAGACAGAGAGAAAAACCAACCTTTGTGACTTTTATGCATCGTGAATTCAATGACATTTGGGTACTTCACACCCCTATGTCCTATGTAGCTTTAAAATAGCAAGGTTTTCGAGGTCGTTACTGCTACACTATAGAAAATTTACCGATTCGGACACTATCATATAAATGGATAATAATATTTCACTAGCATTGCTTTTGGGAAGGAAATGAGAGACAAAAAAGGGAGGAATTTTTCCTCCATTTCGTTCATCTGCTAAATTTTGGCCCATCAAGGAAGGAAGGAAGGAAGGAAGGAAGGAAGGAAGGAAGGAAGGAAGGAAGGAAGGAAGGAAGGAAAATGTAAAGACATTTATCGGAATGGAAAAAAGGATGGGGAAGGAGATTTTTAAAGCAGAGGAGAGAAGACTGAGGACAAAACTCCAGCGCAGCAAAGTGCAGAAGAAGAGAGGTTGGAAATCGCAGGATATTTTAGTGAAATAGGGAGAATACCGCCTGCCCGCCCCCGCCCCCTCCATCCCCAGGAAGGCCGATGGGCGAAGCGCGCCGGATGCCCGGCAGGGCAGGCCAAAGATGCCCGAGCCTTCCCGGCGAAGAAAGCGCGGATCCTCCCGCCGGCCTCTGCCACGGACCTGTTGGCGGCGCAGATGGGCGGGCCGAGGCCGTAGAGCATGGCTCTGGAGGGCGGCTGGACCGGGAGCGCTGCCGTGGGGCTGAGCTGCACCATGCGGACGTCGCTGCTGCCTCCTCCTCCTCCGGACGGGGGCGTGCCGGGGCCGGGGCCGGGGGCTAAAGCGAGGGCGGTGCCGGCGGCGGGCTCGGCGCGCTGGGCTCTGCCGTTGATGCTGCTGCCGCCGCCGCCGCCGTCGCGCTCTCGCTGCTGGTTCTGCATCGTCCCGGCCGGCGCGTCTCGGGCTTTTATAGGGCGGGCGCCGCGCACCAGCTCGATCACGGGCACCGGCGCGGCCGGGGGGGCCGGGCCGGGGGAGGGGGGCGGGCGGGCGGTCTCCTTGGCAACCCCGTTGAGCAGCGCCTGGTCCCCCGGGAGGGTCATCCCTGCGCCGACGCGCCACCGATCGCCGCTGCCGCTACTGCTGCCGGAGCCCAAACCCAAGTCCGGCTCGCCGACGCCCTCGGCTCCGGCTCCGGCTCCGTGCGCTCCTGCATCCCGCGGCGGGTCACTGGGGGAGCGCTCCATCAGCATCCTGGGGAGAAAGACGGAGAGGAGAGCAGCCGTGAAGGGAGGGGCGCACAGACCACCGGCGCTGGGGAGGAGGGGGAGATGGAGGGCGAGGCGAGGGGAGGGGGCAGAAGAGGGGGAGGGAGAAGGAGAGGGAGAGGAGGGGAAGAAAAAGAAGCAGGGAAGAAGAACGAGAAGGAAAGGGAGAGAAGGAAAATGGGAAATGAAAAGGCGTCAAGGGGGGCAGAGAGGAAGAAGAGGAGAGGAGGGAAAGCGACACTTCCAGGCGCTGCCCGTTTGTCATTGGCAGCACCGACGGGGCTGGGGGGGGAGTGCCAGCCAGATGTGTCCGCTGAGGAGCCTCCTCCACCTGGCATCGGCCTGCCTGGGCTGGGCTGGGCTGGGCTGGGCTGGCACAGCAGGAGAGGGCGGCGTGGATGGCTGGAGCGAATCGGGGGTTCCGCCTGACCACGGGAAGCGGGGGAGCCAACGAGGCTGCCCCCCCCCCCGGGATTCCTGGAGAAGAGGTCCGAAGGGAAGAGAAATCTTGTTCGTGCCCCCCCCCTCTTTATTCCCAGCACACACGGCCCGGCTTAGACCCAGAGGTCCCCCCCTTTTTTTTTTCCTTCCTCCCTTCTTTCTGAATTCTCTCTTTTCCGTCAAAGACTCAAACTGCGCTCCATAGTGCACAAGACGGTGGCTTTCCTACAGGGAATATATTCTATGGATGGATGGATGGATGGATGGATGGATGGATGGATGGATGGATGGATGGATGGATGGATGGATGGATGGATGGATGGATGGATGGATGGATGGATGGATCTGCGTGCGGAAGGGGACAGAGGAACTCCGACCTCTGTTCTCCTGCGAGGAAAGAGGCATCTGATTAAACGCGGCCACGAATCTTTATCCTCAAAATGACTACAAAGAAAATTGCCATAGGGCTCTCAAAGGCTGTGGTCGCACCTAAGGTATAATCCACCTTCAGTCCACCTTCAGAGCGAGAGAACACATCAGCAAAGTGACCAGTAATTTTCTTTCGGCATTATCCATTTCAAGGTGAAATTTCTGAGTTAACACTGAAAGAAAACAGCTTGTCGCTCTGAAAGTGGACTGAAGCTGGATTACACCTTAGGTGTGACCACAGCCGAAGTCGGCCTGCCCGAAACACCCACCTCAGTGCCAATGACAATAGGCTCGGACACCCTCACAAGACCTCATGGGGAAGAAAGAAAATCGAGATTCTCCCTTCGAATGCAAGGCAAATCTCTCCCCCTTCGCTTTAAGCAGATGCCAAATCAGGAGGAGGCGAACAGGCAGCTCCGATACAATTCGTCCTCAAGAAAGATCTCGGCATCGCTGAATCCACTGGCGGTGCTGGAGAGGCCGAGAGACACCCCCCCCCGGGTCCCCGTTCGGTCTGCTCTTTCTCCGAGCACCGAGAAGATCGGGGGACCCACTGGGCACACGGAAGCTTAAGGGCGCCAAGCTAACTCGCTTCCCAAACTTCTCCCCACTCCGATTTCCCTTCCCCGTTTAGTCCTGTTTCAACATTTTACATTTTTGCATTGAAATCCGTGACCGCTCATTCTATTTCTGTTGCGATGCCGGTAGGTTTAACTGCGGGGGGGGGGGGAATCCGTTTTGAACTCGGGAAGCCTAAAACTTTGAGAGACTTTGGAGGCGGGGAATACACGGAGCATCGCGGGGGCCTGCCTTCCATTTTTACCCAGATCATGAAACCTCCGGATTTTTATTTTTGCAGGATGGCATCCCAAATTTCTCCTGACTGTTCCTATTCGTAAGCAAACGAGTTTTATCAAACCTAAGGATGCGTGCTGCAAACCCTAGAGGGCGCGGAAAGCCGAAGTTCACGGGTTCGGTTCCAGGCTTCTCCCAGGAGAAGGTAACGCAAACCGCTTCTGAATCGCCCAAGAAAACTGCATGGGGTCGCCTCGTCGCCAGCCAACGGCACCAGTCCTTTCAGCTTATAATATAATAGGGTGTATATTGACTGCCACCGAAACCTGGCAAACTCACTTCCGACTTCAGTGGTTCAACAGGCATGGGAATTCCGCTGCGTGGAGCGATTTTACGCAGAGGTCCCCGACGGCGACAAGAGAAGAGCATTTAAAATACTCCTCGTATTGGACCCACTGGGGTCTAAGAACATCCACATTTGCCCCACTTGGATCTCACTGATAACGCGCTCGGACAACCCGGCGTAGTGCCGGATCCGGAGTGGAACGACACTTCTGAAGCAAGTGACGGGCGGTAGTTTCACAGGCGCGTTTCTCTGCGCGCGACATAACCCACCTGGTAAGGTTTGGAAGGCTAAAACACCGGATTCGGCTTCATTGCGGCGTGCAGACGAATCACCCAAGACTGCAAAGTGCCCTTTAGCGAACTCAGAAAACTCCCTCGACGGGCCCAACGTGCAGGCGTGTTAGGGTTGTTGTATTGTGTTGTGTTGTTTTAAGATAGATCCGGGGAAAGCAAGAATTTGGATGCATCCATCCTTTTCATAAGCTGAAGAACTGTGGCAGGTGTCCCGGCAATCAACAGGGTTTACTCTGAGTAAGCAGGTAAGGGATTGCCACGATCTCATTCCGCATACATGAGTTTGGAAGCCTGTTGAGGAAACAAGCCCTGTTAATTCTGAAAATCTCTTTGGCAACTATACTCTAGGCTGGATCCTTCCACAAGGGGTTTCCTCCAGAGAGCCTTTTCCTCTAGTTTCCCAAGCACCGCTGGCAGTTCCGTTTAAAAAACCGAAGGAAAACGTCGACCGTCCTGGAAGGCGAAGGGACGCATCCGTGAAGCTTTCTTGGCAAGGATTCGGCATAGGTTCGCCATGACCATCGTTTCTTCCGGAGGGGACTGGCAGGCCTCGAACCGCTGAACCTCCGCTCTCTTGAGTGCCACGGGACCACGGCGTCTTTTAGCACACTCGCCTTGTAAGACTGACTGAGAGAGCTTCACCTCATTGTGACTTTCTGGGAACGCAGCTGGCTGCAGGGCTTGAAGGAGGAAGCCTGAGCAATAAAGAAAGCGTGATTAAAAATTAAAAATATTTGAAATCTGTCTCAGTTCAACCTGCAACTGACTGTGAACGATCGACTGAAGTTGAAATAACCCACTACTTTCGGACCAGCCGGATATGTCTCAGCTCCTGGCCAGGCTCACAATTCTCTCCACACATGCCTGGGTCCGAAGACACCCGTCCACACACCCTTTGTCTGTCAGATTTAGGCAAGGATCACCATCTCGCGTCTTCAGCCTCCACAAAGCTTTTCGCACTGCTGCTCCTCCCACCCCTTCGAGGATGCTAAGGGAGACCCCCGGTGGAAGCAAGGGGGCTTCAATACGAGAGGCGGAGGAGAGAGACAGGATCCTGCTCCCCGGAGTTGCCTTTAGAATAAGGGGGGAGGAAGAGGAACCCCCATTCCAAGCCACCACATGGGATCGAGGCCTGGAACAAAAAGTCCTGAAAACGGGAAAAGGGGGGGTCCAGGGTCCTACTGGGACCGGGGGAACGTGGGGAGGCGGTCAGGAAGGGTCAGGATATGCTGAAGACACCCTGTGGATCATCTGTTAGATTCCGAAGAGCAGCCATGCAGTATTTCACGTCACTTAACTTAACGCCTTTAAGGCGTGAGCCTTCACAGTTTAAGGCAGCGAGACGTACCTATAACTGCCACCTAATTTTAGCTTGCAATTTATAAGGTTGGCAAGAGCGAAGCAGGAAGCCCCGTTCCTATACATAATTAGCAGGACCCAGCAACGTGGAGGAGCTTGCTTCCTTGCTACTATCCACGAGGGACCATCAATGGGGGCAACTACAGCCCCCCCCGAAGCCCATCTCCCCCCAAAAATGCCTGAATAGGAATTCATATTCCCACGTATAGCCCCAAATACAAATTCGTTTGGGATTTGGGAGAACTATTCCCCAGGTACTGGCTTCTCCCTCTTGGAAATGACGTTTTCTTTCTTGCAGCCTGAGTAAGATCCCTGTGTGACCCCGAAGCTTGCTTTTGTGCTCAAAGAAACCTACGCGTCCCTTCCCGTTGTATAAATGAAAAAGTCCCCCTTTTCTATGAGTGGGAAACTGAGGTGGGGGGGGGGCTGTTTCGATTTCCGTGCTGAAATAACTTCGAATCTCTAGCGGACCTGATGGAGAAGGGAGGGCCTGCAAATCGCCAATAAGGAAGGCATTCCTAGGGACGAGAAGACCGCAAGAAGGTCGCCTGGGCAGACACAAAAAAAAGGTGCTCGAAGGCCTTAACGTGTCCGGTTCAGAAGACTCCAAAGACCCGGGGGGGGAGGGGGGAGAGGCCTTTTGCTGCTACGAAAAACGGGCCCGATGGAAAAGAACACAATGGTGGAAGACTCTAGGAAAGCTGGATTTCTAACAACGGGATGCAGGAACTAGAGGAGTCCTTAAGGGCTTTAAAAAATGTTATTTCATTTTATTTAAAGGATTGCCGCTTTTCGATTCGTCTTTGGTATTTTGTTTTGTTTTGGTAAGACTGCTTCTTGAACCCCAGTCACAAAATACAATTGATAATGAAAAAGAAATGAGAACAGGGAAAGAAAGAAAGAAAGAAAGAAAGAAAGAAAGAAAGAAAGAAAGAAAGAAAGAAAGAAAGAAAGAAAGAAAGAAAGAAAGAAAGAAAGAAAGAAAGAAAGAAAGAAAGAAAGAAAGAAAAAGAAAAAATATCGCTTAGTCTGATTATTATTATTTTATATCCGGACTGACTTTGCAGCAATGCTGATTTTCTTTTCTGTTCATCTTGAGGAAAAGCACCCAAGAATATCTTTATTTAATATGCACATTAGTTATCTGCCATACTGAATAATAAAGGCCACCTGATAACTTACATTCTTTACTATGGCAAAAAATCCAAAAACAGTCTGAAGGAAGAGAAAACTTGGTAATTAGGGAGCCACTTGGAATCCAGCTGAGGAACCTACTGGTTTAAAATTCCGGTTGAAGTAGAAATCCAAATATTGATTTTATGTGATTTGATTTTAGTGCAAGCATTTTAGGGAAATGTTCAAAGCCAGATGTACATAAGGTCGCTGAGAGAGCAAGGGAAACTCTTTAGTTTAAAACATCACGTTTTGCACTTGATGTCTTTGTGCTCATTCCCCCCCCCCGTTGCGTGAGTGTATCTGATGTTTGTGGCAGAAATTCAGAACACCGAACATTGTAAAATGTGTAAAATTTCAGTGTAACCATTAATCTTCAACCTTTGGTCCTCTCTTCAATACCCCCGAGAAACTGACTTGCCTTCTAACATACGAATTGCTTAATTCTCCTGCTTATTTTCTGGGCCTCTTCCCTTCCTTGTCTCATCAGTACGAGGCAAGCCGCGGTTGAAAACCATGTGCCAGAATCCGAATCCGACAAACCGACTTATCTTGGGGGAGGGAAAAGAGGAAGAGAGAGAGAGAGAGGTATAATTCATCCCCCAAATCTGCGCCCCCTTCCTCCTGGACCACATTCTACCTCTCCTGACACCCGCCGCCTTGTTTGTTTTTTTCTAAGGTGTTTTAGCACCTGCGAGTTTAGTTCGGGCCTGTTTGGGTTCTTCCAGGCTGCGTGAGAAAGCTAAGGCTCGGTTTCCAGAGAGACTTACTCCCGAGTAGACCTATAAGACCCGCCACCGTCACCTTTCCCAAAAATAATCCTGCGATTCGTTTCTTGTTAATTGACTCGCGTGGAAAACAACAAGGGTGGGGGGGGGAATACTTTTTTAAAAAAATTCAAACAAATAGAACTACAGAAACGGCAAAAGTCTCCTAGGGCCGACCCGACTCAGATACCTGGCGGATAAGGGCCTTGTTTCTTTCCCTGCGACTCACTTCAAGCTGCCTATAACAACAACCAGACGTTTTCGAAGAGGAAAACAAGCTCCGTGCCAAACCCGAGGCAATAAGATGAATTAAACGCACAGATAAAAATGAATAAATTGGTCTCCCCTCCCACTTTTCTGGGTCTCTCCTCCGCGTGTGAGAGAGACAGAGGTGGGGGGGGTGTAAGGAGAATCTGATATTATCATTATGCTCATTATCATTATTATTCGGCTTTATAAAAACCACTTTCTCTTTACTCACCATTTCCCTCTCATTGGCGCAAATGTCTGGAGCCATTTTGTGGCTTGTTCCTGGCGGATGGGTTCCCTCCCTCCCATTTTCCCCTCTTTTCTTGTCTTCCCTTTTTCTTTTCTTTTTTTCTTTTTCCTTTTTTCCCCCTCCGCCTCCTTTTACTGTTTTTTTTTTTTTTTTTAAGGCAGCTTTGGGTGGCTTCACAGCGCCCGGATCTCATTCTCACATCACGTCCAGTTTCCTATTTAGTATGGAGAGCGGAACACCGGAGCAATGTGGCCAAGGCTGATAAGGCGCTGCCAGTGGCCCGCCTGCCCTGATAAGCCCCTAAACCCATTATTTATGAAATGATTCATTATTATTTGGCAATTTTATCGAAGGAAAGCGGAAAATTATTGCGGGGATATGCAGAGAGGAGAACTTTGGAATGCATGCCTTGTAGCTTTTTAGGCGGGCGCGTGTTCGTGTGTGCGGGCGCGGAGATGCGCTTTAAAAGGAGACAGAGAAGGGACGAAAGGGGGGGAGGATGGGGCGTAGTAAAATATGCAGCAGGACTGCCCACATTTGAACAACAGGCCTTTATTTTAGCTTCCTCAGAGGGTATTATCCCCCACCCACTCCTACGCAGCCCCCTCCCTCCTATTAAGAGCAGAGGAGGTTGGTGTTTAATTAAATGTAGTGAGCCAAAAACAAAATGGATCGAGATATTGAGGGGTTCTGTGTGTGTGTGTAAGTGTGTGTGTGTGTGTGTGTTGGTGTCCGTACATGGAGTTTGAACATATCCGGCTAAAAGGAGCAGGCAGATTTAAGGGGGAGGGTGGCAAACAAAGAAAAAGAAAGTATTTGTCCCTCTATACCGAAATAGCTTTTCCAGGCATAAACAGGTAAAGATGGGAAATGATTCGCCCACAGGGAAAATGCTCAAAAGAAGTGGGGAGGGGATGTCAAGCATGTTGTAACCTTCTCAGGGGAACGAAAGGGACTAAGCCTTGGAAGGAGAGATGCTGGGCTGAGGAGACACACATGAGCTACCCAGGAAAGTGACATTGAAGGGAGTCCCATAGTGCCTGATTGAGGACAAGATGGACGATTCTGGGAGCCGGAGGAGGCTGTCTGATGCTAACTCTACCTCAGGGTCCCTTAGGTGGATGAAAATCACCAGGCCTGAATCCTGTGCAAAGTACAACTGAATTTAACAAACCAATAGCCAAATGAACGTTGACTTATATTCTGTGGACAAACATTCTACGGAGAGGGAAAATTCTTTCCTGGCCATTAATGGGTACTAAATGGCATTTTTGTACCCATTAATGGATACTTAATGGGTACTTCTAGTAACAGTGGAAAAACACCCATTATCTGAGTCTTTGCTTTGTCCTATCGATTTTAACCAAACTCAAGTAAATTCCACCTCTCCTTATGAACCTTTCTATCCTTTCTATGCACTCAAGTACATTGAAAGAGTTGTTCTGCTCCCACTGTGGCAAAACTGGTGTTTACCACAGGAATTTTGCTTGGAAGTGGTAAACTCCTGATTGATTACAACTGAGCACTCCTATGCAGGTTTCTTGGCAGAGATACAAAAGTAGTTTGCCCTTGCCTGCTTCTGGAGACAGTCTGGGGATCAAACCAGCCACCCTCTACTTTCAAGGTGTTTGTTCTACCACTGAGCTACGGTCACTCCTGCTTCTTGGTTTAACCTTCCTATAGAGTCACATGAAGGGAAAATGGAAGGGGACAGAATAATGTTGACCACTTCAAGCCATTCAAAGGAAAGGCAGGTTGCAGAAATAAAATGTAAATAGAGGATCCTGAGCAAAAATTAAAAACGCTGTATTTGTTACCTGTCCAGCTGTGTGTCCACACCAAACTCTTTCTTAGCATTTAATGTGGAAAGTCTGTTACTGAATTTCTGTCTTCTGGTCTCACAACAGGCAAAGGAGTCAGAGGCTTCATCCACATACATTAAGTAAGGCAGCTCAAAAGTGGCTTGGAAGTGGTAGCTTGTGGATGATAGTGTTCTCATCCCACATATAATCCATATTAAAAGCCAGAGAAGTGCACTTTATGGCCTTTAACATGCAGACACTATCTCCTCTAAGCTACTTTGGGGACACTTAAAAACAACTGTGTGGATACAGCCTTAAAAAAAGAAAGATACTACTGTGGATGAGAAAAACAGGTCTACAATAACAAATATTATTGGATTGCTTTTACAGGATCAGGTGGTGACAATATTAGGGATTGAAAGGAAGGGAAACACCCTGATTTCAAACAGGGGTGCAAAGTTGTACAACATTACAACCCTAGAGATTGGTAGATTCTTCTCTGGTGCGTTCCTAATTAGCTGGATGGAAGTGGTCTGGCTTATGCAAAAGATCCCATTTACAATCCTTGGTACTTTAAGCTTGTTTTCATGAAAACTTAAGGACCTATGTAGTCACTTCTAATTGAACTGAGCATCTTAGCTCCGCTGAGCTGGAATTGACCAACCATCTGCAGATGAAAAAGGCAAGTGCTCTCCTCTTGCCTTGGATCATGCAATTGGTCTGGCCTCATAATCTATCACACAAATTAGAATCTTTAGTTCACCTCTCTCTAACACCTATTCCTATGGCCTGACTCGTCTATCACTGGCTAGGAGATCTTTTTAGGACTGGGTGGTGTTAAGTTTTTTATTTCATTTTTTGCTGACTACTACTGTGCCAGTTGTTGCTGCATCTTGGCTGACTTCTGGTTAATTGCATAGGCATCTCTATGGGCACCTCTATGCAGCTTTATTGGCAGAGATACAGAAGTAATTTACCATTGCCTACTTCTGGGGGGAAGTTGGGTATCAAACCAGCAACCCTCTGCTCTCCAAGCAGTTTGCTATACCACTGATCTACAGCCACTCTCAGATGTGCCAGTAAAAACATATACATATATAAAACCAAAAGGATATGTGTTTTCTTCTTCAGTAAGAATGATAGAATTCTAACAGTAATGGGTTAGATTTAGGGTAAGTTAGACTATACAAAGACCACCTTGTATTCTGTTGAAAAAGTTACTTTCAATTTAAAGACCAACTGAGTCTGGATGCAATGAAATATATATAAATATTTTCCCTGTTGGGGTTGAAATAAGATATGTGCTGGGGTTCTTATAAGGCACTACCGGGACCCAAAATGACACAGCTAAGTTCAGCTTCAGAAAGATTTATATTCAGCTTGGGTGCCACGGTCCTAAACTTTGGTATTGAGGAAACTTTGGTACTGAGTATTGCAAGGCTACCTCTGTGAAGTTTTCTCGGCAGAAATACAGAAGAGGTTTGCCATTGCCTACTACTGAGGAGAGACTGGGGACTGAACCAACAACCCTCTGCTTTCTAGGCTGCTACATGACCACTAAGCCACAGCCTTTCTCAGTCCTGAAGTTTAGACCTCCAGATATGGCTTTCTATAAGGAAGGAGGAAAACCTCACCATTCCTCCAGAGGTGGTGGTCCGGTGGTGGCAATCTAGACCACTCTGCCCTCTGGATGACTCTCCAGCCTGGATGGGCCCTGATAATTTGGAGCTGCTTCCTTCCAGGACTGGACTTTTGTCAGCTGCTCTGGACTCTACCTGAGGCCTATTTGGTGCCAGAGCTGTCCTAATTGCATACCAGAGACCTAAGTGCAAATAGGCCCATAAAGGACAGCAGCTTATGCCATTCCTCCTGCCTTCTGGCTGGGCATTGAATTCTTGAAGGACATGATTCTTTGTGCCACTGGGGCCTTTTGTCAGCTGTTCTGGGCTCCACTTGGCCTCAAATGCCTCAATCTTTGTGTGTTTGGCTTATTTTACAATGTTTTGTATGATGTGATATTTTTTCATAATGTATTTTTACTATAATGTTTTGGTTATTATTTTGCATTGTATATTCTGTTTGTTGTAAACCGCCTTGGGCAAATTTTCTTTTGGAAAAGTATACAAATACCTTGGAGGGAAACGGCTCTCAAAACAATTCAATATTTTCACTTTCTTTGTACTTTCTACTGAATAGCACGGCCACCTACTATGTAGCTTCTAAATAGCCACTGAAATAGAAGGAAATCTTCCTTGTATTGGATTTGGGTGTATAATATGCAAAGGGAAGCCATCATACAGTGACCCTGTATATTCTTCTAGGTAAACAATCGAATGAACGTTCAGCGGGATTTCATAAATGCCTTCAAGCTCAGGATAAGGGAAACGTAATACTGTACTAAACAGATTTGCCACCATTGTAAATGGGCTTAAAATAAGATACATCCCGGAGTCATCTTCACCCAGCTTTCCTCGCTTTTTGCAGGGGCAGCTACTGAAAACTTGACAGGGCCGCATCTTAAGCGGTCTTGTCACGGATACAGTGACCCCCGGGCCCCAGCCGGAGAATTTAGACGCAAAATGACCAGACAGGCAACCGGTGTGGACGGAAGTCGCTCCGTCCAGACCATCCAAAAGCAAGGAAGAGCGCCAGGGCTTCGTGACCGCGTCCGATGCGCGTGGCCGGATCAGCCGATAAGACGCCCTTCCCATGGACAGGGCTAATCGCTCCGTTTCCCTTAATTACGTCGAACTTGGACGGTCTCAACACGCCGGGCTCGCCTATTTGGCGCTTCCAAATCAGTCTGTTTTTGTTCGGGTACCACGACCTGAGGAAGAAGGCAGCGACGGCGACCACTTCCCAAAGGAAGCCTCTCACGACGACGCCGAGAAGCGAGAAAGAGCTGCGCTAGGGCAGTCACGACCGTCTCGTTTCAAGTTACATCCAGGAAACATAAGCGCCGCGTCCTTTACACGCAGGCGGCGAAGGAAGCGGGGAAGGCCGAGTCGTGCGAAGCCTTGCCTACGGGGGCTTATATCTTTATGGGTGGCGAGAGGAAAACGCAGCCGTCCGTCCATGAAAAGCTCCCCTGGCCGCGTTCACGTCTAAGTTTTAATCCGCCTCCAAAGTGAAAGAACACATCAGCAAAATGGACAGCCATTTCTTTCCACATTATCTAACCCAAAGGTGATATTCGGAGTTAGACAGTGTTAAAAGAAACCGGCCTGTCACTTTGCTGATGCGTTCTCTCACTCTGAAAGACTAAAGCTGGATTAAAGTTAGGTGTGAATGCAACCTATTATGTTTAACCGATTTTAGAACACACCATGGATCAAACTGTCTTAAGCCCTTTTTGCAGTGGGCCTTATTTGGATCATATCGTAGAAAATAGAGGTTTGCCATCCACAGGCTGGTATGGACTAGACATCTAGTTTAATCAGAGTAATCCAATTTTGCTTTATTTCCCGGTTTTGACAAGTTTGTTACATTAAAAAAGTGTTACTATATGAAACATGGAAACAGAGGTCCTATTAACTGTAAAAGCTGCATAGAAGGAATTTAAGCATTAGAACTACACCTAGTTAATTTCCTCTGTGCAGCTTTTAGGGTCATAGGACCTTTGTCCTATGGCAACCCCTACACAAAATATGTTTTGGGCTCTCAACTACAAATATATCAGTGGCAGCACCTAAGACAGGGGCATGTAGTGTAGTGGATAGAGCACTGAGCTAAAAGAAGAAGAGTTTGCTTTTCTACCCCATTTCTCTCACCCATTTAAGGGGACTCAAAGTGGCTGACAAAGTTTACTATCCTTCTCCCCACAACAGACACCCTGTGAGGTGGATGGGGTTGTGAGAGCTCAAAGGAGAGCTGTGACTCACCAAAGGTCACCCAGCTGGCTTCATGGAGGAGTGTGGAATCAAGCCCGGTATTCCCAGATAAAAATCTGGCTCCTGAACCACTAGACCAAACTGAACCTAAGTTCCAGAGATGGATCCCCCACTCGGCCATGAAAGCCCTCTGTATGACTTTGGGCCAGTCACAACCTCTCAGCCAAGGTCACTTTAGAATATTGTTGTGCACCTTGTCAGAGAAACAGCAGAGATGTAAATGCAATAAAGAACATGACCAATGGATTATGAGAGTGAAGAATCTGAAACTCAGTATGGACAAGACAGACAATTGGTTGGAAGCTGAAGGATTACTCTACGCTGCCTTTAATTTCTGTTGTTGTTTTAACCATTTTAAATGTAAACCACCCTGAGACTGCCAGGTATAGTGCAGCATGAAAATGCAATTCATTAATTTATTCTAGGGATAATCACGGGAACCATCTTTACTGAGAGCTACCAAAGATCTTGAAGTATTTCTCTTGTTGAACGTTAGCCAGCAAGGTTTCTGGATAAGAGAGTCCTGTCTAATTTATCAGTTTTCCAAGAGCATCAGTAAACATGGATAAAAGTGATCCAGAAGACACTGTCTGCACAGAATTCAGGAAAGTCTTTTACCAAAGATGTCTTAGCAAATTTAACAGAAATGAAATAAAACTGGCCCTCTTATCAGTGAGCAATTTGTTAAGGAAAAGAAAGCTGAGGTAAGAATAAACAGGTACTTCTCAAGAAAAGTTGTAACATGTGGCATCTGACCTGGGGGCATCATTTTCTAACATATTAAGTGTGAGGTATCAAATGCCAAGTTTGTTGGTTAAACCAATTTTATGGATTGGTTAAAACAAAAAGGGATGGTGCAGAGCTTCGAAAAGATCTCTGTGTACAGCAGGAATGGAGATCAAATTGGCAGACGCTATTCAATGTAAACAAGCGTGAAGTAATGCAACTAGGCCTCCCCAGTCCAAATTACCCATAGAGACTAATGATAACTGAGTGGGCTGTGATAGGCCAGGAAAGGGCCTGTGGTGCAGTGGAAGTACTGATTTAGTGTGCATAAGCTGAAGTAAAGGCAATAGCAACTTAGGGTTTGTACGAAACTGCATTGAAAATAAAACTACCAATACCTTAATAATGCAGTACAGGTCAGCTTGTTCATCCATGATCTATTCCTCATGGGCCTGCTATTCACCAGTTAGCACTACCAGAGTAGTTGTAAAGCTGAATCCCCGCCCCCCCCCCCCGAGTTCTGATGAATGAAAGTAGGATCAGGAGTGATAGTCTTCAGAGATCTAATTCTAGTTCCTTTCCCAAGTACCATACCTCCCCTTGCCTGCTATAACAAAAATAGGGCACCCCAGACTCCCTTCCCTATATCCACAACAACCC
This sequence comes from Aspidoscelis marmoratus, assembly GCA_014337955.1. NCBI lineage: Eukaryota > Metazoa > Chordata > Lepidosauria > Squamata > Teiidae > Aspidoscelis > Aspidoscelis marmoratus. Next base: position 54,295,979 of record MTQE01001134.1, on the reverse strand, counting down.
AGGCAATATTCCTTTCTGCTCTATCTCCCCTTGCTGGCAAAGATACCTCCTTTCCTCAGAGATACCTCTCACCCTAGAGTGATAGTTTTGGGCTCAACCTGGTGAAACCCTGCCTGTTGCTGCTGCTGCTGCTGCTGCTTCAGACTACCATCTTCCATGGACAGCCTGTTCCCATTACAAACTTAAAACGGTTTGGAAATGGTTTCGATCCTCACAGTCCCCATGTCAGGTTGGCTTAACACGCTTTCTGCAGGTAAAATCGCCCCAAAGCATTGTAAATAAAACACTCATTTCAACAGGTCTCACTCCGGTTCTTCCATTTGAAACGGTTTACATTTCTTACTGTGGAAATGGTACCATTGTAGTGGGATGAGAATGTGTGTTTAGGGTTTCCCTCCCCCAATAGCCCTCTAGGAAGTCCCTGCCCTTGTCATGTCAAAAATTTTGCAGCAGGAGGAACCCCAATCAGAGAGAGGGGGTGGGCACCATGACTGGCAATGAGCGGGGAGAAAAAGATACACTTTCCCAAATGAAGTTTTCAAGCGCTTTCAGAATCGGGATCAAACACGATTAAAGTTGAAAGTAATGGGATCAGGCAAATTTGTGTTTGCACCCGGTTCTTTTATTTTGGTTTAGGAAAACCGTTATAAGCTTGTAATGGGAACGGGGCCAGACAGTTGCTGCATTTGCTCAGTGACTCCAGTAGTAGGGAGCAGTGGCAGGACTGAGCCCAAGGCTGCCAGAGCCACTTGTTACCACCAGCTGTGGACTCTGGGGCCTCGATAGGCTGCTGCCACCGGTGGGAGGGCCAGGGCTACTTTTATTGTCCTGCCTTTGCCTTATGCATTTTAATGAGAGGGTAGGGGATTAGTGGGAGTTTTAGCCTTGGTATTCCATGCAGCTACGGGTGATGAAACAGGAAGGATGATGGCTAGAGCGCTGGTGGCGTAAATCCTGCTGTGAGTCTGACCAAGCACGGGTTAGAACACATTATCGTGCCTACGTGGTGGTGGCTAAAAGTTTTTTCTCTGCTACCATTGCTTCCTCAACCACCCATCCAGCAGAGCTCTTCAGAGTGGTGAATGCCCTTATAAGATCGAGCCCAAGGAAGTGTGGGAAATGGCCAGGCAATATCTGCTTTGACAAATTTGCTAAGCACTTTGAGGGAAAGGCCACTCAGATTTGTGGGGGATTAGGTGTCACAGTTGGAAATAGTCCAGAGGTAGTGTCCAGAGAACTGTCTGGTCTGGTCCTTTTGAATCAATGTCATTTGTTCTGGCCTGAGAATGTGGACAAGCTGCTTGTGGGGGTTTGGTCAACGTGCTGTCTGGACCCTTGCCCTTCCTGGTTGATAAAAGCTAGCTAGCAAGGTATGGCCAGGTGGATCCAAGGAGTAGCAAATACCTCTGAGGGATGAGGTGGTCCTGCTGACCCTTAAACAGGCAGTGGTATGCCCCCTCCTGAAGAGAGCCTCCCTGGATCCAGGAGATTTACTACTATTGCCTGGTTGCTAACATACCTTTTTGGGCAAGGTACTAGAGAGAGGTCTGGCTGTCTAACTTGAGGCATGCTTGGAAGAAGCCAATTATCTAGACCAACTTCAATCCAGTTTCAGGCCTGGCCATGGCAAGGAAACTGCCTAGATCACCCTGATTGATGACCTTCTCTGGGAGAGAGACAGAGGGAATGCAACCCTGTTGGTTTTCCTGGAACTCTCAGCAACTTTTGATACAATTGACCATGGTATCCTTTTGGAAAGCCCACAGAATTTAGGAGTTGGAGGCAGTGCACTCCATTGGCCATGGAGATAGGAGCAGACCAATCTCAAGAGAGTGGTAGTGGGAGATTGATTCAACACCCTGGGAACTCACCCTCAGGGGTTGATCCTATTTCCTATGCTCTTTAATATCTATATGAAGCTGCTGAGAGAGATTTGGAGGGGGGTGCCATCAATCTGCAGATGAAACCCAGATCTTTGTGCAATCTGAATCAGGAGTGGTTGAAGTGCTTGATAGGTTCCTGGAAGCAGTCATGGGCTGGATGGGGGCCAATAGATTGAAGGTAAATCCAGACAAGACAGAGGTGCTGTGTGTCACGGGGTCTTGGGTCCATGTAGTTGGGAGATGCCCTGGAAAGAACAAGTGTGAAATTTGGGGGTGCTCTTGGACTCTGTGCTGACGCTTGAAGTTCAGGTGGAGGCCATGGCTAAGAGTGCCTATTCCCAACTACAGCTGATGTGTCAGTTGAAAGTTTTTTGGACAGAGATGACTTGGCCAGTTATCCATGCTCTGGTAACCTCCAGATTGGAATATTCTTTATTTACTGTAATGTACTCTACAGAGAGCTGCCCTTGAAGACTATTTGTAAGCTGCAGCTGCTAGACCCCTGACTGGGACAGCTGGCTGGACAGACATCACGCTGGTCTTAAAAAAAAATTACATTGGCTTCTGATTTACTACGGAGCCCAATTCAAGGTGTTAACTTTGAATTATAAGGCCCTAAATGACTTGGGCCCCAAATATCTAAAAGCATGCCTTCTACCACATTGACCTATCCATGCCTTGCATTTTGGAGGGGAGGCCCTCTGTAGCAAAAGGGGTGGGCACCTGGGAGAGGGACTTCTTAGTGATAGCCCCTAGGCTATGGAATAGTCTCCCCCTTGAGGTGCATCACACTCCACTGCAAGACAGACCTCTTTGCCCTGGCTTTTGGTTAAATGGGAAAGCTTCACTTTACTGACAGTTATTGCTTTAATATATACTATTTTAATACATCTGTTGTTACCCACCCTGAGACCTTTGGGTACAGGGCAGGATAGAAATACAATATAATACCTTTGTTCAGAGTACTCAGTACTGGTACACCCATACATGGAATGATGTGGTCAGTTTTGGTTGCCACACTTCCAAAATAAAGAATTGAAAAACAGTTCAAGGAGGGACAGATAAACTCTTCCAATTCTTTGACTAATTTAACGTCTGAGACAGCTGGGAAGACAAGTGATAGGAGACAAGACAGAGGTGCTTAAAATTAAGCCTAAGAAGATTTCTCTCTTCAAACACTGGAACGTGGGACTACCTACCATGAACAGACAGATACTTATCCAAGCCTTTAGGCTTACACATTGTAACTGGTTGCCATTGTGAAAACAGGCTATTGGACTAGATAAGCCACAGGTCTAACCCATCAATTTTTCTGTTGTTAAGTAACTGTCTTTTTACAGTGTATTTTATCACACAAACCTTTCACTTACCTAAATTTGTCAGATTTTATATCAAACAGATACCCAGAATCTAAAGAGTCCCAGAGATTTCTCGAAGCAAGTTCTTTTCCTCTGCATCTTCAAAGCTCCTCTTCTGGCTTCACCTACTTGCTCCTAGTGCTTTTCTGAGGATAAGAGCCCGAGTGGGGCAGTTGCCCCTTTCAATAAGTGTCCCCTGCTGCTTCTACCTGCCCTCATTCTGCAATACCAAAAAAGGGACTCTTATATAAGACTCCTTATATAAAAAACACAGAACACAAAAAAGCTTTCTACAGAAACACAGTATGCAAAATTCTACTGTCCTCCCTTGCTGGGGAACATCTCTTCTATTTATGTATCATTTCTGCATACCAAAATATTGAAGATACCCATCTTATTATCTGGTTTTATTTTAATATATATTAAAATTTATGAATGCTGCCTATTATGCTGAATTTCAATGACCTACTTTTCCCCAGTGTAATACTATTTGGCAGTGATAAACTTTGCAAATCAGCCCTCCTGCTAGACACTCCTAACAAATTGAGGCTAGCCATTTACTCACATTAATTTGAGGCATAACAACCCATTAATTTGCAATCCCTGATGATGGTATTATTCATAGTAAAAGATGGAACTAGGATTGATTAAAGACATCTGGGATAGTTACCTCTTACACTGGAGGTTGGGGGCTATCATACTTGTATGTTTTCCTAGCAATAAAAAACACTCTTAATGACCATTCACAGAAGATGAAAACATTATTCAATTGAATTCTGAAAGCTTATAATAATGAAATAAATCAATGTATGTTTAATTTTAAAACCCTGAGCTTTACAAATCTGTGTTACAAGAACACATTTAGACATTCAAAAACAGCATTCAAATAACAAGTTTAGAGCTTTGCTCCTTACAGTTATGTAAAAAGTAAAAAGATAGATTACAACAACAATCGCTGGCCTTGTTTTTGATTCATGATCACAGTCATTTGAGATTTTATTTCAAATGTATATAAGAATAAAGAGCTATATAATATAGTGTTACTATCATACTTGAATTCAAAATTTAATGAAGAAACTGAGAATCTGACCAGCGTTTTAAAACCCACTTTGATTCAGCATTGATGAAGAAACCATGGCTCCATTTTATAAATACGAGTCAATGTCTTCTAAAAAAATTGTTATCAAAAATGTAGAGATTAGAATGGTGACTTTTCAGAAAGACCTTTTAATGTCTAAAAATGTGCAATATCCAAATTTTACATTGACAGCTGAACCATCGTACAAGGCACTTAATATTGGGGAAGGAAATCAATTTCATCTTAGCCCATCTGTTACAACAGCTTTTAAAGAGACTGTTAATCTGCAGTTTCTCTTGGTTTAATTGAAGCAACAGAAAACTGGCCCAGTTAGTACTGAGAAGTTCTACAAAGTTCCAGTTACTAGAAATCCAGATACATGTTAAAAAAGCTTTGGTAACTGTCTGAGCTGCTGTACATCAAGAAAGGTGCCCACTGAGTTCATATTGTCTGCTTGCTTTGCGTGATCAACAGTGGGCATTTGTGGAGTTTCAGATACAATCTGTATATCTAGATTCTCTTTTTCAGATTGCTGCATAATCTCTGTTGCTCCAGGAAGGAGTTTCATTTTTGTCTTCAAGTCTTTCAAAAAAGGGTGTGGACTTTCATGTGATTGGTGCAGGATTCCCAGAGGTAGAACTGCATTTGTAACATTTTGTAATATAGGCTCCTCTGGAGTTGACAGGTGACCATTAGATAATTCCGTTTGACGGTATACTTGATTAACAGGAGATCTCACACAAACTCTTGCAGAAGAATCTTTCAAACTGGCAAAGTCTTCTAAAACTGTGTTTAAATCTAGTTGAAAAACAGGCTTCAAATCTTTTTTGTTGACATTCTGATCATCATCATCATCGCTATCACTGCTTTGTAACAGTCCATACCTTCTCATGTACTTCTTGGTTGCAAAAGACATATTGGTTGGGGAAATCAAACCAAAGCCCATTAAAGTCTTATCTGTGTTAGGATGCAGGAGGGTCTGAACAGACGAAGCCATGGAATTCTTTTGCCCTGAATGACTTCGTGAAAGCTTGGACAACTGACTTTCACTTAGGTACTTAAGGGCAATAGCATTTGCCTCCATGCTTAGATCTACTCCATTGGGGCTCACACCACTCATGCCAACATTAGTAAAAGAGATGTAGTTCAGACCTGAAACTACTGCCTCAGGATTAATACAGGCCAATATGCTAAAAGGGAGAGAGAAAAAAGATTTTATGATGCAATTTATTTAATCTAAGCTGTAGGCATTGCTTATCAAATATCAGAGCAGTATATAAAAAAGGGGATGCTGTAGTGCATAGGATCCTGTGCATAGGATTTTGAGGACAGACACAACACACTGAAACATTGCCATAGGCATATACTAAGTTGAGACTTAATACACGTCTGTGGTTTCACTACATAATTTATGCAATTCCACTTGTATGTTTCAGAAGCATTTGATGCAATTAGAACAGAGAAAATATTTTTGTACAAGGTGGCCGCTGTACTTACAAAAACAGGGCTTACTTTCATATCATCTTTAAATTAAAACCCGTCAGATTTATTAAAATAAAAGAACTGGGAATCATTCTACATGCTATTAGCAGTACATTGTGATTAAGAGCTCAGTCGATACCAGAAAAAATATTTCAGGTTAATCTTATACTGGAAGTTTGATTATAGGGATATAGCGAAGAAACAACATTTTAATAAACAGTTTTTATAAAATCAGCCATACAATAGGAACAAACCAGTGTACTAGCATCCAGAAGTCAGTGCTTTCTGTTCAATCCTATTCACCTTGTTAAATTCTGCAGGGTTTGGAATCTGAGGTCTAGTGAAAATTTTTAATCTTCCAAATTTTTATTCACAGGCAGAAGAAATACTTCTGCAAGTTCCAGAAGAGAATTTCTTCTATGTTTGTAAACATAGGTATTTTGTTTTTAGGAAAAGATGAATGAGAGGATGATCACTTGTGTGTTTTAACAGTTGTAATACTGCGATACTGCACCACTGTCCACATAGATCAGCATCTTTCACAACAAGACATTAACCCATAATTTAGCATTCTTTGGGCATAACGTCAGAAAGATGAGATACAGGCTTCACACCTGCATAGTCCCTCATCTTCTTGGGGAACACTTGAGGAACCTGTGTTTACTTCTAAGTTTAGATTCATCTCAGTTGTAGCACTGCATCTAAAATTGTGGTTAGATTTTACAAACCAGCTTCACAAACTGCAAGTTTGGCTGGATTCAAGCTACAAATAATTTAGCACAGAAAAAATGCTCCCTGAACATGTCTATAGAGCCATGTTGGTAGATAAGAGGAAGTATGTGAATCCAAGGATCACTGAAATTTATTCTTGTAACACAGCCATGATTTTGCTGTGGATAGACTTTAGATTGGCTGTGCTAACTAACAGAAGCTAGACTTCTCTAGACAGAATCTAGATGGATAAGAGGCACTTCTTTATCCCTTCTTTAAATACTTCAATTTAAATTGGTGGAATAAGGTAATTTGATTGTTACCTGGCATTCTCTACTTTGTGTGCATTATTCAACATCTTGTTAGGAGAGTCAAGGTTCACCCCAAGATTTCTTAACTGCTTCAAAGTTGCACTCAGAACTGTATCTCTATCACTTTGAACTGGATCAGGCACTGATCTTTTTTCTATTTTTTTATCTGAGGACGAGGTACATTCCCTGATGCACAAGTCGTCTTTTCTACAAGTGTTTTCCTCAGCAGATTCCTTCAAGAAATGATTGACCTGACCCTACAGACATACAAAAAGGCACAAGAGAGAAACAGTAGGGATGCTGCATTCATAAAAACACAGGGCATGCTAATATTATGCATTCAATATCTATAGACAACAATTTTATCTCTCACACATTTAGATAAGCCTAACATATAGCTGAAGTGTCAAATTTTAGGATAAGGTTTTAAAAATGGATTAGAAACCTTAATGAAAACCAATGAATTCATTCTTTCCCATGCCAGTCAAACAAACTCAGTAAGGAGAGTTTACATTTTGATAAGATATCGCACTGTCTTTACTGATCTTCTGCTATATAAAATGTGCTCTGGGAAAACAGGAGCCATTGAAAAGACTCAGAGACAGCATTTTCTATTCAAATTTTCAGCCATTAGAATGTATTTATTTCATTAATACCAATAAAAGGTTAAAATAAAAATAACATTTTGTAACGAGTATTTATAGAGAACTCAGTGTCCACACTGTTGCTGCACATATGCCACTGAAGTATTTAATATCAAGGACAAACTTCTTAATGAGATAAGTAGATGCATTTTAGATACTCAAAGTATTGCAGTCTTATATTGCCAATCAGTACAACACATACTGGTCTAATTAACAGAATAACATTTCATAAATCTGAACCTAAAGAAAAATTTAAAGGAAGTTTGGGTGGCACAATTTTGGGACAGAAGACATGGAAAACCAGGGTTTTTTTTTCATCTTCAAACCCCATGAAGATCACTAAGCTAATTAAAAATACACTGGCAAGAAGAAAACAAACTTACCAATATATCTTGGTAGAATTTCTGATTATCAGGTGGTGCACTAGGCTGGGAAGGGATGACACGCTCACTATTTTGGTCACTGCTTGTTACAAAATGACTGCCAGCTCCCTCTGATGCCCTGCTTTGCAAGCAGATATTAACACTTTCATTCACCAGTGAAGTGGGGGTCATCTCTGAGAGAACCGCTTCACTACAACAGACAATAGTAAGTTTACATACATAAGGTGATTTAAAGCAGTTCGTTGTATCTGTAACAACACACTGACGGATAAGCAACACTGGTCCAATTTAAGAGAACATTCTAAAGTTGTATCCTATATAATTCCTAGAGGAAACTTGTATGTTACTTGTCAGGACTACAAAAAATGGTTTCCCTTTACAATCCATAAAACAAAGTACAGAAAATGCAAAAAAAGGATTGTTTGCAGGACAGAGCAGTAGATTTTGTGGAGACAAATTGCTGCTATTTTTATCAAAATAGATGGCATCAATTGCAGAAAAAAACAGCTCTAAACTACCCTTTTGTAATCTGACCATTCATCTTCGGAGAACACAAGACTATACTTAGTATAAAGATCAAGAGACATTTGACTATAAACCCTTATTCAAAACTTTGAGTGGAAAATGATGAAAACTTTTAAACTTCTAAAACGTTTTAGGTTTGGTCCATATAAAATGCTTTACATAAAATCTGCAATTTAATTCATGCAATTTTAATTAGATAAAGCCTTCTCTGCTTTAAGGCATACATATAAATATGAAATAATTACTTTTCTCCCAATGTAAAAACTCTGAAAGGTAAATGTATCTTTAACTATGACAGGCAGGGGTTAGACAAAATGCTGCTACAAAATAGCAATTAACTCTTGAAGCAGAAGCTGGTTATTTTAGAGTGTTTCTGTATCTTTAGGGGGTTTCTAGAAGTTTGAGGAACCCTACTGGGTTCATTTGAATTTGTTCTCCTCTCTTCAGGCATTCTAGATTTTATGGGATTAAGGAGAATCTCTGTATAACAACACAACCATGACAGAGCCCTTGGACAGCTCTGGAAAGCAAATATGAAGTGTTGTGTCTTCCCCAACCCCCCGAACTGCTACAGTCCCAGGGAAGGTTGGAAAATGTGTATCATAGATACCTCACTGAACATTACAATAATATGCAGCTTTCTTCATGCAAACTCCAGAAAATCTAGAGTGAGAGGAATACGTTTTTGAGAGCCCAGGTAACAACTCCTTTCCCTTCCTAGAGGTCTGCTATAAGCATAACAGTATATCAAAATACTGTGTTTCTCTTTGAAGGTGAGGGACTGTTCCAAAACAGCGGTTTGCACATTCTCACTGACAAGGGCTGGAACAGGATCCGACAATGACACCAAATGGTGTTTCTCATTAGTCAATTTGCAACATCTATTTCAGCTGAAGCTAAATGATACCTATATATTTTTAAAAGAAACCTTACTAACAATGGATGTTCCAGCTACCGAGTTTTCTGAATTTTTGATGCTAATATTAAGGTTAGAAAAGTAGTTATTTGTAAAGTCTCTGGCACATACCAAAGGTTGACAGATGTTTTTTTCTCCAGCTAATTAAATCATTATAATTTGTTGTACAAAAGTAGCTGAACAATCTGCTATTGCTTAAGTACTAGGAGAACATACTGTTGCCCCAAACCAAGTGGTTATTAAAAAGAAAAGAAAAGAAAATCTCAACCATAACAAAATTAATCAATAGACTGATTTAGGTATTGGGATAAATTGTGTACTGAAAGTAGTAAAGATCAAGTAATATACTGTGCCAGTCAATAGATCTTTCTTTAAAAAATCTCTTTCAGCAGTTGCTAATCAGCAAACTACGGAAGTATTTTGATCTGTTACTTTGACAACTGGATCTCTAGCATAATCAAAAGGCTCATTGACTTAGCATACCTATGAACTAGTTCTAGTGTATTGATATTCCAAATATCAGTGAAAAATATTGTCATTTACACATCTGCATGAGTCGCCAGTTTCACAAACTAGCCATTCTCACAGAAAGTGAAAAGGGTATGAAGAAATGCACAAAGTTCAGAGTTGTACTACAGATGACTTTTCTCAGCTCAACTATTTGGTTGTAAGGAAACCATTTACTTATAACAAAGAAACACTGTTTCCTTTTAAATGTTCTTATTTAGCAGGTTTTTAAAGTAAGGTAAAACATGAACTGCTTAATTTAGTGCTATATTTTGTTGTTTTTACAGACATTCATTGAATTAGCAAAACAAGGTCCTCCCCTTTTTAATATTAAGTTTGATTTTGTGTGAGAAACTAAGAAATTCAAGTATATAAAATCAATTACACCTAAAGCATTCCTGCACAAAGCCTCTAACTAAATGAATATAAGCATTAAAACTGTAAATTTGAACATTTCATGGAGACAAAAGGAAGAACTAAGGCAAGCAAAAGAGAAACTGTACATCTTAATTCAAACCAAATCATAGCCTCAAAACCAGACACAATGTGACAGTGGGCAGCATAGAAATATTAAAGGCATTTTATCTAAAAATTTACCCAAGTCTAGAAGCCACTTGACTTTGTCCTTCTACTACATGGACACTGTCTACAAAGCTTGGTATGTCAACAGCTTTCAATGATGAAGCAATGCTTGTTTGACTCCTGTCCTTCTCCATGTTCATAGAAATAAGAATGTCTTCATTGGATATCTCAATATCATGTTCTTTTACAGACTCTTTACTCCTTTCCAAAGGCGCATTCCAGAATAAGCTAGCACCTGATCAAATTAAAAAAGAAAATAAGCTTTGGTGGTCAGAGGCATCACATCATGAATAGGATGTTTTTCACAAGTAAACCTGTCCGTTCTCATCATATAAACCAGTTAATTGCCAAGGTAGCCTACTGCAGCTATAAATTAAACTATTATTCTACCAAATATTCAAAACAATCTGTGAAATAACAGGGTTAACATGGTACTTTGAGGAAGTTTCCAGGATACTGCATTTTACACAGAGATTTCATGCTTTGCTACAACAATTTATAGCCATAACAGAAACCATTAAAAACAATTATCAACACATATTGAAGTACAATTTGAAACTGCTATGGTCACAATAATAATAACTTCCATCTGGTAAAAGGTCTATGGTGAAAAGTTGCAATCTTGGGAATTGAAGGTAAATGGTATTTAGTATTTGCTGAGTAGCTTTTAGGAAGCAAACTCAGGCGCATTAGTAGTTTTTACAAAATATAAAACATATAAGTAACTTGTAGTATTCTGTCACACATTATATGGAAGCCCAAATCAATAGGTATTCCTTCCCGGATCAGTCTTTAGGGGAGTCCAAATAAATGAAATTGCACAGGTTCTGCTGTCTGAACAACAACAACATAGCATACTATGAACTATTGTAACTAACCCTGAAACTTTCGGGTATAGGGCAGGGCAGAAATATAAATTATAAATTATGAGCACCACAACAAAAATGGCTTCAACGGCAGATTTCCCCCCACTGTTTATTATACCAGGGTAACTTCAGTAACATACAATAAAACCAGTACCTGTGCTTACTGCAATGCTGACACTTTTCTTCATGTGTAACCCTGGAGAGGATTGGGTTTCCATAGCAACAAATTCTAGTTGCTTTTCAGATTGTATGCTGTTTTCTATAGTCCTATTAGAACAGGTTTGAAGTGTCTGCGCTTCTAAAAGCCGCTGGATCTGTAACCATGTAAGATCAGGGTTAATTATGCTACTGAGATAGTTAATAGAAAACACTAATGTAGTAAATATCTCCCCTCTAAAGTTTGCTAAACAAGACATCCTTGAAGCCTCTTTTAAATAAAAAGGTAAGGGCAGGAAACTGTAGAACAAAGAACAGTATATATATTACAACTAAATTTTAAAATTTAATTTAAAGCTTAGTTAGCTTCTACTCAGCATATGTCATTTACAAACAAATTAATCCCTTATTGAATAAGTTGGTAGAACAGATAAGAAATCATGTATTTATCTAAACAAACCTGAGCCTGCAGCAGCTTGAGCTGTTTATCTTGTTCAGCAAGAATTCTGTAAACATCTGAAGATAATCCCATCATTTCATTATCTGATCCCATTTTTGGCATAGGTGTGTGCACACAAGCTGAAGGTGTTGCATGAAACTGTGCATTGCTGGGGTCTGTATGGGAGGAAGTCTTTACTGCAGAGGATACATTATCAGTACAGGCAGAACAGGTTCCCATTATTCCATGATGGCTTGGGTTTAGAGGACTACTAGTAAAACACAGAGGACTGCAGCCAGCATTTATACATTCTATATTCTGATGGAACATCAACTGCATATTTTCTGGAGCTGTGTTTGACTGGACTTCAGGAGTATGAGTGGAACACATTTGCCAAACATTTGTTGGACTACACTGCATATGGCCACGCATCCTACAGTTACAGACACAAGGAGAACAGCAAGGTGGACCCTGAACTGGGATCTGAACTTCAACTGATTTTCCTGCATGTGGAGGTGACAAAGGACAAGTATGCCAGGGAAGACAGGAATGTACAGAAGGCTCCTTAGATTTAGAAAAAGAGGGCCCAACAAAAGGAAACTCTTCTTTTCTTTGTTTAGTATCATCACTTGTCAAGAGCCTTTCAGGAGATTTGCCAGGCTGAAGTGAGGCTGTAGTCTCAAAAGGTTGAGTAGAAGGTGCTGAAGGAGAAACTGAGGAAGAGTCAAAGCTTTTCCTTACTGGAGAACCAACTATTCCACAACTGGTCTGATACTGTAGTGGTGTTTGCTTTCTTCTGGAGTGTTTTATATCTGGAGTTCTCTGCTTTAATTGACTTGGGAACTGCTTTGGATAAGGCTCCTGAGCACATGAATCAAAGATTTGCCTCTCTGTATCAGAATTCTTAAGTTGGTAGGGTGAATGTCCTACTGAACATTTCATCTTTGCTGGTTGATATTCAAATGAAAGTTGATTTTTAACCATCATGACATGTTTGGATGTTGGTACAGATCCTACAGAAGTGTCATCAAAAACAATAGATAGTTCAGGAACTGAAGGTTGGATTTCAGTAATCTGGAAAAGACAATTTAAATTTATTATGTTTTAATTATTGCAAGTGATCTGTATGTTTATAATACCAGTTTGCTCCGTGTTTTTGCCCTTTGTATCTCAACTAATATCTAACAGCTTCACCCACATTGCAGATACCATTAAATACTAAAAAGTACTACACACCAAACTATAAAATACTTACTTCTATAAGAGCTATTACAATATCTTCCAAAACTAAAGGTGTTTATGCTATAGAATCATATTTGTAAATATTAGTATTGTACATATACAGATCCATGGATTTAAATTTGATAATGAAAAGAAATGCTACCAATTCTATATTGAGTTTAATTAATACGGTAAATTGCTTCATGAAACAGAAATGTACCTATTGTCTACAGAACAGTCAAAAGTTGTTACTAGTTCTTTCAGATTAATAATAAGGTCACAGAAAATAAAAACTTTATCAGCAATCATTAAGTGTAGCTTAGGGATGTGCATGAATGCAATTTTTGGGATTTGATTCGAATGAAATATCAAAAAATTCAATTCAAATCTTTAAAATTCAAATCTAACTAAATTTGATTGGAATTAAGCAAATTCAAATCTATTCATTTGAATTTTTTATTCACATTTGCACTTATGAATGTCAACAACATTTGTATGTGCCTGTACACATGGTTACGCATCCCGTATGCATCCTGTAGTTGTCCCGTACAGATGTGTACAAATGCACATACGTGCAAGTATGCATCATGTACGACACATGCAAAAGTCCAGATAATTCAATTGAATACATCTGAAATTTGTTCTAATTTTTAAATTTGAACCTACGGACATTCCATTTGAATGTGAATGTCAAAATTCAGACAAAGTTGATCGAATTTCAAATACCTTCAAATATTTATGCACACCCCTGGTGTAGCTCATCCACTATTTTTGATTTGCCCTTTGCAAACTAGGGTAAGCTGCCAGAGCAGCTCAGAGAATGCAGTCTTCTTTAAAGTCTTTTAGAAAGATTATTTCTAGTAAAGGGTTAATTGCATTGCAGCATAACCTAGTGGTAAGATTTGGAAATACCATTAGCTGAATCTCTTAATTAAAAACAGTTTAAAAACAATGTTCAAGAGATCAGGTCAGTCTACAAAAAAACAAAATTCAAACAATAAGAAAAGTGTTTCAAATATAGTATTAATTCTAGCAGATTAGCCAAAAATGTCTGAGTGCATATTTCTGAATAAGTGCTGAAAACCCTATCAATGCTTGTTTTTCCACCACTCGGAGGCTAAAAAAGTCCTTCTGCACAACTTCCAATAGCCACTGAATGAATCTATGTAGACTCAAACATAGCAAGGAAAGCTTGACCCAAAAAATGAATGAAACAAGCATGTCTATGCTGGAGGAATCACTCTTTCCTCCCTGGCAGGACAACACCCAGAAGAAGATAAACATCAAAGGTCTGTATTTTTAAAATCGGGAGTCGAAAACCATAAAATGTTGGTTGGTATACATTTAAAGGGAAGCTGTTACAAAGTCTTGGGGCCAAATCTTTTGTGCACCACCGCCCCTTTCACTTCTGAGAGTGATGGGACAAGATGACTCATCTTGTGATCCTAAAAATCAGGTTTCAAATACCAAGGGTCCAAGCCATTTAATATCAGCATCTTGAATCAGGCTGGATAGCAAATAAACAGCCAAGGACCTATGTCAGAAACTCTTGTCAGCAGCTGAGCTGCTACATACAAGCTTCAGCTTCCAGACTATCTTCAAAGGTAATTTCATACAGAGTGTATAACACTTGTCTGGTACGAAATTTACCAAACCATGGATCTCATGGCCAAATTGTGCCTATTCAGGAAAGGTTGAAGCTGGCAAACCAGTCAGATGTAGATAAGCATTTCTGGCTTCAACTGCCATATGGATCTAAAATGACAGCAATGGATCCAGGATCACACACTGCCCCAATTGCACACCTGTTCATCACTGGAGCAAAACAACTCCAACCAGAAATTGAATGTCCCTTACTTTCACAGTGTCTCCATCTTGTCTGGATTCAGATTCAATTTACTGGTTGATAGTCAGACTATTAGTGTCTCCAGGCAGCAACTGACTACCTGAATAGCCTCTCCTGTCTCAGAACGAATGGAGAGAGATAGAGTTGGGGTCATCAGCATGCTGGTGGCACCTCACTTATATAAATACTAAAAAGCATAGAGGACAGTATCAGACCCTACCTACCTTGGAAATAGGAAGAGAAGTATTGTAAAACAGTGCCTCAAAGTCCCAGTCCCCATAGCCATTCCGGCAGGAAACCCCATGGTTGATGGTATCAAAAATTGCTGAGAGTAAATAGAACCAACAGGGTTGCATTACCCTGGTCCCTCTCCTGATAAAGGTCTTCTATTAGGATGACCAAGGCAGTCTTACTCCCAATTTTCTGCCTGAAATCTGAGTGAAATAGGTCTAAATAATCCATTTCTTCCAAGCACAACTGCAATTGGGTAGCCACCACTCCCTCCAGGACATTGCCCAAAAAGGGAAAAGCAGCAACTAGGTAGTAGCTACTTAATATCTCTGGATCCAGTAACTAATTAAGGATGGAGCAAATTGAGCTTTCTTATCAGCATTAAACAGCATAGAGGATGTCATGGATATCTTGTGACAACTCTGGCATGGGCTCTGAAATAAGCTTTACAGTCAGAGTGGAAAAAATATAACACAATCCCTATAACTCCCAACAATACATCCATTAAGACATGACTAATATTGTTAAAAGCTGGCAAAATAAACCAGAAACATCAAGAAGGTCGCATGCCTCCTTGCAAAAAACAGTGATTTAACGCAGTCAAGACCAATTAATTACTAATGCTGAACCTTCATGCTATTACGGTAGCTAAAAAAAATGACAGCACCATCATTAAACTTTTTCCAAAATTTTAATGCATCTAAATGATAAATAAGTTACCTGTTGACTCACTGGATAAGGACGGGGAAATGGCCTTGGAGATGTATCATCTTCTACACCAGAATCATGATCACTGACAGAAAGTTTACTTGGTGAGGAATCTTGAGGTGGACTAAAAGAAAAAGAAATGTAAATGTAAATATTTTCCCTCCACCAGCAACCAGGCTGGTTCAGCACAAGGACATAGATTGCACTGCTTTCCATACAGAAGGCCAGCTTTGGAGCCAGCACCAGTGTCAGTATTTCTGCTCCTCTGCAAAATGTCCATTTTATAATGTGTAACATAGCTAGGCAACAGCTCACATAGATACTTTAAAAGTACTGGGATATTCACTTCCCACTGAACCTTAATTCTGTGAGCAGTACAACTCAGGATTACTATACCCATCTATGACTCTGGGAAATGCAGGATTCAGTGCTATAGATGTAGGACTCTGAGTCTCATCCCAATGATAGACTACAATGGTTGAGGATGACAGAAGCTTGTGTGTTATCTGGATGGCAAAAAGCGTATTACCTCCGTTATACAGCACATAAGCACGTTTTTGGACTATAGTTGTTCACAAGCTTGGCAGACTCAATAAAGACCAAATGCATTTTACCAACACAACTGTCAAGTGTTATTAATCAAAGAGTCTCAATTTTGATAGTACTATCTGTAGCAGAATAAGTACTTCCACAGGATTTACTAAATAAAATTCTGATAAAATAGATGAAGACTTTCACATTTTTCCCTGCAACACTCAAGAGATATCTTGTTCAGATAGTTATAGAACCTGATAAGGCTTATTCATCTACCTATTATATTCTACAAGAACGTATTGATTACGTAACTAAAATATAGATTTAAAAAGTTCAATATGGTAGCTACTAGCCATTCTTGCACTTCTTTCTGGAGAACATTTTCTATGAAAAGTATAGGGTTAGCAAGTAATTTCATACATAATTAGGTAAAAATGCCTCACCTGTGAATGGAGGACTGTTTAGAAACTTTGTTGAATAATTCAATTTCTGAATTGTTACTTTCTGAACTCAATTCAAACTGGAGAGGATATTTATCTGAAGACTCCACATTCTATAACACAGTAAATATGGTCACTATGTAGTGCTGAGTAGTTACAGTGTAACACTCTGCCACTCTTACCCCTCCAAACAGAACTAGAGCTTAAGCAGTGATATTATATTACTTCTGGGGGCTTCCACTGGAATCACTAGATTCTGCTACAGCTCTAACAATAGTTTTTTAAAACATACAGCAAGGACAAAGACAGCATGTTTCTCATAGTAAATCTAGCTATAAAAAGAGGCTTTTTTGTGGCCATTGCTGCATCGATGGACGCTCTTTCACAGGAACGTTTCCACTTTTCCCAGACCCAGATAGGTTTGGGTGAAGTCTGGGACAGAGATGGCACTCACAAGGCACAAAAAGCCCCCCGAGTCTCTTAACTTAGTAATGATGTCAATCTTTATCTTACTGGTCTCAGAAAAATCACTTGTGATATTCAACATTTGTCAAACTACACTTCATAACTTTGAAATAGAGCATAAATATAGTTTACTGAGGTATATAGACTTATAAACAGGATCAATTCACAATGATCAGCTAACAACGGCATTATTACTACTATATATTTAAAACACTAGAAAATGAAGCAACTTACTTTGAATAAATGTAAGGTTTCTTTGTTTGTAAGGAGCTGAAAACCTAGTTCAGTATATCCGCCACAAGGAAGACACTCATAGAACTCTGGATCTTTCAGCATCCGTGAATAAAGAACTATAAGAAAGCTTCCAGATTCTGAAAATACCCTGAGTAAAAGGAAAGTTAAATATCAACAAAAAGTTCCTCTGTTAACATGCTCCTCTATTAGAAATGATTAACTAATCAATGTGTGTGTGTGGTGGTGGTGGGGGGAAATCAGTGCATCTATAAAGAACAAATTGGTTCAGAAGTCAAATAGAAACCTGCAAATCATTGCTTTTTAAAAAATGAAAACTAATTCACATGCTTCAGACACCTAAAACAGGAACAGTCTATCTTAATAACCAAAATACATATTATAGGGTATGCAAAAAAACTGCAGCCTTTTGTTCCAATTTCTGATTCAGTTTAAAGTACTGGTAAACATTAAAGTCCAAACTGTAAATCAAATTTTCTGCAAAAATATATTTTAACATATAAAACTGTTATTATTAACTGAGAGCTTTTGAAGAACTGACTATGACTTTCTTCTGGGAAGGCCTTGAATCTGACCAATAGCATTTGAGGTCTTCTCAGAAGTGGAACACACAGATGGGCACACGGCCTACTGGACCTGTAGAAGGTCCAGGTAAGCTCTAAGCACCTGCCTGTGAGCTGAGTGGAGCTTCAAAAGTGTGACTGGTGGCAGTGGTCATGCGTAGGTGGCGGCGCAGCAGAGAATTTAAGAGCATCAGCAACAAGAAATAGAGAAGCAGGGAGGCCATCGGCACAAGGGAAGAGGAGTTTGATAACAGTGAACCTGAACTGGTTTTAACTGTATCAAGGTTCAGTCTGCATCAAACCAAACAGAACTAGTTGGTGTGCATCACTAATAAGGAGGGTTTCTGTGGCAGCACCCACAATGCAGACCTAGTGGTTGTACTCAAAATTGTTGCCTATCTGTCTAGGAGCTGAAGTCCAAATAGTTTTATTAAATAAATTCTATTTAACATACAGAGCCCCATTTTAAACTCTGGAGTGGTACATACTTTTTCCAGCCCCTGTGGTTTAAGACCACTTTATGCAGATACGTGGCAATTAGGCAGTATGTTTTTAGTCCTATCCTAAATTGGTGAGAACTGAAAAAGTAGAGAGGTTCTCACAGGCACTTTTTACTGTGAACAGTTTATTTTATATTAATCACCTCTCTTGAACTGCAGAGCTGAATAGGTAGCGCAGACTGCAGGCCCAAACTTGGGGACTGTAGATATGAGAGATTCCGCTCAGCCAACTAGAAGGAATGAAATATGAGATTTAATTGTAAATAAGAACAGATATTCTCAAGTAGTAAGGATATTTGAGATAATGTTTTTATAATTCATCTTAATATGTATAGGCAAATTACTAAGACTTGCAATTAAGACTAATTTTTTAAAATTGGAGAATTAGTTTACATTCAGTACTTACATGCCAATAAGAGGTAAAGTGTAAGCCTTCGGGTCCGACTCTAGAACTAGAAGTAGTTTTCTGGTCTGGTCCATAGTAAGATACCTGCAATAAAGAAACACCTTGTTCTAGAAACAAATAGTTTATAATCTACCCTAACCTAGAAACAACATTTTTCTGTTGATGGGCAGGTTAAAGATATAGGCAACTTGTGTAACACTTCTAAAATACATTAAAAATATGCATTTATAGCAAATTACTAGGCAGTAGCAACTCTCCCAATGATATTCTTTGTACACACATCACAGAAAATGAAGTCTAATAACAATGTGGGAATACAAGTGCAACTGGCTTGCATGCACATATTATCCTTACTTTTAAAAACAATATAAAGAACACTGATGCTTACTGTATGACATTCTTTCCTTTTCCATATTCCAGAATACATACTCAGTTTCTTTCCCGAAAAGACAGAACACGGAAAGATGTACTCAACCATCACTTCCCTGGATAGCAGAGTAGGAAGAGTCTGACTAGGAAGCATCAGAATCCAGGATATGTCACAGCACTTATCTGCCAAATGCAGCCTGTACTGAGTGGAAGATGTCCACTTTGTAGTGGTGGGAGAAGGTTGAGGACACCTAAAGCTGCCACTTATTAGGAGATGCTTCCAAAATGAACCTTCACATAAGTGAACACGGTTTCATTGTGGACTGACCTGGCACTCAAAAGCAGCACAACCAAAGCAGTGGGGCAGACAGAAGGACTGATAGCTCTTCTTCAGTCTCTCAAAACCACGTCTCCCCCTCCCACAGCAATGGCAGTCCCACTGCAATTCTCCCCTCCTATTCTGCCCTTGACACATTATTCCCGCTTCCACAAGAAGATCACTGCACAAACACAATATTAAAGAGGCAAGTTAGAAATATTTTTTTAAAAAACACAATCCTTCCAACAAAACAAAACAAAATGAAGGACCTGGACCAGAAGAGTAGCCCTCACCAGTGTTTTCCCTTAAAGGGGTAACCACCTTTAGTTATCCACCCATTTGGTGGCACATCTGCTATGATGGCCTGCTACCACAGGAAGGCCCAGCAGCTGGATTAATGGGGTCAGATGCGGGTTTTTTGAAGGGCTGCCTTGTGGACCCCAGTGCTACCATGAATCCCCAAATTCCTTGAGTTAGTAATCCTACTAGTACCAAAGCTATAGATGGTGAAGACTGCAATTCAGCAGGCTGCAGACAATATCTGACAACAGGAAAAGGGACCGAGATATGGCTTACTGAACATGTAGAGTGTCTTCAGCTCTGTTCTAGGCAAACTTTACCCTAGGCATTACATGCATTCTGGAGGTAGGCAATAATCCATTTGTTTTGCTTACAGTAGTGAAACAGACCAAATAAGGACTTGCAACAGAAAAAACAAGAGGCATGCCTTATATAGACTAAAATGAAAGCATAGGGAAGGAGAAGTCACAGAAAAAGCCTGACATGAAATCTGTCCCATGGGACAAAATCTGTAACCAAAATTATCCTTCTCAGTGGCCATGGCTTGTCTACCTTCTTGGGTTGGGTGATACCTAGAACTGGTCTTGCTCCTATGTCTGAGTTCCTATGTACTTGGTTACATTTTGAATGCCCACACAGGTGCCCCTACTTGGTTGACAGCAAGTGTCCTGATTATCTCCCCTCTATTTCCTTCCCTGAATTAGGGAAGGAGGATGCGTGAGGTACAACTACACCCACCCTTCTAGCTTTGTTATTTGTCAAAGCCAATTGTGAGCTTTTGCAAACTTTTTGGAGCGAGTTAGTTTAGTTGCAAGCTTGCTGCAGGCTGATTCTAACATCTATTAAGGATGTTTCTGTATGTCAAGCGATTAATGGAGAAAAGGGTCTTAGTAAATACCATTTCTTCACATCATCTGGATTATTGTTTTAATCACTACTTTCAAAGTACCTATGAGTAAGAATAAAAGTATACAGAAGATAGGGACAGCTTTCACAAGATAAAAACATTTCTGAAAGACCATAATTTAAAATTATCTTTTGTTTTCTTTTACAATAGTTTTTTTTAGCAAACTGTAAGAATAAGCAATATCTAGTGAATTCTCTAAACAATTATGCAGAAACTGTGAAAGGATGAACAGCATCAAGATTTGATTTTAAGAGACTGAAAGTTACTTTCCAGGTATCTTTATGATTCCTGTTGCTCTTACATCAAAAGTAAAATTTCCAAAATGAACTGTTAGAATTGAACCTTAAC
The DNA here is from genome assembly GCA_014337955.1 of Aspidoscelis marmoratus. Classification (NCBI taxonomy): domain Eukaryota; kingdom Metazoa; phylum Chordata; class Lepidosauria; order Squamata; family Teiidae; genus Aspidoscelis; species Aspidoscelis marmoratus. The sequence continues at coordinate 54,274,729 of MTQE01001134.1, read as the reverse complement.
TTACCCACATTTGTATGTCCCCTGAACTTGTGCAATACTCATGTGGCTACTTAGGTTTCTAGCAAGGGCTGTCGGAATTATTGGAACAGATTTCACAGGAGTGCATTTTAAAGTGTTGGCCACTGTAACTGCTGCCCAGTGAAAGTCAAAATTTAAATTGTCCATATCCTCTGTTGAACAGATGTGTACTCTTAAGGTCAGTAGTTTGGAAGGGTCCATAGAATCTTGGCTGTTCAGATTCTGCTGCAGAGACTATGGTGGGAAGAGATATTATCCAGATTAGTCTCAGCAATACCAAGATAATTTCTTCAGCGCTAAGAGAGGAAGATGTCTTCTGGGGCAGGCTCGTACTTGAGAATAAAGCAATTCAGCCAGAAGGAACACACCGGAACATCAAATACTCAATGCAGAGAGGTTGTTGTACTCAGAACATTAAGAAACGTGTAAACAAAATTACTGCATGGAGAGTAAAAGGTCAATCGGCTGAATTAATGCTCAAAAGAACTATTTACAAAAATCTTCCCCTTGACTGCATTTTAGGAAGAACCTAGCTATTACGATTAAATGTCTCAGAAGAAAAAGCAAACAGATAGAATTACCGTATTTGCCAGCCTATAAGATGCATTGGTGTATAAACTGCACCCACCCACCCCCTTTTAAGGGATATTTTAAGACAAAATTGCTATTGCTGCCTTCTCCTCCCTTTGGCTGCACTTGTTTTTCATGCACCTCATGCCGCTGCCACCTGCCGGCCAGAAAGTGCCCCCATCCACAACCCCAAGCAGCCTCATCTGTATCACTTGGGTGGGTGGCAGCACCTCAAGCTACGCACAAAACAACTGCGGATGGAGGAAGGGGGGAAATAGACATCCATGGCAATTTCTGTCATATCCTGCCTTCCTTTGTGCAGCACTCCCAAAGGAAGGCAGTAGAAGATAGAAATTGCCACTGTACAGTACCGTCTGGAACTTTTGATCTGTTGGTTACCAGCATACAAAACACACCACATATTTCAGGAGTATTTTGTTGGGGGGAAAGTGCATCTTATACACCAACATATATGGTAACAAAGTCAAATGGGAAATTCTCAATAGTGAACCTTGGTAGAAATGAAATAGCCCTGTTATCTTACCTTAAAAGCCAGACTGAAGTCATCAGAACTGTGTACTCTGATATTCCCTGAAGATGGTCCCCAAGTGCTAACTGTACATGGAATCAAGAAGTCTCCTGGAAGAGGTGCTGTGGGCATTTTCCCGACGCTACCAGTCACTTCACGACCCGGATCAAAACGATCTACTGTTATCAAGATGCCACCATCTGTGCCAAAAACAGTAAAGAAATCTGAATGCTTTTTAAAACACTATGTTCATCCCAAAGCTCTCTAAGAAAGGGTAAAAAAAAATAATTCTGACATGTTTGATCTGTGTGTCCTATTTGCAGATTCCAATAGAAAGCCTACTTGGAGAAACACACGACTAACGGACAAAATAGTGTAGAAGAGAAAGTTAAAGCTTTATACTACACGAGGTTGTGAGTTCATTCTTGATTGAAAAAGATGGCAGTTGGCAGAACAGCTGCCCAACACCCTAGAGGTGTAAATTACTTATAAGACAAGATATCATATGACTTAAAAATAGTACACAGGAGGAAACATAACAAATGGTTTGCCATACATTCTGCAGATGACATATGAAAAATTCAGCAAACTATAAAATATGTCAACACTCCTACTACTTTTTCATGCTAGAACTGTGGAAGACTTTCAAGGTATATAAATTCCCAAGCTGAAAACAAATGCTTGTGAGAGCCTAGATTCTATAGTATACCATATTCTAGAGTAAAACATACATTGCCAAGCTTTGTAGAAGTTTTCTTATATTGACTGCAGATGCCATGAGAAATCCAGTATGTACACTAACAAAAAGTTATGAAACAAATATTGTGCATGCTCAAACTGTGGGCAGACCTATGTTCCTAAACTACACTTCCCACAGACAACCTGCAGAGCATTTGGAGGGCTGTTTGCCTGTGATCATTTTGCAGTTTTGCACACTAGAATTTGATCTCAGTCTCACAGATATTCTCCACACCTCAGTGTTGGCGCTATAGAATGCAGTAACTAGAAGGCTATAGTTTGAACATCATCACAGCAGATCCTGGGTTTAAATACTGAACTCTCTATTTTAAAATACTCTAAATATTGTACTATAGCTTTCACTATTCAAATCCAGACATAACATGGATCCGTAATTATAAGAACTGTAGTCAAGCAACCTAAAGTAGGAATGACTAAAAGAACCAAATAGAATTAAAGCAACTTCATATTTGTGCCCCAGGTATTAATTGCATACAAATTACGTCAAAGAGAAAAAAATCAGTTATTGCTTCAAAACTGGAAATATAATTAATGAATGTTCTCTAAAGATATTTACCTTCATCTACAGAAAGAGTTCCAACTAGAAAACAACTGAAGGGCTTTCTTTTACTTTGCTTAGCATGACGATGAGTCAGGCGTAGAGTTTTCTCTGACAAGACCAGTTTAGGGTTTCTGAAGAGAAATTAATGTTTCAACACAAGAGGTTACTTATATGAAGCATATAGGTTAGAAGCTTTTCAATTATTTTTCAAAAATAATTCGCTATTATGATATACATATACATAACAAAAACGTATGTAGGTCCCAAAAACAGTAAAAAAAAAGGAGGGGAATGAGGAATCAACCTGAACAAACTGACGGACAACTGACTCCATTTTGAACTGTTTATTAAGAAAGGCCTTGCAGTGTTTCATTTATGTACTTTTAGCTCCATAGGTGACTAAAACCTATTGAATGCTATTAAGAAACAGCTAAAATACCCTGAATTGTTCTTAGAGACCTCTTCGCTTTCTCTTACATACAGCCTATAGTTATATGCAACAAACAGCATTGTTGTTTTAAATGACAACTTCAGAAAAGCAAATTTTGGCTAAGAATTAGGATAAAGATGTTCCAGTGCAAGCTGCTAAAGAATAACTCAGGCTGTCTAGGGTGCTGGTGTGTTCTTCTTTGCTGGAGGTATTTAAATAGAGGTCTTCCTGGAGCAAGGAATGGCCTACATGACTTCCAAGAACAATGGGTGTTTTTCCACTGTCACTAGAAGTACCCATTAATGGGTACTTAATGGGTACTTCTAGTGACAGTGGAAAAATACTCAATGAATAAACAGCTCAGGGCACAGAGAGTTCTTCCATAACCGAAATGTTATGTCATACCTGTAACAACTTAGATGACAGACAGTGCTTTCTCCAGTAGGAGCTGGATTCCAAAGTGCATATTTTGATTGAGGAAAACTTAAAGGCACCATCTTTCCCAAAACACCTCTGAAACACAAATGAACAGAAATGTAGTATTTATTCAGCTGGGTATAGTTGGAAGCCAGCAGATGGAAAGTTTAATGTATGAAATCCTCCCAAAAGAGATGAACAAAAATGTCTCTGGACCCAGTTTAGTCCCAAATCTGTTCTGGTAAAGGCATCAGTGCTTCCACATCTGGTCTGGAACCAGAACAACACCACAGTCCCATCTTTGAAGCTTGCGTAAGTTCTGAAATTGGAGCTGTGGAGTTCTCCATTGCTCCCTCATGCGTTGGGTGCAACATTGGAGCAATGGGGACATGGCAGAGAACAGTGGGTGGTACTTGTGGCAGAAGTACATTTCACCTGGAGTGAAAGGGGGAAGACACATATGCATTGTTGCAGGTGGTGGATCAGGGCAACAACTTTCTATCCCTTGCATGCTAGAGCAAGACAGGCTGGCATGAACTTATTAAACTGCTCCAAGGGAGGTGTGGAAAAGGGATCAACCTCAAGACTCTGTTCTGTTCCAAGTAACACTTTGCAGAGATGTGCATGGATTGCTTTTGCTATAGAACCTTGAAACTACTGAAAGCAATGGAATGTTTCAGTCTCTGAACTGATGCAATCAGTTGCATTTTTTGAAATATTCACAGGGATAGCAACACCTGTGATAAGAAGTAAAATTAACTTCAAGTTTTATTCAAGATATTGTCACTATCTGGATTTCTACAAAAAGACATAATATTCCTTAAAGCTGCTAATATATAACCAATAGCCAGGAATGGCCCACAAATCAGTATTATCAGATAGACAGGACCACTTTGATCCGACTGGATCCAATTTTGATTGGTTGCTGCCCTGCTGATACACTTGGGAAGCACTTCACAAGGCAAAGCTGCTTATACAGTGCCCCAGGACAAACTTACGTTTTCTCAGGTCTATTCAGTCCTATAATATACATATTCAAACTGAACAAGAGTCCTGCAGTGATACCTTTGGCTTTTAGATGCAAGTGAAGTTAGTTCCATGTGCAGACACCAGAGCTGAACACTTTGCTCTATGAGAAAAAATCAAAACAGGGACTACATCAAAGAAGAATAGTAAAATATTACACTGTTTTGTGCTTATCTTTCACCTACATATTACCACTCATTCAACTGCAGACTCTGAAAAAGGAGACAAGTGGCAGATATTAAGCAAAAAACTTACTCTCAGAATACAATATTGTATTGCATTTAAAATTAATGATCCCAGACATGCTTGATAACAGTAGCCAACTTTACCAACTTGACCTAGTCACTCAAGACTTCCACCACCTAGGACAGATATTTAAAGGCTATAAGTTATTATTTCACCTATGTTGGGAGGAAAATTATTTTAATTAACCAGGATCACCAACTTTACCATGTAATTTGAATCCTCTTGGGAAAATTGCCCAAATAGTCTGTCCCCTAACCATATTATGCAATGTGCATTAGGAAGTGAATGCCTGGTCTTTTGAACTGAAGACTCCAGTTCAGCACACTCACATTTTTACCTTAGCACCCTTAGTTACTACTATTTTCATGCTTTCTCCCAATACCCCTGCTCCCATAGGACAGTCAAGAGGCTTTCCCAGTGTCCTTGGTTTGCTCATACTTGGTATTGTGATGCATTCTGGAGAGAAGGCACTGCAAACCATGTAAGCAGCCCACACAAACAATCCTGAGAACCATCTTCTCATTGCATTGAGGGGGTGGGGAAGACAAACTGAAATACTGGCATAAAATAGTGCTCTCAGGTTTTTTCTTTGGAGTGCCAGAATCAGTAGTACTTCTCACATTAAATTCTCAATAATTCTCAATTCCCAATATTACTTGAAATGATTCAGCCAAATGCTATTACAAAACTCTTTGACAGGAAGTATCCTGAACTTCTTCAAGACTGAAAATTACCACCACCCATACATGACAGGCAAAAACATCAACTTTCACAGAGAAAATGATGCTTCAGTTTAAAGAGCTCCTGTATATGGGATTTTGCCTTTTTTTAATACCCCTTGAATCAAAGCATCCTAGCTTTGTATTAGTGCATCAGACACATGCAAAAGCTCTGTCCAGGTTCATAAATGGGACTTAATACACACTTGCTTGTCTTACTAGTCCCCTAAGAGCTAGGCACAGTCTTCATTTGGATTATATTATATATTTTAGCCCTAGTCTTGTCTCAACCTGTGACATACTTTATGCCACACCACAACATCAATGTGCAGCACCACATATTTTCAGGTCTGCAGGGATTTTCCTTAGCCCATACCAGCTCTTTAAACTGAAGCATCATATGCATAATTAACCGTTTTGAAAGCAGACACCAAGTTCCAAATTATTTTAAATTTCATCTACACTTCACTGTACCTTTTCAGACCTTGTTTGTAGGAACGATCTCTGTATTTTAAACAAACTGTTTTAAATTTGCAAACAGGTACCAACTTAAAATTGGAAAACTGTGTTATTCAACAAATTCCTGATACCATAAAAACTATAGATAAAGAATAGTTGGGAAATATAAGCTGCAGGCTGTTATGAACAGGAAGTAACTGATGTAGGGTAGCTTTCATGGTGACTTGACTTGCTGCAGTATGCCATTTACCCAAGGCATATTCATTTGTTTTATTTAACACACTTACATACCCTTCAGGCATATTCTTATTTTCTTACCAATAAGAAAATAAAAACAAGGACAAAACTACACACCTCATAACGAACTTGAGAGCAGTCTAGATGTTTGAGCCTAATTCAGTGTTATTCCACCTCTGCATCACAGGGGAGGAACAGAGCAGCAGGGCTGTAGGCCTGGTTACTCAATAAAACTAAGTTAAATTACTGTATTTGCAACAGCTGTGTGGCACGGGAGGGGGAGAAAGGTGTTTTAAGGGCTGTGTTCGCACCTTGAGTTTTAAGCTTCACTTTAAGGACCAGAGAATCCATCTGTAAAGTGACAAATTGTTTTCCTTCAGCATGATCCTGCTCAGAAAAACCAACTTGGGCTAAATAGTTTGTGTGTGGGTGTGCGACTAGTCACTATGCTGATGTTTCCTCTCACTCTGAAAGTGGACTGAAGCTGGATTAAAACTTAAGGTGTGAACACAGCCGAGGAGGCATTGCCTCCCGTACAAGCTATACCCACCAACGGAGACAAACGCGTTTACTAAACACAGTGGTTGGTACTGGCGGTCGTCGGGTTTCCTCCCGACAGAGCTGGTTTGTACTGGTCAGATGCTCTCTGACAGAAAGGCAGAATATGGCAACTGTACTATAAAGACACTTTACCTTCCACAAGAAAAGCCCAGGAAGAGCAGAGAAGATAAGACGAAAGCCCTATTCCATGGGGAAACATCAGCCAAAGCGGGGGGAAGCAACTTGCCCAGCCCCTGGCGGCACCTGAGGAACCTACTCATTTGGGGGTCACCTTCTCACCCACCTCACAAAGCCGTATCGCAGCCTGTCGCCCATTCACCCCGGAGATCCTCAGTGTTCCCAACGAGTAGCAGCAGTAACTGTATTTCTACCGCCTCTGGCCACTCCCGCTCGTGTGGCGCCGGCGCCTCCAAATGGCGGCACGGCCAGCCAATGAGCAGCGGTTAGCCGCCGGAGCCAGTCAACCAATCACAGCTGGCAGCAAACCTTAAACCTCCCGCCACCCTGTATTAACCCCTCTACCCTCATCGATCAATGTAGGACCGCCCATCGGCCTGCTCCCAACCAATCCCATGAGCCTTGGCGAGACAGAGCGGCGCTGAGCGCGCGGACCTCCGGTAGGAGGGATATTTAAAAACATGGCTCTCGTTTTAAACGGTCGGCGCAAGGGGGAGTTACCACGCAAGCGCGAAAATCTCGACAAAAGCGGAGGGCGTGGTGGCTCATATCAAGTTAGCTGTCATAGTTATAGCCATGCTAGGCGTTGTGCACCTGTCCTGGGCGTAGTTTTGGTAAGCTTTGCAAAGATCTGCTACCAGTTAGAAACACAGGCAAGTTTCCAACGCAGTCAAGTGTATCTTTTCGTCTCGATTAGGTTTCACCAACTTCATCCGGAGACTTAATCGTGCAACCATCTGCACGTCTAAGTACATTCCACATTGGATTTACTCCCAGGTAATCTCAGTCTAATAAGGGATGCCCTTCGTTGGATATGATTAAGGCTAAATACCTTCTTTAGCTCATGTGTGAAGCAACAAGCTGGCTTAATGTTCTACAGGGGTTTCTTTTACATGGCTACTAAAAGGTTATTCCACTAATTTACTGCAACCCTGGAAACTTTCAACATGGTGATCTGACCCCTGAAGCATCTCTGATACTACAATCAGTGTGCAGTTTCTGCAGTGCAAATGACCTATATTAGTTGACTGGGCAGTCCACCTAACCTCCCCCCCAGTTTTCCATTAGTGACAATTGCTTATACAGCTGGTTTTGAATTGCACTCTAGTCTGACATAAGATTCATGGCCTACAGTATTATTTAGAAATGAGGTAGCATCCTTAATACTTTATATGCTTCTACCACAATACTTGACCATTTGAAGGAGGGTACTAAGCACTAAAGCCTATGGTCCAGAGAGAAGCCAGCTGGAAAAGATAACACTTTTTATCTTTAATAGACTTGAACAAGGAATCCGAGCATGTGCCTCTTCTAAAGTAGGCTACCTAGTTAGTTATATTTTGTAAAAAGCTACTAAGGGTACAATAGTCTTGCCTTTTTATGTCTTTACAAGTTTACTAAAGAGTATTTTTTTACAACAAGAATTCTTCAATTTTCATAGGACTACAGTCAAGACACATGATAGGTTACAGGACATGTTCTAAAGCAAATGTTAAAGAAAACAGCTTTTGGCTGGCTTCCAGATATAAGTCTTTAAAAAGTTCCACTGCAATGAAGCAAGATATTTAATTGAAAGGAAATATTTGTGACTATACAACAATGTGGCTTATTCCAAAGCAGGCTCAGCCCAACACATTTTGCTGCCCAAGATAAAACCTCACATGGTAATTCCCCATTGTCCAAATAAAAACTGTTAAAATATTTTACTGAAGCTGACTGACATAGTTGAATCTTACTTCTGGCACTTTCCATGTTGCTTTATACCATTCAGGAACAGTTAAGTAGTCTAATTTAAAGTCCTGGATATGCTACATACAGAGATCAGAGGCCTTTTTGTACTTGGCCTTATTATCTATATCTGCGTGCTAGTGTAGAGTATGGAAGGCCCCCAGTGAGCCCTGCCATAGTCTGCATTAGCTTGTGGCCAGACAACTATCCTGAGATATATTCCAGAATAAGGCCAAGTGCAGAAAGGCTCCTGCTCTACACAGATCTTTCCTCTCAGTGGCTGCCTGAGGTAGCCTAACCACCAGCTTTTTGAAGGTTCCTTTTAAGGACTACAACTGTCATGAACTTTCAGGTGTGGCCAATGTGGGTTAAGGTCAATAGGCGTCTCAACGAAGGAAGTTTTCCGGACACAAACGGTCACTTCCCTAAGAGTGGGCTTCAAAGTCCGGATGATAAAGGAGACACATTGGTGTCTTTTCTTAATAACATGGGAATGACTTACTATTGCCCTCTTCCAGAAACATCCTGAGGACTGTTGAGGCAGCATTTTCTGAGTCCTGTATCTTATTCAGGAGGCTTTTCCAAACAGGCCTGACAGCATTTCCCTTGCAGAAGCTGATTTGCCCAAAGTTTGGAACCAATTGCAAGAGGTCAAAGACCTTCTAGTGTAGGTGGGTATAAAATTGCTTTACATTTTCCTTCATTCACATTGGTGGGGGATTTTTTTTTAGTCCAGCCAAGAACACCAAAAAAGTTCCAGACAGCCTTCCATCTTTGGGGGGGGGGGGGAATATACCTCGGATATACAACAATACTGGTTTTCTCCCTCATGTGTTTTCTGTATAGACCTCTAAAATGTCTGAAGACGAAGCCCACGAGAAGCAGCGAGTAAAGCGGCCGTAGGAAGACGCTCCATCCCTTTCCCGCTCCTTCCCCCCACCGCCATCTCGCCCCTCCCTAGCGGCGTGACAGCAACCAGGCGGGAACCCGGAAGCGCTTTCCCTTCCTGGTGCCACTTCACCAGCCGCTTCGGCACCCGGACGAGTGAGGTGGCATCGGACGGTTGCGGCCGGGCAGTTCACAGTCCTCCCCCCCCCGCCCCTCCGCCATCGCCGCCGGCCCGGCGCATGTTCTGTCGTTGCCTTTCCTTGGCCACTGCGGCTCGCGCTGGTTCTTCGCCGTTCCGCCTCTGCACGTCGATCGCGGCTGCGGGTGCCGCTTCCCTGCGCCTCATGAAGCCGGTGGTTGTGTTCGTTCTCGGCGGGCCTGGGGCTGGGAAAGGGACCCAGTGTGCCCGTATCGTAGAGGTAGGGAACCGCAAGGACACCTTTCTCCCCTTCTCCTTTCTTTTCCCTCCCTCTGCCCTTCCCATCCACTCTTCCTCTTCTCGAGAGAACTACAATGCCCACGAAGCAGCGGCGCGCCCAGAAGGACCCTGAAATTCCCTATGCAGCTTCTAGAGAATGATGGGGGTTGTAGGGCCGAAGGGCTTCTCAGCATTTATAGTCCTTAAACCGTTTTTTACTATTACTTGTGAGCTAGAAATCACTATTAATTTAAGCAGTGCAAGGATCGGGACCCAGATAGCATAGGTCTGTGCTAGCAAGCGGTTAATTAGCCTTAATTGTCACCAGTCGTGAATCAGAAGAGTTAAGTTTTCAGCTTAAATAGGCGAACAACCCAAAAGGAATTTAGGTTTGCTTAAGAGAAAGGTATTTCACAGTCCTTTCAGCGTTCAGGCTGCCTCTTGCGGTACTGAGATGCTGAACCAGGTCAGCTTAGTTAGTGTGTGGATAATGTTGGAATGCTAGGTGTGTAAGGCTAGACCAGGAAGCTGAAAAATATCCCGGAAGATGAGAATGGTAAACCACTTATACTGTGGCTGAAAAAAGCAGATATAAATCTGTTCATGCACTCATAAGTTGAGTCTAGCTAAATAGCATTTTAGCTTCTTTTAGCCTTTTCCATTCTGTAGCCCTAGTACCATTGAAAAACCTGTTTTTTGTAGCCATATAGAAATGGTACCTGAATCTGAATGTGTAATAAGAATTGCTAAGGCAGTACAGTATGTTCTTGACTAGCAGCAGCTTTCCAGGTTGTAGGCAAATTCCTGGGCCTACATGAGATACTGAGCATCTTGGTTGCAAAGTACTGAATGTACAGAATTGCCTGTGTCGTAAGATCTGCAGATGATTCTCTCTTGGTATTCTCATCGCCTGCAGTAGTTAGGGGGAGGAAACAAGTGGTATTCTCACTTGTAGAGAATAATATCCCCTCCGAGATGTGTCAGGCACCCTTATTTTATACATTGAGAAGACATGAAGATGCACTTCTTGACTATGGCCTTCGCCTGAGCGAACAACATCCTATACAGTCACTGTCGTTATTTTATCTGTTTTTATTGTGATATCATTTTAACCTGCCCTAAGACCTTCTGATATAGGGGCGGGAAGAAATAAAGTGTCCACCTTTAGAGTCAAGCTGTATGTTATCCAGCTTATGGGTCACCAAACTTTGGTAGAGAGTAGTTTTATTATTATTATTATTTGGAGAAATGCAAATAGAGATCATGGAACATTCTGAAGCTCATTGTGTATTTCCTTTTTGTTATTTGAAAGGTACACTTAAAAATAAAAATCACTCCAAAATCCTAGCCAAGAAGTACATGGTAATGTTCACCAAGCCTCAAGTGTATCAGATACATAAAATGTATATATCAAAACCTAAATGTTGCTGAAGCCTTTTGGTTTAGCCTTGGTTTTACAGCTGAACCATGCCTCTTTTTAGGATCTGGCTGAATGTAAGTTCTCTAATGGATGTAGGAACTAAATTTCTTACAGCTAAAGTGAAATCTGGGTGTGAATTTCAGCTGGATTTCATTCACTTAGTTAGGAGTTTCTTTTTACTGTTGAATTTAGATACAGTGGAGGCCTCTGCTGTAATTTTATTAATAATGTAAGATAAAAACCAAAAGAAAACATGTCAGATTCTAAACTGTTCTGAAATTTTCTATGAAAGGTAGTATTGGAGCATCTTTATTCTGCAGTTTCAAAGTTGTCCTGAAGTTATGGTTTCTGACCATTGTGCTGCATAACTTGTATTATTCTGATAAGCTTAAATAAACTTTCAGCATCTGTATAAAACCACAGATTTCTGACTTGTTTTGAAAGAAGATGTGATTTTAACTGTGTAAAATTAACATTTAAAAAGGCTTCAAAATAATTCTGGAGCCATGGGAGACATTGAGAATTTTACGGATATGCTGTAGCACTACTTACTTATTTATCTTCTTGTGTTTCTATCCTATCTTAGGGTGCTTTTCCACTGAGCTCCTTTAATCTGGATCTAAGAAGATCCAGATCTAAGGAAGTACTGAATTAAGGGAAGTATTAGATCCGTGTTAAGGAAAGTACCCAGTGTGTTTCCATGGGTGGTCTAGCAGCCAATAGCAATGGGTGCTAGCCTGCCTGCTGTGGAAACGCTGGGGCACCCATGTGCAAATCTGGATCTACCCATGAGGGGTCTGCCTGTCACCCAGGTGTTTTGGGGGACAGGGGGTGCAATCTCCATAGACTCTCCAGAGAATCTCCGGAGTGATCTGCCGCTGACTTCGAATATACTCTGGGGCCTTTGACAGCGCCATTGCTCTCGCAAGGGGTTCTCTTTGGAGCCTGTGCTAATCTCCGAAGGCAACTTCAGAGGGACTTTGAAGTTTGGGTGCCCCTCCCGAGCCTCCTCTAGACCCCATTGCCCACTTGTAGTGGAAACAGGCTCCCTATAATCCGGATTTGATTGGTGAAGACCTAATTGTAGACCCATTTAATGGGATCTACAGGAAATCTGGATTTTCCTACCTGTGGGGGAAACAAATGTGGCTCTAATGGAGTCTGTAGTGGAAATGGGGTCACCCTGCTCTGAGCCTAATGCGTTCTTCAATGGGTACTTAGTGCTAGTGGGAAAATACCCCTATACCCAAAAGTCTCAGGGCACGTTGGAATAAAATCAATATAAAACAAATAAAATAAGTTTGCCAAAACAATGTCAGTGCTTGCATTGGGAGGGCTGTTTTCTTAGCCAAAGGCCTCGGGTGAAGACCTGTGTCCTTACCAAATGTATGAATATGTACAATGAGGGTGCCAGATGGATCTCAGCAGAGAGACTATTCCATAACCTGGGGGCTATCTCTGAGAAGGCCCTCTGACATGTCTCCACCCCACTTAACTGCTGTAAAGGTGGCATCACCAACAGGCCTTATTAGCAGATCTTAGGGCACGGGCAGAACTGTATGGTAGGAGGTGTTCTTTTATGATGGTTTTTACCTTAGATCACCTTCCTAGTGCAGACAGAAAGATACACATACAAAAATAATTGTTTTAATATAATCATTCATATCAACCATCCTTAGTATTTTGGGTGATTTGAAATATGTATTCAGATTGATAGATTGCAGATATTTATAAGTGTCATGATTCTCCATGGGCTAGCATGTTTTCACTTTGAATGTTCTTGCCGTTTACAGAATGTGTGTGGTAATAACAGCATATTCCAAGGCCTAGTTGCAGTCTCAATCATTCTTCTGCTAACTTTCGTCTAGTGGTTAGGGAGCAGGACTCTTATCTGGTTTAATTCCACCCTCCCCCACGAAGCCAGCTGGGTGACCTTGGGCTAGTCACAGCCCTCTTTCTGAGCTCTCACAGAGTACCTCACGGAGTGTTCTGTTCTGGGGAGAAGAATAGAAAGCTTTGTCAGCCACTTTGAGTGGCTGAGAAAATGGGTGAGAAAAGCGGGTTAAAAAAGCCAACTCTTCTTATCATTGTATGGAAACATCTATTAAATTTGGCAGAAGTGATTTTCTTAATGGAAGCTAAATTAGATTATTATTTGCCATGTGTAATTTATTACAATTCTGTGCCATCTAATAAGTCTAGGTACTCACTTGTCTAATTGATTTTCAAAAGATGTTCTGCGGCAGTTGTGCTTTGAAAGGTATTGATTTATCATTTTTCAAGCTGTTTTGTGGTTGCTCGACCTTTAACTTTTGTTTAACTATTGCTTTGAACACTTCAGAAAATAACGCATATGTAAAGGCCGCCTCTCCGCCCTTATCTATTTCATATATATATTTATCTTTTTTTGGTAGTGTGGTAGCGTTGTGTTTACTTGTGAATCAAACTCTGTTATTTCCTTCAAAGAGGCGCACCTTCCATTTCCTTTTCCCTACTCTTTGGCTTGATAATAATGTTGCCTCCCTTCTGATGCTGCAGCAGACTCTGCCCCCACTCTGCCAATCTCCAGCAGTGGGTTGGATACAGTTACTGTTTAGAACTCTGGCCCTATTTGGCTCCCTTTATAAACAGAACTCCACGAAGCTTCTTTGAAACAACAAGAACATGTGTTTATTGAATACAGTTAAGTCTCAAGACAGCTTCTTCTTCAAGTTACACTTTCAGCTTCTGTTGTCAAACAGTTCAGCCCCTAACTTTCACACCCAGTTCAATGACTCTTAAACTTCTTGAGTAAACTCTCAACCAGTACAATATGTGTTTGCTTGCCCTTATATTTTCACCAGCAACATCAAACACGTATTAACAAACTCAGGACCCCAATGCTAAACAGGCTAAAGGCCCGTTTCTCCCCTTCGTTAACCTCCCAGATTAACGACCCAAGGCAGAGAACCCCAAATTATCCCCTCAGGCTCCCTTTTATATGGGCTTGGCTGGCTGGCTTCGCCCTGATTGGCTGAGCTCCTCCAGCATTCTATTTCACCCCTCCCCTGGGAGTGCTCAACTAGCCCCTCCCTTAGGCTACTTACCCTTGACAAAAAACGCTTTGGCGACACTTTTAAACGTCTGGACTTACCGTGTTTGCCACACTTTGCATTTTAAACCAAAATAACTTAATTTTGGGGTTGAGGGGTCCTAGCGGTCATCACAGCATATGTCTTAGAAATAGTTGTAAAGGAATGAACTGGTTTTATTGGGGAATTTCTTTTCCAGTTATTCCACGGGGCCTGAGGCATAATAAGCTGGTCTTACGAACTGCCAAAAGCAGAATGCATTCAGCAGGGGTAGTTTCACAGACACGGGTAAAGTTCTGTAGGAGGATATAATCTAGATTTGAAAATCTTTACTGAACCAGAACAAACTAAAAAGAGCCCTTTTAAAATAGCAAAGAAATAGACTCCAATAGCAGCCGTTTGGCTTTCTAAAATAGGCAGCAGTAATATACAAGCAGTAGAATTGCACAGGTTTGTCAATCAGATATGGTAAGCAGCAAGAAAATATCAAGAGAACAACGGGTGCTAAGAGGATTATGCAGCTGAGTACACTTTACCAGTTCTACAAGCTTCTGGCCAGGAAGATGGAAAGTTCTATTCAGACTATGGCAATGTCCGTAAGTTTGAATTTAAATATTCAAATGAATTTTTAATTTTTGAATCTATTTGTTCAAATTATTCAGACATTCGTATGTGTACAGGTTTGTACACGATGCGTACTTGCATGTATGCATCTTTCCCGCATCCATACGCATTTGTACAGATCCATACGGAATGAAAACTGGTTGCATATGGGATAACTACAGATGTGTAAGGATGCATATGGGATGTGTAACAATGTCATACAAACATACAAAAGTTGACAAACAAATAGATTCGAATTTGCTTAATTTGAATCAAATTTGGATAAATTCAAATTTTAAAGATTCAAATTGAATCAAATCCCTAAAGTTGCATTCATGCGCACCCCACCTCATCTAGTCCAGTATCTGGTCCACCAATTGCTTATGGGCATCTCAAGCAGAAGACAAAGGCAAAACTTTCACCCATTCTTGAATTCCTGCAGATAGCCTATAGAGGCATCCAGCCTGTCTCTCCAGCCTGGAAGAAGTAGCTAGGCATTCATTCTAGGAGCCATTGATAAACCTGTCATCTGTTGCCCATTCTGTTCTATTATAACTTGCTGAGGTTCAGAGAAACACTCCATGTAAAGTGCAGGTATACAGCAAAACTTGTTGTTTAGAATTACACTTATTTATAATGTGACATTAAAATTATATGGCGTACCTTTGGAACACACCACTAGATTCTTGTGTAATCTCCAAATGGAGAATTTTGTCTTGATTTTTTTTAGTTAGTGGAATGCCTTTCATAGTGATTTAGCCATTTATCAATTCTTATTTTAAGAAAACAGTGTTTTCAGAATGTTGCTGGAACAACAGTAAATGAAAACATCCCTTAACTCTAAAACATTATTTTAATTTTGTTTTTAATATGTTGTTCTTAATTGTTTGATCTGTTGTTACCCACCCAGAGACCTTCAGGTATGGGGCAGGATAGAAATGGAAATAAATAAATAAATAAAACGAGAAAAAGTAAATAGTCATTACATCAGCAAGCAAGATACTCCACAGACTTTGCTCCCTATTTTAAGAGGTGCCTTATTCCAGTTCTTAATTGTCTAAAATAGTTTTCATATTGTGTCTTTGGCTGCCTGTGAATTTCCTGCTGGATAGAACTATGTTTTTATATTTATAACATTTTTCTTCTCTGTAATATAGTGTGCATGGGATGGGCCCTTTTGATTGACTGAACAGGGCAGGTTTTATGAACAGAAATGGTTTTATGTATTGCATTAAGTACTTTTCTATTTAAAAATCTTTGTTGAAAAAACGAACTAAGGGAAGAAAAGGAGAAGTTTGGGGGAAAAAAACAATTTAAACAGATTTATTTCCTCAGAGTAGATACTGGTAGTATAATTTATGTTCACTGAACCAGAAGAAGGGTACCCTCCATTATATGTTATTTGCATTTTAGTTTTTATTCATATTAAATAAAAATTAATTAAAATAAGTTTTAACATTTGTAGCCTAAATTTAAGTTTGTTAACCTGTTTTATTCTTCCTTTAGAAATATGGCTATACGCACCTCTCTGCAGGTGACCTCCTTCGAGATGAACGAAAGAGACCAGGTTCTCAATATGGGGAGCTCATTGAAAATTACATTAAAGATGGAAAAATTGTACCTGTTGAGATAACAATCAGCTTGTTAAAAAGGGTAAGATTGAAAACTTAGTCGTTTTCTGTTGAAATGGTAAAAAGTAACATGAAGAATAATATGGGGGACTTTTCTAAGTGATTGTCACTATCTTGAAGTAAAATAATTAATAAAGACCAGTTTTCACAAGGAGAGCTATGCTCAGTTATTTTAAAATATTTGGTTTTCAAGAGGCTATAGATAAAAGATAGGACCTCAAGTCCTGTTTCTTTAATGGGAGGATTCATTCCAGTTTAGGATTCTGATGGAGAAGAGTGAAAACTAGTTTTTGCCTTTCATTTCATTTCCCTGCTGTTCCCAGAGCCGTATCCTGTGCTCCTCCGAGAAAACACAGCCTTTTACAGTAGTTTTTCAGGAGGTCCCATGAAGGATGAGAGTCTATGAAAAATCTTCTATCTCTTCCCTTTTGTTTGGTTCCAAATATTTTAACTCAATTGCACCAGACAATTCAGCTCAATGAGTCCTAACAGTTCTTATTGTCCTAGCAGATTTTTGCCATTTTATTTTATTTTTCTGTAGAATAATAAATATATTTCTGTTGGGACAATTTGAAAACAAAGAGTTGTAAAAAAATGTTTTATATACACCTCTGTAAGATAAATGTTAGCTGGAGTTCTATTATATGAGTGCAGACATCATTTTTTGTTACCCATAAGGCAATGGATGAAACTATGGCAGCCAACACACAGAAGAACAAATTCTTAATTGATGGGTTTCCCAGAAATGAAGATAATCTTCAAGGATGGAACAAAACAATGGATGGAAAAGCAGATGTGTCTTTTGTCCTCTTTTTTGATTGTGCTAATGAGGTAATTACTGTTGTCAGAGAAACATGTATATTTTACTACGTGAAGTGAGACAACCAAAAAGATTACATCAATGAGTTATTTTATTACTCTCTCAGTATAGCTAATGATCAGGCTATTATTAATTTATTTAAAACTTTCCTATACTGCTTTATATCAAAAATTTGAAACAGTTTATAATAACCTTTAAGAACAGGAATGGTGTATGTAGTTATAGTGCCCCTTGCTTCCACTCACCTGACGACAGTGAAGGGGAACTGTGATGTATATGCCATTAAAGAATTCCCTAAAACAGTGGTCGGCAAACTCATTGGTCATTGGTCAACAGAGCCAAATATCAACAGTACAATGACTGAAATTTCTTTTGAGAGCCAGATTTTTTAAACTTAAACTACAGTATATAGATAGGTACATTGTTAGCTCAATTAGGGTATTCCTAAGCTGGAAGAGCCACACTCAAGGGGCCAAAGAGCCGCATGTGGCTCCCGAGCCACAGTTTGCCTACCACTGCCCTAAAATTTCCTGAAGATGATTTTCTTGGTCTTTCTTTCTTTCTTTTTTTACCTAAATACATTATATTGTATTTAGGTAAAACTAAAGCTCATAGTACCAATGCTGACAGAGGCAGTGATAATTTTTGTATCTCAGATGAATTTTGGATGTGCATTTCTGTTCTACTTACTTTTAAATGTTTGGTCTTAATAAAATTCTGTCATAATTTTTACTTTGGTGCTTGGAAAAATATTATGTTGCATAGATAGCATATGTAGTCCAGAATTTAGCTTATTGTATATAGTTGATTTCTGCATGCAGTTTTTAAATTTGTTTCCTAATTCTGATAAATTTTTCATTTATTCAATATGAAAAGTGATTTGTCTGCTCTTTGTTGCTTTATGTTTTCATAAAGATCTTTATTTCTTTTTGAAGATATGTATTAATCGTTGCCTAGAAAGAGGAAAAAGCAGTGGTAGAAGTGATGACAACAGAGAGAGCCTGGAGAAAAGGTACCATTTGCATGCATCATTTCAGTGGTGTGCTTTATTATCATTTTTTGCTAGGTAACCATCTTTATTTTTTCCTTCCATTAGACTTCATACATATCTAGAGTCTACTAAGCCTATTATAGACCTTTATGAAAAAATGGGCAAAGTAAGGAAAGTGGATGCTTCCAGATCTGTTGATGAGGTAAGAGAAAAAGTTTTCTTATTTTCTTTTCGCTTCTGTGTCCAGTACTGAAAAGGAAGAATCTTAAGAATTAAGTAAGCTACATCCATTTTAATTCATTGATTCTGAAGAACTTCACCTATTAAAACCTCAGTTAGCAGTGCTATAGAACTGTGGGACTGTGTTTGACACTTGGGCCGTGTTCCCCATGCGTGCGGTTTGGACTCATTTGGGACTGGGTGTGTTACTGAAATCAAATCTTGCCCGCCCTCATTCCATTACCACTAACACAGGCTGTATACAAATACGGCTGACCCCATGCAAATTGCGCTAAACCCTGGCACAGGGAAACAGCACCACCTCCTCTCCACCTGCTCTCTGCAGATTAGAAGCTGTTTGACACCCCACTCCTGTGCCATCTGCTGCAAATGCCACATTCCCACTCTTAGTGTCACAGAGAAGCCAGGATTGAACGCCAAAAATAATAATTAAAAATTCCAGCTCTCTGAGCAAAGCCTCTTCAAGGTTTGGCAGCAGTTGAGCAGTTTTGCGCAACTCCACTTCACCACGAGAACACCTGGGAACCACGAGAACACCCGGCAAGCAGAAAAGGGAGAAAAATCAAACCATTATCATGCCTGCCTTGGCAATCAGGAAACGGGGTGGAATACTTGTCATGGAAAAGGGAGAAAAATCAAACCATTATCCTGCCTCCCTTGGTGATTGGGGAAAGGAGGTGGAATACTTGTCAGAAAAGAATCTCATGGGACAGCAAAGGCCATTTGACCCTTCTCATTGTTTTGGCTTTAACATTTAATCCCCCCAAATATCAGCAGTTGCGATCTCCAATGCACAGGGCAGGAACTGCAAGCACAGGACATGAAACCCCACCTCCCAATGATGCGAGCACCAATCTCCTTCCCAAATAGCCTGAGACCGTCCCCATGCACAGGCTCGGCTCACAAAACAATGCGTGCCGAGCCACCAAACTGCAGTGAGAATCTAAAATGCATGGGGATGGCCCTTCCGAAATCTGATTTGGATTTGAAGCAAAACGTGCATGGGGACGCACCCTTAGTGCTAGTACAAAGGAATTCCCATCCAATGGTGAAAAATTGACCTAAATCCTCCACTGAAGTAGCAGATGACAATTTGACATAAAGCACAGGATTTTTATGCACGTATAACTTTTAGATATGATACAAAATACTTTTTCTGAAGCCAGGAGTACAATAATGCAGAGGTAGAATACATTTATATAGCATCCTAGAAAAACATAGTAGCTCATATCTATCTTGCATTTTAGTCATTCACTTTGTAATGCAATCATCCCTTGTATACAGTGGTGGTTCTGTTCCAAGAAATCCCTGCATTATACAAAATGCATGAGGGGACCTCGAGCAATCACCAGTTTCCTGAACTGCTGGATCTCAAAAGCTCATAGTGATCTGTATATGGGTGTTTTTCTACTGTTACTAAGTACCCATTTTAGCACCCATTAAGGACCCATTTGGCTGAGAGCTGGATGACCCCATTTCCACCACAGACCTCATTAGGGACACATTTGTTTCCACCACAGCTAGGGAAATCCGGAGGGACTTCTGAGCCTTTGCTATCCTCCGAAGGAAACTTCAGAGGGACTCCAGAGTCTTTGCTAATCTCTGAAGGAAACTTCAGAGATTGCACCCCCTGTCCCCCTAAACCCCTTGTTTGGGTTGACAGGCAGACCCCTTGTGGGTCAATCTGGATTTGCAAATGGGTGCTCCGGTGTTTCCACAGCAGGGAGGCTAGTACCCATTGCTATTGGGTGCTAGACCACCCATGGAAACACATTGGGTACTTCCCTTAATCTGGATCTACTAGGGACAGTTCTTAGGGTGAAATCAGAATCTGAAATCCAGTTATGTCCTTCAGTCAATGGAATGTACAATATTAATGAAAAACCTTCCCCTTCAGCCTGTTCCGGCATTTCCCACATCTGTTCTGAAGAACTGAATAATCATTCAGAGCAGATGGAGGAAAGACATCCTGTCATGAAATCATTTTGGAAGTGATGTACGTGCACTTATTTACCTGTTATTGAGAAGGTCTCAGCATAAATCACATAATAGTTCTCATTTAAAAGTGGTTAGTTAGAGCTTCCAAAGTCACCCTTTCAAAAATGTTTCATTTGCCTTTGCCTATGGTTAACTTAGGCAGGACACTATACCAGTTTGGTATCTGCCTGATAAGGCTTATGATCTGAATAATCCTAACAGTTTCTTTTAACTGTTAATAACTGCACTTCTACTTTACTTGTTAAATCTCTTAACACTGTTTATTTTACAAAATACATAGCATATACAAGTGGTGTCTTAATGTCTTATTTTCTTGCAGGTTTTTGCCAAAGTTGTGGAAATCTTTGATAAAGAAGGCTAATTCTCAACTAGAATACCTTTCAACCATGCTTGAAAATTGCTTTAAGAGCTGCTACTATAGACTGTTTTTTCTATAATGGTGATAAGAAAAATCTGCCTTTTTAAATGCAGTAGTACTTCTGTCATGACACCAATTTAAAGTGGCTAATTTGAAATTTTGGTTTAAACTACAGTATAAACTCAAACTAGAATGTCATTATGATAGAAACATTCGAAGTGATTTAATGCTTGTAAAAAAATCTGTAAAATGTATGCCAAGCCAAGCTATTGTTGGAAAGCATCTGGCTATCGTTTTGTTTTCTTTCTGTCAAAAACCATGTCATTTTAAAAATAATCTCCTATATTGAAACTGTAAATAAAAGTGAAAGGGTCCACTAAACTGATTTTCTGTTTTTGTATTAGTTTCTTTTTAGTTTTGGACCAAATCTTGAAGAACGATTGGGCTTTAGTTTTTTAACAAATAGCTAATCTGTTCTGAATGATAGGCAGCTTCTGTAATTGAGGATTTTAAACAGAGCATGCCTTTTTGATTTATTATTTCTTACTTACTTGATTATTAGGAAATAATGGCACTTGGGATACACTTAGTATTAATCTTACTGCTTGGAGGTTGTCCTATTGAGAACTCTAAGAAAGGGTCTATTCAGTATGAAGAATGCTGTGGGAATGGTTTCTTTAAAAAAGAATGAGAAGCTTTCTGTTTCTGGATATTACAAAAACGTTTATAATCAGTAATACAGTGCAACCAAAAGTTCATGCATTTGAATCAAGTGAAGTCAGTGTGAAAATTTAATACCATTTGACTTCACAGGGAATGAGAATACAGTTTATTTAGGATAGGATATCTAGAATTAAGGTCTGATTATGTAGGCACTATATTTGAAGGAGTATTTTCAAGCAGTATAGGCATTGAGTATTGTAGTATCTTAACAATTTAATTTTATAAAAAGTTTTGAAATCTGATCTTTCAGAGCAGGTACTGCATTAATAATCTTTTATTACATATCTCTATGTGCATGACAAAATTACTCTAGAAGTTTTGTAACAAAATTGTTTATTTATTTAGTTAATTGGAGAGTATAGAATACTGGAGGTGTTATTGTAATACCTCCTCTCATCCAACCCCAAAATTGTGTGACTTGATCATTTTGATTCAATTATACTTTTGATAGGTCTTGACAAATGTAAAAGGGATATTTATTTTTTAATTACACATGCTAGATCATTATTGTTTAATACAGTTTTGTTGGTAGAAACACATTTTTAATAAATTGATATCTTTTGAGGCATTTTTGCAGCAATTCTACTTTCACCTGTCTTATGTTTAAAAGCTGCAGGAAATTATGTGGTCAGTTACGTAAGAAGTGATAACTTCAGACATTTATTGGTATGAGCTGAGTAATGTAAAGGATTGTATTGTGTTACTCAATAAGAGTTTGAGGTTTTTTTCTGTATCAACTGCCATTTAAACAGATTTTGTTTACAGCCTTGAATTATTCCTGTTTATGTATTTCTCACACAATAATCGTAGTGATTTATTTTGTCTTTTAATTAAAAGAAAATTAAGAGACTGCAGCTGATGTCAAATGGTTGGATCTTTTTACTTTGTGCTTTTTGTTTCTCTGTTGCTTTGCCACTTGCATGTGATATCAGAAAGGAGATCACTGAGCATAAAATACTTAGTGTTGAGATTAATTTTTAAAACTTCCACAGAACTATCATTTTTTAATAAAATAAGAAAAAATATTTTAAACTTCTCTTGAACTCAGGGTTGTCCTCAGGGAAGCCTTAGTCACCAGTTATGGGATCCCTGCATGTGGAATAAGGTGTTTTTTTTTCATTTTACATATTCTGCCTGAACAATCCACAAAACCCATCAAACAACCTAGGGATTTTTATGAAGTACCTTTTTTCCCCTAATTTTTCTATCTCAAGGCTGTGAAAATCTGAATATCCAAGAATATTTCAATTTTAATGGGCCTTATGAGTTTTGCCTTCATAGACATTATAATTATTTGCCCCCTTCTGTCTCTCACTGTAGCCTCTCTCATCCCCAGAACATTTTTTGCAAGTGAAACACCCTGGTGGGGATGTGCATTCATGCTATTCCATCTTTGTACAAATTCCAACATTTGCGGATGAACTGAATAGAGCCTATATTTGTAGGCCCTATTTGTCCGCGAATCGGATTTGATCTGGCATTTGTTGAAGCTTTGAGCAAGCCCCAGATCTCTGGATGCAGAGCTGGACATGCAGACCCAGAAGGCTTGTGTGCCAAAATGGGGCTGAAAACACCACCACAGCCTCCCTAAAGGTAAGGGAGCACAGCCGAGTGGAACAGGAACCACGGTCATGTCATCCACTTCATTTCAGCGCTTTTCAGCACTTCTGGGTCTGCGCACACAGCTCTCCCTCTGGAGAGCTCTCCACACACAGCACCACGATGCATGTCAGCAGCAGCGGCAGGTGACTGGGGGTGGGCAGTAAGGGAGGAAGGGTGTTTGCTTCGTTTCATGTACAAATATGGTGTATGAAGCATTGGGGGGAATTCAGCCAAAGCCGAATATTCCCACGCTCGATTCACATCAAATGTGAGAAATTGGCTTCTTGCACATCTCTATGCCCTGGGGAAGGCAGAAATGCATGTGAATGTTAGACCACCTACATTGTACACAGCCTAGAAGTCTGGGTTTCCTTCAGTGTTGGGACAATGCAGTATATTGGTCAGATGGTGCCCCCCAGAGTATGGGGATGGTTTGAGAGTAGTTTTTAGCTCTCTGAAGCTACAGTTGCCCTGGGAACAGGAGACATCTATATCTAGAGGATGGCTATTTGCCCACCCTGTTCACTGGGAGACCCTATGCAGCCTCAATGGCTGTGGTTACACCTAAGGTTCAATCCACCTCCAGTCCACCTTCAGAGTGAGAGAACACAGCAAAGTGACCAGTAATTTTCTTTCTACATTATCTATCCCAAAGGTGAATTTTCTGAGTTATTTAACACTGAAAGAAAACAGTTTGTCACTTTGCTGATGTATTCTCTCATTCTGAAAGTGGACTGAATCTGGATTAAACCTTAAGTGTGACCACAGCCAATATTTTGAAGTATTATGGCATAACCACTAATTCTTATAAGCAAAATCCAGTTCCTTATCGGGAACGAATGTCTGGGTGCATCATTCAGGCTTGGGGGGGGAGGAACTGGGGTGCTTCTAAGGCCATCTGCTGGGACTCGAGAGCAGGAGAAGGTTTGTCCTTGTCTCTGCTTGAGATGCCCATGAGCATTTGGTGGGCCACTGTGTGCGACAGGATGCTAGACTAGATGGGCTGTGGCCTGATCCAGCAAGGCTTCTCTTATGTTCTTATGGATTTTATTCAGTAGTAGGGTTTGAATAAACAGGAGATAGATACAGCTCTGTTGTGACAATACAATATTTACTCTGGTGACTACACATCTTCATTACTCAGGATTGCCACAAGGAGGAGTGATTGCTTTGCACAGAATGGCTAGAGCTAGCAACTGAGAGAGTTCTATGCTTTGCCAACTATCATCATAAAAACTTTATAAGTGTTTGTTATTTAAAGTATTTTTTTAAAAAAATATTATATTTTAATCCTAGTTTAAAGGCAAGCATAAGTTTCAGACTTGCTGCTTTGGAGATTTTAGATTTTGACCTAGAAACATCATTATTAGTGCAACATGGGATCTAGACTGAACTATAAAAAGGGTCTTTCGCTTGAGTTACCAGTCTGCTGTGAGCTTCTGTTGATCCTAAATAGGATGGTAAATTTGAGCCTTCCTGCATTATATACAGTAGATAACATTACTGACCTAGGTTACTGTATATGAAATGCTCTGGATACTTGAATTTTGTAGTAAACACTAGATATTATAACAGCAAGGATTAAGATAATACAATGCAGACAATGCATCTCTGGAAAAACAAGGTAGAAAAAGGAAACTGTTTTGCTAATTATGAAGGTCAAGCTGTGAGTTGTGAACCTGTATCTACATGTCCAGCTGAATTGCTTTTTGCTTGCGCATCTCAACAGCATTAACAGGAACCAGAATATTCCCCCCATCTTAGGACTCAAGCATAAACAAGAGAGATAAACTTAATAGTATAGTGGTTTCCTCAAACAAAACTCAGAAAATCAAACCCCTTTTGTTTAAAGAGGATGGCCCTCTCAAAAAAAGATGGCATTATCTGTTACATTTTTAATGGAGGAAAAAATGAAAGGGTGAAGCGGCAAATCAAGATTAGCTTTTAAAACTATGAATTGAATTCAATTTATTTAAACCTAAAATTGCTTCGTCTTAAAGATGAACTATCATTTACTGTTTTTGTATTTTTACATAGAATGTCTCCAAGTCTGAAATGTGTTTATACCAGAAGAGATATTTCAGGGGGGAAAACCCTTGTTCATTCAGCTTTCAGTGTGCTTTTAATTGCTGAAACGGACAGGAACAATCTTGGTTGTTCTCAGTCTCTCAGTGCTATTAAGCATGGCATATTGTTGGAACAACTTTGAGGACTGAGACATAGACAGTTCACACTGCTGAGGCTAGTGCTACCTACAATAGTTGAGAGAGGCAAAAAAGTTAAGGCTCCATCCACACAAAGTCTGGAAGGGGTTGAGACTTCTTGGTGCCAAAGGAACATTCTGTTTTTGTGCCTTATAGTCCCTTGGCTGCTGCTCAATGGGTTTAGTCTGGGTAGAAGATTATCCATAAATCATCATCATTCAACTAGGGCAGAGGAAGAAAGGATATGAAAGAAATGATAACTACTATTCAGCATAAACTTTCTAAACTTTGTTCAAATGTGCAGCTTCTTGGATGAAGCAATAGTGTTGCTTACAGCCTAATACAAAGGCCACATCTGGATTTGAAAATGGAGGCAGCTGCACCCAGAGTTTGTAAGGGAAGCACTGCAATTGCTATCCAATAGGATGCTTCTTCAACTCCATTATGGAGCAGCACTCTGATGTGGTGAAATCACACCATCACATTATAGCACCTCAAATGGTGATCACGGCCCCTCGTTGGGCTGCGCAATTGCCATAAGGCACTTTCTGCTGCTGCAGTTGAAAACCTGGCAGCAGATGATGTTTTACTCAGTTTCTTGGTCTGATAAATGGAGACACAGCCTTAGTTTAAAACTCCACATGCATCATTTTTATAACCATGAAAGGCTTCTTGGAATTCTTCACCCAAAATGAAAGTCAGTAGTAAAATTTACTGTTGATTAAACGTTCTTTTAATGTCATGAATTATTTCCTTGATAACTTTATAGCTAAATCTACATTTGATCTATTAGTTAATTGGGTTTAATTATTCTATACTTCATTTTAAAGTCTAAGTAAATGTAACAATGGCTGTGCCTTCACTTATGTGTGGAAGTGCCACAGAAGGAGGTGCTGCAGATCTCCAGTTTGGAGCAAGTAGGTGGCTCCTCTGTACAGGATGGGAGACAACACCCTGGTAATTGCATTGTTTCCATCAAACAAAATATTATTTATAATAGTTATTTTTCTATGGCCCTGATCACACCTATATGAGACAGGATGTCCTATTCATAATTCGAACTGAGGTCATACCAGTTCTGTTCACACTTAGATTGTTATAGGTTGTCTTAGCACCATCTTTGCTTTGAGGTGCATCGCTCACACCTCTAAGAGTGTTCATGCATAAAAGTAAAAGTAAATAACAATAAAAATGGCAGCAACCAGAATCACTGAACACTGCACATGATTTGTTGACATGACAGAGGTAAAAAAAGGAGGAAATGCCTCCTCACTCTCCCTTAGTGCCCACAAAAGACTCTATAAATCCACATTTATGGTCACAACATGTAAACAGAGCTGATGAAATTAAGGACATGTTTTCAGTGCAGAAAAAAAGTACTCTATAGTCTTTGTAATTCTTGTTTTTCATAATTCACATTTGCCACAGGATTTTCCCTTTAGGTGTGTGTGACGGTTTCTGGGTACAGGCTGCAAACTGTTTTGCTTTCTGGC
>MTQE01001134.1:54219137-54235889 GCA_014337955.1 Aspidoscelis marmoratus | reverse complement strand
TTTTTTTTTGCCTAGGATGTTCAGAGCTTTAAGGATGACCTGTTCACTGTTAGGGCACTAAACACCAGATTTTCCTGCAGATAGGGGTGTAAAAATCCCACACTTGTCCAAAGCTGTTAACATCTGACTTGAAGGTCGGCCAATCTTATTCACTGCCCTCTCTTTATCATTTTCCAACTGGCACAGGCAGCCTAATCAAAGGCATTGTTTTGTAGGAGACATGGAAATGGTGCACAATGAATGGCTGAGTCAGTCAATGACACATGAAGTCCAAGGCAACAATGGTAAGGCAGATTTAGTCTGAGCAGATGATACTCTCCTTGTCTTGTGTTGTTATGCTTTTATATGGCATTTTGGCAACCCTGGAACATCCAAAGCCAGTTCCATTTTCTGGATCTTCCTGAGCCTGGCAGCCTTTCCGCATTGTGCATTTGTCTTTACAATCTGTTCAGTCACACTAGGAAGTCCTGCAGTATATGCTTTCCTCAAGGGGTCAGGAAATTCATTTTGTATTCATGGGTCTGGCAAGAGTATACATCTTTGGGCAGTTGCCAGGGTTTGGAGCAGGACTAGTTAGTAATGCTTGTCCTCTATTTCTCCAGAAATGTATGGTTGGACACTGCCATGAAAACAAACCACAGTGTCTCAGACTTACAGCTCCTGAATCCAGATGCTCAGCATTTTCTGTTAGAAATATGAGAGGGAAAGGCAGCCATCAACAGGGGATGTGGCATGCCCTCAAACCTGGAGCCTACCTGAAAAGTTAGTGCTAAGTGCTGACCTTAGCAGAATCCTAGGTCATTTCTGCACTGGGCCTTACTCCGGATTATATCCCACAATAGGGGCCTGCAGCGCAAATGCTAGTTCCTGCTTCTGAGGTACTTAAAAAAAAAAAAGCAGTGGAAGAAATGTGACTCTTTCTTCTACATACTGGTTGGGCTAGCTCCCAATGACCTGCAGGTTGTGCCCCCATAGCAAGATTGCAAGGTTGGCCGGACTATTCAGAGGCTAGGCCACTGCACATTTGGTTAAATGATCCTTGTAGGGATGAGAGTTCCATACTTGATTTCAGAGTTGGGTCAGCTAGGCTGTGTCCCCATGCAAGCGATTTGGTGTGGGAGTGGTTCACTTTTGTCCAGGTGCGGGACTGAAACCAAATCTTGCCCATCCCCATGCCATTACCACTAATGCAGTCTGTATACAAATACAGCCATCCACATGCAAACTGCACTAAACCCCAGCAAGGGGGAACAGCACCACCTCCTCTCTGCCCCTTCTCTCCTGAGTGGAAGCCGGTTTAACATCATCCCCCTCTCTTAGTAGCACAGAGAAGCCAGGACTGTATGGCAAAAATAATATTTTTTTAAAAAAACAGCTGTTTGAGCAAAACCACTATGAGGTTTGGCCACAGTTTAGCAATTTTGTGCACCTCCACTCCACCCCAGGACCACAAGAACACCCGGCAAATAGAAAAATCACACCATTATTATGCCTCCTTGGCGATCAGGAAACAGAGTGGAATACTTGCCATGGAAAAGGGAGAAAAATCAAGCCATTATCCTGCCTGCTTTGGCAATCAGGGAAGGGGGATGGAATACTTGTATAAAAGAGTCTTGTGGGACAGAGAAGGCCATTCA
The DNA here is from genome assembly GCA_014337955.1 of Aspidoscelis marmoratus. Lineage (NCBI taxonomy): Eukaryota > Metazoa > Chordata > Lepidosauria > Squamata > Teiidae > Aspidoscelis > Aspidoscelis marmoratus. The sequence continues at coordinate 54,234,252 of MTQE01001134.1, read as the reverse complement.
ATCCCCTCATTGTTTTGGCATTTACTTCCAAAAAATCTCAGTGGTTGCAATCTCCAATGCACAGGGCAGGAATGGTAAGCACAGAACATGAAACCTCATTCTCCAATGATGTGAGCAGCAATCTCCTCCCCAAATAGCCCGGGACAGTCCCCATGTGCAGGCTCGGCTTGCAAAGCAATGTGTTCCAAGTCAACAAACTGCAGCGAGAATATTTTTTTCCAGGACCAAATTTGGTCCTGGTTTGGGCGATTTGGTCTGCGGAAATCAGACCAATTCTAAAATGCATGGGGATGCCCCTTGCTGAATCTGATTTCGATTCAGACCAAAATGTACATGGGAAGGCACCTCTACTGAGACAGAGGTGTAATATGTTGGCTTGGCTACCCAATGCTAGCAGTCTTTTCTGGCTGTAAAAGCTAAAATAATGTCAAGGGGAAATGAAGTTCAGGTTTCGGTGTTCTGATGGTGACAGGACGTGCCATTTCTACCTGCCTTAGTTTCACAGCACTGTGAGGTTTTGTCTGTGTTGGACCTGGCATCAGTGTGTAATCCTGTGTATACAATACACCTGCTCCTCTTGGCGTGCCAGGAGACCCTAATTGCTGCACTTGGGCTGAGGGAGAGGCGGAATCTATTATCTTGGGCTTCACCTTTCATGTGCCAAAAAAACTGGAAGACCTGGCTTTGCTTCTTTTTCTTTTTTTGCTTCTGTGTGCTGCCACTTTGCATTCACCTATGAGCTTTCAAATGCCTTTGATATTCTTGCATCCAAGACAGAGTCTTAGCTCCTCTGGTTTCCTTAAAGATACGGTGCCAGGTTTCCAGCAGCATGAAGGACTTCCTTGTCATCCTGATGTTATCTAAAGTCTTCACTGTGACCATTCAAAGATTTTTAGTCTTCTCCTGGGAGGCTTATTGGGCGTACGGCAAGGGCAGGATTTAGGTGGGCAGGTGGTGATGCATTTCTGGTTTGGTTATTTATTTTTTAAAGATCCAGATGGATGACAGAGCAGAATGGTAAACATATACCACTCAAGCCACAAACCATGAGGACAAATGATTTAAAAACCTAATATTTGGGGTAGTTGAGTTTATTTGGAAGTTTATGATGTATTCTATTGTTTCAAAGGGAGAATTTCTAAGAACTTCAAAAAAAAAAAAGAAAGAAAGAAAAAATCCACACAAAATATCAGTTGTTAAAATGGTTTGTGGCTTGGGTACATAGCACACATGCATCCCCTTTGGTGGCTGCACCCACCCAGAAGATAAATGAGCTCCAATGTTCTGAATGATTTGGAGTTTTGTTCTGAGTCAGAGAAGCTCAACATCTCTTCCACTAGCACATCTATAATAATAAATCCAGGTTGCAATCACACCTGTTGAATAAGATGTCTCCTAGGTTCCAAGGGATCACATTAAAAAGGCCATTTTGGTTTTTCTCTGTGCTATCCCCACCTCTTCAGGATTTTCCTGTATTTGCATTAACCTGGCACTGAAACTCTTCCTGCTCTGTAGACCAGGACCTAAGGGGCATCCTCTCCACCCCCACCCTCTCCACCCTTCCTCTTTTCAAACTGAATTGCAAATGCAGAAGGAACCACAAAGACATGTGCACAAATTCCTCTCTGTACAAATGTTGCCTTTGTTTAAAGAAGCATCAATTAAGGGCAAAGGGGATATAAGTCTAACTGAAAGTTAAATGCTTCCTCTTCTGTTTGGTCTAGTGGTTAGGGAGCCAGACTCTTATCTGGGAATACCTGGTTTGATTCCACCTTCTCCCATGAAGCCAGCTGGGTGACCCCGGGGTAGTCACAGCTCTCTTCTGAGCTCTCACAGCCCCACCTATCTCACAGGGTGACTGTTGTGGAGAGAAGAATAGAAAAGGTTTGGCAGCCGCTTTGAGTCCCCTTAAATGGGTGAGAAAAGTGGGGTAGAAAAGCCACCTCCCCCTCCACCACCACCTTTTTTCAATGCTTCAGCAAAGCACCATCACAAATGTGTAATATTCTGAGGCAAATGAGGCTGGAAACAGACAATTAAGTATTACAGTTTCTTGCAGTCACCGGCATGGGCACCTCTTGCTACTGTGGGAAAGGGGAGAATAGAAGTGTCCATGTGGCAGGAGCAGTGATTTCTCAAGGAAATATCAGACAAGGTAAACAAATCCACCATGATGATTTCCCTTCAGGCCTCAACTACACTTTTTTTGGTGCAGTATCCCAATACAGCTGTGGAAAAAATCATGGTTTTCATCTCAAGATACCTATAGATTGCAATCTGGAAGCTAAAACTGAAAGCATGTACAGGAGTGCTCTATGAAACATTTGAAATGGCATTGCCCTTGTGCCAGGGGGCTTCATTTGCTTCATAGAATGCCTACTAAACTCCCTCTAGTAACAAAGTAAGCCATTTATGCTAGTTCACCTTGCTCATGCATTGCCTTCCTCTTCTCTGGTGTGACCAGAACCGAGTGACATCATGATGCAATGTGCAAAGATGCCATTGTGTGGATACAGATGTTTGGGCTTACCGTGGCTTTTCCTAGTCCCTGCCCAGGACTCCAAATGAAAACTCAATGGTATTTCTTTAGTGTTTCATCTAGCAAACTCAGCTACTAGATAGAAGAACATTACAGTTTCTAATATTTTCAAAAGACTGGACGTGGTGTTACGCATGCTCTATACATAGAAAACCTTTTTCACATGCTTAACTAAACCTTCGGCGGTGAAAATTACCCTCAGCCTATAGTGATCGTTAATCCAAGGCAACCCAAGATGTGTATCAGAGCAATAGAGGTTGATTCCCATTTGATGACTCATGTTATCTAAAACATTATTTTCTGGGAGCCTTATATCAAATCTACATTCACATTTCCACACTTATATACCTGACGAATGGATGATTGTTTCTTCCATATAAGAGGCTGTGGTTCGTCCTAATCTCAAATTTCTTATGTACAGTAACTATGCTGTATTGTTTATTGGCTTAAATATTTTGGAAGATTACTTATTTCAGGAAGTTTACGATCTGTCAGCAGAGGTGCACAAAAACCCCTTCATCTGTTGTCCAAACTTGGAATTAGCAGGGTCCTCCAACTGGCTGAAAATGTGAAAGAACTTACACATTCCAGATGTAACCAATTACAACTCCAATCAGAACTAACTAAAACAGTTTCTGCTAAATGCACCACTGCGGTGCCATGCAGCTGACAAGCATGTTGACTGCAGGAAGTATGCCTGGCGCAACTCTGTTCCCTTTGTGTGAGGTCAGTCAAGGGACTTCTTGGAACATCATCATGACCCTTTGAAGGCTCCCTGACACCTTGCCTGCAGCAGTCATCAGTTTTTATCAATCTCACATAAAAAATACACTAACATCTTCATTTTATTAGTCAAAATGGCAGTTTATACTTATCAGGAACAGATTTCAGTTCCACAATCAGAATTATAACTGCCGAGATAAACTTTGACATCAAAAACCTCTATGGTGGAATTTTATCCTTAAAAATTGTGAATTTTTATCACTTACCTTGCTTTAAGTGTGAATTTCAAATGCTGATGAACTGAACAGATTAATAGCTTTTTTATTGCTATTTTTACTGGTTTCCACTTTAATTTGTAATTCTGTGAGGGAGAAGGATAGTCATTCCACAAAAATACTGTATGTTGGTGACTTCCAATTTCCAAAGATGGAAGAAAAATCTAAATTTGGAAGGAAACGTGATATTGTAACTCCATCTGTTTACACACACAGCTTCCTAGGAAATCCCAAAGATTCTTGCAGCACTTTAATTCAAGACTAAGGAAAGATCCACCTGCAGAGGGTGAGAAACATTAGAAGTGTAAAGAAAAGTAGAAATGGAAATAACTAACATCTCCTAAAAACTAACATCTCTTACTCCTAAAACTTTATATATTGTTTGGATCAAAGTAAAAATTTACCTAACCAAAATCTATTGACATTTCCACTTGTGGCTGCTAAATTAGCAATAAAACAAAGCTGAAAAGATTTAGCAATCTTACATTAGGTCTCTGGTATTAAAAACTTTGGTATAAATAAGCGTCTTACCAGGAGAACAAAGGAAGTGGACCAACCGGAGATGGCAGATACATTTCAGACAGTTTGGTCCCTCTACCTTCCCTCTACCTAGGTTGATATTAGTAGTATTTAATATTGTATTAATATTTACTTTAAAGTCTCATTTGTTAGACACATGGAAAGTTGTTATTTAATTACATGACTGTGGTCACTTCACTTTACCTTCTTCAGTCCATCTTAAGAGAACATTATAACATAAGAGGAGTCCTGCTGTATCAGACCACAGCCCATCTAGTCCAGCATTGTGTCCTTCATGGAAGCTCTCCAATTGCTTATGAGCATCTCAAGCAGAAGACAAGGGCAAAACCTTCACATGCTCTCGAATCCCAGTAAAAGGTCTTTAGAGGCATCCTGCCTATCTACCCAGTCTGGAGGATGTACTTAGACATCTGTTCTAGTAGCCATTAATACATCTGTCATCCATGAATATCTCTAACCTTTTCTTAAACCCTTTCTTCAGGTCTGACTGCTCACCACTTTTAATTTCTGTCTGTTTTATTCATGGACTTTCCATTTGGACTTAGCTTTGTATGTTTGTGTTTGTTTTGCTATGTTTATTTATTTATTTATTTATTTATTTGCATTTCTATCCCGCCCTATACCCGAAGGTCTCAGGGCGGGTTACAATATTATATTAATCTTAGACAGGTCCCTGCCCTCAGGCTTACAATCTAAAGAGACAAGATACAAAAGGAAAATGGTGTGGGAGGGAACAGGGGTGAATTACTACTATGTTGTACTACTTCAAAATCATCATCGCTGCTGGATCCACCAAAGGTGATCTTGAGGATTGGAGGAGGAGTCACCGAAGAAGGTAATGGTCCTATTAAGCATTTCCTGTATTTAGTGACTGAAATGGCTGCTGAGAAGACCATAAAGTCCCCTCAGATGGCAGTGTGGCAGTAGCAGAGCTGACATCACAAGCAAGGATCAGGAGAAAGAGCTCCTCAAGCCCTTTATCCCACTGTATGTTGAAGCACTGTACCAGCACATATAGCGGTATGGCAAGATGAGTGTGGAATCCATGAAGATGCCATACTCATCCTGTGTACTAACTATACCACAAAGATGCCTTCTTGTGGGTCATTTGCAGTGCCATAAAAGCACCATACAGGCCCTATCTAAGAATTTTACCATGAGCCCTTAGGGACAAAATCTTGGAAGATTCTTGCTATTCACTGATTAATGGGGCAGCAATTAAATTTGGAAGAGTTCCGTCTCTCCACCACTATTATTTTAACAGCTTCAGCTATTTATGACAAAGCTAAACAAGTCCAACTCTTCTCTTGGGATTTTGTTTAATGCAGATGAACTTTCCCATGCAGTTCTTATTTGTCCACAATTGGAAACAGAGCAACCAAGACACCTAAGCCAAATAGGTGGGCTTTGGGATCTTGGTTTCTAAATCATTGAACAATTTCAACAAGAGCCCAAAAAGACTAGCTGCAGGCTTACTACATTTAAGATTAGAGACAGGGAAGGAAATGCAGGCTGACATACAGATTTCTGAAGCCTTGGGGGCAGGAAGAGCCCATCTCGTTACAAATGAACTATATCGCTACTGTCAAGAAAATTAGGCAGAGAAAAGAGACAAGCAGGAGTAAGACTACAATTGGAAGATATCTTAATTGACTTCCAAACTATCCAGAACCTTCAATGTTTTCTTCAACCAGGCATATAAATATCAATATGTCCAGTACGAATGGACACAAAGCAATTCTTTAAAAAAAAAGTGGAAATTTCCAGAGTGCTTCCTTAGGACAGTGAGAAGGGACCAAATAAGACTGTGGTTAGAAAACCTCTTTGATATGGCTGACCACTTCTGTACCTCTGCCAGGGAAACTGCGTAGAGGTGCCCATGCAGTAAACTAGGATTGAGCATGACTCAGTGGTACCCAACCCAATACAACACAGCTGTGGGTTCCAGTAAATGGGCCATGGCTTATTTGAGAGAAGTTTCAGTGGGGAATTATCTCACTGAATGACAACACTGGCAGAAAGGTTATATGAAGAAAGAAAGTGGTCTGTGTAGCTAAGAGGAAACTGCTCCCTGAGGGTTTAGACATCATCCTTTCTCAGCTCTGCTAAGAAAAATGAAAGACTTAACTTCTACACATAATACATTATTTTGCACCTTGGAAGAAAGATGGGATCTAAATGCAAAACACCTAAATAAAACCTAAATATAATTTTCCCTACCACTGAAGTATTGCACTTTTCCATAACTGTGGCCATTTCTCCTTTTGGTTTTTCAAACTATTTGGCCTGCTCTAGTCTTAAAGCACACTATGCATGGAAAGATTTTTTCAGAACAGTAACTCCTCACTTCCAGAACCATTGATTACATCAACAGTGGTTATTCATATCACCTGTGGCTTCACTCAGGTTCTAGGTGGGATGTGGTGTCTAGACACTACAGGCCTGATTGCACTGACGGGATAGTGAGCAGCAGTCCACAACTTGCCTGGAAGAGGCTAGCAATTTCCCATACAGCACTATTTGCATCCTTGGTTTGGCATGATGGCACAACTGCAGCTGTGCAACTGTGTGCAGCATCCAGTTGCAGTGGCAACATGCAAGCATTTCACAGATGTTGCTGCAGACATTACCATGGTATGATCTGCCCTGCCCTGTCCATCCGCACTTCAGGTGCTGCTGACCTGGTACAGGGCTTTAGCAGCACATAAAGTACGGATGGCCACTACTCCTTGGGGTCTGCAATTATGTTGGGGACATCATGTTTTCAGCACCTTCTAGATGTTTGAGATTCTCTGATAAACCTGCATGGGTCTTGCAGGCACCCCTCTCTCGATTAACAGTCCTCGAATCTGAGAGTTGACCTGTTAGACCTCTCTCAGATCTTCACAGATGACACTTCTACCCATTTCATCCTCCTGCAAATTCATGCTACAATTCTCATAGGTACTGCAAGATGTTCCAAAGGTTTAATCTGCATAGGATGGTGCAGTAAGTTTGCTGCACATAAACATTTTTGATTAGGCCAGCATTTAAGGCTCAGTGGGGGTTCCACATGTGTCTTCTTGAATTTCAGCATGGGAGAAAGTTGCCATACAAATGTAATCAGCAAGTACTAAATGTGGTATGCGTAGCACCTAGTTTTTTCAGGATGGAGCTTCTGAATAAAAACATATGGCATGAGGAAGACCAACTTAAGCACACTAAATTCTTTCAGTTTCAGCAAGACATCTATGGGCATAGCTAACTCTTCTCCTAGGAACTTCCTAAGTTGTTAGATATAGTTTAGTATTGTCCAACACTAACTAGCAGCATCTCTCTAGAGCATTCAGGGAGGGGTCCGTCCTAGAGCTGCTTAGTGAAACTAGTATCTGTCCTGGCAACTTTTGCATGCAAAACTTGTACTTTGCCTCTAAGCTATAACTTTCCAATATTAATACCAATGTATTGGACTATCAGCTATGGACTAATGGCTTTATAGACCTAATTTAAATTAAACTGAATAAAGTCTAAACCATGCATGCAGAACTGTAAGCTATTATAACACATAATGAGTGCAGTTGTTAGTGATCCCATTTCTGACATTGCCTAAACACGGAAATTACACTCTCATCTTCCCCAAACCAAGCAAATAAGCCTGCAAATAGAAGCCTAGCAGAGCAAAAGACACAAAAGTTGTTCAAACACACAACTGACTAGCTTTTGGTGCGGGCAGAGGGGCAGAAAATAAATACTGGATGACAAACCTAGTGCAAACTCAGCACCAACTTAAAAATAGTGAAGGTAAAGATCAATTGTAGTTCTGTACTGAAGTGCTACTTATTATTTCAGTCTATTAGCAAGAAAGCCGTGCCCCCAATCAACCAGCTAAAAGAGATATGACCCCCCCCCAAAAAAAACCAATTGAAAAAGGAGAAAACCTGAAAATATCCAAGTAGGTATGTGTAGCTGCACATGTATACATGTGGGCTGCTTACAGATCCAGGCCCTGTCACCCTCCCATCCCCCAATATTCCACACAATCCACCTTGACCTCCTAGATGAAATGAGATGTTTTCTGTGTCCCATCACTATTGCGAACTGCAGCAAAGACCCATGGCTAAATTAGCTGAGAAGGGTGGAAGTTGGCATGCAGCAATGTCTGGAGAGCCACAGTTTTCTCAGTCCTTTGCAAAGCAATTTAATGATAAATCTCTTCCATTCATCTTAGCTCAGGTGCTAAGGATTACACCCTTTGGTCTATAAATATGCCCTAGGCTAGTGACTTTTAGTTATTGAGGCCTGGGAATATGAAAGAGCCAACAGGTTCTAAGAAAAGATGATAGAAAGACAGGATAAAGCCTACTGAGCTAATTCTTTTCTGAAATGTTTTATCTCCATTCTGTTGGAGCTAGAATTGGTACTGAAACACAAAGGGAAGTGTAGGTGGATGGGCTTTAAGTTGGAACCAAATATACCACCTGGGATTGTGCAAAGTATGTTTACTATACAACAGCTTTGTTTTTTGGTGCTAAAATAAATGTGAATTCCATCTGCAGCCATTCTAGAGGACTATCCAAGGTTAGCACCTTCCTTTATGGGTTTCCTCTAGATGTCTTGGGTTGAGAGCTGGAAAATGACACACAGGATAGATGTACATGGATGAAATCAAAATTACTTGAATGTATTTGGAAAGCAATGGTCAGACAGGACAGCCTTTCAGAAATAAATCTGGGATCATTTAACTGCAACAACAAACCTTCCAAATGTCCAGTACTTCTGTTGGGTGGACAACAGGCTACCTGATCAAGTGGACAAAGGAACTACAGCTCAAGACCAGCAGAGGTGGGAAAAATGTTCCCTGCCCAGCAGCATCTATGGTGCTCCGTCACTATACCAATGGGCATAGTTGGTGCAAGCTACCTCAATTTATTACAGAGACAGTAAAACCATGGGGCAGACTTCATCAAGTCTTTAATCGAGGAGCCTGACCCTTCAAACTTCTGTTGATCAGATAAAAATGTCCAAAATGACAGGTATGATGCCCCTCAAGGCCATTTGCAAGGAATTGAGAGCAGCTGATGGTTTTGATGGTCTTCTGTTTGAGGATGTCCATAAGCAATTGGAAGGCCACTGTGTGAGACAGGCTCCTGGACTAGATGGGCTGTGGCTCCTCTTATGTTCTTATGAGAAACCAAATTGCTTCAGGCTAAGTAGTTTTGCTACTCTGCCCTCAGCAGAAGCCTCATAATACAGCTCACCCAAACCCTCCTATAGACAGAAATAGTTTAAAAAGGGTATTTTTAAAAGCTAGATTCTCCATGCTTGTGTCAGGAACCCACCATGAAGCCCAGAGGTTCAGGATCCAGTCCCTTTGATCAAGGTTTGCTTTATTCTGTTATCTGTTGCTACCCTGGAAGGAATACCTTTGGTCCTGGAAGAAGAACCTCCTCTGAAGCAGCTACTTTCTTTTGCTGTGGTTTTCCTGTGCAACCTGAAAGGGCCTCAGCAGTGCAGGTAGATGCTTTAGACTCCTGAGAAATGGAAACTGCAGGTGGACTACTTGAAATGTTCAGGGCAGGTACTCCAAACACCTTTCCTTCAAACTCTTCCTTTCTATTGTCACTCCAAAATCAAAGTATGGAGATAAGCTGGTCAGAAGAGGTGGTTCAGAACTGGCCCTCCGAAATATGGATCTATTAGATCCGTATTTCAGAAATCCGTGTCCACACCCACAAGGGAAGGACAGATTTAGACATGGATTTGGTGTGGGTGCTGTGCATGCGCAGAGGGCCTCCTGAAGTCAGGTGTGGGCCTGGCCAATAGAAAGGTGTGCTGTGCGCATATGCAAAGCACACCAGGCCCCCAGCAGCCAGAATTGCCCTGGCGGCATTCAAGTAAGGAGGGGGACGTGTGTACTCACCCCGGGGTGAGTAGGGGAGTGTGGGTGAAGCCCCCCCCGGCCCAAGCAGCCGCGGTCCATAGCTTCTGGGGCGAGGGGGAGCCCCGAGATAGGAGGTCCTCGGCTTGCCATGCTTGGCTCCAGAGGAGCCAACTGGGTGGGCCGGGGGGAGGGCCCACTTTATTACCCTTGTCCTTGTGTGGACACATCCTAAATGGATGTGTCTTTACATGACAAGTACCCATTAAGACTACCTCCAAGGTAGTCTTCCCCTAATCTGGATTAAGGGCCTCTTAATACCCATTAGAGATGGATCTCGCGTGAGCCAATGCGGGCGCATGGGTCTCTAATGGGTGTTGTAGTGTGGGCGAGGTTTTACGAATCCATCCTTAATGGGTGCTTAATGGGTGGCCAATGCGGAACCACCCAAGCTGACTTAGCTCTGATATTCTTGGAGCATCACTGCTCAGTTTAAGCTCTATCTATCTCCTATATTTTCTGCCTTTTGCCCCTTCGCCTATTACACCTCTTGCCTTTAGAGTAGCTTTTGGCCAGAAAAAGTTCTACCTAGTTGCCATTTAAAAGTTATTTCTTTGCTAGAAATGCTTGCTTTGCCACTTATACACATGTTATACCTTGCAGACAAATTCCTTTTGAGTCTTCAGACTTTGCTCATTCAGATCCTTGTGTCCTTTGAACTAAAGCTTTTTCTCTCAAAGTTTTTGTAACCCGTTTTATTAAGCCAATGCTAGGGCAATACAACAATTGTTTTTATTATTAAACAGAATGGCTCAAGCTCCTCTTTCCTCATCTTCCCTTGGATTCAGCTCATCATTTTTCCTATCCATAAAACTTAAGCCCTCAGTTAAAAGATCCCTGCATGTGGGAACATGTGCGCATACAATATGTCTGGTTCAAAGGCATTCCCATAACATACTGTAATAAGAATCATAAGGATAAATCAAATCAAATTCAGTTATAATTTATTGCATTACTGATCTTCCCTCACGAAAAGGACAGAGCCGTATGTTGTAATAAAATTTGAGGAGCGTATGCTTGTTTGTACACAAATCAACTTGCTTTGCATAATTCATCCCAGAATATGGATTCTCTTGATTTAGGATTCCTAAAGCAAGAGAATTCTAGGACTGTACTGTGCCCTTAATTCAAATCTGGACTCAAAAATCAAAGTATGTACATGCACACACTTCCTTTTTCACAATTTCCTCCTTGCAGGCTCTCAAGAAATTTTGGCTGCAGTTACACCATTACTTTAATTCTTCTTCAGCCTGCATTCCAGCCAGTTAGGTTACATCTTTAAATGCCAAGCCAGTTTTTTTTTTTTGGTGTGTGTGTGTGTGGATTTTCTTCCCTCTATTGGGTTTTCCTTCATTCGGGAGCATTAAAATTTTAAGCTGTTTCCAGGAGAGTGCCCATTCTGGCTTCCTGCTGCCCAGAAAATGATGAGTCTTGCCCCTTCCCCTACCCCTGACTGCCCTTCCTCTGCCCCATCCTCGGAATCTCCCTCCCTCTTGCAGGTATCCAAGCAGTCAACAAGGAGTTGGCCATGGTGACCCAATGGTACCCAACAAGAACAATGACCAATCACAGCACTGACCTGAATATTGTCAAACAGGACAAGATATCACACAGTGGTTTGCTATTACACAAGATGGTCCTATACAAGCCTTTATTGCATTCATGCAGTTTTCTTGAAAGATGTAGAACTAGTTTGTCATTGTGTTCTTCTGAGGAGATGCCAGGGATTGAACCTGCTCAGAAAGAAGATTGAATGGTTTGAATAGACCTTTTGGAAATGGGTGTATTTAGGATACATATATTATCCTTCCTGAGAAGTGTTTCCTTAGTACTTGCTGTACTGAAATCCATGGTAATCTTCATGGGCTTAGAGTTTGTTCTGACATGAGTCAGAAGCTGCGTCCATCCATGCAGTTTTCTTTGCACAGATCTGGAAGCAATTTGCCATTACCTCCTTTGGAGGAGAGGCTGAGACCGAAGCTACAGTCTTCTGCTTAACCATTCCTGCTTCATGCTCAGAGCTACACTTTCCACCTTCCCAAAAGAGCAACTATAGCTGCCATTTACTCTTCCTTCTGCCCCCAATTAGTTTACCAATCAGACCCTCAGATCATTTCATGTGTGCACCACACACAATGTCAGGGATACAATTAGCCCACTAGAGATTTACACTTATCAAACTGAAATACAAATAAAAAGAAGAGTTGGCTTTTCTACCCCACTTTTCTCACCCGTTTAAGGGGACTCAAAGCGGCTGACAAAGCTTTCTATTCTTCTCCCCATAACAGAACACCCTGTGAGGTAGGTGGGGCTGTGAGAGCTCAGAAGAGAGCTGCGACTCACCCAAGGTCACACAGCTGTCTTCGTGGAGGAGTGCGGAATCAAACCTGGTATTCCCAGACAAGAGTCTGGCTCTTACCATTAGAATGCAAGTAATGACTTTCACACTTACTACTTAGGTTTTGAAAGAAAAGCTGACAGGAACGTCAGTCTGTAACAAAATGCTACTGTGTGAAATGTATCCCAGTTTATAGAGCTTGAACTATTTTTGAAGTTTCCCCACTTTTCTTCCACACCCAGTAATTCAGACTTTTTGCAAACTTCAGGGTTTTTTTTAAATAGGTGCCACACTGTTTTTCAGTATCCCATTTTTGGTTAAAGTGGCTCTACCAGCACTCACCATACATTTTCAGCACTGCAGGGAATTATGCAAGTCTAATGTAGCATAGGATGATAACAGTGGGTGCAAACTTGAACGTTCCTTATACAAAGGATTCTTATCTGGGAATACCAGGTTTGATTTTGCACTCCTCCACAAAACCAGCTGGGTGACCTTGGGCAAGTCACAGCTCTCTTTTGAGCTCCTCACAGCATGTTCTGTTGTGGAGAGATGAATAGAAAGCTTTGTCAGCCGCTTTGAGTCCCCTTAAATGGGTGAGAAGAGTGGGGTAGAAAAGCCAACTCTTCTTCTTTCACAATGCTTTTCAACTTTCTACCCTAGCCCATAGCTCTGGAATTTCCTGGTGGTCTCCCATCCAAGTGTTTACTGGACCCTACTCTGCTTAGGAGTTTGTGATCAATCAAGGCCAATATAATCATGAGCATACAAGTTTCTAAGTTTGTTCAAATTTAACAAATTACGCCACCATTACATTAAGAGGCTCAGACTAGATTTCCAAAGAAAGGACATAAATCTGCCATTTGTGTTATCCTCAGCAGCCTGGTTTTAAGATCCTTAAACCATTATTGCTTAAACTATCAGAACTCTTGCCCGATTTAATATTTTCTGGTTTCTTCCCTCCTTATATTGAGCTCTCACTACTGAGAGACCAGTGTTATTAATGGCCAGTCCTCTTACACTAGAGGCACTTGACTCTTTCGGGGGGAGTACAACCTGGTGTGTAGTTTATCTCTATTTTGACCACTAGATGCTCTTCTTTGCCGTAGTTGATTGGTGCCATCTGCTTCCAGAGCACTCATTCAGAACAAAGTAGCTCTTAAAACAAAAGGAAATAATTCAGATCAGTAGACCTGGATCCATGTCTTTTGATGTTAAAGCACTCATAGGTGTGGCTGTTTCTTGCCACCCTCTTCCTTTTAAATAATGAGGGTACAATACCTGCAACCAAAGAGAATCATTGAACTCCCTTTCACTTTGTTGTTGCGGCCAATTCCTGGCTGAAGAAGAGTTTACTTTTCTACCCCACTTTTTTCACCAGTAAGGGGACTCAAAGCAGCTGACAAAGCTTTCTATTCTCCCCACAACAGACACCCTGTGAAGTAGGCGGGAGCTCAGAAGAGAGCCGTGACTAACCCAAGATCACCCAGCTGGTTTTATGGAGGAGTGTGCAACCAAACTGGGTGACTAGGAGATACGAGTCTGGCACTCTAACCACATAGACCAAACTGACTCACAGGCTGTCTGCATGGGCACCTTTATGCAGTTTTCTTGTCAGAGATAACAGAAGTCGTTTGCCATTGCCTACTTCTAGGGAGAGGCCGGGGATCAAACTGGTGACTCTCTGCTTTCCAGGCCGTTTGTTCAACCACTGAGCTATGGCCACTGTGGCACTAAGTCCCCCCTGTGGTATAAACCTTCATCCCTCCCTGCCAGTGGAGTCCAAACAACTTTATCGGCTTTATCTTTCTGTAATCGCAAAGGAAAGAATGAGCACCTGTGTGGCGCCTGGTCACTCCATCAGGCCAGCCCCTGAGAGGACCTTAAGGGCTCCAGTTTCCACCCTCTTAAGAACCTCCCTGGGAGTCTTGACTACCAGCGTAAATGACTTTATAGCAGCATTACAAAGCGGCTAAATAGGAATCACGTCAATAGGGATAAGGATGTAAAAATTAAATTCAAGGTGTCTTGATTTTAGTGCTTTTTTCTTTTTTTCCTCTTGGGTTCCCAGATTCCCCAACAGAAGGGCAAGGAATACGTCTGTGTTCCTGTTGAGTCTCCTGTCTAACAGGTGTGGGTCGATGCGTTTTAGTTTACTAAGGCTAGGTACTCCGCGCTCGGCCGTTCCGCTTAAGATCCTTTTTGCCGCTTCCAGCCAAAGCTTTTCCTCCCGGGCTCCTAACACGCGTTTCGCGCGCTCCACACAAACCGCGCCAGGAAGGCGAATCTTGCGCGTTCAGGGCTTTAGCCAAGGACTCGCGGTCACCAGACAAATCCGTCCTTCGACGCTCCAAAAGAAACGTAAACACTGTTGACTTCTAGGAGATGATTCGTTTCTTCATGGCTGGAAAATATTCGTCGGCAAATCCCATCACTTTCAACGGGACGCGCCGCAACTTGCTTTGCTTTTAGCGACCCCGGCGCAGCTTCCCTGCTTCACATGGTTTGCATGCGTGCACGTGAGCATAAAGAAGTTTTCCCCAGATTTCAGATTCCCGAATGACCTGGCTGGCCGAAGGAAACTCTTTCGAAACCCAAGGGCCCTAAGTCACAGAAGGTGCGCGCAGCTACCATGCATCGTGCAGAGATTTTCGACGGTTTCTCCGATCCGGACGGAACCGTCCGCGGATTGAGGCAGCGTAAAGAAACGCATCGGGCTTAGGTTGCCGACACCAGTCACTGGGTGTTTTTCCACTGTCACTAGAAGTACCCATTAAGTACCC
>MTQE01001134.1:54201813-54219022 GCA_014337955.1 Aspidoscelis marmoratus | reverse complement strand
TAATGGGTACTTAATGGGTACTTTTAGTGACAGTGGAAAAACACCCATCGACAGGTTTTCTTGTAGCGAGCGCCAGGGAACAAAGGTGGAATTGTTTCCGAGTAACTCGGCTCAGGATCAGGCATCGCCTTGACCTGGTTGGAAAGAGAAATCCCCACCATAGCGCGTTCTCCACCTGGGCCAGCCCACAGGAGAGACCCCCGTTTGGTTCCCCGCATCCTGTCACAAACTCAGCCTTGGGATTCTTCGTTCTGACAGCCCTGGATGTGCGCGCAGCGGCTTGCAGGGTGGGGTGCGGTAGGGTGGGGTGGGGGAGGGGAGGGGAGGGGGGGCTCGGGTGGGTGGGCAGTAGCTACGCCACCGAGAGGGGGTCGCTCCAGTCCAGGGTGTGGCGCCAGGCGAGACCTATATAAAGCCAACCGCAGCCCTACACCTGCTCCCCAAGGTAGCTGCCCCGGTTTACCCGCCTCTCGCTCCGCGGAGCCTTCTTTGTATATGACCCTGGCCGGTTTCTCCTTCTTCTCGGGTATCTGCACCATGACGGCCGATTCCCTCCACTCGCCCAGCCAGGGGGCCAGCCCGGGCTCCCCCACCTTGCGCGGAGCTTCCCCGTCGGGCAGCAAGGCGGAGCCGCCGCTCATTAAAGCCGAGCCCGGCGGCGGGAGCCCCGCGGAGCGAGGCGCGGCCGAGGCGCCCGCGGAAGAGCAGCCGTCCTGCTCGGCTTCGGGGGCGGCGGCCGTCGGAAGCGGCGGCGGCGGCCGTCGGAGGAAGCGGCCCGTGCAGCGCGGTAAGCCGCCCTACTCCTACATCGCCCTGATCGCCATGGCCATCGCCAACGCGCCCGAGCGCAGGCTGACGCTGGGCGGCATCTACAAGTTCATCACCGAGCGCTTCCCCTTCTACCGGGAGAACCCCAAGAAGTGGCAGAACTCCATCCGCCACAACCTGACGCTCAACGACTGCTTCGTCAAGATCCCCCGCGAGCCGGGCCACCCGGGCAAGGGCAACTACTGGACGCTGGACCCCGCCGCCGAGGACATGTTCGACAACGGCAGCTTCCTGCGCCGGAGGAAGCGCTTCAAGCGCACCGACCTCACCACTTACCCGGGCTACGTCCACAGCGCCAGCGCCTTCACGCCCAATCCGGGCCCCGGGGCCCCTCGGGCGGCGGCGGGCCCTTGCGGCGCCTCCGGGGGAATGGGCTACCCGGGAGGCGGCGGCGGCGGCGGGCCCCTCTACCCCTCCGGGGCCACCTACGGCGCCCAGCTGCCCGGCTTGCCCCAATACCCGGGGGCGCCGTCGGCGCTGCCGCCGCGCATGTTTAGCATCGACAGCCTCATCAGCTCTCAGCAGCAGCAGCAACAGGCGGCGGCGCTGCAAGGCTCTCCGGTCGGGGCCGACTTGGGGCATCCCCACCATTCCTTGAGCCTGAACGGCGCCGGCGAGCTCGGCGCCTGCCCCGTCGGCAACCCGGACGCCTGCTTCCAGGCGCAGCAAGTCAGCCCGGGCTTGTTGGCTCGCCAAGCGCCGCCGCCCCCCGTGACCTACCCGTACTCCGCCTCCCCGACGGCGCACCTGACGATGCCGCCAGGTGCTTATTCCCCCGCCCCTCCTCCTAGCTCTCAGCTGTATAGCGCCCCCAACAGGCTGTCCGTGGCGCCTGCCGCTCGGCCCCCGACGTCTTCGTGCGCAGCCGACCACGCGGAGCAGCTGTTGGGCCTGGCCGCGTCCCAGCTCAACGGGCTCGGGCAGTTTGGAGGCGCCGCCAATAACTCTTACATGCGGCAGCCCGGTTTCCCATCCGGCTTGGAAAGGTATTTATGAAGAGGAGGAGGACTGGCGGACAGAGCCGAGGAGCTGCGGAATGCCTTCGAACAATTTCGGCCGTGGGAAAGGGGGAATCCATGCCCGATACTTGAATGGCGCCTATCGGACAACCCTTTGCGCACCGCTGGGCATGTGCCGCGTCGTCTCCCGCTTTGGGAGGATGGATGTCGTGTGATAAGCATCATTTTTGTATGAAAGGAGAGGTGCTGCGCCCTTCCTCCCGACTTGGAGGCGCTGGGGCTTATGGAGCCGCAGTGTAATGTTGTCCAGAGAGCAGGAGGATATCCTATAGGGCATCCTAGTGCTTTACAGGTCATCTCCTGTAGCGTGGTTAGAGGTTATAGAATGTGAGAGGGTGCTGATGCCGCTGTCTTTAATTCAGATTTGGGATATAGTTTTGGGATTGCAGAGAAAATGGGCAAGATATTTGCGTTTACAGGCTAGAAGTGCAGGTGAAAACCCTGAAAGGCTCACGCACCCAGAATTACTACTCTGAGAAGGATGTTGCTGAGGTTTGCTCCCTCTAGGTGCTGCTAGGATTTGTAAATGGCTGTGCAGGAAAGTCAGCCTGTGTCCTGCACAAGTAGCGGAAGTCAGGTTGTCACTAGCCTAGTCTATACTGTACTAGCAAGCTTCTTTTGAATATGTGGGTCCATCAAATTGCTTTCGGGCTGTTCCTCTGCTGGTTTCCCACTGCAAGCTGATGGAGAGGAATGCAAGTCCTGAAAGGCACCATACCTTCCTTCCAAGCCATCAGCTCAATCAGTACATGAGTGGGTCTAGAATTAAGGGTGTTTTTCCACTGTCACTAGAAGTACCCATTAAGTACCCATTAATGGGTACAAAAATGCCATTATGTACCCATTAATGGGTACTTAATGGGTACTTTTAGTGACAGTGGAAAAACACCCCTAGACTCATCCCTGGACCCTGCAAGAACTAACTGCAGTCTAGATCAAAAGGAATTGGAGCTCATGCTGCTCTAGTTTATAGAAGGATTTTAGTTTGGATCCTGCTTTTTCTGGAGACAATCGGGACTGTCTGTGTGCTCCTCTTCCCTTTTTTAATCCTTGGTGTGCTTTGATTGAGTGAAATCAGTTGGGCTGATCACTGATAAGAGCTGAGACTTTAGGGCACAACACAAGACTTACCTGCAGGAGGTTCTAACATTGGGAAGAAAGAAGAACCCCCTCTGGAATTCTAGGAAGCTGCCGCCAATTACTGTAAATCCATTCTAGGTTACCTAATGCTGTATCTGATTATGGTCCCCGTTAGCACTGGTCTGTGTAGCTCTTCTAGAAGACTCTAGATTAGACTATTTATAAGCCAGTGTTCTGGTTTCTGTGTTCTGCAACTATTTCTTGGGGGATCATCTAGGAAACCTTTGCAATTAAGCAAGGCATTGTATCATTCATCCTCACAGTAACCTAATGAGTTGAGAGAATTTGTCTGTGTGCAGAACAACATGGCATCTGATCCTATATCTCCTCAAGACGAGGTGGTCGGGAGAGATGTAAGGAACTACAAATCCAATCAGGATAGAACCTCATTAATTTCCTTTTATTTTACTTGATTCCGGGTACTTGGCAAAAACCTTTTGTGTGGTCAGGCTGACAAACTCGTTCCTTGGCCTAAGATTGCATATAGTGTGTCGTTGCGTAGATACTGTATATTACTTTTGAAATCTAATTCAGTGGCAAATTTTGGACTATTCTTTTGCTATAAAATTGATCTGCATTATCCATACATGTTCTCCTATTGTGTAAATAATGTTGCAGTGTTTATTTCTTGACTGCTGTATAATGTACCTGTGCAATGTTTTGTTGCATATAAAATATAGTGTACATATAATGCATATTGCATATATAGTATTAGTATAGTTTGTAGTGCATATTGCATAATGAACAATAGTGCCTTCTTAATCACAAATATTTGCATATATAATGCAAAAAAGGTAACCCACAATATGGTATTTCTTACTGAAGTCATAACTTGTAACCAAAATTTAGTGAGCAACTTAAATAGTTTAAGCATGATAAAATTCAAGTTTAAACGTATGCTTAGAAGTCAGTTTTATTAAAATTCAATTGATTCCAATGAATCTACTGTACAGTCATTAAAGAGAGTCTTATACCATGTCTTATATCTGAGTGTTTCTTCTTAAATGGCCAGTGGAATATCTGCAGTGATTTGAAAATAATGTGGTGCATTTCCATGATAATTTATAGCTTGGTTCTCACTGAAGGGCTAAACTGTCCTACATACTTTGGAGGTGCTTATGGATGTTCTTCTTGTTGAACAGAGAGTGTTTCACTTTGTACATAATGAGAAGATACAGGTAAACCTAAATAATGTTTGTATATAATAAAAATCTACAACCATTTAATAATATCAATTAATTAGTTATTGCATTAGTGATAAAATAGTAACTAAAAACCCTACAATTTTGTTCAGTGAAGAGTCCAGGTGTAATATAATGAAGAAAATGGCCAATTCTCAAGTCTATGGTAAATGATTAATGTGTCTTAGTATTACCCTGACTGGTCATAGAGGTCCATAATGTTATGTTATCAAAATAGATTCTAGAACCAAGACATGCATATGGATTTAAGTCTAGTTGAGTGAACTGAAAGAAGAGGCTTGAAAGAACATCTGATTGGAGTTTTAAAAAGGTTATTCAAAAACTTGAGATTTGGCCATTTTTACAATTACTACTGACCAAGAGAGGGATGTATTGCTATTTCCAATATTATTATTATTGAACTTTACAACAGATTTATTTCTCAGAATGCATTTTTAATTACTTTGTATTAATAGATTTTAAATTCTTAGACTTTTATACATTTTTAAAATATATGAATTTTGGTTTACCTGCATCCTTTCTTTATTACATTGTTCTTGGTGAATTTAGGTTCATTATCTTTTTTATTGATTGGCTTTTGCATTTTGAAACGTTTTTCCTGGATAACCTTATCTCTTCTGTAGCAAGAAGCAGCAAATTATGTCAATCCCAGTCTGTATGCAGTAGACATAAGATTACCCCTTTAAAGAAAACAAGTAGTCATAAGTTAATAGTCATTTTTTTTCTATGCACACACATTGTAAGTTTATAAAAATTAAGTATTCCCTTTAGGCATGGTTGAATATGCTTGTTTTCTGTGGCATATTAAGTATTGTATATCATTTGACTCTGTGTTTTATTATTAAAGAATAAGGTCTAAAGGAACATCCTTCAGTAAATCCAAGTTTATTTGGGTTATGATAGGAAAGCATGAGAGCTACCTTGATATATCTGATTATCCTAGGTCCTTTTATGGCCCTTAACAGATGCTCATACATGTTCTTCCTTTGCTAATAACAGCAGGACTTCAAAATTCTTATTACCCAGTATATATAGGAACTATTTAGTAGTTTCCAGTATAGTGGGGTGACTTGCAAAATGTTTAAAATAATCCAATGTTTGTTTAGGTTATAATGAAGAAGAAGAACTTGAGTGACATCTTAACACCTTGAGCATTGATAAAGTCACTATCCATTAGTTACAAATGGCAGCACTGCTGGGAAAGTATGAATGTTACACTTATAACTCTGATTATCCTAGGACCTTGGATACTAAACCAGTCAAAACAATTACAAGACAATGTGATGATGAAACATAATAATATCTAGATTTTCGTCCATTCAAAACTTCCTCGTCTTACTTGGAATTTTCCATTAAGCGTTTTGAGAAGGGATTTGAACAATTTAACTGAGAAACCAAATATTTCAAAGCAGTAGGTAGTATGGAAATGGAGTCCTATCCTCTTGTCCCCAGTCTTGACCACTCTGTAGACGAAGTTGCAAGTTGGCAAGGATGGTGAGATTAATTGCCTGATCTCCATTTTTCCTTGGTCTCACTAAGTTCATTGGAAAAATACTGGACTGCATCCATTAAAAAAAGTGACCAAAAGCAAGTTAGAGGTGGTAAAGTCTTCACGTTAGTGCCTTAATCCACCTTAAAGGCCAAAAAATGGACTTCCAGAATTCAAACTCTGGCATTTAATGTAGATTAGAGGTGGAATGGGAACAGGGTGGGGTCCATATGCTACAACAACCTCTAAACTGTTTGCTTTTTTAATTTGTGCGAATGCAGCCTCACAAGTGGACAGAGAGTCAAAAAGTAATCACACTATTGCTGAACATAGTAAACCATACTTCCAATGAGATTCTTAAGATTTGGCTTAAGATTCTTACCTCTCACTTTCGTAGTCCTACTTAGAAAGCAGTTGGTTATCTCTCACCTCGCTTTATGGCATAATTAGTAGATAAATTTGACAAAAACTATAAATTAAGTTAAGCTCAGCGGGGGCTCTTCTGGATAAATAGGTATAGCTTTGCAGTCTTGGTGAAAGTAAGAATTTTCTCCAATATAATCTTCAGTGATGCTGATTTTCCACCAGTATTTCTTCTTCACTGTATATGGTGACCTGCCAATAAAGTGAAAGAGACTATAACATGACTGTGCTTTGCCCCTTACTCTACATGCATATTGTATGGACTAGTTAAATATCCGGAACACAAATCTCAAAGTCTGTCAGCTGTTCTAGGGACCATGTATATATTTTAAAATAGTAGAATGTGCAGTGATATGTAAAAAGGCAACACTCTTTTCAGAAACAAGATGCAGTATGCAAGCTTTGGGTGACTCTTGCTTTGTACAGTTGGACCCCTGTATCCACTGATCCATTAACTGCGGTTTCTGTTTCCCATGGTAACTGGATCAGCCCATCCCCCATGGGTACCATTAGGCTTACCTTAAGCACTTATGAGGCCTAGGACAGGCAAGAAATGGTGTGTGATTTCCCATAATGCCTTTGAAACTCTGCAGGGTTTCACAGGAATTATGGGAAATGGAGTGCATCTCAAGTGACATTTCCCATGATTCCTTTGAAATCTGTGGTTTCTGTTATCTGCAGTGGGGCTTGGAATGTATGGGGGTCCGCTTGTAAATGGTTAGGAGAGGTTCTTCTCCACAGTGTTTCCCAGACATAATCTGCGGAGCATCCCTGAGCTTGGTGGCAACTAGATATTTGTGCACAAACCTCTTATATGAGGTTTGAGTTTGCTGGGCAGCTTAATCTTTTCCCCAGCTGCACCTCCTGGCCTTTCTTGGAGCATGGAGATGGCAGGGCTACCTGTCACCTCATCAGGTCATATGATGGTGGAGCTCTTGGTCCTTGGTCTCCTGTCTTGAGGTCTTCCAGTTCAACTCTTCACTCCTCCATGAAGCCAGTTGGAGGACCTTGGGCTAGTCATAGCTCTCTTTCTGAACTCTCAAAACCCCACCTACCTCACAGGGTGTCTGTTGTGGGGAGAAGAACAGAAGGTTTTCAGCTGCTTAAAGGTGAGAAAAGCAGGGTATAGGAGCAAATTCTTTCTCTTCTAGCCTCTATGAGATCTCTAAACAATTCTTAAGAGGCCTGGCAGGGGTCAGAGGAAGATCCAGCACTGAGGTATGCAATGAGTTCACTGAAGAAGTCAATACATGGCCTGCTGTAGTCATGGTTGGCCTGGTCCCCTTCAGGTTCCAGAAGATGCTGGAAGGAGCAGCTTGGAATAGGCTGACCTGAAGCAAATACTCACTTTGTTCTATTATTCATTTGTTTGTGCTTTTAATCCCACTCTGTATTCAGAAGTCTCTGGGCAAGTTACAACAATAGGATCAAATTAGCTAGGAGTTCTGTCTAGCAAATGTAGCCCTCATACAAGAGAGGTGTGGCCATTTCAAATGCACTTTGCACACTTCTAGCATTGAGTCATAATATATATTGGGAAGTGCCATGCCTTTTCAACCACGAGGAAGAAGACATCCTTAAAAATAAATACAAATTGTTTGCTCCATCTTTTAAACAAGCAAATCTGCACTTTGCTAAGCCCACATGTGTACTGAGCATTTGCACTGGACACTTATGTGCAGTGTGTATGGTGTCTGGGTGCCACCATCTTGGAGCCCCAAAGTGGGCACCAGCACATGTGTCCTGGCATCATCACCAAGGATGCCATGCCATGCATGTACCTGTTCACTTGTGTGGCACATCATATGATACATCAGCACCATAGAGGTGTGAATAGTCCTGCCCAGAGCCTTACTGGCTCTGGCTCAGAACAAGGTAAGTACATGCATGGTGAACTTAAATGTGCACCACATGTAGTCACTGTGGGGAGAGATAAAATATATGGAATAATCTAAAATGCATTTAAAGTATAATCCATCATCCCTTCCTCCTTGGCAAGATAATATTCAGAGGAAGCTAAATATCAAAGGGCTAGGTAAAGTGGTGTATTTTAACCAAATTCTGAAAGCCATATCTAGTAGTCACCTACTTGGGCTGGTCTATATGGGAGAAATTACTCCTTCAGATAACTGGGGCCCAAGGTATTTAGGGCTTTATATTTTAAGATCAACATGCTGCCTGCCCTGTATGCTGCCAATATCATAAGCACCAAACTCAAAAGTTAAAGGCTGGTGGAGCCACTTCATGCAATATTATGTTATCCCAGACTATTGTTGAGGAAGCCTGGAGGAACCAGGCTTTGGGTTGCAAAGCTAGTTGAGTGAAGGTCTGCAATGAAAGGAGATTTCCACTATCATTTATCATTCCATTTGCTTTAGCAAATATCACCCACACAGCTTAAACAAAGTAAGATGACAAAGTAAGGGAATTTATTTTCTAACCTGTAGATGCAGGTACATGAGACAGAGATTTTTCTCCACAAAGAACATGCAAAAGATTATTATACTTAGAGCAAATGTGGATTTTAGCTGGGCTACTTTTACTCAGAGCACAGATAAATATTATGGATACACCTTTTTTTGGAAACAAATATTTTTGGCATGATTTCTTGCCAGACAGATTCATAAAGGCTTATGTTATTCGGGAAATGGGGTTTGGCCTCTTCAAGCTCTTTTCCATTCTCCATGAGATAATTAAGATTGAAAGCTGAACCTGGGGTGTTTTTCCACTGTCACTAGAAGTACCCATTAGTACCCATTAATGGGTACAAAAATGTCATTACATACCCATTTATGGGTATTTAATAAGTACTTTTAGTGACAGTGGAAAAACACTCCTGTTGGGAAAACTTTCAGAAGATCTTTGAAGAAGATCTTTTCAATCATTGATTCCTGGAGCCTAAAGAGATCTGACCGTCTGAAGAGAGGCATTATTGCCCTGTAGTATCTTGAACGGGCCGCTGCTATGGACGCTTGAAGCTGTCTACTTCTTTTCTAAAATTTAGCTTAGCTCATTCAATATGTTTTCACCCCTTAGGAAGATAATGTATTTTTAAAATGCCTTAACTTCAAACCTTGTTGCTTCTCATGAACTATAAGTTTGTCCAAAGAACCCAAAAAGGCATGTTGGAAATCCACAGAACACCCCATCTTGTTAGCTTGCACTAAACAAACCATGATCATAGAACTTTGAAGATGTAGCCATGTTAGTTTTAACCAGTATCACAAAAACGAGGATTCTGGTAGCTCCTTACAGAGAGAAGTAGTTGTGATGTGAACTTTCAAAGACAAGTCTACTTCATCAGATGCAACTGATGAAGTAGACTTAGTCTAAATAAGCTCATCACATGACTTCTCTGTTAAGTGTTACTAGACCCAGTCCCTTAGCCAGCTGTCACAATATGTGGGGGCTGTCACAAATTTTTTTTGGGGGGATTGTCACAGTTGGTGGATTAAAAATAAAAAATTTGGACCTCCTCACAAAAAAGGAAATTGGGAGGCTGCCCCTCTCTGCTTCCCCAGCTACAGGCCTGACTGGACATCCCCCTTTTAACCATTATGTTTATACTGAGTGGAATTCATGCTTATACATCTACTGAAGTCATTTGAAAATGGGAAGATATGACATCTTGCTGGATAGCAGTTAGTACAGAATCTCAATTGTTGGATAATTAATGGATATTAGTGAGACAGTGCATGAAATGAATGTCTCATATTTGTTTTTTCACCAAATCGTAACCTATCCAATGGGAATGATGTTATTTCAAATAGATTAGAATGCTAATTTGAAATTAAGTTTTGGATAAGGCCTAAGATGAGAGTTGCAATTTCTCTTCAGTCAGAAGGTGATCACAAAGGTAATGCATACTTTGGGTGGCCTTGAATCTAATGTAGGGAGTGTCTTTATGATTATCTTAATGTATCATGGCTAGTCTTTTAAGCCTTCATTTCAAAAGTTTGTTTATAGCTGGGATGAATGGAGCAAATGAGTTGGATTAAAGTGTCATGGGAAGCATAAGCCTCACAGAGTAAAGGTGGATTTAGGCTGAGACGAAAAATTATGTCTGATTTGCCCATGGAGTAAGACTCTGCTTCTTTAGATAGGTGAAACCACAGTGAAATTATTGTTAAGGTGGAAAAGCAAAAGGAAAATGGTTGGCCTCCTTTTCTTAGCTACAGCTGGACAATGTGGCCTTTAAAGCAGCTCTATGCATACCGATGATGGAATTGACTTTTCATTAGAAAAGTGACAATGAATTGGGGAGAGCTTTCTATCCTGAGTGAAGAACAAGAGATAATTTTATTTATGGTATCTATTTTCCAACTATTGTCACAAGAGACCCGGGGGGACGGATACCATTCCCCTCCCTTCCTCCACTGTAGACACTCGATGGGCCCAAAAGTTACCCAGGGAACTTGGATGGGTAAGTGAGGCTTGGCTGGTTTCCAGTACTCCCAAGCAAGCTGATTCCAAAAGTTGCCAACAGACACAAAGGTAAGCATTGTTGTTATGGGAAACCCTGCATCATTGCCAAGTTTCCCGTAATAACAATACAGTGGCAGGTTTAACCCACGTCTGGAGGCAGCCTGTTATATCAACTGTTTTGAACATGAATGAAATTCACAGTCGATAATCTCTAGCTGTTGGGAATACTGTTGGGTATTTGTGATTTGCTCTTTGTCTGTACTGACTAGCAGACTTTGCTGATTTCAGTTCACAGTTTCATGGCACCCTGGATCTGTACCTGGCTTCACCTCCTGCCAGTGGTGTCTGGATGAGGAAGGAGAGTCAGATCTGCTTCTCCAAAGCTCAAGACTAAGAAGGATCTGCGAGTGCTTTCCTTATGAAACCCTCACATGCAATTCATGCAATTCCGTCTTGTGTGCTACCATACGAATACAGATGTATAGTGTTGCCTGTGTAAAGGTAGCTATTAAGGTATCTCAGCGCAAGTGCAGCCCCTGCTGTTGCCCTGCAGATTAGCAACAAGGAGGAAGCTTTGTTTTAAATGCCTGTACAAGGTCCGTCTTGAAGGACAATCTGATTCATTTCCACAAGACTCCTGATATACTGTAACTGGATTTCTGAATAAACTGTAGAGCCTTGCCTAAGACAATTATTTTACCAGTGTGCAAGAACAGAAACTAAGTGTTTGCCTATGAACCTGTGAACTACAGTGTATATTACTACAAGAATGAACTGCACCCAGGAATGAACTAGTCTTTCAGTTTCTTTCAAATGTTTAAAATTATTTGAAGTTTGTATTGAGTAGCACCAAAGAGCTGTTGGTTTAACCAAGGCAACAATGATCCACGTTTCTTGTTGCAACCGTACTGACAAAGCAGACGATAGCATCTGAGCGGAGAGTTCAGTGACGGCTTTTCTGCACTTACCTCTGCAGATCTAGAATAGTTGGTGAGGAACAAATAATCCATCCTAAATTTGGCATGGGTTGCTCTGGGCTAGAACAGAGCCAAGCCTCTGCACCGTCCTCAAAGCTCAGCCTCTTCAAGCTCTGATGGCCAGGACTGAAAGGTTCTGGTTTTGTCGCTCCTTGGGGAACCATTTTGGCAGTGCAGTAAGGCAAGCCCCTGAACTATCTCCTTTGAACTGGAACACAGAGGTGTGCACCTTCTTCATGCCTCCATGTTACAGGAGTATGCTGATAGACCTAAATATCAAGGTCTACTGGTGATCCAGATCAAGGGCCTCCTGATCCGCATCAGCTCCATCCTGTGTGGATCAAGCATACAGAGCCTCCTGTGTTCCTCACTAACGTGCAAACCACCAGCAAGTGCAGAAAGGCCTTGTGGCTCATTCTCAAAATAATACTCCATTATTTGTGATTTTCTGAACATAGTTGTCACATATTCTCTATTCTCAGGTGTCATATCTACATGTTATAAGCAATTACCAGAGTGACATGGATTTTTATTTGGGGGCAAAGCCCTGACTACGAGCAGCTACACAAGAGAAGGAAAGACGACCAGCTACTTGGGACTAGAAGATTATATTTCCTCTCCTCTTCCCTCAAATTTCTTTTAATCTGCTTTTTAACACAGCCTCCTGAGAAGGTCTGCTTTCTAGAAAACTTTGCTAAAGAAAAGTCTACAGTGAGTTACCATTATCTAATAAATGTGATTTGAGCCATCAACAAGGGAATTGCTGTGCTTCAGAATAAAGTTGGCTATTGGTGGAGTTCCTTTCATGGGAAGCTGCTTGTTTAGGAAGGATGGAAGCCTAGTGGCTTTGTTCCACTTCACTTGTGAAACATAGTTGTAAACAGGGAATAGAAGCACCTCCTGGTCAGAACTAGAACTAGCCCGAGCCTGGATGGATGTGTGAAATAGATACCTCCAGGTGACATAGCCCTAGGCTGGAGGCGCTAAGAGAGGAGCTCTGTGTGTAAATGGAAGATGTATATGTAAGTGGAGCAAGAGTCTATTGTGATCATGATGCATCTCGGTAGAATGAAGACAGCAAAGGAGCTCCTATAGTGTTATTTATAGGCTAGAGGATGCATTTATTTACTTGGATTTTTAACCTGCCTGTCAGATAAAAGAATAAAACAAATCTCAGCATTTGAAAGTGTACATATTTGTAGACACATCCACTATGAAATAGAGATAATAGATATCTGCCTCCTGTGTCCTCTTCTGGGCCTTCTCTTATCTGTTGAACACCTGATTTCTTTACTATCTTGGCTTCCTTATTTTTTATGCCACCGTGTTAAAGTAAGACCACACTCATAAGAACATAAGAACATAAGAGAAGCCTTGCTGGATCAGGCCACAGCCCATCTAGTCCAGCATCCTGTCGCACACAGTGGCCCACCAATTATGACTTATTCAAGGGTGAAGAAGCTGCCTGGAGAGTTTTACTGAAACCTGGATGAATCCATTGGGAGGAATGAGTCTAACCTAGCCGGTAGAGGTGGTCTTGAGAGTGATGTTGGAGAACTCAAAGACAGCAGTTCTGCATCATTTCACTATGCACACTGATGCCATGTTGTGTCCTGCATGACAACAGTGAAGCTGTCTCACTTTGTCATGGGCTAAATGCATTGAGCAGGACATACCTTTGGATTGGTCTTTTCTTTACCTTATGGAAGAGTGGCATAATTGTCACCTTGCATTTGTTCTGCCAGCGTCTATGTTCCCTCCAGTTCTCCTCATTAGGACAAACCTTCCATTTTCTAAATGAACTTCACTTGTTTTTAACAACTTTCTGTATTGCACTTGTAACCTACATTGTTTTTTTCTTGGACTTGGAAGTTCCCTTTCTTCTTTTAGGTACGCATTCTAGTTGCACTTCTGTCATCGTATTTTTAGATAGGATCCAAGTATTGTGAAATGATTGAACTCTTCTAACTTTCAATTTCCTTTTTACTAGTTTCCTCATTTTAGGGGTGTTTAAGGGCTCTATGTTAGACTTTACTAACAACCTACTCTCTGTATTTAAGTTGAAGGTTATTGTGTTACAGTCACTGTTTGTCCATTTTGCTGTCAAACCATTCAGTCGAAAAAACTACTGTTTGCCTTTGCTGTTTTGAAAAGAAAAATACATTTTTTTTCATTGAAAAATGACCTTTTCATGGGTAAAACCACAGCAAAATGCTAAAATTGTTTTTTGCAAGCTGGAGGCTAGTTTAATTTGATTTGTTTGATATGCAAACAACTGCATGCTGTTTCAATGCAAATATCTGTGAAATCAAATTATACTATTTAATTTTTGAATGTGAATTGAATTTTTGCACATCTCTGTTATCTAGTTATAGGAAGGGGTCAACGCAGCTGCTGAATAGGAGCTCCTAATGTGGTGAAACCAAGATCCCATATATAATCTGTGGAAATCAATGGGAATTATTTATGAATGTGCTTAGGATCTCAGGGTCAAGGCTGATTGTGTCTCATTCTGCAATTCCTCTCACATGTACTGATAAAGGCACAAAGGGTTATGCCAAAGTTGGCTGCAACTTTGTACCCAGTGAAGTGTGTAACACTGGAGCCAGCCAGCTACATGTTCCGCACCATTACCCCCATTATTCCCTTCCTTTCACCCACTGATCCATTGTTTGCACTGTATCTGTGCCAGAGACATGGAAAATTACACTTCTGTGTACCCCACATTTTGGGCAATAATACATGAAGTCTTAAAGTATTTAACCTATGTGTGTGTGTGTATAGTTCGTCTTGTTAGAAATTTTATGAAGACCCTGTAATTGTATTGTATACTCTTAGATTCTATATTTGAGGCAAATAAAATGTTAAAATACAGTATAAAGCCAAAGCAATACACAGTCTCTCTTATCTTAATCCCAAGTTCTCAAGTTGAGCACAATGCCTTACAAGTCAAAAGGAAGTCCACATGTTGTAATAAAGCCCGCCACTCAATTTATTAGTAAAACTCCCATTTTGATATGAGATTGGGGTATCTTGTTTTCAGCTCAGCATGGAAGTCTTGGCTTGTACTACAGAATGGAAGCTCCTTTTCATCTTTGTGTTCATAGACAAAGGAAAACCAAATGGATGAAGAAAGAAGAAATACATATTGAAATATTATGGAGTATTTTGTTCCAGAAAGTTGCATTATTTCTACCTGAATCATAAAATTCTGCAATTGCTGTGGCTTGCATTTACTTCATGATGTACTATGAAAATATCTGTTATAGACAAATGACATTCCCTTGTGGTGGAAGCTGTGAGTGGCCTTGTGCAAAGACTGGCAACTTTGCCTTTCTTGCAGGTTTTTTGGGCCCATGGTCAAGGATCTGAGTAGATGATCTCTACCTCTCTGCTGGACCACCTTCATTGTAGTAAATTGGAGTTTCAAGGATATGATTATCCAGATGAAATTCAGCCTAAATCGGGGGGAGGGGGAGAGGAAGGAAGAGGAAGAAGGAGTCAGTTTACATATGCCTTTACTGGCACAGCAGGGGCAAGTAGCCATATCTGTGACCATAAATCCCACCACACAGCAGTAAAGGCATTGTGTTGCATGCTTCAGTGATGCAGCTGCAATGGGGTTAGAGTGACAGGCCCCAGGAGGGACCTGTGGCTTTAGTGGTGGGTCACTGCCACTTCCATTGGCCAATCAGGACTTTTGTAATTCCTTCCAGCACCTCCTGTGTAACAGCTACATTGTCCCCTCTGCAACAGACATAGGGTGCATCCCCATGGCTCTTTGGTACGGTTCTGATAGGTACAGATTTTCTATACCTATGCTGCAGCATGCTTTCGTTCATTCAGAACTGAGGCTCACAGACTGATAATGTGGTTTCTAATTGAAACACCAGAGCACCTTCTTGGCTTTACTTTTTCTATGAGCTGAGCTGCAAATTGATTTAACGCAAGAGGTGTTTATGTATCTGGCCCTAGCAACAGCGTTGGCAAAGTGTACATTTCTTGCTGCTCACGTTCTTCTGCTCCATTTATTTCTGTATTATGACTGTTTCTTCATAAAATTAGGAACAAACTTTTGCCTAATGCTGTATTATTGATATATTTAAGTAGGAGTTTGTATAAGAGAGAGGCTTGCTAGCTAGCTAAGTATAAGATTTATACTCGGGTTCCCCTCATACAGTGCATGCAATCATTTTGGAAGATGGCTAAAGCAAATACATAACCATTATCCATTGGTTAACTTTTTTTCAAGATGTACATTACCACTAGGTGGCAGCCTATCAATGCATAATATTGCTATTGCATAGCACAAAATCTGGTGTTTCTGAATTGCCAGGTACCTCTATTGTTTTAATGCCCCTGCGTTAAGGAACTCTTCTCGTCCATTTTTAAAATTGCTTGTGGTGATGATACAGGTGGTATTTACCATATGATTCCTCAGAGCTTTATCTCACCACAGCAGCACATGGTGACTTTTACTATTAATGTGGTATACCTTCTTAATTTCTGAGCCATTTTTATTTCATTAGAAAAGTTGTGGTTGACTAATTCAAGAGGCAAGAGATCTCAAGCAATGCCAGACTGACACATTTCAAGTGACAAATTAGTATGTCAATCGGAGCTCAGTAAAAGAGACCCAAGATTCAAAGATCAGCCAGAATCGTTGTTCTATGCGACTTCATGCACATTTCCATTTCCAACAACAAACAGAAAATATAACATGCAAACTAATAATCAAAACATAATAAAAATATAAAAATTGCACATCATACAAAGCATTACAAAATAAGCCAACACGCATACACACAAATTGAGGCAGCTAAGGCTGAATGGAGTCCTGAGCAGCTGACCAGAGGTCCCAGTCCACTTCCATGTCTTTTTTTATATACTGTGCTTCAAAAAAAGAAAGAAAGAAAGAAAGAAAGAAAGAAAAAAGGCTCAAGGTAGTTACAACAAAGAAAAAATACAATGCAAAATGATTCATTATAAAATTACATATATAAATACAGAACATTCCGTACATTATAAAACAGTACATTCTTAAATCACCCAAAACGGTGGAGGAAAGGTAACAGGCACCTCAGTGCAGCAGCCAGCCACAGCCCCAGTTTTTGTACTTCAAGGGAGGGTAGGACACAGGCAGCAAATGCCCAGGTGCAGCAGCTAGCATGAGACTCATAAGTCCAAGCTTGGAGGACGCTTCACAGCCTGCTGACAGACATCACAGGGTAATCAAGATGCATGTGCAACATCACTGTCTCTGGGCACTTTTGGAATCAGTTCCCAGGATTTTGATCTGTTCGATAAGAAGGGAAATTCAGCATTCTTCTCAAACATTCATTCTGCTGGCTCTTATCTGTGCCTTGGGCAGACTGGAGGACAGCCACTACTGGACACATATGGGACTCTAAGGCTGAATTCCCATTGCCACTTTAAAACTGTTTCAAGACAGCTTGGATCCTCATCGCTCCCACCCTCCCAATCAATTAAAATGGTTTCAAAACTGTTTGGATCCTCTTCGTCCCCATTCCCAATCAGTTTCAGGGGTATTTTGAGGATTATTTGGCATAAAAACGGAATAAATAAACACCTAATTTTTCACATGTTTTTTCCGGGTTTGGCCTTTAAAACACCTCTTCCTTATTGTTCTGGGAATGCTAGAGCAGTATTTGGGCAAATACATCATTAAATGGATGGGGTTTCACC
>MTQE01001134.1:54173538-54199402 GCA_014337955.1 Aspidoscelis marmoratus | reverse complement strand
TTTTGGGGGAGGGAAACCCTAAACATGCATTCTCATCCCACTAAAACTGTCCCGTTCCCACAGCAAGAAATATAAAATGTTTCAAGTGCACGAACTGGAGTGAGACCTGTTGAAATGAGTGTTAACATTTACAATGCTTTGGGGTGATTTAACACGTGGAAAGCGTGTTAAGCCAACCTGACGTGGGGACTGCGAGGATCGAAACCATTTTGAAACCATTTTAAGCTTGTAATGGGAACGCAGCCCTTGAGACCTGTAAAAATCAGGACTCAGGAAATTACAATTGTAGGGAGGAAAGTCCACAAATATATCACATGGGACTAAGAAGGTGTGACTGGTGGCGTCCAAAGATGGATTGAAGAAAGATTAAAGTGAAGGTGTGACCACAGCCCCTAACTGCCTTCAGATGGTGGCCTGAGATCCCACTAGCAAGCAATATTCTTGAGTATTGTTCCTCCGGCATTACCACTTGTTAGCTAGACAGCGATGTGGCTGTCACTGTCTCTGTGTATTTTATTCACTTGCACATCCAGATATTTGGCCAGTGCCAAATACTGGAAGTGTGCATTGCCACCACTGCGCATGCATGGCAGCCAGAGCAATGATGACAGCTCTGTCCAAATGATAAGCAAATAGATACATGTGGTAACCCCATCATAGCATAGCTGTAATGGTGCTATATTCCTTCCGTCTGGATGAAGCCTGTGTACAACCTCACATGTTATTCCCCCCACCTTTGCAAATGAATACATATATGTCTCCCATGAAAACCACACCTTTGAGTGTGGTTTATTTTCTGGGACTAGTTCTTGCAAGTTCACTTGTTCACAAATTGCATTGAGCACCAGTATCAATGATATGTTCAGCTAACAAGCGATTTGAAGATTTTTAAAAATTATTACTGTATTTTGGAGAAGAGGCAAATGGTTTATTTTTGCCACTCCATGGAATTCAGTGTGTCCAACTGGTGTCTGATCAAACTCTGTGTCCAAATATAACAATGAATAAACCTGTTGAAGTTCCATTTGCACGCAAGCTGCTTTCCCATCTTTAATCATGATGATATCACAACTTGAGGTATTTCTCAAGAAATTAAATATCTGGGCTGTGCGTCTTTCCAGTGTATCATAATTGCTGGTGGTTCATTCTTCTGAGTGACGTGGACATCAAGACAAGAATTCCTATAACTAATCTTTCAAGTAAACATGGAAGTTATTACCAAAAGTAGTACTTTGGTAGGAGAACTGCTGTAGACATGCACCTTGGATGTTCTCATATACAGATCTTTCAAACTGCGGGTATTTGTCTTCTGCTTGAGGGTGCCCAGAAGCAATTGGTGGACCACTGTGTAAGATGGAATGTTGGACTAGATGGACTATGGGCTGATCCAGCAGGAGCCCTCATTTGTTCTAATATCTATAACATAAGATGTCTTATCCACACACCTGATCTAGGGCAGAGCAGATGTCTTATACCTTAGCGCAAAGCAAAATAGCTAGTGCCTCATCATAAAAATGGGGGCTGAGTGGTGCATTATAGGTCTTGCTTTCCTTTCCATCTGGGAAGATTGTTCCCAGCTGTTTTGCCATCTAGCTCATCCCTAAAAGTGAAGAACTGCTGGTCAGGAATCAGTTCCAAGAGCAGTGGAATCCCTGCATGATGGAAGAAAACACTTCTCCTAGAAGGCATTTTCATCCTAGTTAAAACCACTCCTGGTGAAGCGGTTTTTATGGCTCTTCAACACAGGACAAAAGCACATTGTAAGTGCTCTTAGATTACTGCTTGCTCCATCCCAAGTACTGAAGACCAGTGGGAAGAAAACCTTTGCCAACTTTCTACAGTTTCTAATTCATCATTTATGCTTGTTCATTGACTAAATATTTAAAATAAGATTTCATGAATAAATCTCTACGGAGATTTATTATCTGAGAATTCAATGAAAGGAAAGTTCTTTCAATGGGATCTACTTTCAGGGGGATTAAAATAACCATCGGTACACTGAGGGGGTGGAATGGACTTTGCACAGTTAGGTTTAGGGAAAGTGTGTGTTTGTATTAGGTCATCATTTTTAAATGCTGTAGGAATAGAATGTAAGCTTTATGCTTCATCTGGACTTGTTATTCACCTTTCCTAGGCTTGTGAGGTGAAGCACCTAACAGTCCCAGCCCTCTTTGCATTCAAAAACATCCATACTATCCAAGTGGAAGGCTACCATCCATTCTGCACAGGAAGGTTTGCAGTACTATGTTATGAGCATATAGATGACTGTTCTGGCACATGTGCATGGAAGAACATAAGCCTGGCTGGCCACAGTCAGAGCTCCTTGGATCTGGTATATTTATCCAAGAGATGTGCCTGAACCTGCGCATTACACGAGGACCATACCATATTTCAGCTTGGAAGAATCTTAACTTCTATTTTGCACAACGTGATATTTGATTCTTCAGTACAAGAAGGAGGCAATGACTTGAAGGACTATAGCACAACTCAGTGCAAAAGCATAAACTTTATATGCAAAACATAATAGATCTGGGTTGGGTTTCTTTTTGAAAGTCCTTAGAGTTGCTACCCGCCTGTGCAGACAATATTAGCTAGATGGACCAACCATCTGGCATGATTTGATAGAAGAAAGAAGATGTGGATGGACCTAGTAAATCATTGGCAAGGCAAGCAGGAGTTATTGCTAGAGAGATGCAACTGACTTTCAGGTGACTCAGATTTTCTCAGAAATGCCAGAACCATCAGTACCAAAACTCACAATGACTAAAGTAAGCAGAATTACTAAAGTGCCAGAGAAACTCAAGTTTTTCAACTCCCTTCACTTGATTATTTTTGCAAAATAAATCTGGTGCTGACTTGTGAATACCTGCAGCACATGAGTGATAGATACCAAAACCCTGTGCAATTATTTAGCTGTGGATACATGAAACATATGGCGAATAACAACTTTAATAGTTTTGCCCTAAGTTTTTGAAAACAGTCCCTAGCAATCAACACTATATCCTCTAGATGGCGTGCTTGTCACTAGACTGATACAAAATACATAAAGGAAGAAGCAAATGCTGTGCATAGATTAACTAAGCTTTTTTAGTGTTTAGTTTAGTTTAGTTTAGTCTTGCTTTCGTTTTTGTTGTTTTTCACCTGAACATGATTTTTGACATAATAGAGGAAGCATTCAGAATGTGTAGCTTTTTTGGTCTTTTGTATACACTTGATTATTTATTTATTTATTTATTTATTTGTATTTCTATCCCGCCCTATACCCGAGGGTCTCAGGGCGGGTTACAATATTATATTAATCTTGATCACATTTTAGTTGCTGATTTTTAAACTGTGTATAGATTTTAGCACTGTTTGATACAATTTTAATATGTTCATTTTTAACTGTGTTAGCCGCCCAGAGACCTTTGGGTATGGGGCGGGATATAAATATAAATAAATAAATAAATAAAATAAATAAACTGAAAACTTTCCTTTGAAGAGGTTCTGAACTTACAGCCTCAAGTAGAAATCACTGAAAAACTTAAAGAGAAATTATTCAATCACATAAGAAAGAAAAAGGAAACAGAAAGAAAACATGGGGATGGAAGAGAGCAACAAAGTGAACTATCAAAAGATGGTTTCAATATAACAATCCAATATATTCAAATAGATTGAATATATCTATTTTGATTATATAAGAGAAATATGATTATTTATTTATTTATTTATTTATTTATTTATTTATTTATTTATTTATTTATTTATTTTCCAGCCCTATACCCAAGGGTCTCAGGACAAGTTACAACATATAAAATTGTATTTAGGTCAACTGAAGGACAGGAATTGGGGAAAACCTATTAATTTAATCTTCCAAATGAAAAGTTCTTAATTGAAGAAGTTCTCAGGCGGGAGAGGAAGGAGGGTTAGGGAGGAAGGGAAAAATAAATAGTATTGTAAAAATGTGTTGAATATCGGTTTGTAATGACTGTACTGTAATTCAAAAGCAATTAAAAAATAGACAAACCCTTTGCCGGAGGGCAGCTGATCAGCGACTAGGATGTTATACAATCCCATCTCGACAAGAAAGAAGGATGAGATTATTTATTACATACCTAGAGAGGGGAAATAACTTCCCTTTGTGCATGTAAGCATAACAGATAGCCACACCCATTTTTATGTTGCATAAAATGCTTACTCACCTGTGGAGGACTACCAAAGTATAAGTGTGGTGACTGGGTCAAAAATGCTATACATCCATGCTCTAAATTTTTTTTAGAAAGATAGTTTTTGTCTTTCCTTTTTTCTTCGTTGTTGATAAAGGAACCAGAGAAAGATGTTTTTGCCCCTGTTCTGTTCCTTGCTACTATTTAAATGCCAATTTTTTTGCAGAATAAAATAGGACATGAAAATTAAAGGTCTGAAGATTTAAAGATCTGCCACTTACCATACATAGCAAGATATTAAATATTAGGTGAGTTTCTCATCACATAATTCTGAAATTTTTATTTGTATAGGGTATTTGTGGGGCCACCTACGCTAAGCAAAAGCAAAATAGCTTCAGCTGGAACACAGATCTGAGGAAAGGTGACAGAAACACTATGCTCAGTGTTATATGCCTATCTGCAGTTGTACACTATTTCATAACTGTGGAGCTGTTCACACATACCTTTTAGTCTGAACTCCATCACTGCTGCTGCCACCCTGGAGTTGCCTAACTCCTTGGTGGAGCAGTCCAGCTGTGGACAGCTAAAAAAGCAGTCCACAGTTTGGCCAGGAGAAATTAGCTGTCACCTAGATAGCAGTGTCTGCACCTTTTTCCAGACGTGGCATGACAAGTGGATGTGGCAGCGCTATTACAGCTGTGCAGTGTCCAGATTGCCATGCCAACATCTGGGCAACATCTGAGCATGAACTGGATGTTGCCATGATGATCCAGCCTGCCCTGATCTGCCAATTTGCAGGCCCAGTGCTTCTGGCCAAATACAGGGCTTTTCTAGTACTTGAAATATAGATAGGAGCAGATAAAATGAATTGAATGACCACAAAAGAAAGGGCTTCTTCAGTCATCTTATTAATCCAGACCTTTTAGAGATTCACCTGATGTTTCTAAAATTAAAGTATTTTTAATTATATTATTTTTATATATTGTGTTCTTTTATTTGTGTGTGGTTTCCCCCCCAATAGTTTCATGGTGCGAAGGGTGTACAGCGTTCACAAAACTTTTGGTAATTGGGCTGCTGTAGAAAAATCAATCAATCAATCAGTCAGTCAGTCATCTTACTGCAGTTTTTAAATTTATTATTAGTATTAGGACACCTGTAAGCTGATGTTCTTCAAGAGCTACATTCCTCAGTTGCAGAATACATGCTGCTTGCATGGCCAGGACCTAAGCATTAGATCTGATTGGCATTCTAAGATCTTTTCACTATATAAGTTGGCTTGTTCTGTTAGTGTGAGATGTAGAAAGACAGGATAACAAATACGCACATATTTGGGTTAAAATCCAAAGTTGTTAAAAGTCATTGGGATTTTCTTTGTGACTTTCAATAGTATGCAGGTTCACAGGCCTAGTTGTGTGCTTAATTACTCCCTAACTTATACCCAGATATCTGCATGTAAGAGACTCACATAAATCTAAAGAAAGGCTAGAGTTGCCAGAATTCCTAGTGACTTACAATGTGCCATGCATTTGGGGCTATGTAAGAAAGAAATACTTGGGTTGGTTTTTTTTTTTTTAAAAAAAACCACCCAAATGTAATTGCTTACATTTGGAAAATATTGCCTGATATTCTAATTTTATTGTGGGACATAAAATAAAAATGTTAACCAATTTATGTTCACAAGGTTATTTTTCTTTTGTGGTAGGTGAAATTCCCACACTATAGGCTGGAGCAATGCTTGTACTGTGTTTTGGGTGCCAAGTTATAATTGGGCTTATACCGTTGCGAACATGTTTTTAGTGGCAAAGAGTGGGTTTTGACTTGTTCATATTCAAAGAGAGAGAGAGAGAAATACACTTGAGTATTTATGAGTTGAGATCACCAAGTTCCATTCTACACCAAGGTGAACAAATAGCTCTTCGTAGACTTCTGAGAAGCTCCACAAAAAGACTGAGGAAAGGTCTTCATGGCAAAACAAACAAACAAAAAAGAATTATGACCATTATTTTAGGTTGTTACTTGCAATATTTTGACAGAAATTTAACAGGCTAGAGTGTTTTCCTTTAAAGTGATGAATTCAATGGACCTAAGCCAATTTAAGTACAAGTGTGCCCATTTAAATGCCATGAGGATTTCAAGTTCTATCTTAATTAGTGTATGGATGACAGCCAAAAAGTGTAGAATATCTGCCAACAAATTTGAAACCAGGTTTACAACACTTTTTGGATATGGTGGAAAGCATAGAGAAAGAATAAAAATTAAATAAACAAGAGCAAGGAACAGGACAGGGGAAAAAATGATCATGAATGGCCTAGTTAGCTTTGACCTTTGGTTAGGGATGGGAAAATTTGTTCAGTTTGCCTATAAAGGCAAATTTACAACCATACTATGTTCTAAACAAATAAGCAAACTGAAATGAAAGTACCTTTAGAACGGTAGGGCCATTCTCTGGCAAAATTGTGATTACATGAAAGCATATTTTAGGGAAAGATATGCAGAAAAATGAGTGTCTGATCAAAGCTGTGTACAAAAACGCAAACCTTTTCTATTGGCACCGTTGCCGGCTTGAATAGAAATAGCTGTGAGGGTTTCTGCAAAGCTGACCCAAAAGATTTTTCCACTTGAGGCAAAAAACAAGATAACGCTCCACTCTATTCACAGATTGAGGCTGCACTGCTGGTGGCAGGAAAGCATTGTTCCCTGCTTCTAAGGGTAGTGACACATTAAAGACACTCTGCTGAAAATTTGGAAATAATTATATTTAATATATCAGTTTTACATTATGACTTGATGATATTAAGCTTTCTAAAACACCTTTTAAAAACAATGTTTCTGAAAGACAAATAGTTCCTTCCTAGCTGTCTCAGTGCCTGTAGAGAGAAAGGTCTACCATCTAATACCATCTTGCTTCAGCTATAAGGAAGCAAGTGTGACCAAGGTACACCACTACTTGGTAGCTGAACTTCTTGGGAAATATGTACATTCTACCTTGGGTGTTCTCCAAGGAGGAACACGCATTCCAAGACTGTGGTCACACCCTAACTTCTTTGTTTCAGAAACAGGCAGGGAAACACCTGTAGCCAGGCCATTTTTGGTCTGGAATAGCCTGGACTGTGTTTGCTGCCACTGCCAATCCCTACCAAATCTTCATGATAAAAGGTAAGTGCCAGCTAGTGGGGGGCGGGAGGCACTTGGTCCAATAGGGGCATTGTGTTGCAGGAAGGCAGGGGGAGATGAGGGATGTGAGGAGCTAGCTCGGTGCTGGGTGGATGTTGCGATGAGGAGGCATTGTGGAAGGGTGAGGGGGCTGGTGGGGGGGGGAACAGCATTGTTGGGTGGGAGCCCAATGCCACATTGAAGGAAGCTTACCTCTTACCAGGTGAGAAGATCAGCTTGGTGTGGCAGTGATGACACAGCACATCTTTGCCTGACTCTGTTTCTGGCAGAAACTGGGATTATGTGCTGGGATTATCCAGTTACAGGCTAGTCCTTTTCCAGCCAGGAAAGTCCTCAGAAAGACCAGAAATGCACTTTAGCATCTAGTCTCTCAGGACTTAAGGTCACCTCAGTCTTTCTAAAACCTAAAGTGTGACCATGGGCCAAGTTGCTCCTGTGATTGGCCTATTGATAACTGCCTTCTCTGGACCACTGAAATGTAATGACAGTCAGGGAGGGAGGTGGCAGAGGAATCTCTTTCACCCTGCTATGCTCATTAGCTGGCTTTTGTGAAGCTCCCTCAGGAGATCTAGCCGTCCCCAGCGACCATTGCTAAAATGTCAACTCAATGTTATCTACAATATCACTTACAACCATTTCACTTCCTATAGAATCTATGGCATGTATTTTTCTTAAGGCTTGTTTACAGTTTTGTCACACATTGCCACAAAAATTGCAATGTTTAGGACCCATAGGGAAGTGGGGGGGGGAGGGGGGGAGATCCAAAATCTGCATTTAGGTAGTATCTTTATTTGGTCCAAAGGTCACAAGATTTGATCCTCCAAAGTACTTAAACATTTGTAAATAATAAAAGAGGAGGTATAGACAGGAAAGAAAACTTAGTGGTTAAGTAATACAATGTGATTGCACCTAGTATTCTAATGCAAAATATGGAAGGAAGAAAAAAATATTGAAGGCAGAATTTAAGTTCAAAATGGTTACGCTTGAACAAAGCCAACTGTGAAAAGAAAAGCCTAACAATAATTCTCCATATCTGACAATACATAATCTTGTTTCCCAGGTCTGCCCCCATTTTTGTACTTCCATGGAAGAGAATGAGCCACTGCAGTATTACTTTTTTCAGTAGACCTTCAAGCCTTCTGAAATCTGCTTATAATATAAAAGGAGACTCATTTCAACATTTGTTACTTCCTTCTGTGTCCCGGCTTGTTATTAAATACAGATGATTTAATTCTGAGCCTTGTCATGCTTTGTCCCATTCTGCACTCACCATTAGTCTTTTAAATGAGCTGCATAGTCTTCTTCTGAGCCTCACCAGTCTGCCCAGTAATGCACCCACTGGTTTGGATGACTGGCTTTTCACTGCAGGAAAGCTTATTAGGATACAGATTCTTCTGGAGAATTTGAAAGATTGGGTGGCATTTTATATTATGAGATATTTAACAGGCCTTCTGCACATAATTATTTTAGTGAGCTTATATGGACATGGAAGGGTCATTAACCTTAAGGCCTAGCTATACACAAGCTTTTCCTTTCACTTTAAGAGGAAATTCAGCTTGAAATTCACATCAGGAGAAAACAGACAAAAAACAAACAAACAGATAATGTACATCCTGTGCATTTGTTTTCCTGACACATCAAGGGAACTACAGTACCATGTCTCGCATATAAGGGCTTTCTCTGTCTCATCCATCCAAAACTTAATTCCAAGTTTCAACCTCTTCCGGCTCACTCGCCTTCTTCTATTCTCTGCTCAAAAGAGGTTCTATGTTCAAAGTGGTCATATACAGTTAATTTCTGAACAGAAATGCTCCTGTTCCTGTTCCTTTTTGGTTCCACCCATTTGCCTGTTTCCCCTTCCCTCATGGGAGGGGTGGGGGAGAAAAAAGTGTACTCACATCTTTCCCTGAAACACCCACATCCAGCACCTATAAATCTACAATCTGGGGACACTTAAAAAAAAAATCTATACTTTCTGTGTAGAAAAAAGTACTCTGCAGAAAATGCATATAGGAAGAAAAATACTGCACATTAGACACATTGATTTCCTCACAGAAAAAAATGATGGAAACCAAGATAACATTAGTGTGTAGCTAACTCTGGAGAAATAAGTATTACTCTTAGAAAGAGGCGTTCTTTCTTTCTTTCTTTCTTTCTTTCTTTCTTTCTTTCTTTCTTTCTTTCTTTCTTTCTTTCTTTCTTTCTTTCTTTCTTTCTTTCTTTCTTTCTTTCTTTAGCTGGTGTTGCTAAGAGTCATGAGAAATATAGTTCACAATAGAGAATTCTTTATCCTTTGTCTCTTTAGCTTTTGCTTAGCTGCATTTCTCTACCTAGTCGGGCACATGCTAGGCTACCTCTCCATATTAATTGCCACCTCACTGCTACCCTGTGTGAGCCAGCACTAATCTGTGTCTGCCCACTCTCAAAGAACCAATTTTGTTAAAATAACAGTGGTTTAATATCCCATTTTTAATGATACATTAGCAAGTAAGCAACCTGTGCCTTTTGATTACTGACAGAAGAGCACAGAAGGTACAACCAACAAGTTTTTCTAAAATGGGAGGAAATTCAGTGCTCATTAAACACAGACACAGTGGTTATGCACTCATGTTTCTGAAAATGTAGTATGCTAGGTATTTACTTAAGCTTTCTTGAACAAGAAAAACAAGCAAATAAGTTGCTTGGGGACACGGCCTTGGTTAGTTGGTTGATTACTTCCGGTGAAGCTTTGAAAGCATTTGAGATACACATGGAAGTTTCTGGGCTAATCACTGTCTTAACTGGGCGTGCCCAATGAGCTCTTTGAAGTTACTTCCAATAACAATCTCCAGTAGGCATTGCAAGCAATTTTTAGAGGTTCTGAACTTCCAAATGCCATTATCCAGAGATCAAGAGACAGCACTGCCGATTCTGGGTTTTATATCACTGCTTCTTGGAGGCTGGTTTTATAGAGTATAAGGCATATCGACAAAAATCCAAAATCATAAATAATCTATGAAATATTATACCGTATTTTAATTTTAAAAATCTTATTGTTTTAAAGAAAACCTCATGGCAGTTTCCTGGGGCATATCTACCATCATCTACCATTGTGCAAGACCACCTTCTTTCCAGGGCCAAGAAGGATCAGTAGCTTTTACAGTTAGTTGGCCCAGACTCATCCAGCTCAGTCTTTGTTTGTTATGGAGCTTGCTATTCATTTATTATAGTACTCTGGATGTGTTTTGAGTCTCAGGGAGAAATCATCCACTTCTTGAATCAGTAGCATGGTGTCTTCATGGTTGCCACTGCTCCCATCTGTGCTAACATCACAGCTGGGGAACTTTTATTCCCCAGCTGCCACGTCAGTGGCCATGGGATCTTCAAACTCAGGAACATTTCCTGGGTTGCAAGACATGGTCCATCAGCAGCCAGATGGCAAAAGTTTGGCGGAGTCTACTCAAATGGCAGCAGCATGGTAGACGAAGAAGAGTTGGTTTTTCTACACCACTTTTCTCACATACCAGCTATGTTGCAAGGGAGCAGAGCTGACTGATCAAACCCTGCACCCTTGAGGCTGAATTACAGCACAGTGAGGGGGCTGGGCAGATCTTGTGTCAGTCTGCATCTTATGGAGAGCCATCATATAGGCCTTGCCAACGGCCCACTGCATTGTCCCTCAGAGAGGTGTGCAAAATACTGTTCTCAGTCATGTGGAACAGCTTCTCATCCTCTAAGTTCAGGCTGGTGTTTAAACAGGCTACATGAATACACCTGCTCCATCTTTAGCTCTCTGCCCAGCTTTTTCTGAGACTGAAGAGCTGCGTGTCATCATGCCACACCATGCAATGGCATCATCTTGCAGTGATGTGTATTTTCAGGCCTATAGAGGTTTCCCTTGACCCATGGCAGCATTCCAAAGGGCAACCACTAAACTGAAGCATGATTTGCATTTCACAGGGCTCAGAGAAGATTGGGTGTGTGTGTGTGTGTGTGTTGAAAATGGA
Source organism: Aspidoscelis marmoratus (assembly GCA_014337955.1). Taxonomy (NCBI): domain Eukaryota; kingdom Metazoa; phylum Chordata; class Lepidosauria; order Squamata; family Teiidae; genus Aspidoscelis; species Aspidoscelis marmoratus. The sequence continues at coordinate 54,188,097 of MTQE01001134.1, read as the reverse complement.
GTACATGTGCCCAGGTAGCTAGCACATCTTAAATGCAGGCCTCATTCAGAAGTTTCATGACTGTTTCAAATTACTTAGAACAACAATTCACACACTTTTGCATCTGCTCTTTACAGCCTAAGAAAACCATTACAAAATCAAAACACAATGAAGCATGATATATTAAAATATGAAGTTATCCAGATAATAACAAGAACAACAAGAACAACAATAATAGAGATGCTATTTTAATAAAAATTATCTTCCAGAAATAGTCTTGCCCAGGCATAATTCTGTCAGTGTAATACTTAACTATTACTGGGATTAATACAAGAGAGTGGAGTCTCCCATATTCTTTTTCTCTGAGGCATAATTTGTCAGTTTCTAATCAGTCATGCTTCATTCATCCTTCCACCTCAAGTTGTTTTTGTTTTCTTTTTGTTTTTCACTGCACTTTAGGGTCCTTTAGACAACAGCCGAAGGGGCTGAAGTATTCATGAAGTGACCAAATTGTTCAGAGCCTTCAGAAATCTGATATCAGCCAAAGGCCAAATAAATTGCTCTAGATCAGGATTAACCCAGAGATTGTTGAACTGCAGTTCTTGTCAGCCTCATGGCCAATAGCAAGGCATGTGGGGATTATAGTTCAGAGATCCAAGTAGTAATAGCCAATCTGACTAGAAATGTAACTGTTAAGAACATAAGAGGAGTCCTGCTGAATCAGGCTGCAGCCCATCTAGTCCAGCATCCTGTCTCACACAGTGGCCCACCAATGGTTTATAGGTATCCTTGAATGGAAGACAAAGGCAAAACCTTCACCTGCTCCCCATGCCCTGCAAATGGCTTTTTGAGGCATCCTGCTGTGATGGTTGTTAAGTACCCATCAAGATGTCTGTATGGGTGCCTCCATTGTAGCTCTATGACTTTTCCTAGCAGAATAAGGATGTGGTTTGTTATTGCCTACTCCTGGGGAGAGGCTAGGGGGATGAACTGGCAACCTTCTGCTTTCCAGGCTGCTTGCATTACTTTAAAAATCAAAGCAACTCTATCTTTCACACATACATATGCATTTCCTGTTTTGAGTCTACTTGACTAAAACACTTGAAAAGTAAACCTTACTCCAAATTAAATCCTGCTCCTATGAACCAGTTTACTGGTAGGCCATGCTCCTACTGCGGACTGTCCATGGTGCGAAAATGGTACGATACTCGATTCCAGACATGAACTGTTTACAAGCGGTCCTGTGGTATACTGAACCAGAGGCAGCATGTTGCCCATTGTCCAAAATATGAAGACTGGTTCCATTTTGCCAAGCACCTAGGGGTGGTGCTAGACATGTGCCACTTCTAGGTCCACAGCTGAAAAAGACCAGCTGGCTATTACAAGGGCCAAGTACAGAAGCTGGACCAGGACAGACTGTCAGAGGCCCACCTTGGGATGGATTGCCTCTTCCAGCTCACCATAGCATAGGATAACCCCATGTTGCGGGGAAAGGGCCTTTGACAATAGATAGTGTGTAAGTTCATATTCTTGTTTTGCAGTGTTCCAGTAATTCTTTGCTCATGGTTGAACAGCATTTAGTCATTTGGATCCACCTGATTCAACTGAATGAGTAGAATGTGGGTAGGCCTTTCATTTTTCACTAAGATCAGTTATAGAATTATCCAACACAATCTGATGCATCCATTTCCTACCATAGTTGGCTTGTAGAGACTTTTCAATGGCAAGCGTAGCTGGCAAAATGTTCTGATTTCTTGCTGAGCAGGGGCAATGACAATACCAAATGCAGGAGCCTTCACATGACCTGCAAGCCACAGCTATGGAAGTGTTCTTGTGTAACAAAAAAAAGCAGTTTAAGATGCACCTCAGAGACGATTGCATGTGGGATTTGTGTTCTCATGCTGTCTCTAATCGAACGTTTCTAATCTAGAATGTCCATGAGAAGAGGAGGGGCAGACTAACATGGGAACAATCCCACCTACATGTCGTCTCTAAGTCATCTCTGAGCCATCTCATACATGCTTTTTCTTTTCTGCATGTGATCACAGTCCAGTCTGCCAAAGCAATATCTGATAAACTCATACAATGAATTCTTTGAAAGGGTGTTTTCAAACAGACTCCATATATCCATTTGATCAGCACCCATTTCCCGCTAACACTAGATAGCTGCTACCTGAAATTCAAAATGGCAGTTGACAGGGTTGTTCTCAATGTCTCACACACTATGTCCTAACACAGCAAAGTTGGCATCACTCAACAGAACAGAGAGGTTCAGTGAGTACCTATGAAAGTCATATGCCTCATATAAAAACATCACAGACTTCACATAATTCTGACTCTTATTTTACTGGAATGCAAAGCACACCAGGCAGGCATATGAATGGGTATAGTTTGTCACAGAGAGACTATTCAATAGGCTGCTTAACTTACTTAACAAATGGATGTTCTATTAAAACAAGTGTCAACAGCATAAATCTTAGAGGATGTAATTTGTCTCATTAATATATTGTTCTGCCATCAGATCCATAACTTCTCCACGTTGGAAGTCGGCAATGATCACTGCAGTCCTCTTCCATCAAGTGATCTTTCAAGTAGAAGATGTGCTATTTCTGTTAGCAGTTTTACTATATTACTAGAAATTTTAGGTATTGGTAGCTTCCATGCTTCCTTCCTTACTAGACGGCTTTAGAATATAAGTGCAACCAGGAAGCATTAGTTTCATACTGTGGTATGTTTATCCAACATATATTGTCACTATCGCATCAATCAGAAGGAAATCATTGTTTTGTCTTCTCAATTTTCCTCACATTGTTTTCTACTTTCATTCTTCTGCCAACCATAATTACTCTAATGGGGGCATCCCTTGTTTTTGACCTTTGGAAAATATGCCAAAGTTATGCAAAGCTTTTCAGTTCATTCTTGAAAGGCTGATTTAAGTCCTACATATGCAGCTCCTGTGATCAGCCAAGAGGTTTTACGTTCACATTTAAGCAAAAGTATATACTGCAAGCCCAAGCCATCTTCACAGTTAATGCATAACTAAATTGTACTAAGCAATTTTACAGATCTGTTTTTACTTAAGAACATAAAGTGCCAGATTAAGGTCGTCTATCATTTTGCCAGCAAAATACAGGCAAGCTCTTCTCAGAGTCGGGCCCTTCGCATTCTTACTGGGGCTTGTGGAAGTAGTTGTCAAAGCCATCTGGAGAGCACCAGACTGGGGAAAGGTAAGTGGTCAGTTAGAAATGTGCAGCTGATCCATGAACCCCTTTCTGATCCAAGAAACAGGAGGTGCTTTCAAGTCTGTCTCATACATAGCAAAACACTTTTGTGTTTTCCTTATCACATCCGTCACCGCAGTAACCCTTCAATAAAACTCATCGATCTGACAGTTTCCCCAGGAAATCAAATTAATTATTTCTGAACAATATGTATTGAAGGTATTTTGAAGCATCCCCCTCACTTCTATTGCATTGGCCATTAGGCTGTAGAATTCTGGAGTAGTTAAAAAAAGGTTTTTCTTTAAAATGAAATTTAATTTATTCTCCCAGTTGCTACGCCTTAATTTCTTTTTTAAAAACCTGTATTTAAAATGCTGATTTTTCAAAAAAACCTTCTTCCCTGACCTTTTGCAAACAAGTCAATACACTTACTTCAGTGTTGCTTTAGCTTGTGAAGGGCAAGACCCAAGTTCTCCCCTCTCCTTTCTTTACAGATGTAAATAAGAAACATTGGCCATCTGCGGTTGTGTACTATTTCACTAGCCTTTCTTTGTGGCTGCAATACATGGGCAGGGTTTTCTGCTGTCCAAGTAGACTTTGGAACCATGTGCCCCATGAAAGCAAGCACTTTGCTCACAATTAATTTCCAAACAGAGCGACACTCAAAAGATTTCTATTTTTACCTTTTATCACTGAGCGTTTTTTATTTTGGGAAACTCAAATAGCTGTGCATATTTTGCTACACACATCCTACATATGCTGTTTGCAGAGCGTTGACCCAGTGTCTGCAAGTAGGACGGGCTACAAAATATCCCTGCGTATGTCCTCCATATTGGGTCTGGGATGAGTGGTTCTGTTTAGAGCCTCATAGTCCGGTTCTACATTCTGCAGGAAGTCCAGGAGAGAGGCCTGAACTGGAACATAAAATTCTGTGGTCATCAGCTCCATAACCCCTACCAAAGACTCAAACACCAGCTGTAATTAAACCGATCTATAAAACAAAACCATTTAAAATAAATTACTGTATAAAAACAAATGGTTGAACTCAACTTCGTCTAGATGTGAGTTGTTTCTTTGCAAGCCCATCTGGCAGCAATCTTGTCTGCACTTATCATGTTAAGAAGCAAATGCAACCGTCTATTCCACAACCAGATTGTAAGGCTGAAATCAGTTTTACAGCCCATCCATGTTTTAGTATAGGTAACTTTATTTGTCTAAGCAGGCACCTGTGCTTAAAATTATAGCCAGACACCTTCCAGAACTAACTTTCCTTTTGTGCAAAGAAGTCCCTTAGATTTCTTGGGATAACATCCGCATTTTGTGTGTGCGATGGGATTCGTGAATCTTACAGCAATTCAAGCTTTTATGAAATGAAGGAAGACAGAGGCCTCTCATATATGAGACTGGGCCTTGGGTCTGGAAGCAAACACGCCAATGTGTACTGTATCTCTAGCTATTTTAAGAGTAGAAACATGAGGATTTCACTCACAGTCTAGCTTTAGAACCTCTTCTAGCTGATACCAGTGAAATCATATGTGTGCGTATGTTTTATACAACACACAAGATACTTATTCTAGACAATGCATGAATCTGAGATGGAAGTAGACACTCTTATCTACTTATTTATCCACCTAGCACACTCATGGGCATTTATACTTTTATTATCTACCTGGGATGCATTTTCCTCAGTGCATTGGAGGCCATTTGGACATCATTCCTGAATCATCTTCTGCAGAATGGGGCTGTGTTAAGCTGTTGCAGGGAACTTATCATCTTCAAGCATGTTTTGCATTATTGCTTGCGCTTGGGATTTACTGGAGTTTGCTTGACTTTTTTGAGGCTGGAGGCAACAGCTGTCTAGGAGGCAAGGGGCAGTGGTGGTAAAACCCAAGCAATCTATGCCACATAGGCACTGTAGTATTTTTTTTCCAGCCGATGGGGGTTTTCTCAGCCTGGAACCCACCTGTTTCACTCACAATCCAAAAGGGCTGGTGGAACAAGGGGAAATCACAACAGAACCTCTCCATGATTTCCAGCTAGTTTATAGAGAGGCGATCCCGGCAACTTCCTTCAGTAGGGTGACATAAAATGGAATTAGAAAGTATATCTGCAAGAAACGTTGAGAGGAGAAAGTGGCTAATTCCCCCCCCCCTTTTAACAACATTAAAAAGAAAATTTATCCGCTGCTTAGCGATAACTATGCTTTTCTTTCTCACCTTCAAGCGGAGTGTTTTCAGAAAGCGTAAAGAGGAAAAAGAAGAAAAGTTTTCGCCTTTGCGCAATGATTTTCCAGTAAATCACTGCCCATCCTACTCCCCTCAACCTTTTCCAAGTGTGCTAAGACCCCTGGAGAGGAGCCCAATCGAGCAGTTAACTCCGGAGTCCTGAAATATACAAGGTGGAAATTCGATCTGGCTCCTGCGTGTGGTCGGGAATCCCGGGCTGAAGCAGCTGTTTTGGACATTTTTAAAGCGACACCACCTTTACGCAGAGAAGCCAAACTATTATTTTAATGTAATAAAAATGCAGCAACGGGGCTCCTCTGCTCCCTGCAGCTATTGACTTTTCCCCTTTTTGGCGATTCCCTTTTTGAAGTTTCCTGTCGAGCGATTGATTAGACGGTGGTAATACCGAGGTAGACCCCTGAAAGAATTTCGCTCTGCTTCTGGTTAGAGGATTCCTTTTGGCCTTTTCCTCCAGCCCTTGAAAACTATATTACGTGTTTAAACTTTAAACCCCTCCACGAAAGGCGGACCCACGGGTCCCCCGGCAAATGAGTGCCAAACCCGGAGACCTTTTACGCGGAAGTCAGATTCCAACCAGAAGCGTAATGTGGATTGCAACTTCAGGCTCTTGGGGCGCGCGCGCCCTTGGGTGCGAACCTCGATTTCTTTCCCCCTCTGGATCAATCCCTGTCAACAGCCAATCAAAAATACTCAGTGCCTCGCTGGACGAAACGATCGCCTCCGGGCTCCAGCAATTGTGACACCTCAGCTACTGGGTAGAGAAGGGAAAACCGGAGGCACCAATAATCATTCAAATGCAACCGAAGTCCTCTGAAGGCAACGGAGAGAGGTGATGAAGGATCGGGGTCTCCGAGTTTACAAGGGGAAACAGCTGGGGTTTGTGTGTGTGTGTGTGGGGGGGAGGCTTAAAAGACCTCCGAGCCAACTGCGCCCTGCAGTGGAGGCCATTGACTTCATCACCTGGGAAGCAGCTCGCTTGAAATGTAAAATATTTCTAGAATAGTCCGGTAGCATTTTGAAGGCTAACAGTGTTTTTTTCCCTCCTTTTTCTGACAGATGCTTCGCTGGATGGAATATGGATTAGAAATATGTGAATTCTTTTATGCTGCTCCAAAGTTCCGTGATTACAATCCTATAGGCACTTCCCTGGGAGTGTGGCCCACAGAATACAATGGGGCTTATTTCCCTAGCATGCAAACAAGGGGATTGTACTTTCTGGGTGTTTTGCTGCATAAACTTAACGCAGCTGTCCCTGTTTTTATTTTAACTTTAAAGCAATTGCATCCATACCAAGTACCAATACCTCTGCACATACCCAGCATGCATTGCCTTTGAAAACAAACAGGAAAACGCCATACCCCATCGCATCCCGCGGAATGCAGGCACTATATTCTGGTGAGGCAATTCAAGTTAGCTCAGTTCGCCCCCAACTTTGGAATGATTTTCTCTTGCAGCCGCCCCGCGTCTTTAACTCCTACAGCAGTTTCTGCAGCTTCCTCGCCCGGTTTGTTAATGTTAGAGCTGGTGATTCGATCACTAAATACCAGCACTTTGTGGCCTGGAAGAGGCCAGCAAACAATCCATCCTTTAATTTCGTGTGCAGCTGATGGAGAAGTGAAAGATGTTGGTAGCTGTGGTTGGTTGCGCAGGCCACCAGATATAATGGAGGGAGTTTGGGCCCATGGTTGAAATCAAACCTTAACCAAAGATTCAGGAATCTTCTAAGAACGTTCCAGGTTTTTGCACGTGTGGGGAAAGTGTGTGTGGGAACTGTAACTATTATTAGACTGTAGTTCTTTGGTCTAAGGCCTGGAGTTTCTGCCCATCGTTAATATGAATCCTAATCAAACAGGAATCAGCCAGATGTCTCTGAAGGCTCTGCTTAGCTCCAAGTAGTGCTGCTTTTTGCCACTGTAGAATTGCTATTTTGCCTAAAGAGCTGGAGAAGATCACAAGAGATAATCATCTACAAAATGAAACTCAATTCCTCTGGGGGAAAATACAAGTATTTCTTGCAGTTACTTGTTACCCACCGTAACAAAGGAGAAAAATCATCAGCTATCTTTGGATATTTCAGTGACTTGGGTTCCTTTTTCTTCCCCCTCTTCTTCTATTTAAGGTGGTGAACAGCTAGCCCAATCTCTGCTTCCTTCCCCCCTTACAAAATAAAATAAAAATATCCCTTAGATCTCGAGAATTTTAATCCATTCACACCAAAAGTGTCAGAAGGACTTTTGAAAAGAGCAGCAATAAGCGAATGGTCCAAAGTGGGGGAATGATTTATATTGCTGAAGCTGAGTGACAAAATGGTTATGGCTTGGCAGAATTGCACTATAAAATGTTGATAAAATGAATATGTCTGACTTATTTTGGCTTGAGCCAGCTGTGAATCTGATTACCGAAACGGAAAGCCAATTTGATTTTCTTTTCCTTCACTGAAGGAAGATTTGGAGACTAGGTTTATGTCCAGTTTCTCTAGCTCCTCCTGACGGATTCAAGATTCATTTGATCCAGACATGAGATCACAATTGTGTTTTCCTTGTATGTGGTGTAAATATCTTTGCTGAATTTAACGTGATTCACCAGGACATTTTTGTATTGACATCTTTGCCCTCAGTGGAGTGAGCAGTTCTTTTGAGTACTGAACCAGCTAGACCTACAGGTTCAGTGGAAAAGGAAACTTGTGTTGCTCTTTCCAATTTAAACATGGCCAGTAAACGTCTTTGCGGCTAGCAATGCTATCCACATATTGTACTTATGCAAACCCATAATCATACTCTCCAGAAAATTTCTTTTGTGCCATTTGAACATTTCCCTTGGCATAAGCCCTCCCTGAAGAGGAATTAGCTCTGAAAACACATAGATCGGCTCCTTGCTCGGTGGAACTGTAGAGAATGTCACAAGAAGAACGGACTATGGAGAGTGTATTACTTCAGGATATAATTTGGAATGCTCTTACCTTAAATGGAAGAGAAAAAAAGGTCAGGATTTTACTCTGACATCGGGTCTTTCGATTTTCAGCATAATAGGAAGATTCTGGGTTTGACTGAATCTGCCCAGACTAGGACTTATTTTGTATCCTTCAGAAGGATCATGCTATCAAGCCAGGCATCTAAAAACTGTTTGGGGCAGATTCATAGCTTAATAATTAAAATATCTAAAATATCACTAAAAAAACCCTAAAATATTAGGGTGGGTATTACTATTCTTGAAAGCGGACATTACTTATTCCCCAGAGATTCTTCCTTTTGGCAATCAATTATCTGTGGTCGCTGTCTCTCAGACTACATCTCCTCCTCCTATTTCCATCTTGACTCACTCTCCTTGAAGAATCTGGAAAACCACGAATCTCGTTCATTCCGTGGTGTTCCGTCCTTGTTTCGTTGTCTGAAAGCCGAGTTCCTTCCAGGGCAATTCCTGGGATAGGTCTTCTGAAGGCTTGCCGGGAGCAAGATTATTGCATGAGACCAGGCTGGGCCAACAGGACGCCTTCCTTGTGCAAGTTTAACACGGGATTCCAGGTGTTTTACAGTGTTCCAGGAAAGGGTTAAAACTGCCCCCCCCCCCGGTCTGGAATCAATGGACCACAAACCTGATCTGCTTGCATCTCGGATTCTGCTCCCGATGTCTAGACTGCCTTTATAGACATGGCTTTCCCCCCTCTGCCCTTTGGCAAATTCGGATAAATCTTGGCAAGCCAGAAATGAAACGCGCGCGCACACACACTTTCATTCAAAGGAAAAGTCAAATGGATTTTCTCTTTTCTGTCTTTTTGCACTTTGCCACCCACTGAGCATATCGGAAATGTAAACGTATGGTGGGTATCTCACCCCAGTTCACTTTTTTCCCGTCCAGACAGCAAAGAGACCCTAGATGGATTAACACTGATCCTTTCCAAAAGGAACAACCAGATATAGAGATCGGGGAGGGTGGGTTTGGTGTTTGGTGTTTTTTGTTTTACATTTCTCAGACTCGTGTGCAGTCGTCTCCGGATGTTCTAATCCGCTCAGGCATCATGCCAGGTGCAAGGGTGATGGGCAAGAGGGTAGTTCAGCTATACGAAGCAAGTACCATTTTGCTTGATCCCGACTTAAATTGTTCATTTCTGCTTTTTTATTTTTAGGCAACAGCGCTGGGCAAATTACAGTCCTCAAAACAGGGCTGAACCTCCTTTTCCGCTGACCAGACTCCTGGAGGCTAATTGGCACTGTAGTTTGTGAGCCAGTTTGGTCTTTTGGATAGAGTGCCGGACTCATATCTTATATTCACCGGGTTTAATTCTGCACTCCTCCATGAAGCCAGCTAGGTGACCTTGGGCGAGTCACAGCTCTCACAGCCCCGACTACCTCACCGGGTATTTGTTGTGAGGAGAAGCAGAAAGCTTTGTCAGCCAGTTTAAGTCTCCTTAAGGGTGAGAAAAGCGGAGTAGAAAAGCCAACTCCTCCTCCTTCATTCGTTCAGTTATTTATATCCCACCCTTCAGCAGAAGGTCACAGAGAAGGTCACAGTGATATCTGATGGGCCACTGATTATCGAGCCTTACGAGGAAGCAAAGCCATAGAATGATAACGCTGGAAGGGGTCGTTTAGGCTGCTCAGTGCAGTTCCTCCAAGCACGGAACCTGAATCAAAGCATTTTTAACAGAGGGCTATCCATTTCCTCTTGAACACACCCAGTGAGGAAGAACAGTGTCCTCTTCCTACCCCCACCAAAATCTCTCCCCTCCATTCTGATCTGCTAAGGATCAGAACTGGGTCCACTGGTGCTCCACATTCTGCTATATCAGTAATTGCAAGATGTTATCATGTTCCTCATCCCTTTTCTTCTCTTCTCAAGGCTGGGCATTTCCTGTTGTCTCTCAGCCTCTCCTTACATGACTTTGTTCCGTTCACTGGGCCTCTTCAAACGCCCTCCTTTGAAACCCTTCAGGTTTTTTTTACAAATCCTTCTTAATGTTGGATGCCTAGAATTGGACACATTACCCAAGGTGGACTCTTAACTAATGCTGAAAAGAGCCAAATGATTACTTTCCATGGTTTGGAGGCTTCTACTGGTACAGCCCAGACATCCCCCCCCCCCATCCCTGCTCACCTCTGATTCATAGTCAATTTGTGGTCAATTAAAATTCCAAAATATTTTGGTTGCCATGAGTCTGTCCTATTTGGGAAGGTTGATGTTTTGCTATAACAGATATTTTTTATTTTAAATGTTTTAGTGGGTCCAATAAAAGTAGTTTGGAAGGTGTTCCTAAGACAGAAGATGTTATATGGATGTGAGACGAGATATCTGTTTCAAGATATCAAATAGGGTTTGCCCCATTTTTTTTTAAAGTAAGTTTAATTAAGGATTGTGGTCATTTTAGCTATGAGGAGGCTTCTATTTAGATGGACATCTGCTCTGGAGAATTGCTCTCTCCTTTGGCCAAAGTGTCCCAGCCACCCAGCATGATTTCCAGGAGCTGATAAGCAGAGAACATGGTGTGCCTTCTGTTTCATGGGTGGTGTCACCTGCTTTTTTCCATTCCCCCTGCACCCAAGGAAAACCCATATTGCCAGCCCAGCAATAACCTGCTCCAGTTTCCTCAAGATTTACCATCTCCAAGTAAAACCAGGAGCCAGTTCCTTCTCAGCATTTCCTCTTGATTTATGCCTCAACCTTGTCTTTGCACAGCAGCTATTTTTTAGTTCAACGGCAAAAGCTCACCTAAGAAAACAAACACACAACACCTGTGTGGTGTGCATCTCCAAGCCATATTACAGATTATGCCCAGAAACAGGGCTTGCCATCTGCATGCTAGTGCAAGACTACAGATGGCAGTTCCCTATTCCGGGATATAATCCGGAATAAGGCCCAGTGCAGAAAGGGCCTTTGTTCCTGGTGGCCCGGAAGGAAGAACAGCTGGATTCCAGTAGGCAGAGGGCCCTTTTCCTGTGTTCTTTTGGTTGAGCCATGTACTGTACTTTGCTCCTCATTAGGAGGATTTCTGGAATAGGATGAGAGTTATTTAAAAAAAAAATGCTTGGCAGTAAATTGCCTTGAAAGGATCACTATCCATCACCACCACCACCGCCACCGCCACCAGGAAAGTTCCATTCATCAGCCGCTTACACTAGGAAAGTCTTTGAGTTGTCAAGAAAACCACTGGCTAGTCTGAGGACTGGGCAGCTGTTGTGGAAAAAGGAAGCGAGCTGAGGGGTTGTAGCGTATGCGAGAAGACCCAAGAAAAACGTGTCCGGCGCTTGAGTTGCAGGAGACAAGGAAGCGGCCTAGTTCCTCGTGCCTTCTGCAATGCTGAAGGCTCCGGTGTTTGTTTGGATTGGGTGGGACGCAGATGTAATTGAGGAACACCACTGTGTCGCCTTCCCCTATAGGCGAGCACTGCTCCCTTCCCACAGGCGCAGAAATCCAGGTTTCTTATTATCCAGAGTTACGCACTGCGCCCCTCTCGGTGCAATTCTACGGCTCCCCCTCTCTCCGCTCGGATGGGAATCCCATGGGGTTTGTTTCCACGCAAGGGCCCTTCAGATGCCCACGCCACTTGCAACCGGTTCAAGTTCAAACGAGAAGGGCTCTTAATTCAGCCCATTAGCAGCTCGGCCCGTTTACAAACAGCTCCCTGTGTTTTCACAGACCTTGTTCCCTGGTCACACAGCCAGTGCCAAAAGCAGGGAGGCGTATTGCTTCGTACAGATGTTTTCCGGTCGCTCAGCCACGGTGCGGAGGCTGCGTTTTTCTTTTTAAAAATCATCTTGCCTTGCGGGAAGGCTCCAGGTAACGGGCAACGAAGGTCTGAGCAGAATCGGAGCCGAAACAAGAGCTGAACGCTCTCTGAGCACGGCCAGATTCTCAGCAATAGGGCAGGGAAGAAGAAGAAGAAGAAGAAGAAGAAGAAGAAGAAGAAGAAGAAGAAGAAGAAGAAATTTGTTCCGGGGTAGCTTTGCCACCTTCGTCAGGTTCCTTGTTGCGGCTTAAGATTCAAGATCCCATCAAATGCCCGTGTGGCGCTTGCGGGGCGGTGCAATCGCCCGGTCGCAGGCCGAGCCCATCGCGGCTCGACACCGCTGCGGGTCTTGGGAGCCGCGCATGCCGTCTATAATTCAATGCAGTTCCCTGGGGAGAAAAAGGCGGAACTGCAAATCTGTTTATACAGTAATCCGCTCCCCGAGCCAGCCCGAAGGAACGGTCGGCACGACGCTCTTCTCCCCGTTTGCTCCGACGTCCCTGGAGCGCTGCGGTTGCCTAGGCCTGAACCGGATTCAGGAGGGGGTTAATTCCCACTGCCTTTGAGGGATGTCTCTGGAGAAGGTGGAGACAGAGGCCGGTAACCGATCAGGGTGTGATGCAGGTATAACGGACTTCTCTTTGAGGTCCATGGGGAAAAATGAACCATTCTAGGTTGCAAACCTGGGAGCCTTGAGTTTTTGGGAAAATCGGACCTGGATCCAAAATACGTCTTTCGAACTTGCCCCCCCCCCACACACACACTACATTTCCGTTCATAGACAAATTGCTAATCGTGTTTCTAAATGAATTGCGTATCGATTTCCTGTTGTTTATCCACACACCGGTTAAGATCAGCGTCCGCTCCACCGCCGCCCGCCCCCCCTTTTTTATATTGATCTCAAATGCATCGGGCAGGAGAGAATTCCAGAATTTGCCCAATCCCTTTCTGGACCACTGTCCCATGGGCCTCGGCTGCTGGAGCCGCTGCGCTTAAACTATTTGGATTTTAGCCTCCAAAAGCAAAAAAAGGACGGAATAAACGACGCCGGTTTCCGTCCAATCTTTTCCGAACCTTATTGGCCCTTATTTGGAGGAGCCTGGGGTTGGATTCCTTGCATGGAACTGCAGATACTGTTCTATAACTGCCCAGTTAGAAATCTGCGGGAACCCCTTGGGACCCGCTTGCAAGCCGAGCGGGGCGTGGCGGAGCCGAACGCGCTTTGACTCTCCGGGTGGACAGATGGGCCTTGAGCGTCACCCCTGAAATACATCCGCCCGTCCGTCTTTGTAGTTCGGGCCGCGACGGGGAAACAGGAGACGCTTCGGAAGATCAGGGCAGTGTGAAAGGCTGGGCCGACCGGGGATCGCTAGCGAAGGTCCGTCGGTGGAGATGTTGGCGCAAAACCGTCTGCGAGGAGCGCAAGACAAACGTCGATCGTGGATACGGGAGGGAAAGGAAAGCGCAGAAAGGGCAACCGAGGCGCCCTGCTCGCAGGGGCCCCCGCTAGGCAGAGCTTCGAAGGGCCTCTTCGCGCTGCGATTCTCAAGGCAGTTGAGCCGCGACGAAGGAGAACGGTTTACGGTGCCCTATTTGCTCTCATTGCCGCCAGGCTGCTGGACGTGAAGGGACCTTCCAGTCCGCGGCCGTCCCTTATCGAGGTCCCCCGCTGCCGCACGCTTCGAGCGGAAGCCAGGCTTGGCAGCCAGGACGCCCGTGGCAGGACAGAAGCGGGACGTACAAGGCGGCCGGGAGAGAAGGGAGGAGGCCCTCCGCCCGCAGGACACACGGGCGGGACCAGCGTCGTGCAAACACCGGGGCAAGGAGGAAGAGCGGGAGGGGAGGGGAGGGGAGGGGAGGGGGAGAGCGCGCGCGCGCACCTTGACGCCCAGAGGAGCGTCAAGGGCCAAGAAAGCCGCGAGCGAGCGGAGGGTCTTCGGCTTGCGCGCGCCGGCAACACGTGACGCGCCGGCCGCGCTATAAAGGTTGCCGGCGCGTCGCGAAGCGGCTCAGTTGTCTGTGAGAAGTTCTGGCGGAGCGTGAGCGGCGCGGGAAGGGAGGTGGTCTTTCCCTCCCCCCTTCTCTCCTGCCCCCCCCACCTTTCCCTCCCGGCCCCGGCCCCTTCTCCTGCCTCCTACCCCTGGGGGCCACCCCGCGGCCCCTCCCCCTCCAAGCCCCCTCCGCCTGAGGAGAGAGAGCCTCCAGGGAGCGCCCGCCCGCCCGCCCGCCCGCCGCCCTCCGGAGGCCTGGGTGGCGCCTCCTCCTGGGACGCCCTCCTCCCTCGCTCCGCCGCTAGGGGGTGGCCGAGCCGAGGCGCCCGGGCCGGAGGCAGCAAGCAGGGCGGCGGCGGCGGCGGCGGGAGCAGCCCCGCCACCATGACCCTGGGCTGCAG
>MTQE01001134.1:54160508-54173481 GCA_014337955.1 Aspidoscelis marmoratus | reverse complement strand
GCGGCGGCGGCGGCGGGAGCAGCCCCGCCACCATGACCCTGGGCTGCAGCAGCGGGAGCGGCCGCCCTTGCGGCTTGCTGGCGGCCCCCTCTCCCGACGAGGAGGAGGACGACGAGGCGCTTTCCGACGTGGAGGACGCCGACATCGACGTGGTGGGCCCGCCGCACGAGCACGGCCAGGCCAAGTTCAGCGAGGACGACGACGACGACGACGACGACGACGAGCCGCGGGAGCTGCGCCTCCTTCCCAAGCAGGCGCCCCGGGGGAGGCTGTCCCCTTCGCAGGGAGGCCCGGACGCCGCGCTGGGGGACAGTCGCCCTCCGACGGCGGCTCCGACAGCGGCGGCGGCTACTCCCGTGCCGTCGGCGGCCGCCAACTCCTCCTCGTCGTCGTCTTCGTCTTCGTCGTCCGGCGGCGGCGCTCCGGGCCCCGGCAAGAACCCGCTGGTGAAGCCGCCCTACTCGTACATCGCGCTCATCACCATGGCCATCCTGCAGAGCCCCAAGAAGCGGCTGACGCTGAGCGAGATCTGCGAGTTCATCAGCGGCCGCTTCCCCTACTACCGGGAGAAGTTCCCCGCCTGGCAGAACTCCATCCGCCACAACCTCTCGCTCAACGACTGCTTCGTCAAGATCCCCCGCGAGCCGGGCAACCCGGGCAAGGGCAACTACTGGACGCTGGACCCGGAGTCGGCCGACATGTTCGACAACGGCAGCTTCCTGCGCCGGAGGAAGCGCTTCAAGCGGCAGCAGCAGCAGCTCCACCCGCATCCCCCGGAGCTCCTCTTGCGCGCCGCCGCCGCCGCCGCAGACCCGGCCGCCTTCCTGCCGGGCTTCGCCTACGGACCCTACGGCTACAACTATGGGTTGCAGCTGCAAAGCTTCCACCACCACCACCATCACCACCACCACCCCGCCGCCGGGAGCGGAGGCGGCGGGGCGGCCGCGGGGGGCGCGTTCCCCTTCCAGCCTTCGCCGTGTGCCTTGCCGGCGCCGCCGGGCCCGGGGGCCGCCTCGGGGGCCGCGTCGACCGTGTTCTCCGGCGGCCTCTCGTCCTTCCTCGGCGGCGATCTGAACTGCAGGAAGGCCTTCTACCCCGCGGGACAGCTCAGCCCCACCGCTTCCCTCCTGCAGAGCCTCAAGGCGGACCAGGGAGCCGGCAGCAGGCCTTCCTTTTCCATAGACAACATAATCGGAGGCGCGGGCGGCGGAGGAGGGGGCGGAGGGGGCGGCGGCGGCGCGGTGCCCCCACCCTCCGGCAGCTCCACCAGCGGCACGCCAGCCTCGCCCTTCTCTGCAGGCCACGCTGGGGGCCAAGCGCAGGTCCTGGCGATGCTTTCTCCCGCTCTGACGCCGTTACCGAACCATTTGAACCTGACGCACGAATCCCTCCTGCAATCCGGACAGAACTTTTCCAGTAAACTCACAAACCTCAACAGTTGTCCTTTTTAGAAGGCAGCGAGCGGCCAGACACCTTCCCCCCACCCCCAGCGCCAACAGCCCGTTTCTCTATCCCCCCCCCCTAAATCCCTTCAATCTCATATTTGTGTTTTGAAAGGTAGGAAAAAAACCAAAACTTCCTTTTTTGAGACTGTTGTGGGGGTCTGGATCGAGTTTGCGTGCGCATCTCTTTGGTGGTCCCGAGCAGACGGGATCATCACAGGAGGATTCGAGGGTCTCGGGAAGGGAAAGAAGAAAATCGGTGCAGCTGCAGAACTTTTTAAAATGAATTTTCCTTACTAAATGATTTCTCGAGGCTGGGGCGTGTGTGTGTGTGTGTGAGAGAGAGAGAGAGAGAAAGAGTAACACAGGGAATAGTTTAAGGCTGTGAATCGAAGCCCACCCAAAATGAAAGCAAGGGGACTTCGATCCTGTCAAGGATCCTGGCGGTCAGAAAGACAGCCTCGCTGGTTCTCCCGCCACTTCCTCTGAGAGTGTAGATGAAAGGACCTCCCTCCCCACTGCTTATCCAGAATTTAGTCCCATAGAGCAGTAGGAAAAGTACCGTGGAATAAGCGGCCTTAAGAACGGGGCCCTTTGTGCGCGAATGCCCTAGCACAGAGTTGACTTGGAGAAGGCTCAGCGCTGCAGTTTTTAGGGAATCCAATGGACAGAGCTTGGTGCATGATTCCTTGGAAGTAAATGCCCCTGAATCCCATTAAAACTTACTCCCAGGGAAGGTATGCATATATATAGACGCCTGCCCATGGTTCTAAGTGGGTGGTATACCGGAAATATTGCACTAACAACCTTTAACTTCTCTTTCAAAATATCACTGGATCGTTCCCCTATTAAGTGTGTTTGTGTCTCTTTTCTCGAAGGTCCTGTTTAAAGGGAATGCCTCCTGAATGCCTTTTATGTGGGAAATCACGAGTCCTTAAAAAAGAGATCTGGAATAGTTTTTGAAGGGAGATTTCAAGTACACATCTCGAAAGAGGGAGCTGTAACAGGAGTCCTCTATTATCCGGTTCCTGCCCCTTCCCTGCCCCATTCGAAGTGTGTGTTTCTTGTGTATCTGGACTTATTTGTGTGTATATATTGTGCATCCACCAGAGCCATCTTAGCTGTCTCTTTTACCTGTGCATCCTTCCTATTTTATTGAAAGAATTGTGAATAATTTGATGTGGAAAAGGCAACGTAATTTTTTTTTTGGTGCACCTCTGGTGTAACTTAATAAATGTTTGTGAATTATTTTAAAAGAAACCCAGTCGGCTTTGCTATTCGCTTTCTTAAAAACAAAATGGAAAACTAAGCTAGGACTGGGACTCTAGAGGTCTTCAACAAACTGTGGTGCATTTTTGTGGGGGATGGGGGCGCTTGAAAGTTACAGAAATTAACCTGTTGCTTCAGGCCTTGTTATGGCAAGCAATAACTGCCTTAGACATCTTCTAACATAACTATCAGCTTCAGCCAAAGTCTCAATCAACTGTTCGTTCAGGAATTATGTTTGGTGTGGTATACTAAGGCTACAACCCAGTTAAAACGGAAGGATTTGATAACTGAGGCAGGGCCCGTACAGTTTGCAGAGTGAGCAGCCGGCTCCAAAAGTATTCTTAACCCCTTGACTTGAGATTTCTTTTCCTTTACAGACTAACATTGTTACCATTTCAATAAGTAGACAACAGTTCTTCTTCCAAAGAAGCAGAGCTAGTAATGTCAAGTGTTACACAATTGAACCTTATTATTTACAGTAACGCATCCTGCATTGAAACTCTGGCTACCAATTTAAACTCGTGTTTTTGGAAACAACTCGAAGTTGCCTGGTAGTTCCTAGAAGGGGGAGGGGGATAAATTCCCACCCTCCCTTTTTGTTTTGGTTGGAAAGGCTGGCACATGGAAGAAGAGCCGGGGGTGGAGGAGTTGCGGAGGGAGCTGGAAATAAACGTAGAGCGTTAATTTCGGTGCCTTGAGAGGTCGGCTGGACCGCTTGTAACTCGAGAGCTCAGCCGAAATTTAGGGGGAGATGGAGAGGAAGCTACAAAGTAAACAGTCGCTCTTTCTCATCCCTTGAGCATCTTTATGTTTGCGGCCCAGTCTGAAAGTGCTTCCCGTGTCCTGGACATCCCGTTGCCCCCAGTTTCTCAGGCGGCATCTGTCTTGTCAGGGTTTTTTTTTAATTGTTTGTTTTTAAATGACTTAAACGACCCTGAAAGAAAGAGTAAATGAATGCATCAGCCGAATGGCCCATTCTAAAGGATCCTCAGGAGCTGTTTTACATACTTCTAATAGACTCTCCTATAGAGACGTGGGCGGGGAGGGAGGGAGAGAAACCGGGCCAATTATTGCGGCTCTTTCCATCTGTCGCTCTGCGGGTGCGGGTGCGAGTGCGCCCCCCCCCCGCCCGTGGGCCTAAGGCTTCCGCGCCCGTTGCGGATGCTGCCCTTTGAAAAGCGCGTCGCCCTCCCTGTCGGCCGGCGAGCGCTCCTGCGTCTGCCCCCACTGCCCCCCATTTGCTTTTGAAAAGCGATCCCCGGGCAGATACTTCGTCCTCCCCTTTCACGTCGCAGGCTCCACAAAAGCGACTACAAGACTGGACATGGAAACGGAGGGGCGGGCGGGGCAGAAAGAGAAGGAGGCCAAGGGAATCTGCTTTCCAGGTTGCTGAGCACATGGCTACAAATGGAGGACACTTCGTAGCGTCTTCTGTTTGCCTCCCCGTCACCTTCACCACGATTCGGTCCAAAGGGCTCGGTGGTGGCGGGCGGCGCGCCCGCCAGATGCCCGGAGTGGTCGACCCGGCTCTTTTGCGGGAGGACGAAGCCTCAGTCCGCGCCTTGGCCAAGGATTGCGTGGTTGCTCGCGCGTGTTTCGTCCTCTCGACGGTCTCTTCTTAGAAAGGACAGGGGAACTGTTTCCAGGCCTGGAATGCATAGAGTAGCAAACAGCTGGTTCGTGGGTGCCGATAGGATTAAACCGGATTCATCGGCCACATGAAATCAATTTCGGGGTCAATATGTAGATTTTTCTTGCGGATTAGTCGGGAAAGAGAGTGGCAGCGATTATCCAGAAGGCCCTGATGCGGATTCAAAGTGCTTTTGGTAGCTTGATATATCCTCCTGGTCTTGACAGGACATTCCCAGTGCGATCCTACAGTTCCAGTGAACCAAAAAGAGTTGGTTATGGGTTGGACCGGCAGCGCAATTCGGGCAGACGGACGCAGTTCTTCCCGAGCTGCCCTCTTGCTTTTAAGCGTATAGCTCTGCCTTCAGACGAACAGGATGGCAACTTAAACCCTGATTGCGGGTTTCTAGAGCTAAGTCCGAAAGAAGAACTTGAGCGAATGCTGACAGAGCAAAGACCGTGCCTTTTAGCAAAACGGAGCATGGAAGCGGCCTCCTCTTAGGGCAAAGGCGGAATTCGGGGGTTAAAGGTTATAACATATAAGCGGCTTATTCCGGGGCCCAGCCGTGGCCGAACAATTGGGAAGTTGTCCGAGGAGCAACTTCAGTCACAGAAACTGCGGCCTCTGTCTCTCTTTGCCCTCCTGCCCTGGCTGGTGTCCCTAGGGAGAGCCTGGAGTATCCCGGTCACCCGCTTTTCTCTTGCGCCTGAAGCAACTGCGGCCGATTTGGGTACCGCCGGGGAGTCTGGTTCCCCGTTCTCCGACAGCTGGGCCCGTTGCCAAGGAACGACTTCAGTTCACACGCCTGCGGTTTCATTGAGGGGAGGTGTCGTTGCGATTTCTTTGCGTTTCTCGTCTCTGGACCCACGTTTTTACGGAGTTTAACCTCCGGGCCAGGCGTGCGAGTGTCGGGCGCGCTTCTTCTGCAGGGCTGAGGGTTTAGGCCGAGGAGCAGAAGGGAAAGGGAGGGTGCGTGTGGCCTCCCCCCATCTTCAATTCTTTCTGAGTATGTAATCCCCCCCCTTTGACTATAGAGGTGCTGGTGGAATCCCAAGGTGAGGAGTGGATCTCAGAGCGGGAGGAATGAAACAACAACCCTGCAGGATTTTCTTCCCCCACCGTTTTTCGGTTTACCAGACCAAGGTCATCCTAAGCTTGTTAATCTTTCCGGTGAATCGCTGGTCCGTTTCAAATTGTGCTCAAAATAAAGGCGCTTGTCTGCGCACCACGGGTGAACATTTCTGGGTGGCTTCCTTGATGGATTTCATTTCATCCCAACCGCCCAGCGCAAAAGAGGCAGGGACAGCCCGCTGTCCTCCGCCCCCCCGGATCCCCAGAATAGCGCGCTTGGACGTTACAACAGGGAGCACAAACCTTTGTCTCCTTGTCGTTACGGGGCTAAAAGCAAAGGATGGCAGCGGAGAGAAGTGGATAGAAAGCCTCCCCGCGCCTGCCTCCCCGTCTTTCTCTCCGCGCTCGCTTTCCCTGGATCTGAATGCGAATCTCAATCGTTTTCTGCCCCGTCGAGCTCGTTGCTTCGCCCGCGCGCCCTCGAGCGTCGTGCGGTGCTTCGGCTCCAAGCCGTTTTGTGGCGCTTGGCGTTGCGGGTGGCGGCGGAGTGGGGGTGGGTGAGGAAGGAGAGTAGAAACCTGATGTTGTCGGAATTGTTCTATGGAGCCTCAATCGATTTTGAACCCTTTGTCGCTGTGGCCTGAGTGGGGGACCCTGACCCGAGGCGATTTACCCTAGGAAAAGCCCCCTTCCCTCCCTTATTTGCCAGCGCAAGAAGGGTTGCTTGTCTTCCCGCCGGAACGCCGAGGGGCCAAAGGAGAAGGTTCCCGCGTGATCTGGAGTCCGGGGAGGCAATGGAAGCCCGTCTTGGCCTCCAATAAGCCTCTCGAGAGCATCCGCCGGGAGCCCCGGAGCTCCTCTGAACGGATGCCCAGCTCTGGATCCGGAGTGGCCCACGTGTGCGTGGTGGGAGGGAAGAATAGCCCTTCCCCTCGAAAACTTTCCATAGGTTAAACGAATATTAGGGGTAGGATTTAGGAAGGTCTCTTTCCGCACCTTCCTGCCTTCCTTCCTTTATGGGATAGTCAGGCTACCGGGCATTTCTTGCAGACTTCTTTTTGCGGAGAGCCCGGGCTAAAAACACAGCCCGAGCGCACCCGCGCTTCCCCCTCCGCTGCCGAGACTATGGGCGATATTCCAACATGTAGCCGACGCTCATGGAGCCTTCTCAGTATTTGGGCCATATGAAGGAGGGTTAGAAAAATCTATACAGTCCTGTTTTGGAACAAAACCGAAACTAATCCGGCATCTCGCGGTGTCCCGTGGGAACCCCGGGGAGGTCGTGATCACGCAACCCCCTAGCTGCTCCTCGTCCTCATCAGCTGATCCTAGGACCTTGGAGGAAGGGGCCTTGCTTTTTCCTCCGCCGAGCCTGCTGAAGTCTATTTTTGCTCGACGGCTTTTCCAAAATAGGTCAAGAATCGGTTTTGAGTTCGGGATCACGAACGGAGGAAGGCGGGCGGGCCTTTAAAAAAAGAAAGGAAGCGTGTGTGGGGATCCCGAGGCAGCTTTGACAAATTCGGGCTGGTCTTTTCCGCTTCACAATCAAACTCTTCTTCTTCCTTAAGTGGAGCAGCTTTTTAGCCTCTTCTGGTTCCTATTATTGCCACCACCAGGAGCCCGCAGGCGCTTTAAAAGTTATTTGGGAATTAAGAAGGGTCAGGATCGCAGCTCCCATGACTGGATCTTTTGTTTCCACCCAGTGTCACGAAAGTACTGGTACCGTTAGGTACACGTGTATGTGTGTTTGCGTGTGTAAGGTGAGGGGGGGGGGAGAGGAAACAAAACCCGCAGAGCCCTGAAAATATTCTGCTTAAGTCTATGGTAACTCGTTCCATCGTAATGCGCGGAAATCTTCACGGTAGATTTAAGGCCTTAATTATAAGAGCTATTTCACTTCGCCTTGGGAGTCTTAAAATCACAACCAGAGAGGGATATTTTTCTTTCTATCAGTTAAACCTCTTTTTCTTTGGAAAGATGCTTGGAATGAATGGGCTCTACAAGGCACAGAAGGCGAGCCCTAAGGACTGCGTTGTCTCCACGCAAAACAAAAACACCCCCCCCCCCCAAAAAAAACCTTAAGGATAAATGAAAACAACCCGAGCATCCGTTGGGATGGGGTCGTTCCTGCTTTAGAGTGGACTCAAAACCACGTTTCCTTGAGAAGATTTCCCTGTCTCTTTAGAAGCATCCTCCGTCGGGAGTCAGGGAAAGTGAACCGGCCAAGTTAAAAGGGCTTTTTAGGGGTTGGGGGGGGCAGGTCTTTTGTTTTCTTAGACGTTGAGGTTCTTCTATAACTGACACGTGAGCGCGATGGAATAATGTCGCTGAGAGGAGCAACTCTCTGAGATCCAAGGGGGAAGCGTCTGCACTCTGTCGTTCTTTTAAAAATCGCCACGGAAATGTAACACTGGCCTCAGTACTTATAACGTTTCCTCTCCAGGGGTAGCTGTTTGAAGTGCGAGGGAAGGCATCTGTTTAAACGCCCTTCAGCGTTATTCGGGGGCGGATGGCCTACTCATCAGCAACGCTGCCCCCTTCAAGGTCCCAAGAAGCCCCAAGGTTTGGGGAGAAGCCACTGTCCCCAGACCACCCACTCTCTCTATTTGCATAGTAAATCGCCCATTAAAAAGCAAATCTGGTTTCTTAAAGGAATATCAAAGCCCCTCCGGCATCCCTTGGCTGGCTTTTATCCTTAATAACCAAGGCTTTTCGCCCCCACCCCCCGAAATTATCTCCCTGTTCATTGCAAGTATAGGTTCTTGCTTGCCCACTCAAACTTTTCACATTCAGCCCGTCTCTCCAAAACAATTCTGGAAAGAGAGACCTTGATCCCTGATTGGGATGACGGAGGGGGGAACTGGATAATAAATGCCTCTATTTCTCTCCTTTTGGAGGGTAGGGAAGAGATGGGTCTTTGAGGAATTAAAGTGTCACGAAAGAGGGATGCGCTGTGAAGGACCACCTGAAATTTTTGCAGAGCTAGAAGATTCCCAGGTGGTCTTAGTGCAACGAAGGACACTCGGATGCTGCAGTTAACTAAGGAGTTACAGGAGAAGCAGGTTGGAATATTTATTTTTCCCCAATGGGCGCAGGTGCGGATAGGCAGGATACTTTTTTCAAGCTGCATCCCGGTTCTACTCAGGGCATTGGGAACAAGGGAACTACATTTCCCAGGGACTATATTTAAACTCCTATTTCCTAGCTGGTGGGAGATTTTATTCTGTTGGATTGCTCAGGGCTCAAAGGTAGTGTTCCGGTGAGTGCTGGTGAAGGAGAGAATATGAGTGAATCAGAGGAGGAGCGTGGAAAGGACAATCTAGATCTTCTCCTTATTTTTGTTCAGAATAAGTAGATTAACTTTCCTGGGAGAGGAACCTAAACCTGGTGAAGGTGGGGAGATCAACGCCCACTGTAATACTTATCCAGACTTGTGCAGAATTAAAAAAAATCTGTCTCAGGATTAACTGTGTAGAAGAAACCAATTTCTGCCAGGGCTTAGTTTTGAGACCACTTTTCGCGATTGTGGATGGAGCGTGTTTAAGGCCTCATCTACACACATGAGAACATGGCTCGAAAGTGCCTCAGAGGTGGTAGCATGTGGACACCAGTGTTCCCATTCCACCAGAACATTTTCTGGCCTTTAAGGTTGATTAAAAGCACTCCACTCTGGATACTAAGCCACTTTTTCTGTACGCAGATGTGGCCTAAAGTATTTATAAAAAGCCTTTCTCTTCCCTTCTAAGCAGATACTTCTGAATAGACCCAGTTGGAGAAGAACAACTCTGGACAGTACGGAGCCCAGCAGAACCACATTCTCTCCCTCCTCGACTGCGGCAGATTCACAGACCAATTATGTTATTCTATTATAGGCTCCAGTAATGCCAAAGGGGACATTCAAAAGAAGTGCTTGGTGGACTGAAAACTGCATTAAGTCAAAGACTGCTCAAGCTGCAAACCGCCTTGGACAATTGGGACCCTTCTGCATTTGGAAAGGATGTGCTAATATTTCTCCAGCAAGCGTTTGCAGAATCCCTCCTCCAGGCAACTTCTATGGCAGATGTGGGGCAGCTTTGAAGTCACCGATTTCGACATTAGAGCAGGCAGCAGGTGATTTTGTTTTAGATGAACTTTTGCAACTATAAACAGCCCGAACACAGAGACTGGTGTTCGGAGGAAGGAAAATTTGCAGGGAATGCATGTCCCGTCTGTTTGCGGGGACCAACAAGGCAGAGGCAAGGATTCCCTAAGAAACATCCCTCCCCTCAGTTGCGGCTGTTTTTCAGGAGTTCTGCACTCAAGTGCTGCAAAGTATTTGCCTGGATGCGCAGTCCGAGTCTCCGTCTGGTTTTCAAGCCAGATATAGAAGTGTGTATCTGGCTTGAAAACAGCCAGACTAGCAAACACACAGACTCGTGCCTCTGATACATATTAAAGGCCACAAAATTGACTTTCAAAGGCCCTTAATACGGATTAGTGGTGGGGTGGGAAGATGCTACCACCTCTAAGTCGCTTTTGAGCTGCTTCCCTCTCCCTCTCTGTGCAGTCCTATGAGGCAGACTTCATCATCCTTCCCTCTCTAACAAGGGCTTCGTGCAGGGAAGAAGCCTTTCTTCCCGTGTGTGTGTGAGAGGGGGGCTTGTTGTTTCCCCTTAGGTCTTGTCCTGTTGCAGTAGCCGTATACGCTCTTTTCGCTCCCTGGAGGCTCGGAGAGCCATGGGTGGGTCTTGGTCCTAAATGATGTTAGTCCACGGGAGAACCTCAGTTGTACCCTGGTGTATGGCAATAGCGAAGCGGTTGTCTGAAGCACTGAATCGGATTTTTTAAATCCCACCTATTTTCCATAGGGCTCTGTCATGCTGCTGCTTTTGCTCGGATGCGGTGGAGTGGGGTAAGTGGGGAGCGCCTTTCCCTCCCCAGGCCGACAAGTAGAAAAGTGCTATCCAAACCGTTGTTGCCGGGAAAGGGGGGGGGCAAAAGCTTGTCCCACTGCGACACTCAGACTGATAAATAGAGGCAGGCTTTTCCCTTGTGGTGTAGATCAGTGGTTCTCAACCTTCCTAATGCCGCGACCCCTTAATGGAGTTCCTCATGATGTGGAGACCCCCAACTACGGGGGTGGGGCAGCTGGGAGGTGGGAGGGAAGGGCGGTGGGAGACTCGTCGCGACCCCTCTGAAAGGGCAGTTTGACCCTCAAAGGGGTCTCGACCCCCAGGTTGAGAACCACTGGTGTAGATCTTAAGATATTCTTAAAAGATGCTTTAAAATGGCGCGCGCTCTCTTTTTGGCCAAGGAATCGGAAGGAATGTGACGTTCTCGGGGCCTCCGAGTAAAGTGAACTAGGAATTAGGAACCCTCTGAATTATCGACCGGGTGGGTTTTAAAGTCCTCTAAACCTGACTGTTTTCCCGCGGGGGCAAGTTTGTTTATGGACGTGTGTTTTCTGTCACAAGCTGGAAGGTTCGGAAAACGTAGGGACACCCAAGACAAAGCGCTTCTATCGCGCAGGTCGTTTCCCCCTGAACTTTGGTGAAGAATCCCAATTTTCTGCTCTTCGTCTGGAGTGGCTGAATGTAAACGGAAAGTCTTTTGTAAGGGAGGTAAGTTCAAGTTGTATCTGGAGATCGTCGTGCCTTGCAGGGTCCACTGAGTTCATTCAAGACCATCGCCTTCAGTGAAGTCACTGCAGCTTCAGTTTTAGGGAATATGGGGAATTCCCCGAAAAGGCTTTCCAAAACAGCGAAAAGATGGCGACATCTTTCTAGCCAACCGCAGAGGCTGTTTTCTTCCGAGGCTGATCAAGTCCTCAGCCGGGCAGTGATTTTTATTTTCATTTTTCGCCCTCCAAGTAGCTGTGGCAACAGGTGCCCAGAGGAAGCCTGGAATGTAATGGCGCCTTTCATCTTCCAGCTTAATTCAAATGTAGAATCTAATGGCTCCTGATCTCCTTTGGTAACCTCTTGAGAGAAGCAGAGTGGGGGGGAAATCGATCAAATGGTTTAGACTGGGAAATGCCTGACTGCTTTAATTTTCTTAAAAAAAAAGAAAAAAACTCACCCTTCTGAAGGATGAAGTGGAATTTGAAGCTAGTTGAAAGTAGCAGCTTAATATTCCTCCCACCTCCCCTCTCCGATTTTAGCATGAAATACCAGCTTTTACTTTAATAAACATTTCTGGCCCTGGGCTTAATTCTTTTGATTGTGTTTTGTTTATGTTGGCAAAGTATCACCTGCTCTATTAGCTCCAAATGTATTAAATCTTAATTTTTTTAAAAAAAAAAGAAAAGTAGAAAATTGCTTTTTCAAGCACTTTTGAATTTGGGAAAGTGCCTCGTAGTGGGAAAGCATCATTTCAGGAAAACCTGGGTAGAAAGGCAGCCCCTCTTCATCTTCCTCCCCCACCCCTCTCATAAAAACAGAAAATGATGGCAGATCTTCGTTGGATAAATAGCTTCATTAAAATGGCTTCCTCCTCCTCTCTTGTTTCATTGGAAGAATATTTGGGCAGTTAAACAAAGATGGCAGAACGATTATCCCAGTTCCTAAATGGATCAAAAGGCAGAGGGGAGAGCTGGTTGGGATAGATCGGAGGGCCCTTTAAGTTTCCAGTGGCTTGATTTTCAGCTCTTGATCTGGCCTCAGAGACCCCGGGATGGACGTTTCTAACACAGCCAGCCATCTGATTGAAAGGCAGCGATTAACCCTGCACTCCAGGAAATGGTGTGGCATGGGTGGTAAGGAACTCCATCAGAAAGTTATTTGATTTAATGAATTTCAGAAACAATTTCAGATTTTTTTTTCAATTTCTTTGCATTTTTTAAAGTAAAGATGTTTAAAATAATGTTTATGTTGCAAATGTAACAAACAGGGTTGTTGCAAAAAAAAAAAAAGTCGACATATTTCACCTCCATGTTGCAATTCAGCTGCTATTTTTCTTGTTCCTTTCCTGTAGTGAATCTAAATTTAGGCACCCTTGTCTGGGTTCTGAATCAATACAGTTCAGTTTTCCTATCTTTCTGTGACAGATGCACATCATGCTGGTATTCATCTATTTTATGTGTGTGGAGTGACTTAGCACTACTTGACTAGATTCTGCCTTTTGTGGTGAAACTGTGTTGAGAAAGGGGTGATGATGCAAGCAAAGGTGAAGGCCTGCACACATAAATAAAGCCTTGGCTAAATAGAGAAAACTACTTGTAAATCAGAGGGACCTCTGTGAAAGTAGGCAATGGCAAACCACTTTTGTGTCTCTGCCAAGAAAACTGCACAGAGGTGTCAGTGGAAGTACCCGTGCACCCAACCAGGAGTCGGCCATGATTAAGCGGTACTCAACGACAGCAAATGTCCTCCACACTGCACTCCACACCCTTTTCAGCCCAAAAATGAGACCAGAGCTATGGTCGCACCTGTGGTTTAATCCAGCTTCAGTCTACCTTCAGAGTGAGAGAACACGGCAGCAAAGTGCCCCATTATCTATTCCAAAGATGGATTTTCTGAGTTAGAAATCAGCTTGTCACTTTGCTGGTGTGTTCTCTCACTCTGAAAGTGAACTGAAGCTGGAT
>MTQE01001134.1:54145825-54160366 GCA_014337955.1 Aspidoscelis marmoratus | reverse complement strand
AAAAAAAAAAACCAACTGCCCCCACCCCAATCCTCATTATCAGCTGAGTTATCAATTGTCATTCAGAATGTTTACATTTTCAATTTAACTCAGCCAATTAGTAGAAGCATTCAGATCAGAATAAGAATAAGGGTCTGGTGAATAAGAACTAGTTACTAGATAGGCATTGGTAGGCTGTAGTATTTGGTACCAAAGCACAAAGTACCGGCTGCATTCAGGTATTGGTTACTTATACCCCTATATTTGGATATTCTGGAATAAAGTATGGATATCCATATTTTATTCCAGAATATTCAAATATAGAATAGGTAACCAAATTACAGATGCAGTCCTGCACAATTCCTTAGTTCTGTGGCAGATTTAGGGTTAGGCTCCATTCCCCATGCATGGAAGAAATGGTTTGAGAGTGTTTTGTATATTCACTGCATTTTTTTGTATTTTTCTGCTACAAACAAGTCCTGCTGGAATTCATTGTTGAAGTCTTTGATGATGACCACGGTATTAGCAGTGTTCCCATCATTACTTTGAGCTTGGGCAGCTGTGGCTAGGGATTGTGGGAACTGTAGTTCAGAGCAGTTTTTTGAAACTAGATGGAACTGAAACAGGCAACAGCATACTTTTTTTAGACATGTGTGTTTTTCATTTTGAAACATGGTGCCATGCTATCTAAGGTTACATGCCTACATATTAAAAAAAAGTAGTTCAAAAGCAGACTTTAATGTGGAACACTGGGCTTCACATGCTACCACCTCAAAGCTCTTTGGCTCCACCGATCCCTCCCATTACCATTGCTGTGTGGTAGGAAAGACGCATGGATGCTATCCTTCTGCTTAAAAGTGAGGACACTGCCCTTTCCCCAAGGGAAGGAGCTTTGACACAGGGCTTGCTTCCAGAACTGCTTGGGCAGGCATATTAGCTCCTCCTTTTCCCTTTTCAGCTCTGACTTTCCACTTTCTGTTTCGGACTCAGGGTGGCCTACAGGTAGTGGGTGCCTCATCCTGGCACCAAACTACTTGGGACCAGGAAGTACTTGGGACCAGAAAGGGACTCATCTTTACTTCTATTTGGTCAAAACCCACTGATTCTGAGGGTCACTTTGGAGTCAATGAATAATCTCAGGGAGGCATTGAAAAAAAAAAGTTTGCTTTACTGTCATGTGTGCGCTGGTTACTGTCAGATGAGATGGGCCACGGCTGAGTTCTGAGCTTTCTTTCTTGTCTGAGTACATCTGGCATGGATTTCGAATAAGGCAGTTGCTCAGCATTAGCACCCTTAAGGAATCCCTCCCATGTTAATTATAAGGCAAATCTCAGTCGCCTGACTCTTTCCCCCTCCCTTTCCCCCGATCATATGATGGCAACCCCAAGTAAAGCACATCCATGGTGTGTGTGTGTATGTGTGTGTGGTGTCTTTCAACCTAGATGCGATGGAAATGGACACATTTCACCAGGACACGGCAAATAAGTACTGTGCCTCACCCACTTTTTATCCCCACAGGCATTTCAACATGGGCTCTTGACACTGCTGCAGACTATGCTCAAACCTCCAGGCTTGCAATTTCTTGCTGTAATTATGTGTGTGTGTGCACAAAGAAGGGATCGTTATGTGCAGCAAAATTGGCACGAGTATATCCATTATTTTTTTTAAAAATGCTCACTCTCTATTAAATATATATTAGTTACATTTAATATAGTAAATCTCAGCCATAAAACCACTGCATTCACTGGGGATTATTTGCAGCCTGACACATGAGTCTCAGTTACCAACCAAACCTTAAGATGCACTCACATGTCCTCTTATTAAAGATCCTGTGACTCCACAATGTGACAGCGGGTTGGAGGAGGACAGAAGCTGACCTGCTGGAGATCACAATCTTCTCCCTGATCCTAATCAAGCTGTGGAAATATAATGATGTCCTCCAGGGGAGATTGGCTCCTGGTGGCTCCATGCCTGTAGTAATGATTTGGGACTCACACGCAGGATGGTTGCCAGGTGAAAAGAGTGTCCTTTACTGAAGATTTAGGGGCTTTTTATGCCCAGTTACAGAATACATTTCTCAATGGAAATTTCCCCCCGGGGTGCCCATATTTGGCATAACCGGATAAGATGTTACCATCCTTGAATACTGTACATTGTTTATTCATACACAGTGGATGTTATACAAATGATAAGAGGATATTATGCCTTTTCTGAGACCTTGTTTCAGAGAGATATTAGGAAAGTTACAGTGACCCAGGATGTATCCTTTGTCCTAGTTACTTCAGCTTAGCAACTTGTTGCTATAGCTGAGATGGGCAAATTGCACCCCCACACATGCCCATATCCATACAGTATGGACTTGATCTTCTTTCGCCAGTGCAAAAGACCACTAAAATGGTGAGTGGAATTTACACTGTGAGGAACCCTGGTCTTCCAGAAGGTTTATGTGCTCACTGGTCACTTTTAAGACTAAAAATCAGTTCCAAAGTGAATACACAGGACTGACTGCTAAAAATAGGCCTGATTTAGCTGTAAATATGTTTCATTGTTCGCCAAAGGGCTCTTTTGTAACCAAGAGGAATTTTTGATAAAAGATATTGAGGTAGGTAGGATATCCAAGCTTTTCTGGTGATAAATAGGGGCCTAAACCGCCTTCAAGCACCAGAATTTGAAGTAGAAACATTTTTCTTCATACCAAAAGCCAGTGAAACCTAATGTGGCAGACATTATGATAGGCCCTTTCTCCACTGAGCCTTATTCTGGACTATATTTCAGAATAGGGACCTGCCATCCACATGCTGGTGCAGACTAAGGCAGTCCCCAGGTAGGGCCTGCTATAGTCTCCACTGGCATGAAGATATAATCCAGAATAAGGCCAGTGCAGAAAGGGCCATACTTTGTCTTCTCCTCTTTTCAGTACTTTGGCTCTTATTTTTTTTAGAAACCAATCCCATGCCCTACCTACTTAGAAGTAAGTGCCTCTGAATTTAAATGGGACTGACAGGTAAGTGGGTGTCGAATGGAGTGGATCAGGTCTTTTTATGCAATGTATAAAAAATGGATCCTTAAAAATATGGAGTCCAACCTGCAAAACTGCACTGGTTAGGGGCGTGCGTTTGGGGGCTTTATTTATTCCACTTTCCCCCCCTGAAGAGCTTATGATTTTTCTCCCTTTGGAATTATCTCCACTATAATAGGTTAATCTGGGAGAGGGTGAGTTGGCATGGCTGAGTGGGGATTCAGATTCTGGGATGTCTAGTTGTAGCAACAAAAACAATAATGCTCTAGAAAGTGAGGAACAAAAGAAAACACAGGAGAGTCTTGAACCCAAGACTACAAAGTCAGACATTGACATTACTCATGTGGTCCAAATGTTAAGAAAAAAAGAAAAGATGTATGTAGGTGTAGGTATTATCATAAACATTTAAGACTAAGATACTTTTTTTTTTGGTGTGTTTTTAAGGCATGTGTGAATTGTCACCATTCTTTTCCAGGTCACAGGGATCTTTTTCTCTATCTAGGAAGCCCTCTCACCATGGTGGGCACCTGCAAAAGAGAGAAGGGCTTCTTACCCTTTTGCTGCACAAGAGGAGAAATTTAGGCATGCAATATAATTATTAAAGGTGCGGGAGCTCTCCTCACTCCACTCAGGAAATGTGTGTACTCATCCCCTTGACCTTGTTTAGACATGCAGTAATCCTTTTTGCAAGATGGATTTTTATTGGTTTTGTTGGAAATTGATGGAACTCACCACTGACTGCTTCCATTTCAAAGTCCAGGGAAATAACTTAGATTGTGGAAAGAAGTGATAATTGCCCCAAGGCCCTGCGGCAGTATAAAATATCTGTCCTTTTAAATTACACATGTGTGTTCTGTTTTAGGGATGTGCACAAACATTCTAAACATTTGAAATCCAATCAAATTCATTTGAATGTGGACATTTGAATTCGAATTGCATGTCTTCATATTCGAATTTGGACATTCGGACCAATTTTGAATGTTCCAAAACATTCATTCGAATGATTCAAATAATTTGAATGTGCAGATACATACATATTACATATGTATCTGTATGAATATTATATGTATCGGTATGCATTTGCACTTATAATACGGAATGGAAATGGGACGCATATGGGATAAAATGGGATGCCTACGAAATGCGTACAGACACATATAACACATAGGAATGTTGTCGACATTCGTGTCTTCAAATTTGTATCCAACATTCAAATGAATAGATTCAAATGTAACGGATTTGAATCAGGTTTTTTTTTGCATTCGGATTTTAAACATTTGAATTGACATTTGATTTGACTCAAATTCGAATGCAAAAAAAAAGCCTTCATGCAAACCCCTATTTTATCTCCTCGTTTTTTCCAAGCAGCTTTTAAAAGTTTCTAGGAAGTAACAAATATAACCTTGCAGCTCCATCTTGGCTTGCAACCTGACCAGTCAGGATAATGTCTTGCTTCTGATTCCTGAGGTCTGTTTGTACTACAGCCCGTAGTGCGTAATTAGACAACTTCTGGGGAAGAGCAACCGCACCTTGAGGAGGCTGTTACAGCCTTCAGGTGCCCCTGCCTTCCCACACTAATTATGTACTAGGTGTGGAGCATGAAATTGTGCTCCACACCTTTACGAAACTTAACCGAAAGCTGACCTGGCACATCCAGGCAGCAGCCATTCACACCTTTTCTGATGCTCCAGGGTTGTCTGAGGTGCAGTGCAAATGCACATGTGCAGAGCGTCAGCATCATCATAGTGAAGGTGCTGATGCATGCACTGTCACATAGGGCACCACAAACAAAATGGCAGCACCCAGAAGAGGACTTGCCCCAGGATTGGTCACAGGTGAGTGACTGATTGCGTGGGGTTTAGGCTAGTCGACGTTGGGTGATTGCACTCCCTTTCCATCCTCTGGACTGGACTTTGGGCTGTGGGCTCTTACACAACATTATGAAGCAAGTTATTTTCCACCTTTTGCTAAATGCTTTTACTTCTAAGAAACTGATGATGACTTTTGCAACCGTTTTTGAACTTGGTCCCTCTTTTGCACTTTCCTCTCAATAACAACCTGTGTGCACCGTGGAACCCACTGTGGGCTGCTTACTCTGCAGGCTACTCTACGGCTGGGGAGGCAGCAAAGTGAGGAATTCACTCCTCCCCATGAACTCTGTCATTGGGTCTCTCTGTCACAATGGGAAGAAGTGCCTTAAATGGGTAACCTGGCATCGAGCTATTGAAATACATTCCTTATATATTCATCTAGTTTTCCAGAAAACATGCTCACCTACACGATGTTATCTGTTTTCTCCCTAGGGTTGGAAGAGTAAAGCAGTAGTAGCAAGCCTTGATTTTACTTCTTTAATTTCCAGGGCTCAGTCGTGGAGCCGGCATAATAGGTGTCCTTATTACCTGCAGTATCATTCTCCCGCCACTAGAAGTGCCAGCTGGGTCAACCTGTTGCGGCGCAGGAATAGATAGAATGGAAAGAAAACATTGTGTCCAAAGCTCTTCCACCCCACAATCTAGGCTGTCAGAGGGATGCGTAATGCTGATAGGTTTTCCTTTCGGGAGCGGAGCCGGGTGGGCAGCTGGGATAGGAATATTGAGATCAGAGGAAAGTGCAATACAAAAAGAACAGCAAAGATTCCTTGTAAACAGAACGGTCATCGTGAGCCATTGATGAGGTTGCCGTATTGTTTTATTACTCTGGCACTTTTAACTACTTTCCTTTGAGAAAATCGCAGCACTCTGTTCATTTTGCAATTAATCCTCCTCCGAATCCACTTTTTCATATACTCCCCTCCCCCCTACAACGCTCTGCTGCAGCTCAGCAGACGTGAAGGACAGAACAGGTTAAGGGCTATTTACAAATACAAGGTTCGTTTTCTACGGGGGAAAGTAGGTTCCCCCCACCTGATGTCAATCACTGGGAATTACAACTTCTTTAAAAAGGCGGACTCAACCTTTCTTTAATAAATGCATCACGTTGCAAAGGTTTCTGACCTTCGGAGGACGTGAGAGAGGGGCGGACAACGAAGCAAGCCTCCCTGAAAGGTAAGGCACATCGTTAAAAGTTCCTAGCGGAAAGAAAAATGCAGCTGTTTGGAATGCAAGCACTGGGACAGGCTTCTCTTCAGACAGAAGCAACCAAGGAGTGCTATTAAAACACAGAAACAATTTCAAAGCAAAAGATAAAATAATGCAAAACAAAATTCAGAAAGCAGAAAATCACTTCTAAGTTCTTGTTGAATAAAGGAGTCTTCTCTCGTGGTTCATCTTAGCCTAAGAAAGGAAGCGATATGGCTCTCCAGTCCTTTGTTTTGCTAGAGGACTCACAAATATACAAGAGTAAATAAAATTGTATTTGCAGGATTCTGGTGCTATCGCTTCCTCCCCTAGCGCCCCTCAAATGGAAGTTGTTTCCTCCGTCTTTGTTTTTGGGAACAACTGATGGTGAATCCTACCAGGAATTGCAAACGTCTTATGGACTTATTTTTAGGCACCAGTTCCTCCTCTTTCCTAAGATAGTTGGGCTGACTGACTACAGCAGGCAAGAAACAGTATGGCAGGCAACTTTCTTTCCCCAGATATGCTCTTGCAGCTTCTACCCTGCTGCTGGTCTTCCTTTCAACTTGTCCCTTTAATTATTTTTTTAACCCCAAAACGGAAGCCATGAGCTGAATAAGAGATGAGATTCGACTCTTTCAATTTTTTTTTTTTAAGAAAAGTATAAAACTAAAAAATACTGCAGGTTGAACCTCACTTTTGTATGCACAAGCACTCTTTGGCATGGTGGACCTTAACTCTGGTGAATCACAGAATATACTGTTAGAATGGCTATTTGGTGGCTTGAATATACAGGCTGCGGCCATCAACTCGTTTCTTCAGTGGGTTATACTGAAATGAACGACTCCAGAATAGCTAGGTTAGGATTTGGACTTGTCTTAGGATGTAATAACCATATGGTGTCCCTTAGATGTACAGAAATCTCTTAGCAATCTTTAATAGTTACTGACTTGTTTTTCTGAAAAAAATAAAATAAAGCAACCCTAGGAAACGGGCCACGAGTCCCCTTAGTGCATTAAAAAAACCAAGAGAAGGCGATTTGAACGTCTTCGAATAGTGGGCGAGTTTTATACTTATCAAACATTTGTTTGTGCGAAAAATACCGAATAAATGCTTTGTAAATTAAATTCGCTTTCAGTCAAAGAAGAACGGGGGTTTTCAAGGACTCTTCTTTCACTACGCTTTCTAATTTTAATCAATGGAAAACGAGTTTTGTTTAAATATTTTAACCATATATGACGACT
This sequence comes from Aspidoscelis marmoratus, assembly GCA_014337955.1. Lineage (NCBI taxonomy): Eukaryota > Metazoa > Chordata > Lepidosauria > Squamata > Teiidae > Aspidoscelis > Aspidoscelis marmoratus. The sequence continues at coordinate 54,153,068 of MTQE01001134.1, read as the reverse complement.
AAAGGTTATAAAGTTACTTTTTTTGTGGAAAGAGGAGCCATAAAAACGTCGCCGATAGCATATTTTTTCAAAGGACTGCTGCAGTACACGGGATGAGAAAGAGTCGGAAACGCTCTTTAGTCGAGGGTCTCCTTTTATTTTTAAGTGGCGTTGAGCTTGCTCACAGCGGACATCATTTTGGGGGAGAAAACCAAGCCTGTAGGTGAGCGAATGGTTTTGAGCGTTGGGTGTGTGTGTGTGTATCCTTTTATGGGCTCGCCAATTGCCACAGAAACCTTGTTTTTTCTTCATGAAAACCGTGCTTGTGACTGAAACCGATTCACTGGGGGTGGGTGGTGGGGAAGCGGCTGTTCCGTGCGCTCTCCTGATCCTCCCTGAATCCACTGAGCTGCGAAAGGGGGGCAGAAACGGGAGACTTCAGCGACTCCTGTTTCGGCGGTGGGCCAGAGCTGGAGCGGACAGCACGTCAACTCCTCTGCGTGGAAGACCCGCGCCATTACGCGCTCCTGGAAAGGAAGGCAGAGGCCTCCGTCTCTGGCCTCGTGCGTAAGTGAAGTTTGGGACTACAATTCCCCTCAGCGTGGGCGCCCTTGCTGGGGCCGACGGGAGTTGCTGCAGGTGGACTGGGGAGCGTTGGACGCCATTAACCACACAGGCTATAAGGCAATCACGGGACACTCTGAGATCAAGCGTGGCAAACCAAACACACACACACACGCACACAGAGGATCTCTGAGGCAACTTCGAAGTGGGATTGTTCACACGCCAGCCTGTCCCTTCTTACTCTCTGAACGCTCTGTTCTGCAGCACGCCTTGGGAACGGGTGGGCCACGCGCTGTCTCTTTGAGCGTCCCCTTTGTTAGGTCTGAACGGGGCTTCCGTTTCTGCCTGAGACTCAGAGCGTGGTCGTTCCGAAATAGGCGTCCTAACACTTGTCTTTGAATTCTAGACAAGTGGAATGACTTGGTTCTCGGGATTTCTCAGGATTTTGCTTTTATTTATGGTCTTAACCGTGGGTATAACAAGAAGGCACATCACGGTTCTGTCATGATCGCGAACAGGAGGTTTTCAGTCAACCGGCAAGGTTAAATACCGGAGAATAAAATGAAGCAAAGGACCGGAGAGTCGTATTTCCAAGGGAGTGGTGGCCACACCTCCCTCCTTCTGCCTCACCTTTGCTCCCGATTTCTTCAAGGCGCTTCCAAACCGCTCGCCCTTTCATGGGAGTGACGACTTCGGTGCTAGATTTTAATGTGCTGCCTATCGGTCAATCATACAGCTGGCAGCTAATTCTAAACTATAGCTTTTAGGGAGCATGGGTAGAGTCCTGCTCTCATTATTAGGCTTTGGTCACACCTAAGGCTTAATCCAGCTTCAGTCCACCTTTAGAGCAAGAGATCAGCAAAGTGACTAGTAATTTTCTTTCTGCATGGATTTTCTGAGTTAATTAACACTGAAAGAAAATAGCTTGTTAATTTGCTGATGAATTCTCTCACTCTGAAAGTGGACTGAAGCTGGATTAACCACAGCCCTAAAGGAGCAAAAACTAGCAGAAACTCCTCCTCCTGTACAGCTAATACAGATTACACTTTATGTCAGGCCATCTTATATAATGAGGTATTTGAACGTTTCCTCTTTTCTTTTCCCCACAATCAAAGAAATTCAGGGCCTATAGGGTACACTGCAAAGTTTTTGTGGGGTGGTGCTGGTGTTAAACAATATGTATATTGTTCTCAAGGTACCTCTGTGTGCTGGTGGGGGAATTTTATTTTTACTCCCAGGGACAGCATCTATTGAACCACTGAACCAAGTTCATTTCCCAAAGAGAGTGAGCTCCCCTGAACTCAAATCCACTAATCTGTTTTGCATTGGTTCTTTTGGTGTGCATCTGTCTTGACAGTCCAATCCTGGACCATTTCAAACTGTAATCTCTGTACTTATGACTTGGTTATCAGTTCTTTCTGCAAGGAGATCACCAAGACTCAGGCTGGAAGTGAACTGAACAAGCAAAGTAGGAAAGCTGCAGGAGCTGTATGCATTTTCAGTCAGAGAACTGCAACACTGAAGTTAACTAAGAAGTATTTTAGTCACACAACAGAAGACTTCCAGCCTGCTGTGCCTTTTACTGAAAAAGTAAAGTAACAAATAATCATACTAATTCCAATTATGTTAATAACAGTTGATTACAGATTTTTGATCATCAGCAACGTGTAATATAGTGTGTTTAAGCGTGTGTGTAAGTTCATAGCAGTATTTAACCTAGTTTGCACTATAGGGTGTACTTTTTTCTTATTTCAGGTAGCCAAGGGCCAAAGTATGATCCTAGAGCATACGATATTGCAGATTGGACCTGCTGAGCAGATGGCATATGTGTACTCAGCCCAGAATAGATGGTGTTTTAAGTTCCACTGTGAAAGAAATTCGAAAATTCTAAAACATATAAAGAGAAAAAAATACATATCACACTCCCACTATTGGTTCTTCTATCTAACTTGTTTATTATGCCCTCCTGCCCCCTCTGAGGATATAATATACTTCTTTGTTCTGGTCTACTTGTAAGGGACACCCACACTACTTTATTTATAATATAGGATCATATATCAAACATCTAATAAAGTGGAGTAGTTGAGGAGAACTGTGCCATAAGAAGCTTCTAAGGTGGTAGCAGATTTGTTTTCACTTTTTTATAGTACTCTATGGTTTCACATCTGATCTCTGCCTCTTTCCTTTCTGCATCCAGCATTTTGACCAATCCACTTTTCCTTCGCCTTTTTAGCACTTTATTTTGTAAACCAAAAGATCCACAAGGTAAGGTGCAGAATCCTGTCAGACATTCCTAGCAGGGGGAAAAAAACCATGCTAATGATAAAGGCTACTTTAAAAGGAGAAACAGAAGCTTGATTAAAAGGTGAGAACATGTGTAAAGCACTTACACTGATAAAAACTATTTTTTGCCATATAAGACCCACATTTTTTTTTCCAAAACAATTTCTCCTAAAATCAAATTGTATACTATTTTTTAAAAATTATCTGTCCTAGGTATTCATTGGCAAGTTATAAATGTGCCATATATGGTGTGAAATGGTAATTTTCTTGAAAAACCACAACTCTAGTTGGGGGTTGGGGAAGCAAAGCTTTATTGTCCTCTCTCAAATAGCTGTGTGCAGAAGTGATTTATTTCCTTCTTCCTAGAAAACAATAAGTATTGGTGAGCAATAAAGACAGAGTCAACACAGAGAAGTAGGGATACTGTATATGGTAAATACTGCTTACTCTCAGTTTTCTGCCATAAGTGCTCATCACTCCCTCCCCCTTAAGTCCTGGGTCTTGATTTGGAACCAAGTACTTATGCATTCCACCAGATACTGCAATCTCATAAGAACATAAGGGGAGCCCTGCTGGATCAGGCCACATCCTATCTAGTCCAGCATCCAGTCTTTCACAATGGCCTGCCATTGCTTCTGCTCACCTTCTGAAAGGATCACTCTGAGGAATCACTGAAACGCAAACTTTTGAGAATAAAATTGAATTAATCTCATAGGAACACACACCAGTTGCTCCTGAGGTAGTGACTGAAAGTAACACACTAGGGCTGTGGTCACACCTAAGATTTAACTCAGCTTGAGTCTGCCTTTGAAGCAGGAGAACACATCAGCAACATGACCAGTAGCTTTCTTTCCACATTATCTGAGTTTTTTGGTGAATTTAAGGTGAATTTTCTGAGTTATTTAACACAGAAAGAAAATAGCTTGTCACTTTGCTGATGTTTTATCTCACACTGAAGGTGGACTGAAGCTGGATTAAATCTTAGGTGTGACCACAGCCCAAGATGCAATGCTACTGTCTACTCTCTCTCCCCCCCCCCCCAGTGTTTGGAAGTTCTCTCACCCCCCCCCACCCCGTTATAGTTATATGCTCTGAGGTGAAGGATTACAGAAGTTGTAATTCCAAATTTAACTTTTTTCTGCTCTCCTCTCTACACTCCATTTGCTCCAAAATATCTACATACTTCATAACCCTCCTTCTATGCTTTGCCATACACTCCACTTTTTAAAATGAAATGTTAGTGGAAAAATAGTGTAGTTGTCCTGTAAATAAATCACACTGGATTTAAGTTAAACTGTTGCAAATAATTTTAATTTGCTTTAATCATTAAAGCTGAAGTCTTTAGGACACAGGTATCTAGATTTATCCTGTTTAAATCCACATGACACATTTTAGGACAAACTTCAGTTGTATAACTGCAGCTTAACTGAATTTCTGGCTGACCAAAGATCTCTTCGCTTTTCCTGTTTTCACATTCAAAAGCTGCTTAAGGAACAGTGTATACTAGTAATTAGCCAAATGTCTGTCTCCCTGTGGATTCCTTTCCTCTACAGAATGCATATGCAGAAAAAAAACAGAAGAGGGCACAGTTATGAAGGTGTGAGTTAGGTTCTCTCCATTTTAATGTCATTATAGTTGCCTTGGCAACCCATTGGATCATTGCTCCTGGAGTGAATCTTGCAACAATGGTTGGTTTAAGAGAAATCAGTAAATGGACAGCAGAGGGACGCATATATATTAGCCTGAACAACAGTGAGGTTTAACATGTGACCTCTCCAATTAGACTGATGATACATTGGTACAGCTTTCTCTGCGATGCTGAGATAATGTTGGTTCTGCATACATGAGAAGGAGGAGAAATTGAAGGAAGTGGGAGGGGGAGAAATCACCTTTGCAACAACTGTAGGCCTGGCTGTGAGACGCAAAGACCATACAGTAACTGAAATGCCCGTCATATTTGTCTTTCTCTTGAAATGTAACAGTTGAAGCAAGCACAAGCTTCTTGGAAAGGCTCTTACAGGATTTCTCCATGTTCGAGATCTACTACAGAATTGCTTGTAATCTTGTACCTCTGCTTCAAAGCTTTCTTCAGTTCTCTAAAGTAAAAAACAAAAAACAAAAAAACAAAAATCTGTATGTTCAATTATCTCTAATCTTTTATCCAGGAATGGCAACAGACTAGCTCCAGCATTGCATTCTCACGATCACTGAGTTAGGCCAACTGAGAGGCAGTGACTTCATGGATGAGGAGTTTTGAACTCATGGACATTCCAGGTTGACATTTGTGCTGGATTGGCTTCTTATATGTGCACTGGAATTATCCACATAATTGTTTGTACTAGCATACCTAATGCCATGCTTTCCATCAATGTTAATCTGTGATAATTTTTTTCCGGCAGCCCAGCATTTACAGTAAACACTTTTCATTTTATTATGCAATTGATGATACTGCAACAAGTAATATAAACACATTCTTTAAATCCTTCCTAGCTTTGCAAAAATATTTGGTCAAGTCACCTGAAACTAAAACTATGCCTGAAAGACTGCACTTGCCAATAAACTGGGTATTAGGCATTAGTTATGCTCCAGTTAAGGAACAACTATCTCCCATTCATGCAGTATGAAGGTTATAATGGCTACATTGGCTAACTGACTCAATAAACCTTCACTGCATATTTTGCACTTTGTTCATGTAAGACCAGCATAGGAGAGTCAGAAAGATGACATTCTCCTCTTTAAACTCGTGTGTTCTTGATCATGAAATGTTCTTTTCTAGTTTTTAGGGACCTCTGGCTACTTACAAACATAGCTACAGTGCATTTACAAACTATGAGTTGCTTGGCAGTGAGTAAAGATACAGTTATTTCATTGGGTTTATTATCCCTTTAGTACTTTTGGGGTGTTCACAATTAGGTGTTAAAGAGTAGTAAAAGGATGCCTGTTTCTGTCTATTTAGTGCATGTCTGTGGTTAAGAGCAGCAAAAAATAATTATGACCTACATTATGGCAATTCTGAAAAAACCTGCACAAATTACAGGTATCAGGTCAGGCTACTGGGAATAAAGTTTCCATAAGCCATATCTGCAGTGGTTAATTTAATCTTAGAAACTGAAATTTTCCATTTCAGATAATCAGCTCTGTCTTGCATTCACATATATCTAGTCAGCCATATTGCCCCCTAAAACTTTAGGACTCAAGGGCCCAGTTCCCACTTATGCCTTTTAAAATGGTTTCAAAACAAAACAAAACAAAAGCAATTCAGACACGGATTCTGGCAGTCCCCACTTCAGTGTCTTTAAATCGCTATCAACCCCTCTTCTGTCCCCACCTAAAATGGCATTAGAAAAAGGGAATCTATTCTTCCCCCCTCTTGCCAGCCAGGGCCCCGTTCCCTGCCTGCTGATTGGATCCCACAATGACGGGGTGGAGGGTGGGGGAATTGCAGCTCCCCCTCTCCTCTCCCCTCCCTCCTACTTTTGCAAAAGATGTCCTGCCAGTTCTGCGCACGCGCACACACCTTCCTCCCCTTTGCTCTCCTCCCTTCCCCATCACCAGCAGCACTGGCTGGTACACACTCTCTCTCTCTCTCACACACACACACACACACACACATGACTGGTGCTTGTTCGCTTCTCTGCAAATGTAGAGTTGCAGAAAAGTGAAAAAGCAGCAGAGAGAGCGAGAGCGCCATGCCTGCTTGCTTGCCCAGCTGGCCGCACAGGCATGTGCTCAGTCACTGGCAGGGCATGGGGGGAGGTGCTTCTCTCCTTCCCAGGGCTCAGCAAGGCAAAATAGACTCCTCCAGTGTGTGCTTTTCGGCAAGGAGAAAGAGGGGAAGTGAAAAATAAAACTTATCAGTGTGGAGTGGATGAATTGCTACATCTTATGAGGCTGAATTGTTACTTCTCTGCTGAATATGCATCTGGCACTTTAACAAATCTGGCAAGGGGCTGGTCCTCGCGCAGGGTGAAAGCCCACCCATTTGCTGAAATACTGCTGTAGCATTCCCATAGCAATAAGGAAGAAGCGTTTTAAAAGCAAAAATGGGGAAACCCCCCCTGAAAAAACAGGTGTTTATTCATTCCAGTTTTTAGCTAAATAATCCTCAAAATACCCCTGAAAAAGATTGGTAATGGGGACACAGAGAATCCAAACCATTTCTAAACCGTTTTAATATGCCAATGGGAACTGGACCGAGGCGAATTTTAACATAACATGAATCAAGAAAAGAACATCTGACTCCCTGTTTGGTTAATGCTTATATGAGACAGCAGTAGTAAAACTCATGAATTGTTAGTCTGGTATCAGGAATGGCATCCTTGAAAGAACTATTGTCTTTGTGACTGAATGGATCAGAGCAAACGAGGACATTCTGGGCGCGTCTTCATGGCATGTGTTATTTCAGTTTAAAGAATTC
>MTQE01001134.1:54098548-54137180 GCA_014337955.1 Aspidoscelis marmoratus | reverse complement strand
TAGGACTTCCAGTCACGGCGAAAGGTAGCCATGTCTGTCTTAAAAAAAAAAGGTAATGGAGGATAGGTGCACAGGCAAAGATTAAACAGGGAAACTATCCATCTTCATCATCCTGTCCATCTACCCATCTATGTCCCTTCACCAAGAGGTCCCAGGGTAGGATGCAATAGCAAAATATAAAATATATAAAACATTAAAACATATTTAAAATATAGTCCACCCTCCCTCCCTCTACATATAGGGATGAGATTGAGCTCAGTCTCAGTCCCTGGATCATTCCTGTTTCAGCTAGTGGCTGATTAGTTTCAATGTAAGGGTTGGGAACATGTTTCTAGGCCACCTCCAGATGGTGGGCGGATATCTGCTAGGAAGCAATAATGCAGCAAATCCTCCCTCTATACTGCCTCCTAGCTAGGCAGTGCAGCTGCCATTGCTCCTTTGCACATTTTATTGAGGTACCCACTTGGGCATTCAGTTGTCCCTGAAGCCTGAATGTGTGTGTTGGCACCTTCACACAAGCATGGATACCTGTATTGGACCTCGAGCATGTGTAGTGGATGAAGCTATGACGGTCGCTTCACCTAGAACGCAAGTATTCTAGGTGTAAACTTCACGAACCAGCACTGGATTTTCCAACAATAGTATTTAGCGCTTTTTTGGCGGAGGGAAAAGTGAGGCTGTAGTGAAGTTGCTCAGATACGTGAGGCAATGCCAACACAGCAGCGTCGTAGTGGCACTATATTCCCCCCATCCGGATTTTAGGGCAAACAAATGTTGGGTATATTTTATGTTCACATTAAGATATTATGTGTTAACAGAAATGATGCAGTATTGGAAACTGAGTCCTGTTCTCATGAATCTGCTTTGAAGAACACTTCTGACACATTTCTGTTGCTCCAGCTTTTTTGGAAAACACTTTGGAAAAATCCACCTTGATGTAAGGCCTTCCATTTAATAACTACAAGAACAAAGCATGCAGAGAAGAGATATGTATTCTAAGTATATCTGGATCAACTCACTTGAATTAACTTAAATGCTCCCTCCTCAAAAGAACAGTTACCAAAATCTGTGTAACGTTGTTTTTATGGTTTTATTTATAAATAAAAGGTATGCCCTTTTCTTTCTTCCCCATTTTTTCTACATATGAGAATGGGGGACGAAAGGGCATGTTTTGGAAGAGGCTGAGGCAAAGGCTGAAGGAAAAAGTTGAACTTTGAAAGTGCACCACTTGGGACTCTGATTAAGAAGGTGCTTTGTGAAGTATTGGTAAAAGAGAGGCCTCAGCTCTGCTTTTCTCTCTCTCTCCCCCCCCCCCCCCCCCCCCGCTCCGCTCTTCCCTTCCCTTCCCCTCCACTTCTCTGGAAAAATTGAAGAGAAAGATCCCAGGCTTTTAGAAAAGGCCTTGGCTCTCCTGTCTTTTGCTTCACCAATGATCAAAGTCCTTGAAATTCACTGCGTTGGAGCACCTTTCTTGTTCTCTGCCTGAGATGCAAGCAGAAAGTAAGCTAGTGAGGGATTATGATAGGAGATAGAAGGACCTGAAACAAAACTGACAGGAAGAACACAAGCAACATATTCTTTGGATGTTTGGTGAGGCAAGCAGAGCAGCATGTCTGCAACAAAACCTGGACAGAAGTTGCACAACGTTTGGAGGTGCTACTTGAAGATCACTGAAATGCCACCCTAAAAAAAGAAAAAAATGAAAAGAAAATGGACACTTTTAAAATGTAGCTGATTTATCAATTTACTTCCAGTCAATCAAGCAACAATTAGCCAGGTCACATAAAATACAACATTTGCATTCAGGTTGATATTTGATAATTGATATCAAATCAGTTTGGGTTGCAGTGGGGAGAATGGTCATTTGGAGTGTGACCAGTATAAAGCAGCAGAGACCCTCATCTTACATTTCCTAACATGGTGATACCGGTGGATCCTATTTTAATTGGGGTGCGGAATTGCTTGAAGTAAATTAAAGAATAGTACTTTTTTTTAAAAAAAAAAACTATTAGATTAAACTGCTAGGTAAACTTATCTGTATGAATTTCCCATGGAAGGCAGCAAGCCTTCCTGCCAAATGACACAGCTAAAGGTTAGGGATTGTAGCTTCACACGGCAAAGTTAGCATTGAAAAACAAAAAAAATGCAACAATGGAATCCTTAAAAAAATAAACAATTCTATGATTGTGTGACAAATTGGCAGCCTTCCCTCCCCCATAACATTTACTCAGAAATAAACTCCATTTGAAAAAATACTTTTTCTTGAAAGGGAAAGTGACTCTGGGTGGTCAATCCAAGAAAACTCTTTCTCTTTGCAAAGAAGAAAACCTCAGCAGGAACTAATTGGGGTGGGTCTGTCTCTGTGTGCACACTTGTGCGCCCTTGAATGGACACAGAACGGGTTGGATGTATGCTTTCTGAAGGCACAGAAGTAGAATGCTTGAATGTAATCTAAACACGTCATCTTCTTGTATTGGCCTTCATCCTGCAAGCTGTACTTACAAAGTACAAATGAGCAATAATATATGTATGTGGGCAAAGTTATTTCAGTTGAAGCACTGGGCCCAAAGGCATGGAAACCATGGCTTTAAATTAAACACATATACACAGAAAAGAAAACCACAATCTTAGCATTCCTCGCCTAGAAAAAGAGCCACTGAGTACGATGACACTGATTTTGAAGTAGATATAATTTGGCTTGCACTGTACGTGTGCAAGTCCTTCACATCAATTCAACAGTAGATTCTCTTAAATCTTAAGGAAGTAAATCAGAATATTCAGGCACAGAATGAAGCTTCATAAATTTTATACTGAGTTGCTATGCACATATATAACCAGGTTCAAGCAACTTCTGAAACAAATGAAACTCCTTGTAGGAAGTGGTTTTGAAGGCACCATTTTTTATTAGTGCATTAGTTTATAAATTTTGTACAGTACAAGTGAAATACATGTTTTGATAGTTTCTTTTGATTCTCTGATTTTCAGAGTCACCTCTCAATAATATGAATAAGTAAAATAAGACTTAAAGGATTGAATGGATTAATAGGAGAGGTAGAAGTGAGGATCTGGCTGTCTCACACTTTTTGTAAAAAATGCAAATTGTCCTGTCCTGTTTTAGTAACATCTCATTTGTTTTGGATGAGAGCCTAAAAGAAAATGTGCAGAGGACATGTTGCCCCTTGTGTTTAACTAAAGTCCAGGCCAGCAACTTAGGGCCCAGCTATATTTAAGTCTAGTCCACTTTCAAAACAGGAAAACACAACAGCAAAGTGATTAGCCGTTTTCCTGGGGTGATTTGTTCTCTGATTCTGCACATGGACTGAATGTGGGACACAGGGGGTCGGGGATGATATGAAGTGACAGACCATACTAACTATAAACAGCTTGAACACAAATATGAAGAAACTGGGCTTGGGCTTGTCTCTCCATCTGCCCCTTCTCTATTTTCTTCGGATTGGTTCCTTTGGTTTGGAATGTGGGCTCTCATACAGGTCTGTATGTGTGGTTTAACTTTTTCTAAATATTTTTATTCATAGGGACAGAAGCTCATGCTTTTTGTTTTCCTTTCTTAAGTCAGCCTGTTCATATGTGTGTCCTTGGATCAGCTTCATTATGAGCGACACAGGTTTTTCTCCACTAAGAACACTTAACAGTGTTCCTCACTGTTGGGAGGTAGCTTACGTCACAGTCTCCCATTCCAACAATATTATTTTTGGGTTGCCTTATAAATGCAGTCGCTTGGACCAGCATAGAACTGAAAAGTAGACATACTTAGCTAGTTTCAGACTATTTTGTCACCCTTGGTCAGTAGACCGGATCAAGCAGCTGCCAGTTTGTCTAATCCAGGTTAGCTGTAGACCTGTTTGAAGAGATGCAAATCCGTTGCAAGCCATCTTGTTTTGGTTCAGCCTTTGGAGTTTCCACACCTGGTCCAGAACTAGGAAAATGCTGCAGCCCCATCTTCATCTTCAAAACCTATGCAAGTTTTGCATATTGTTTTGAAATCCTGACATGTAGGCAGGCAGTGGGCACACTACCTTTGAAGACTAATCTGTTCAGCCCTGCTCTTGTGCAGCAACATGCATGAGAAATGAGGCTTGAGCCAATTGCTGGGAGGGGTTGGCGGTACCTTGAGTGGGGAGTCAAGCTGAAGTTGAATAGTTAAATTTCTCCAAGCAAAGTGAGTGTGAAAATGGCCTCAGTTCCTTATTCTCATCTAGAGGCCACCTAGTCTTTAAATACTGAATCCTTTTTTTCAAAGGCAGACACATTTGCACAGCTACAGTAAGCAGGAACATGAAGGATAACTTAAGTTGCATTCAAAATGTAAATTACTACAAGAATGTTTAAGATTACTTCTCGATTTTTCATTTTTATTTGTATACCACCTTTCCAAACCAAAATTGTCAACAACATCATTTTGTAGTAAGGTTTATAACATGCAAATGTTTTGCAAGTGTTTTCTCTCCCCTGCTGTGTGTCCTAAAATTAGGTAAATGACCTTCTGGGATTGAATCAGCTTAAAATCGTGGGCAGACTTTGTGCAAACCTTTGAGTTGTATTGAATTTGTTGATCTGAACATGCTCAAAGAATTCTATGTGACTTGGAAGTCTCTAGAGCCATCAGAAACTGATAAGGCCCAATTTTGTGCATCCCTTCCTGTCCGCTGAATGGGAAAGGAGCATAATTAACCAATGTTGACTAGTGCTCAAACTTGGAGCACTAGTCAAGTTTAGCTGTCATCCCCCCTCCCCCCTGTGATCGAATATTTACCTGATTCGATTATGGGGCCAGTTCTCTTCAGGGTGCCACCGTTTTGGCAGACTGCATGTGCATCAGTGCTGTTCACTAAAAAAATAGTGAACTTGAAAGGCAGGGCACACTTGGAAGCTGTAACAGCCTTCTCCAAGTGCAGATGCTCTTCCCCAGACATTCAGTAATTGTTGACTCCGAGCTATAGTGTGAAAAGGCCTATGGCTTTTTGAAGCTAGAGATCCTATACAGGATCTAGGTCAAGGTTGTATGTTTCATAATAGTTGTGATGAACATATAATTTCAAGAAGCACAGCTAGCAAGCAAGGCAAACTCTACAGAAAGTTCCTTTCTCCATGATGATTAAGGCCACCTCCAGATGGCAGCCTGATGTATAAATAGAAAGCAATTGCTCCCGCGCTCTTATTGCTTCCCATCTAGACAGCACTGGCCTTAGCACTGTCTTTGTGTGTTTTGGTGATATGCAATCCTGGTAAGTTGGCTGCTGTTAAATTCCCAAATGTGCACATGACTACTTCCACATGAGTGCTGCATGGAGCTCCAGTTTCTGCTCCATCCAGGAAGGTAAGTCAGTTGCGAAAATGCAATAAAGCAGAAAATCCCACTACTAGTGCTGGGTTTTCCAGTAATACTTTTTAGCACTTTTTAGGGATGAAAAGGGGGAATATGGTGGGGTTGCCTATGGTACGTGAGGTGACCCCACCATAGTAGCACCATAATGGCACTATTTCCCTCCCATCTGCACACACTCTGGGACACAGCAACCCTGTCTAAATTCGAACTCCTTATATCTTAGTTCAGATTCAACCAACTTAAAAACTCTCTAGTAGCTCAGCTGGGCCACTCTAGTCTCTTTTACACTGATGACCTACTAGGAACTACAGTGCTGACTAGGGAGGTCAAGCTGTTCTTGATATGTTGTAGAGTTTTAGTAGGAACTGTGGCAAATGATGCAGTATCCATGTTGCCCATGGAGTACCGTGAGGCATCCCAAAACACCTCTGTGTGAAAATAATTCAGTCACACTACTCAGTATTTGCTCCAGCTATTTTCTAGTTTCCTTCCATTCTACTCCACAGTACCACACATCCTCACCATGGTTAAGGAAGAGGCCCAGGTTCCTCTTCCTCTCATCACAGTTAATTATTGGATTGTTGGGCTGGGAGTCTCAGAGGCACCTTTCCAGCTATTAAGCCTGTCAGTCTTTGGAATCCCCACCTCATGGGTGAGATCTTAGCTTTAAACTCTTCCTGGATGCCAATCTTTTCAAAGCAATTGGGGGTGTGGGTGGAGTGGATTAGGGGTGAAATTTCTTTCATTTTTGACCTAGTGGTCTGTGTTGGCTTCTGTAGGAGACCATTCTTCCAAAACCACATACGGTACTATATTTTGCTTGATGCTGGGGGTATCACCCTGGACTCCAACAAAAAGTCTTTGGGCACTTACTTTGGGACATGGAAAATGAATCTCAGGTGGAGCAGAGGAGATGATTAAAGCCACATCCCCCCTTTTCTGTTTCCCCAAGCATTTCTTGAAACACTTAACAGGCTCGTATCTGCCTTTTAGGTTCCTCTTCATCTCCTGAGCCATGTACAGGAGATGTACGCTAAGAATGACAAGGAAGATGGCCATTTGAAGTTAGCTGCAGAATAGAGTGGTGTTTAGCAGGTTTGGAGCCAGTTTGGTCTAGTGGTTAGGGAGCCAGACTCTTATCTTGAAATACAGGGTTCAATTCCTCCCTCCCCCATGAAGCCATCTGGGTGACCTTGGGCTAGTCACAGCTCTTTTCTGAACTCTCACAGCCCCACCTACCCCACAGTGTGTCTGTTGTGGGGAGAAGAATAGAAAGCTTTGTCAGCCACTTTGAGTCCCCTTAAATGGGTGAGAAAAGCCGGGTAGAAAAGCAAACTCTTCTTCTTGGATCATATTGAAATGGGCTTGCAAACATGTAACTGCATTCACACCCAAGTTTTAATCCAACTTAAGTCCATTTTCGGAGAGAGAGGATATATTAGCAAAGTGACAAGTTGTTTTCTTTCAGAAAATCCATTTTTGGGGTAACTAATATGGAAAGAAAATGACTAGTCACTTTGCTGATGTATTCTCTCATTCTGAAAATAGTCTGAAGTTGGATTAAAATTTAGGCGTGAACATAAGTCAGGTTTTCCATCTGCAGAGAAAATGCAATGGATTATGGAATAGCATTGCTACTTCCAAAAGGAGCTCCTCACAAACCTTTGATTATTTCTCTCAAGAGTCCCTTTTCCCTGGTAATGTTTGATGTGACTTATTTATATGTAGATTTGCAATCTGAAGTGTGGCTGTTTTGCTGTCCCAACCACAGTTTTATTTTCCAGCAAGCATTTGGACTGAAGAAGTGATGGTTTTTAAAAATTTGTATTTTTTTTCTTTTGGGAGGGGGAGGAATGTATGCAGGTTCCACGTTTCAGGGTTGAAAATGGCAATTAATTGCTTGCAATTAGCTCGATGCAACCCATCAGTCAACAAAAATCTTAAATGCAGAGCCTGAAGTGGATGGATCTTTTCAAAATATTCAGAATTACTGAGGTGAAATGCTGGGTTAAGGAGGTTATTGAAACACAAATACTTCAAAATCAAATGAGAATGGAACCTTCTAAAAGGGTTGCATTAACAGACCAGACAAAATAATTAGTCCTTGTTTTTCGTTTTGTTCACAGCAAGGGTGCTTTCTTCCTTTCTTTTGCTTTTTCAGAGGTTTACACGGAGCACCCTACTGTGTTTGAAATGGTAACCAAGCTTTGAAAAAAGGCCTAGCAATTTAATGGATATTATGTCATCATTTTGGATAAAATGGATCATCTTCAGGATAAGAAGAGCAAGAGGAGATCTTCATGGTTTTGCAGGGTTAGCTGAACAGACGTAGCATCCACAGATCTTACCAGAAAAACCTTATTGATGGGGTCTGTTGAAAGCGCAGCAATTCCTCTTAGGGAGAAACTGATAGCAGATTTGGAAATCTATACAGAGAAGGCAGAGGAAAAACTATTCTCATTTAAATGTTTAATGCCTGGAAATGGGCTTTACAATAAAATAAAATTAAAATTACAATAGAAAGTGAATATAAACCACCTGGACATCAGTGTATCTGAAGGAAAGGTCATGTAAATACTCCCCCCCCCCAACCATTGTATTAAAGTGATATACAAGAAAGTACAAAATATGTAGTTAAAAAGATATAGGTTGAATAGTAACTACGTCTACATTAGTAACCAGCAAGTGTCAGACTGCAGAAATACATTTTTCACAAAGTTGACTTTTGCATTACGTCAGGATGTAAATAAAACATTTGCTTTGTGTGCAGTAAATCAGGATAAGTCTTCAGCCTTATCAGGTAGGGTTTAAAGCTCTGAAGGGCCAGTGCACACAATTGTGGACAAGATGAGACCAGTTGTGTAACCACTCATGTAAGGGAACCTCCTGTATTATTCTTCCAGCTAGATGCTGCAGAAGAAGATGCTATTAATTTCAGGACTTCCTTTTATTCCAGGCTTCAGGGGATGAACAGTAATGTATATAGTCATTTGCTTCCTTCAGAAAGAAAGAAGTGCATTTGACTCGTCTAGCAATCATATCCTCTGAAAATGGATATTGTAGGGTCCGTCCAGACAAGACATTATGGCACTGCTATGGCATGCATGGCCATTGCTATGGTGGATGTGAAAGGTCCCAGGCAGGACCATTCACATTTCACCCAGGCCTAGCCAGGTCTAGGTGAGGTTTAGGGTGTTTCAGCACTTGCAATGCGAATGCTGGCCACTGTCCCTGATCTTAACTGTTATGGGATACTTTCAGTGTGAAAAGGTCTTTCATTATTTACATGGGCTTCTGATTTGAAACCCCATTCTATTAAACATTGCAAACACCTCAATACTCATTCTTATCGTCAGATGAGATACACCTGTCAAGTTAGACTTCAGTTCCCCTCATTCCTTATCTTTAACTAGAAATCATATTATTATTTTAGTTGCATTAATATTTTTTTTCCATTTTTAATAACCTTTTATGATATGGTCATTTGACTAATCATTATTAAACTATACCTTCCTTATCAGCTGAAGGTAATGGCCTTTGGTCCGTAGTTCTGTTGTCATCTTCTCAGGTTTCTGATTTCTGATATTTGCTAGAATAAAAGAGAAGGGGATGGACACCTTGAGTTTTTGAACTTTTTTGGATACCGTATACTCCAAGATTTGCCATTTTTGTCATAATCATGACTGTGGAAGAGGAAATAATGACAGGGACATTTAAAAATAACTCTGTAACAACCATGACCCTGCTGAGTACATGCAGAACTTCATAGTCTGGACCAGATGGTGCCAGAGACCATTAAAGTGTGGAAGTAGTACTGAAACCAAAATTCATCATGTCTGCACAATGAGCACAGTTTCCTGGTCCTGGGCTCTCAAACTTAATTCTTCAACCCAGTTTCCTGCCACAGGCAGCCCTATGCTAATTGTTTACAGTTTAATCTCTTCAGCTTGCATCAGTAAGACCTTGATCTTGCAAGAGTACTCAGTCTGATAGCTGATTCAGTCACCACAGTTTTATAGCTGATCTGGAAAACCTAAACATCTTTTCTTTACCTCTACTTCATCCCAAACATTTGGTTTAATAGTTGGGAAGTACAGTTTTGAAGGGGCGTACAATAGCAAGTGCCTTCTTCCATTCAGTGCCCTTGTATATCCCAAGGTCCACTTTGCTCTGGTGTGCACCTTTTCCATATGTCCTGACTGCAAGAGCTGAACTTTTCTTCGAGTTCCAAGAAAAGTAAACTTCATGTGTGCTTGAATTCCACATTATTGAGATCATGTTGGAGACAAAGGTCAAACATGTCCTCTCTTCCTGAGGTTTGCTACTTGTTGGAGAATCAAGGCACAAGTTTGAATCTTCCCCACACTGTTGCCACTGAGACAAGACAACCCAAAGATCAGGTGCGTATTTAGACTTTCTTAAAGTTCTGCAGTGGTGGCAGGGTCCCTGGAGAAAGAGAAAACCAATTTGTTTACTGAATTTGTGGACCCTACTTCTTATTTTGTTAGTACCAAGACCTTGAACTTCTTTCCTCTTTTTGTTTATGTGAGCATTACAATACGTCCATTAGCTTGTATGTGACTGTGTGCCTATATGAATGTGCTTTGTAACTTTTTGTGCTTTAGTGTTTGACTAATTCACCCAACTTTGAAATTGCTTGCCATTTGACTAATTCTAGCTGTTTACCTTCAGGGTGCATTGTAAAAGACAACAAGAAAAACTTTGTATAAAGATCTGTCAAATTATCTTCCCTTTTCTCATCCCATTACAATGGTACCATTCCCACAGTAAGAAATGTAAACCGTTTAAAATGCAAGAACGGGAGCAAGACCTGTTGAAATGAGTGTTTTATTTACAATGCTTTGGGGCGATTTAAGACGCGGAAAGCATGTTAAGCCAACCTGATGTGGGGACTGTAAGAATAGAAACCGTTTCCAAACTGTTTTAAGTTTGTAATGGGAACAGGCTGCAAATTTTGTTGTTCACTGGTCCATTACTGCTTATGGAGGTTTTATGGTCCTAACCTATTTGTCCTTCCACACCCTTGAAAGATTAAATATCCCTTGTATCTATATGTGATATCCTTCTAATCTGGCCATAAAAAAAAGGTGTCAACTTCAGCTCAGAACAAACCTGAAAAGAAAATGAACATTTCAATAGGTTTTCCCCCACCCTTCACTGTTAGGTTTGGATCCAATCTACACATTCTGATCTCGAATTGGCTGGCCTCTAGCAAAGTTCTCTGGATTCCACAGCTGTATCCAGCTGAGAAAAACAACACTGCTGTTATTGAGGTTTTCATCCTATTAGGGAAATGCACTTTTCTCCCTGTTTTTAAGAAACTTCACAAGCACGTGCTAAATGATTCCCATATTTCAGGACTTAGGGCATATGAAGGTTGATGGAATGAAATCTAGCTGAAAAACTTCTGTTTGATTTCATACCGTGCAAGGAATAATAAACGTACTTTTATTATATTGTTCAACTCATTGATGTATTTGATTCTTAAATGTAAGAAGAATTTAAATAAATCTGTATCAGTTAAAAAATTCAAAATGTGCTTGACTGCCTGTATTTATTAAAGCAGAATTACATTACAGATGGCCAAAAATGTGATACTGTTTCGGGAGGGTTCCAGTGAATAGAAAAATTGGACTGTTCACTTTGGAAATCAATTGTGACCTAAGATAAAGTTGTGAAATTATGGGTAATTAAAGATGCTGTTCAATAGCAATGAAGAGATGTTGAATTTTACACAGTCACAGTTGAATTTGTTGCTGTAGAAAGGCAAAACCTGGCCTGATACTGTGTTTATAAATAAAACATTGTTATAATATTTGTAGGAGTGTTAAATTGGCTTCTATAGACTCCTTACTCTGGTAGTAGTAGTAAGAAATCAAGAAGAATGCGGATGAATTTTTGATTACTACAGTCCAAAAATATGGTTCCCAGGTTCAGGTTATACGTAATCCTGACTTTGATTAAACTGCAAAGTGATCACAGCACATTAAGGGTGCAATCAGTCAGGGCTTGTTTTTGGTCCCCCTTTAAGAAAAAGTGTCCCTTCTGTAGCCCCCCCCCAAGACCCTGTCACCCAATACCTTCCTGACAAGTGCTTGCCAGTGATTGGCCACTTGTCCACATGGCTTTCTGTGGCCCTGGCCGGCAGTATTTGTTCCCATGTTGTGAACATTTAATTCTTCTGTGCTTATGAAACTCTCCACGCAATGAAACTATAAGATTATGAGGAAGGGGTACCCATTCCCAGACTTCAGAACATGTTCCTATAGCCCTGCTGCTATCTTCTTCATCTGGGCTCAGTCACATCACACATGCTTTCTCCACAGAAGCCAGCTTCCGCCCCTGACAGCGGTGTTCTACTTTCTGAGATAGCCATTAAATGTACATTAAGGTTCTTTTGTTTAATCTTTTATTAATTTATATTTGAATGTAGGTCATGTCTTTCCCTCAAAGTGGTCCAGGTGGTGATAGTTATATTCTTCTCCTCCATTAATCGCAGGACTGGATGGAGATATGTAGATTTGTTGGGCAAGGTAAATATTTGGCATCCTCTCAAACGGTTGTCCCTTGCATCTTCCTGGGGAGAAGGTCATGAAAAAAGCATGTAGTTTTTCAGCACCTGCTCTCCTATTGCTGTTCTCCAATCTGTATTGTATTGTATTGAAGAAGAGCAATTTGGCATCCATTTATTCAGAAGTAAGTCCCTTGTCTTTTTACTCTTGGGGTGCATTCCCATTCACCTTTTAAAGATCTTTGAATTCAAAGCGGGCTGAACCGAAAGGATTGGAAGAATCCACAGTTTCCGAGGATTAAAGGTCCTGGAATACGGGTTATCTGAATTCGAATCACTGTGGGATTTAGAAATAATCTTCTTATTTTTTTTTGGCAAATGGGAACACACATGGTTTTTTAGGGCTGTTCTCCTCAGTTTCCCCTGAGCCAGTAAGAAGGCATAAAGGGAACCTTCCACTGGCTGAAAGGGTTGGTGACAGAGGGGAAGAATGAACAGCCTGCAGAGTTGTAACAAATGTATTGGGCTGTGATTTTACATATATTCCTTTAAATTTTTCCATTAGCCCCAGTCTTCACCCCCTGTCCCCTAAACAGAGTTTCTAGCTTCCTGTTGAAGGAGCGGAGGAAAACTGATCACACTTGTGTGCCGCACACACATGCCTAGCAACCGCAAATCCCCCTACTCGCCTCCCCTAACAAGAGAAGAGAAAAAGCTGGCCAGCCACCTAGCTTCAAAGAGAGGGAAGCTGAGGCGGCAGTGGTAGCAACCGCGTGAGAGGCTGAGCAATGCACTCGGAGCCTGCCCGTCTGCCTGGAGCAGTCGACAGAAAAAGAAGGGAGGGACAGCTGTTGTTGCTAACTGCTGCCAACTCAGCCAGCGCACCCCACCGTCATTGCTTGCACTGCCCAAAGGTTCCTGTGTGCTGATACTCTGCAAATCAAGAGAAGTGCTTCTCTTGATTTGTGCAGTATTGGCACACAGGTACCTTTGGGCAGCAGTGAGCAATGATGGTGGGGCGTGCTGGCTGAGATGGTAGCAGCAAACAACATCAGCAGGTGCACTGGCTGGGCCAGTGGCCTCTCCTCTTCCCTTTCAGGCCCCCTTCTTTTTCTATTGACTGCTCTGGGTGGGCAGGCTGTGAGCGCAATGCTCCTACATCACATTTCTTCCACTCTCCAGAGTTGGAGAAATCCAGAAGTGGTGAAGAATTAGAAGTGAAAAAGGGTGATAGGAAAATAGGCAGAAGAGGAACCTTCTTTTCTTGCTCTTTGCTTTTTCTTTTTGGTATCCAGTGCATTACCTGAAGCCCATTGCCTGATATTGATGCATGTTTAGCCTGCCCCCAGATATGAGGAAAGGGCTGGAAGGATTGTGATCCTCTGGGTGCCAAGCACAGGGAGGCAGGCTGGGAAGTTAGGCAAACAGCCTGGGAGAGCAATTTAGCACCTGCCTCCTCCTCCTCCAAATTCACGCGTTTGTTCAATATATGATCTAAGCAAAGTTAATCACCTTTTAGTTAAATTGATTGATATAGGGAAGATTTAGATCATGTCCTAGGCGGTTACTGATTCTCTATAGTACTCAAAATCAGAAGAGGTTGTGGAAGAATGAAATGGTGGAAGATAATGTGACCAATTTCATACATTTAATTGCTGGCTCTCATATCTCTTGTATTAGCAGGGAATGGGCAGGATTTGAATATAAAGCCATGGGCTATCATGACTTCTAGGTTGGCTTCAAACCAAGTAAGAATAATATATTGGTGTGATTTGCTGGGTTTTTTTTAATGCAAGGGAATACCAAGTACATACAGTCAAAGTAACACTTGCTGTTGTTCCTAAACATCCATTTATTTCTCATATAACATTCACAGAAGCCCATAGATTCCATTTCCACAGTGGAGAACACCTTGGGCAGGTACCTTCACTGCAGCCAGCTGCCAGTATGGTCTTAGACTGTCTTGCCAAGGAGTCTGTTAGCTCCACTCTTGTCTCTGAAGCTGTGATGCTTTAGCTGCTGTGCTTGTGCCCTCAAGGCTTCATCACCCTTTGTGCATAGGTGCAGAAGGCCCAGAAACATGTGGAGCATCATGCTGCAGTTCAGCACATGAGAAGCAACTTCAGAGACACTTCTTGTGAGCTGAATCTTTTGAACTTTGGAGGGATATTGACATCTCTTCAAGCATCCTCATGCCACTTTGGTGTGAGATGCAGTGAAGACAAGATGACTTCAGTGTCTTTCCAAGGTATATTGAATGGGCTGAGGAGATGCAGCCAATGCCTTATTCTGAGTTTGCTGTGTTAAAATATATTTATTTCCAGCACTGTAAAGGAGCAAGTGACTTTGGTAACAATGCACAATGCTCTCTAGATTTGAGATCCTAAGTTAGTATTTCATAAACTTTTAGCCATGATAGTTTGGAAAATTAAAGCATATGGTCAATTTCTGTAAAGGATTAAAAAACCCAAAAAGATCAGGTGAATTTATCCCTACTTAGATCAGCGAGATTCTGCACTCCTTGCTGTTGATGTCAGTACCTTTCTATAGGATTTCAGTGTTGTCAATAGCAACACACAGCACAACATCACTGGGAGGAAAGTATGAGTAATTGAAGTGTATGTCTAGGGTCACAGTGGTACAGTGCACATTACCTCCTAATAGTTCAAGGTTCTCTGTGTTTGAAGGGATCATCAATATAATGTATGTTTGTCCTGTAGCTGAAATGCAGCCCTAAATCCTCACAAACACCCTGTAAAATACTTGTAGCCAGATGGAGTGATGATATGGTCAGTTCTCAAAATTCTAGAACAGTCACATCTATAATCTAGCCCTAATTTGATTTGAGTTGATTTACTTCATTATATCACCAAAATTGCCAAAGAAGAAAAGAGAAAAAGGAAGAATAAAGGGAGGGAGGGAGAGAGAGAAAGGGAGAGAGGGAGGAAGGAAGGAAGGATCTTATGATTAAAAAAAACCCAGATTACAGTATGTCAACCTATTAAAAAAAGAATGATCACATCTTACCAGCATGCGAAACAAATGGAATTAATATTTCCAATTCTTCCAAAATAACCAATAGATACATTTTGACTAGAAACTATTATCTGTTTTGAAACAACTTTAGCAGGATCTAAACGGCAGTGAATCTTGCCACTTTATTTGATGTGGGAAGTGCCCTGATGTTAAAGTTGAGGAAGTTTCTGGTTGCAGATACATCTGATCATGGTGGTGCTATTGTCAAGGCTGTGGAACTTTTGTTCCCCAGCTTTGAAACTTCCAACTTGGCCTTGTTTTCAGAAGCAGAAATGGTCCTGGAAGACAGACATTTTCTACATTTCTGATAGCAGAGCTGAGTGGATTGCTGGCAAGGAAGAACCAACAAGTAAATCTATACGGTGGAAGTAGAGAGGAGGAAAGCATTGACAGAATATGGTGGGACAGTGGCATAAAGAGTGCTGGATTGTGCAGTTATGAAACTACCTGTCCTTAATCACCTATCTAGGAGTGTTGTTTTAATGGCACTGTTGTTCTCAAATATGTCACTAAGAGGACTCATTCATGGGTTCAGAATCCAGGCCAGTAACTCTGTAAACAGGCTCTATATTTAACAGTTGTGGAAATAAAATAGGGAATTTCAATAATTGTAGCTTGCAATGGAGGCAGCTTTGAAATACATACATAAGATATAAATGCCTCACTGGAGCAGATCCTGCCCCCTCTAGTCCAGTAGCCTATTCTCACAGTGACCAATCAGCTACACAACAAAGCCTGCCAGGTAGTCCTGGTCACAGTCTCCAAACAGCTGGCCTTCAGAGGCAAACTACCATCCTAACTTCCATGAATTGGTCCAAACCTTTTCTGAAAGCAACCATGGTAGTAGTTAACACACATGTGGTGGGGGGGGGGGAAATTGCAAAGTTTAACTGCATTGTATACAAATAATTTTTTTATCTATCCTGATTAGTCTAGGGTTTTGTTTTATTTGGTGATCAAAATTTTCATCTTCTGCTTGACGAGCAATTGGTGAGCCACTGTGTGTGAGACAGGATGCTGGACTAGATGAGTTGTGTGGCCTGATTCAGCAAGGCTCCTCTTATGTTCTTATTTTGAATGCTTACTTCATACAATTGTTTGAAAATAATGGCCAAGTGTGGTGGTTTGCACTTTCTGTTACATATAACCAATCTCTTTGTAGAATCTGAGTCACAGAGGGACTCAGTTGTTACCTGGAAAAGCTAATCCTGGCCTAATCCATCGAGGCTTTTATATTCCTGTGCACCCTTATTCAACTGTTTCAAAAGGCTTGTGAACATAAATGGTAGTAGCCTCCAAAGAGTTAAGCTACATTAGGGTCAATCTTCTGATTTTTTTATTTTTTACTGGGATCTCTATGGTGCATTAAAGCTATGCATCTTATTAATGGCTGAATAAAAATAAGAAGGAAATTAGAACCTTATGAGAAGTTATTTTCTGTGCACATGGTAAGGGCATCCTATTCCAAGAAATCTTGCCAAATATTTTTCCCCTCTCTGATTTTTTTTTTAAAACCATATTTCTTTATAAAATGAGAAACATAGTCTCTGAATAAGTCTTTCAGTATTATTGCCCTGATCTGCATTGGAAGAAAAATGCCTTGGTTAGCAAACTGCAAAATAATTAATACAGAATGACTTATTTAAGGAATGATTAATAACACATAATTTGGTACTGACTTATTTTAGACGCATGGCAGTCATATTTCAACCCTTTTTCTTAAAAATTCAAGGCAGCTAAGAGCCATTAAAATTCCATCAATTAATGGAAGAGACAAATTAATCCGAAATTGAAGCATGCGATCAGACATGGTTAAAATGGCATTCTCTGGGCGAATTTGAACTCTAGGGACAGACATAAAATACCTAAAATCATCTTACCACATCCTGAAGTCTCTAAATGTGTGCTCCTTTCTCAGATGGAAAATAACCACTTTGAGAGCAACTCACTTTTAGGGCAGATTGGGTGAGCAGATACACATGGTTTCGTAGTCAATTCCCAGCTGGGAAATGACTGCTACGGATGGTCAATCAATCAGGGTCACAGAAACCTGGCAGATGCGTGGCCAGTTGTCATCAGGGAAGCATCGTCAGAGAAGGTGAAGGAGAGGGACGGCAAAGAGACAGTCAGTGACTGTGTAGTGGAGTGCAGGAATGCTAAGAGAAAGTTGCTGATTGCCTGTGGCAGTGATGCCTAGTCAGTGGCTTTTCCTGTTGCTGGAGCATGACATGGCTTTTCCCGACACAGTAAAGAAGGGAAGCCCTTAATTTTTAAGATGTTCAATCTGGTAATCAGTTTGATGCAAATTTTACTTGTGTTTGCAGATGGGACAATCCTTGGTAAAGGGGCAACAAAAAAGTCCTGTCTGATCACATCCTAAAATTGCAGTAACAATGGCAGAACAGTTACCAAATTAAAACCAACAGTTCTATTATTATGGTGACACAACCCTTAGTTATAAATTGTTGGGCTACTGCAAGAAGCTCTACAACTGTTTAGATTTCTGGGGATGGGCTTCTGGTTAGGATAGTGTATGTAATCTCTTGTTAAAACGTTCACTGGTTGCAAGGTGGCTTCTGGACGTAGTCCTAGGGTGCATTCCCATAGGCCCTGTCCCCAAGCACTTTTGGTGCGGTGCCGAACGCCCATTTGGCGCTGGGTGTCCACATGGGCTTTGGATTTGGCACGCGAAAAGTGTACCAAGTTCCCTCAAACAGCGCTAACTGGGTGCCAAATTTGATTCCAAAAAAAAAAAAAAAAAGAAGAAGAAGAAGTCTCAGTGCTGTTTGGGGAGCCAGCACACATTGCTCAGTGAGCCAGGGTCGGACATGGGGACACTTGCGGGCTAACGGGGAGGAGATTTGCACACACGTCATTTGGAGGTGGAGTGTGCTTGCTGTCCTGTCTATTGAAGATCAAAGCTAGAGTTTTAAAAATGCTGATTGCAAAAGCAGACTGGAGAACGGCTAGTTTTTAAAATTTTCTGCTGCTTCAGCAGAAGTAATTCCAATGCTGTTTCAGAATGCCAAGACAGGCTGCATAATGGCTTGATTTTTGTTGCACTTGCAGCCCCCATTTTCTGATCATGAAGGCAATAATAAAAAGAGTCCTGGCTTTAAAATTGACAGGCGCTTCCGTGGTCCCTGGTGGAGCAAAGGTGCGCAAAAGTGTTTAAGTACCTACTGCCGCTAGCGGCTTTCATCGTTCTTTTATGAATAGACTTTGTCAATGGAGCTTTATTTAATGAATGAAGAGCTATTTTATGAATAAAAGTGTAGTTATTTTTATGAATGAAGCTTGTTTCTGTGCCTCCCACCCCAGTGCTGGCTGTCTGTGCTGCTAAAGGAGGGGGGTAAGGTGGCACAGGGGTGAGCTGACGACAGTCCAGCTGCGGTTGATGAGAACCTGGCTGCCAATGAGGAGAGAGGAGGTGGAGAGGAGGTGGCATGGCTCCCCCTTACCAGGGTTCAGCACGCTTTGCATCGGGATGCCACCATCAGTGCCAAACCAGTACCTGTCCCACATTGTCGGGAATGACATGCAGACGCACGAAATGCATGCCCAGTACCGTGCCCAGCTCCCGCATGCCCAAACAGTGCCCAAAGGGTGCTAATTGGCCACCATGGGGATGCAGCCATAGACATTTAAATTCAAATTGAATCCAAATTCATTATCCAGAGTTCCCATTTAAATTTTTATTCCCAGATTTTATGTGGCTTATCCTGCGCAAATCCACACACACACACACAAAGTCCTGAGAAGTCCTTTTGGAGCCAAGAACACTACCCGCCCCGCCCCCCCAAATAGGAATTCTCCCGGACTATTCGGGGTGGAGATTTAGCCTTCTTGCCAATGCCTGCCAGATGTGGGTGGGATTTCACAGCTGTGAAGTTCTCCCCCTCCCCTCCCCTCCCCTCACCATGCCTGCTAACAATCAGAGGGATACATATATATCAAAGTTTGGAGAGAGCAGTGAAAAAGTTTTAAAAGCAAAGCCACAAGTCTAGCCTCTCTCTCCCCCCTGCGAGCTGTCAGCCTCCAATTCAAAGGGAGAAATCAATCGCTTGTGCTCTGCTCCTCCACTCATCTGCTCGAGCACACTCCATTTCCACTCATGGAGAACAGGACCTTTTAATCTCAGCCCCCCTTCCCCAGTGCAAACCCTGTAAATAAGCCTGCCCTGGTCAATCAGCTGAAGGAAGAACAGACACAAAACAATCATATTTTCCCTTTCACTTCCTCCTTTAGTGGGAATGGCAATTTTTGGGTTCAGCCCAGTTCACCTTCAGGTAAATGGGAACGGCCCAGAATGCACATTCGCCCTGTATCTAGATTAAAATAGTCCAACCAGGACTAAAAAGTCAAGTGGGAACATGGCCCTAGTTTATACCATGTGACCTTCCATATCTTTAACCCTATCTGCTTCCTGGAAACTAGTAGTTTAAGATGAATGGTGTGGGAAAAGGTGTGGTAACTAGGGACGTGCATGAATATTTGGAGGCATTTGAAATCTAATAGAATGTGCCAAATTTTGACATTCGAATGTGAATCGAATGTCTCAAAATTTGAATGTAAACATTCAAATTGAATTTGGGATCTATTTATTTGAATTATCCAAACATTCTTATGTGTATGGATTCGTACACAATGAGTAACTGAAGATCTGCATCTTTCCTGGATCTATATGGGACGAAAATGGCTTGCATACGGGATAACTACAGGATGCATACAAATGTGTACAGACGCGTATGGATGTGTACGCATGTGGGGAAGATGCGTATGTGCACGTACAAATGTTGTCGACATACATATGTACAGATTCAACTAAATGATTCAAATGGATAGATTCAGATTTTTGGGTATTTGATTTGATTCAAATATAATGTAAAAAAAACCATTAGTTAACACCTCTAGTGGTAACTAGGAGCAAACTGGGCATAGAATCACTGCTCTAAGGTACTGAAACTTTCCCAATTATCCCTTCAGCATTTTGCAGATAACCATTTGTAGTGGACTACAATAAATACAAATGTATTTCCATTATATTTGGTATTTCCCTG
The DNA here is from genome assembly GCA_014337955.1 of Aspidoscelis marmoratus. Classification (NCBI taxonomy): domain Eukaryota; kingdom Metazoa; phylum Chordata; class Lepidosauria; order Squamata; family Teiidae; genus Aspidoscelis; species Aspidoscelis marmoratus. Next base: position 54,117,205 of record MTQE01001134.1, on the reverse strand, counting down.
AACATGTCTGTTTTTGAGCAGCCAGGCAGATAAAGGCCTGAGTTTTTGTCCTGTTTTGAGGAATATGCTGAGGGGCTGACTGATTATCTGAAAGACTGCATCCTTCCTTGTTAAGGTCTCATCCGATTTCTAAGAGCCCCAGGTACAGTCTGTTTCATGATTCCACCACTGTCAGAAGCATTTCTGGTGGCAACAAACAACTTTATTTTGAATACTTTTTGAAACTTTTAAGATAGCCACATTCTTCTTACAAAATTGACTCCAAGAGCAAGGTTGCTCTTATTGCTAGGGCAGAGTTTGCTAGATGTTTCACTTAAATTTGTGTCTCTCAGGTCTCAATCCAGCAATCTTCTTTGTACAGTACACTGTCTATTCCTATGGCTTGTGGCCTTAATCCACTACACTGTTTCTTTTATATTTGATTATCTTGTGAGATGCACTAAAACTGCATTGCTATTTCAATCAGTCTCTATGTGAAAAGCAATAGCTTTATCTGCCAGAATTTGCGACTGTTACCCTGTGACTCATAATAAACATGAAAGCAGCTGCCAGAGGCATTCCTAAGCAGCTAGTGAAGGAAACGTCTCTGGCAGCTTGAGAGATTGACAGCAGTGCACAAATGTCTGCAAACAGTTCAGGGCAGTAGAGCAAGAGTGGCAGGTGACACACAAGCTATGATTAGTGTAGCAGATGGAAAGCTGGCACTGGAATGCAGTTGCATGGCAAAGCTATTATTTACTGATCTTTCACATTTGTCATGTCTGGAGATGACATCTTATTAAAGTGTCATGACAGGGTTGCATACTTTTAAACCTAGAGGCTAAGGAAGGTAATGAATAAACGTTCACTCCAAAGAATAAAGATAGGTCTGTTTGTCTATCATTTTTACAATGAGTCGATTATATTCTTCATAATAGTGAATCAAAAGGCACACATAGCAATTAATAACAAGATTATAGTGTTAAGCTCATACTGACTAGACCAGATACCTTCTGCATTTCATTATCCAAATGGTTTTTTCAGTTCTAGTCTGTATATGGTCTGTGGACCATGGGAAGACAAAAAGAAATCCTCTCTTCCAGGTTGCACTTGAAAATTGTAACTTGAATAATGAAATGTGGTAATAATAGACACAGACTTTATAAGCGAAAATCCAGATAGCGGAAGTAGGAATAATAGAGGATTAGTATGATTTTCATAACCCAATTGATGGTTTATATTGGCTTTGCTGTAAAAGACCATACAAAATTACAATAGTCATATCTCTACCCTGTCCCAGTTAATTCTCTACAAACTAGGTGTGTATATATGTATACATCTCTATACTTACTCATAAAAAAAATTTGATTAGAAAATCTTAGAAGTTCTTAGAAGGAATAAGGAGCAGTTTCCTTTGTCATTCAAACCACAAATCATTCACAATGTTTCAAATCAAGTCTATAGTGATGGTCCAAATAGGCACAAAGGAACTTTCTGCACTGGGCCTTATTCTGGATTATAACCTGGAATAGGGGTCTGCCATCTGTATGGTGGTGCAGGCTATGACAGACCCCGTGCAGGGGCTGTTGTAGTCTGTACTAGCATGCAGGTGGAGACCTATATTCCAAGAATTTTTATTTTTAAAAAAGATAACAATCTTATAACTCTCAAGTCCAGTAAATATAAACTGAAATACACAAGTTTAAAAACAAGTCATTAATACGCATATTGATCTTCAAGTTGAAAGTTGCTCACTATGTTTAACCAATGCAACCAGAAATGTGACTATAGTGAAGGACACAGCAGGCTTGTAATCAGATAATACAAATTTCATGTAAAAAATTCTAGACCAACAATGGAATGGCGTTAGCAGTGGCTAGATAACAATTCAAATATATTTTCATTTGCTTGACCTCTCAAAAATTGAAACTATACTTTGTCTTTTTTATTTTTTACTTTTGTGAAAAATGATAAATGCATCACAACTAGCACCATCACAATCCTTGGGCAGACTGTTGAAGACATTTGTTTAGAAGGTTAGCAGGTGGCTGACTGGACCATTTCTACAATTTGTGCTGTTATCCTTTTGACCACACATAGGGTGTTTTTCCACAGTCACTAGAAGTACCCATTAAGTACCCATTAATGGGTACTTAATGGGTACTTCTAGTGACCGTGGAAAAACACCCATGGATACAGTAGACTGCAAACTGTCTTCTCACTATAAATGAAAGTGATACTGTTCTACTGAAAAATTCTAGGGACAGATGAACTGTGCTTAAGTTCTCACATGAGTTCTAGTTTCAGAAGCATTTTTATATCCACTTTCCCCCCTTTCACTTTGAGTTTCTAGTCTGATCAATACCCAGGCTTACTTTTAAACCTATTATAGGGACATACTTTCTTGAGGTCACAGAGAATGTATCTACATTCTCAGTGTGCTTAGTTTGCAAATGTATCTTCACCGTTAGAGTCACATGGGAAGTTTAAATAAACTACTGTGAGCATTGTTTTTGTCAAATGATATGTTTGGTTTCCTTCTTCTTCACTTGCTCGAACTTCAAATTCTGGAAGGCACTTGACTGTGAACTTAAACACAGTGGACACAGTTTGGAATCTAAGATACGTCTAAGTTCAGAGGAAAATTAAATTGAAATCGTTGACCATCCACATAAGATACAGGAAGGAGAGGAGGAGAAAAGGATTCAAAGGCATGTAAGCTGCAAAGAGAAAAATGTAACACTACACTCATTACCTTATTTAGAAAACTGCAAACATTACTAGATGTCGTGGGGCAATTAAAAACACATTGCAGGAGTTATCTAACTAACATACAAAAGAAAGAATTAGGTTAGGTGGCAGAAGCAAACATGAAGTGAGAAGAAAATAACAAGGGTGCATCTTACATGAGATCTACGGATTTCATTTTAAAAATTATCGGTGCTTTATAAACCTGAGTAGCAAAGTATCTTTTTATATCAGAGTTAGGTAAGGACCTCAAGTGATGATACACAGAATTGTGTAAATCTTTGCTGGGAGCTGTGAGAGGTTTGCTAATGGAGAACTGAAGGGCAAGCTAGTCTGGCAAATACTCTTGAGTGGAGTTATTGTGGTCATTGTGGGGGCTGAGGGAAGCTTTTCTCCTAAAGGCATCCCTCAGCCACTCTTCCAGAGGTGGAAATACGTTCTGCAGGGGAGTGGGATTAGGACCTGCCAGAGGTGGGAGATTGGGGCAAAGTGGAATAGGGGTGTGCCCGAATTTTTTTTCCTTGTTCAAATTCTAGTCAAATCGAATGTCAAAACATACGATTCGATTTGAATGTTTAAAATCCAAATGTCAAAAAATCTGATTCAAATCCACAACATTCGAATCTACTCATTTGAATGTTAGATTCGTATTTAAAGATATGAATGTTGATGCATTTTGTATGCCTCCCGTTTTATCCCATATGCATCCCATTTTCATCCCGTATTATAAGTGCAAGTAAGTATAATATTCGTTGGATTTGAATTGGATTTTTGAATTTTCAAATATTCGTGTACATCCCAATTGCTTCTGGACATTTTCAAGCAGAACACAAAGGAACATTTTCACCTGCTCTTAACTACCAGCAAATAGCTTTTAGAAGCATTCTGTCTCTCCAATCTGGAGGTCCTATATAGGCATCAGTTCTAGTTACCATTGATACATCTGTCCTCCATGAATTTGTCTAAACCTTTTTTAAAGCTATCGAGGGTTGTTGCTGTCATCAACAGTTCTGGAAGGAAATTCCATAGACTGATCACCATCTGGGTTTAAAAATATTTACCTCGTTGGTCCTAACTCTCCTGTCCAGCAGTTTAATAAAATGCCACCTGGTTCTAGTGTTGTCCAATAGAGAAAATGTTTTTTTCTCTATCCATCTTTTCGACACCATGGATGATTTATATACTTCCATCTTAAATGTAGTCTTTCAAGGCTGAAGAGACCTAGATGTTGCAGAGACCTAATTTTATAAGAGAAGTGTCCCAGCCCTTTAAGCATTCTGAGTCCCCCCTTTCCTGCATTTTTTCCAGTTCCACAATATCCATTCTGAGGTGTGATGACCAGACGTGTACACAATATTCCAAATAGATTTATAGAGAGGCAAAATGATGCTTGCTGAAATATTTTCTATCCCCTTCTTAATTCCCTCAAGCACTTCTAATGTTGTCTTACAAACTGGGTATAAATAATACCCATGAACACCGCTGTGAAGATGTTCACAGGAAAAAGAAAAGAAAGTAAAAAACAGCAAACTTCACATACAAAATCTTTAGGACTGGGAAGCTGATGGGTGGGAAGCTAGAGGAGACAAGACTGTCCCCTGCAAATACATACATTGATTGGTGGGAAAATGTTCAATCATCTGGTGGAAAAGGGAGGAACAGGATAAGACTGGAGGAGAGGAAAAAAGACCCTTTCAGCAGACCAAGGATGAAAACAGTTACAGGAGCAGATGCAAAAACACTTGCTAAGTGTACACTTTTTTGCCTCTGTGTTAACTAGCCAATTACGGATTAAAGCATCATGTGCTAAAAATGCAGATCAAATAACTGTGGTGTAAAAATGGATTCTTTGAAAATTTGTCTTCAATAGCTTCAGAGAACCAGCCTGGTCCCTTGTTATCATCATCATCTTCTTCTTCTTCTTCTTCTTCTTCTTCTTCTTCTTCTTCTTCTTGCACTAGGAATTTTCACAGTACATCCTTTCACCTTGTTTTCTCTTTCTTCCTTAGCCAATCAGCACAAAGCTGTTGGGTTGCAAATGCCTGTCCTTGAGTACAAAAGAGTTGGAAGGCAACTCTTATTACCTCTTGATTGGAGTCTGTTTTGCTTCCTAGTCTGCCTAAGCTTAGCCAGGCAGCAATAGTAGTTTGTACCTGTGTCATCAGCCCCATTCCTACATCTTTCATCATCATCCTGATGCTTGCCTTCCCCACCATTCTCCAGCAGATGGAGGAAAGGCATGGGGAGGAAAGGCAGCACTGGGGGAGATGAGGAAAGATGGAGGAAAGGGGTGAGGAGATCAGCACAGGCAGCATTCCCATTAATAAATACTCAGATTTTAACAGGATTCCTCAATGAGTTCTGTTAAAATCCAAACAAGGATTCCCCAGATTATCAGACATATAGTCTGCAAAAATGAGGAATCCCATTGAAGTGTCATAATGTTGTACCCATGAGCTGGATTCAGGCTGGACCAAAGGGCTGGTGGAAACACACACAAAGTGCATCTCTGTGTGAGAAATGAGAGAGCTAAATCATATTCTTAGCAAAGTACCCACTCTGGAAATGTTTCTCCTTATTTCTGGGCAGTTCTGTGTTCAGAGGGAGAGGAGAGTATGGCACTTTTGCCCAGTTCAGAAAAGAAGTGGAGCTTCTGCTCACAATCTTGTTCCCAGTTTTCATGGCTAGACAGGCCTGAAACACTTCATAGGCTGAAAGCATTGGCTAGGGGAATTTCTACAGTACACTGGAAAATCCATCTATTTTCTTTGAAATGCTTCAAGCAGCTGCAGTTTACATGGGGACAGAAGCTTCTTATGTATGAAGGTAGCTTGTAGAAGAAACTCCTGTTTCCTGCCTAGTTAGAAGAGAGCTGAAGAACACTCATAGTCCTGGCTTGGTTCACTGGATCTCTTATTTACATCCTGGTCCATGAGGTGCTGCTTTAGATTACCTCTCCTCCTGATCTAATTATGAACAATTGAATGCCAGCGCTTACAAATGATTTGAATAGCTCCTTACTCTCACCTTGAAAAATAAACCCAGACGAAGGAGCTCACTAAACCTGATTCCTATCCCTTTCAAAAACATTAGACAATCCCTCTTGCTTCTTTCTGGCTTTCATATAACAGACCTAATGCTCTTGCTGACCTTCTACCTATCCACTTTCTTGAATAATGTCTTCAGCACTTAAAAGACCACAGCAAGCACATTCCAGTCAATGACCCCATGCATACATAAATATTTGGATTTAAACTTGTATCTGAAAAGTGCTGAACTGTCCCTTGTCACTATATTGGCACCGCCTTCAACATTCCCAACTTTGTCTAGATACCTTAACATCACATGTTCACATACACATCAGTTATTCTTCCATTCTAATTTCTACATCACCATTCTCTGCAGCATGATCTATGGGTGTTAAATGAATGTAAAGATCTTTATTATCTGGTTAGGGAAAGGGGGGGAAGCAGTTGCATCCCTCAATCCTTCCCCCTCTCCCTCCCTCCCCCACATTCCTCTCTCCTAACCACTTGTCTCTCCCCCTCGCATTTTTATGAACAAATATTGTCTTACCTCATACTCCTCATATTGTGATTGTTCCTCTCAAAGGAAAAAAAAAAAGGTTGATTTTTGTGTGTGTGAGGGAGATGTTGTTTAATCATTTGTTATAGGCTAGTGATAATATCAATAAAAATCTTGTTCCCAATTTTCATGGCTAGTCCCTGTGACCTTTTGGTGAAAGGTAGGATATAAATTCTTTAATAATATATTAATTAATATATATTGTGATTATATATTATCTCAATTATGTACAAGAGAAAAAATGTAACATATAGTAACACTATCACAACAGGAAAGGGTACTGCAAAGGGTGTTCTTTCTTTGTAATAGTTATATTGATTTTTATCTTTTTAACTCTTGCCAGACCTCATGAAAAATTATGCATTTTGTCATAGTGAGATAGGCTTGTATCCTCCACTGCAAATAATTTGTTTCTCCCAAACCCCCACAGCTATCTATCTAGGGTAGATATTCATCCCAAATATTTTCATCAAATATTACAATTAAGATACAAAATGGTTCACGTATCATTGACTCTCTGGCTGACAGCTACCACTTGGAAAACCCTTTTCCCTCCATATATTTTGTTACCTGTGGTGATTGCTGATTGTTCCCAGCCTCCAAAGTTGCTATCCAGGGCAGCGTCTGGTAGCCCAGTGAAATATAGGAAGCCTCTGTGTGCTGGGTAGAGAGGTTCAGCTACTTGGTGCCATCTGCATTGAGTGGCTGGCATGGTCTACTATCAAGGAACATATAGGACCCATTTAAATGTGATCTCCTTTTGGGACGAGTTCCTGTGCCATTTTCCTCCTGGGCCCCCTCATATGGACATGGTATTCCATGGGAGGCATGGCCTGTAATGTGAATGAGGTATTCCTTGGGGCTGCTGGACACATGTGGTTCCTGCCTAAGAAATGAAAGGGACAGTTGATAATCATATTGCCAAAACTGCAATTTTTTTAAAAAAAAATTAAATAAGATGCAAAAGGCTGATGAGTGACACCACTGGACAATGAGGGATTCAAGAGAACACTAAAAAGGGCGAAAGAAATTGCAAATAAATTGAATGAATCCTTTGCACCTGCTTTCAGAACAGAAAACTTTTGACAAAATCTGACCCAATTTTCTTGGGGAAGAGGCTGACAAGAGAAGAAGTTGTAGGCCTTACTGATAAGTTAAAGACCAACACTATTTAAAAACTCAAAGGTGAGATTGAAGGTCTTTCAACAATCATATATCATTCATTGCTGAGCTCAGCTGCTGTATCTGAAGACTGGAAGGCCGTTAATGCCAGCTCAGTTTTTAAAAAGGGCTCAAGATAAGACTCAGGATATTATAAAGGTGTCAGGTTACCGTTATTAGAAATAAAATTACCTAACATTTAGAAATACAGGCCTTGGTCAAGGACAGCTGGCATGGTTTTTGGAAAGTTTTGTATAAGTAATCTGTTTAACAGCATCAATAAATATATGGATAAATCTGGTAGACTTTTACTGGGACTTCCATAAATCTTTTGATAGAGTCCCTCAATGAAGCCTCCTTGATTAATTAAACAGCAATGGAATTAAAGTCCTTGTGACTGTCCTCTTGTGGATAAACAACTGCTTAAAGAACAGAAGGTGGATATTAGGGCCTTCCTCACATTGGAGAGCTGTAACAAGAAGAAGAGTTGGGGACTCAAAGCGGCTGACAAACCTTCTGTTCTTCTTCCCACAAGAGAACATCGTGCGAGGTAGGTGGGGCTGTGAGAGCTGTGACTAGTCCAAGGTCACCCAGCTGACTTCATGGAGGAGGGCAGAATCAAACCCAGTATTTCCAGATAAGAATTTCCGGCTCCTTAACCACTAGACCAAACTGATTAGTTCCCCAAAATTCTGGAATGGGTCCATTGCATTTTAAGACATATATACATGATCTGGAGTTGGGGGGGGGGAGTCAAGTGTTCAGGTTGACATAAAACATCAAGGGAGATGCCGCCCAGTGAAACTCACCATGTTCCCTCTTACAGATCAGAATGTTATCATGTTTATTTTTTCATGTTATAGGCATATGATGATACCTTTTCATTGAGTCACATACCACTAGCATCTAAACATAAGATATGTTAAGGTTTCTGAACCCTCTAGGCAGTTGTCTTGTAAAGAATCTAGGACTGGTTTGCCACTGCCTTCTTCTGGAGGAAGGAGCTTGAGGTCTCATGCATGTAAGCAAATGCTGTATCACTCCCTCTAATAGAGAGAAAAAAAGGGATGTCCAGATGTCCAAAAAGACCAAAAATAATCACTTGCTGCCTGACATTCTTCTATCTCAAGTTACAATGGAAGGCTGACCATCTTTCATTCAGCTAACACAGCCAAGCCAGCCTAAGCATCCTTGGCTATTTCTACATGATGTAGGCTACCCCGTGCTGTGCTGACCTGATTCAGGCAAGGCAGTTCATGATAAGCCAAGCTGCCACCTAGCTAACCCAATTTCAGAGGCAGGGGACAAATGTTCCTGGTCTCTCAAGCAGTTTTGGTCCAGCTCTCAGAAGCAGTACAGTTTTGACACCACTTCCTCCTGACCAGTCAGACGTGGTATATTCAACATGTGCTGTCTACATACGGATTGTTTATACAATATACCAGTTAGAATGCTGCAGGGAATGCTTATATGTAGTCCAAGTGTGGAATGGGCTATTGCTCCATTTTCACACCATCTCCCACTCCAGTGTTTCATTTGGTGGAGACAAAACAGTTTATTGTTGGGAAGTGTGACATCTCAGTAGACCTTTCTGTAGAGTGGTTGATGTGTTCCAGGCAGTCATTTGGATCAGTCTATTGACCCAGTGTTGACACAGAACATACTTATTCAAAACCAGAAACCTGTTCAGGACAGGGGGAGGGGCAGACTGATGTATGAACGATCCCACCTCGAAGCCTTCTGTAAGCTGCCTCAGAGGTTCCTCAGAGATGCTCTTTTTTTCTTTACTCTGTTTGATCGCAGTCTTAATAAGTTGCCTCATGACATATTTGGGCTATAAGTGTAAAATATAAGCAAAACAATACTAAAGAAGAGGGGTTTTTAGGTGGAGCTATAAGACATATAAGCATGTAGGATGCTCATGTGGTTTGCTCCAACCCATTTAAATGTATTTAAGTCCCTATTATAATTCAATGACAACTTTTGTGTAACTGGATAGGAGGCCTTAAGTCTGTTGGATAAATGATTAGCTTTCTATTATTTTAACAGCCACAACATTTCAGAATGTTTGGGATGCCAGAAGGGATCTTCAGCTGTGATGGAAGGCCAGTACATTTGTGCACTCTTGGGGAGCCAGAGAAGGATTGCTTGAGAACAGTGTCGTGTTCACCTAACCTTTGCTCTCCAAATATTTGGGATCACACAGCATGCAGTAAGAGATTCATTCAGTTTGACTGCATTGCTTTTTGCCTCTCGTCTTCAGCTGTCCCTAGTAATTTATCTTTTGGCTTGCTGACTCTTGAATTTAGGCACCCACTCCCACACATGACCACAGCTCTGGCAGAGCAGGTGATGGTGCTGACACCCTGTCATGCCCCATCTGTTCAGGCAACTTAACCGATTTTCACCCTGGTTAGCATTTCATTTTATGAAGACCTCTTAAATGATATTTTTGGAAGAATGGCTTCATGCATCCGGGGGGAAACAGCACACAAAGCAGAAAATCTCCAGGAAACAGAATGAAAAACAAATATTTTTACAAGATTTTTCAGCTCCCGTTCTAGCACAGCTTTTAAAAATATCAGTATGGTAGCCAAAGTTTTCCTGATGGGCCAAGTTTTGTTCTGTCTATTACGCATTTGTCTTTATGTCTTGACTAATAAAATCTAAAAGAAGAACAAGAGAAACATCCATCTCATAACATAATCCCTTGCCAGAATAGGCAATTTCCTTTTTATCATAATCCTACCAAAATCCTACATACAAAAATTATCTACAGCTGTTTTAACTTCAATCCAAAATATATATAGAATTATGATGATGATGTTAGGAAAGAACCCATAGGGTACTAAACCAGAAACATCTACAGGCTGTGTGACGGTGAAATAATAGCAACAATAAAAACAATAATGTAATAATAATTAATGCACAGTGTACCGTCAGCACTTCTGAGTTATGGAAGTACCACTGTTCCAACAGGCCTTCAGTTATTGGCAAATGCTGCCATTACTGGGAGAGAAAAACTCTAAAGTTTTTAAAAAAGAAGTTTGCCAGTAATAACTGTCACCCATTACAAGCTTATATTGGTTTCAAACCGTTTTCAGTCCTCGCAGACCCCGCGTCAGTTTGGCTTAACACACTTTCCACGTGTTAAATCGCCCCAAAGCGTTGTAAATGTTAACCCTCATTTCAACAGGTCTCACTCTGGATCGTGCGCTTGATAAGTGTTACATTTTTTACTGTGGGGATCCTACCATTTTAAGGGATGAGAATCCATGTTTAGGGTTTCCCTCTCCCAATAGCTTGCTTCCAAAGACAGTGATTTCAGTGTAAAAATCCAACCTTCACAGCAGCCACTACACTGTAGCAATCCAGGCACAATTCTAGCTCTTTGGAGTTCTGACCTTTAAAGAGGAAAGGAAAGCAGGGCAGGATCTGGGAGATGTGTGAATGTTTAAAGCCCCCTTGCTTGAGTTGCCACTGCTGCTGTGTGCCCTGGGCAATCGCTGGCTGCCCACTGCCGGTTTTCCTCCATCCAGGCAAGCGGCAGCCACCCAGCCAGGCTTGGTGAAGGGGTCCGTTATGGGTGGCACGTTCACGCCAGGAGGAAGAGGGCAGGGCAGCCCCCAAAAGCAGCTTTTAAAAAGTAGCCACTTGAGTAATGTACGCCACGTACGATCCTCAGAATCCGGATTGAACGCAATTAAGTTTAAAGTAATGGGAACAGGCAAATTCGCGTTTGCATCCGGTTCTATTATTTCGGTTCAGGGAAACCAAATTAAGCTTATAATGGGGATGTGGCCATTTATTTCTAGGGTGCTGATGGCTGCTGATGGAACACAAAGGCTTCTGTGGACGTTTAATACAGTACTGCTAGCATTCATTCTATACTGGTGATGGATTTCTTAAATTTAGCATATTATCCAGTCCTTGGTTAATAGGTGGATCTGAGACTTGGATGCACTGTAATTCACTAATTTCATAGAATCACTGGATGAAACAATCTACTATAGCCTGCACTATAAGGTTTAAACCTCACAGTTCTCCCAGGATTATATTGGGATGGCAGATGCAATTGGTATACTCCCAATATGAGCCAAGATAGTGAGCCGGTATCCTGCAAAGTTCCCATTGCAGGAAATTCAGAAATGATGCTAGATTTTTAGATCAATTGACATAAAGAATACTAACAGGAGTATTGAAAGTGATTTTTAAAACCTGCCAAAGCTGAAAATATATCAGCTTATAAAACCATCCCCTGAACAGCCTACTCCAATGAGATCAATGTAAGTGTCTCATATCTTGGTAGCTTCCATAATATGTAAAGAAACTCAAGCTGTGGTGTACTGATCTGAACCATAGAGTAATGTGTGAATTTTTTATTTTGACATTGTCATAAAGGGAAAAATCAGGGAGGACATGTGCTGTATCTTCCGGGACATAATCTCTGCAGACATACAAAGTCTTTTGTAATTATGGATTGTTCTGACAACAACAAAGAATCATCATTGTATCAAGCTGGTCAAATCTGACTTTTAATAAGGCTTAATGGAAGTGCATTGGGATGTTATATAACAGACATTTCTCTAAGTTATCTGCTGTTTAGAAGAGGAAAGATAAGGGAAAGAGCTAGCTTGGGAAATAGATGCCCAGTCATTTGGTAATTCCAAGTCTATGCCCTTTTGTTTAAGATCTCCCATAGATTTAAGTCCCAAACAGCTTAGTACTTGGAGGGACAGGCCCAGGAGCAAAATATTTGCAGATAAGTTAGATAGCCAATTTTGTTATGACTCCTTGTGTTGATTTTAAATCAGTATCATACTGTCTGTTTAGAATGGCACACATTAAAGGGGCCGTAGTTAGATCTGTCTATATGGCAAAGCACGCAGTGGATTGTTCTACATCTAAAAATATCTAGAGGTGTCACAGGTGGGAGGTTTCACACATCTAGATTTTTAATGAATTGTTTTTATCTTACTGTTGTAAATCACTTTGAGAAGTTCATAAAGCTAAGTGGTATACAGTATAAATGTTTTAAACAAGAAACTTTTCAACCTTTGTAATTTACTTAACGATCCAGCCAATCTACTGTACTTACATACCACTGAGTCACAGAACTTTTTTCCTATCACATCACAGAGGGTGTTGTGACAGGGGAGAGGGGTAAGTGATGTGATAGGAAAAAAGTTCTATGACTCAGTGGTATGTAATCACACATTGGGTGAAAAGGAAGGCAAATCCATGCAGTATATTTACACACCATAGCATGGTGCATCCGCTTTAGACCTCTTCCTCAATCACATCCAAATAATGAAAGCAGATTAATGGCTCGAGACCTGTAAAAATCAGGACTCAGGAAAGTATTAATGAAGGAAGGAAAGTACACAAATAAAATGTGTAGGACTAAAAACGTGTGAACAGTGGGAGTCAAAGACAGACTGAAGAAGGACTGAAGTGAAGGTGTGACCACAACCTCAGTCTAGTAGCTGTTTATGACTGGTTTGATATTCTATTGGATCCTTCCCAGTGACCTAGCATAATCAAAGGTATTAGTGCAGAATGCTTGCTATTCCTTTAAATGCTGGATATTCACTCTACCTATGTCCAAGGTGTTAAGATGTTGTACTAATGGTACACTAACTATTGGCACAACTGCCAGTCTCCTTGGCACTAGGCACTTGATATCAATTTGCAGGTCTTTGTTCCTGAGTCCATTAACCTCCACGATCTGTCTCAAATTGGGATGGATTGCTCTTGACCTGTGTCAGTCTCCATGCTGGTTTTGAAGCTCATGCCAGCATTGGAGCTGGCATGGGGTGCCTCCAAATGCTCTGAAGGTCAGAAATGAAGGTTCCTGGCCATTGGAGCTCTTTGGGGTCATTTCAGCGGCATGCCTTGTTGCACCACCAGAATGGATTCCCTGGGATTTAACAGACCATGGAGGAATGCCATCCACACACCTCTGAGTTCCAGTTTTCCACTCCCTGATACTCTGGTAGACTTTGAAAAAGAGGTTTACTGGTGGATTCTACCAGGATAGCATTTTGGGTGCCCCAGTCTGGTATATACTCTGTCCTGTGTAGATGGAGCATACTAGGAGTGGTGGAGTCTTCCTTAAAACTCACCAGTATTTGGAGGGACGGATAATAAACCCCTTCCCAGTCCACAATATTGATGAGTGCAGAAATCCCAGAGACTTCTTCCAGATGTTTTTCAACTCTATTATTATCAGACACTGCCATATCAATAATCAAAGAGGAGCACAGACTGGACTAGAGTCCCCAAAATGGCATCCTGATCAGTAGACTTACTGGTGGCCCTCTTTTTCAGGGTCTACTGGCATGCTACAAGGTGGTATACTAGACCATGGGTGTAGGTGTTTTTTTTTTTTTTTGCATTTGTTTCTTATTGAATAGAATGTAAGAAAAGTAGCATTTGTTCAAATAGATGCCCCCTTTAAATGTGGTAGGATTCTATTTGATACGAATGTATTTGTACAAATTCATACAGATATCTGATATGAACACATATGTATCTGATATATATCGGATACATATCCCATAACTGCTTCGAAAGCATCAAACCCACCCTGAATGTTGAATGCACTCTGGATCCAATGCAGATGTGACTGGCGCAGCTGCTTTCCTACCTCCCCTTTCCATGAATATTCTGAAGCATTCATATGAATACTAATGTCAACGTATGAATGTCATAGCATTTGATTCATATAAAAATGTTCTGAATTCGTCCAAATTTTTCCAAATATTGAATGTTACAAATATTTGTGCACATCCCTACAGGGGACCCATTCAAGTATCACAAGAAAGAAAACTGCTGAAATGCTCCTCGCAGGAGCTCCAAAATTTTGTCCCTGATCTTCAGAGCATTTGGAGGCCCCCATGTCAGCTCTGAAGTTAATGCAAACCTCAGAGTCAGTGCAAGGGCTGCTGCACCCCAGGCCAGTCCAATGTGGATAACCTGGGACAGATTGCTTATCCCAGACCAGATCCTACTCTGGTCTGATCCGCTAGAGGTAATTTCGAATATGGCCCCTATCTTAATGACATTGGTGTTAAGGGCTTGCTTCTGAGCTGCAAAATCAAGCCCTTCTGCCTCTTTCTTCAATGTTTCTTTTTAAAGCCGTTGCCACATTACTGTGATATCACCTTCTTTTTGAATGGTATTTAAGGAGAGACAATGAAGTGATTTATTTTTCACTTATCATTTTGGATTTTCAGCTGTTACTTTCTTTAGGCCTCCTTTGTTTCACTGTTCTTTTTCTTTAGTAGGTTTTCTTTACTAACTTCCTTAAATTTCTCTTCTTGACTACTCTTGATATATTTATTCTGCATCTGTCTGTCTGGCCTGCAGCATCCACCTTCACTTTGGAGGAGATGTAGACTGTCAACATCACTAAAGGAATACACGATATGATTTATGATAATTGTTTTCCTTATCTCTGCTTCTGTCTGGTTTACAAATCCTGTAGTGTATATGAGGATTGAGATAGCCTAGGTATTGATGTTATTGACACTTTCTGACTCTCTTGGATGTATTCCTTGCTGACCCCAATTTCAATTTGGCTTGGCTTGGTGTTATCTGCCTGGAGGATATCAAAGTATTCATAACTTTCTTTTGACTTTTCCACTTTGCACCTTGCTTGCTTTTGTGGTTACCATTTCTTGTTGATTAATGGCCACTGTTGCACATTTATCTAATCCAAATTCCATGGCAATATCATTACAATATACAATACATCTTCCTATAAAGCAAAGCCTTCTAGTGCAGCCATACATAGTGCATATTCATTATTATATCTTCTACAAATTGAGACGATCATTCTTTTAATGCATTTCTAGAATTTGGGGTCTCTTTGCACTTGTGTCAAGGAATGGTTCCAGTCATACACTTCATCTGATCACCATAGCAACATCTGGGTGCATGCCAGATATTGTTGCAACTGTTGTCATGGTGATTTAACCTGTGCAGACTGGGCCATTCACACTTCAAATGCTTGTGGTCTGCTTTCAGAACTATATCAGCATGTGAAATGTGGATGGCTCCCTCCACACCCAGTGATATATGGTACCCAGTGTGTTAATAACCACTGGGACCACAAGTCTTCTTCACAGACTACAGTGTTGAACACACTGATTCCACATAAGATCCTACCTTCCACATACCAAGACAGGGAATTTTCATAGGCTGCAGTGCTGAACAGCTGATGCCACACAAGATGCCAACACCCCTCCCTCGCACCCAGACAATTTTTTTCATAGATTGTAGTGCTGAACACACTGATGCCACACAGGATACTGATGTCCTACATTCATAGGATGATTTTTTCAAGGACTGCAGCATTAAATATTCTGATACCATTTGAGATTCTAATCACCCATACCCAAAGGGGTTTTCACAGGCAGCAGTCCTGAAAAACACAGATGCCAGCTCCTCCCACATCAAGACTAAGCCTTTTCGCAGGTTGTACTCTTGAAATGGGTCCCCTGTGGTATGCTAGAACACACACCTCGATAGTCTGGTATACCACCCTGTAGTATGCCAATAGACCTTGAAAAAGACATCCACAAGTAGACTGGAAAGGTTGTCAAGATAACCTTTACAAAACCTCCTCCTCCTCCTCTGTGGCCCAGGTTGGTTCAGATGAAGGGCTCTATAGATTTGTAAAAGATATGTAGTATGGGCTGCTGGCTTCTCTATCATAGGCAGAATCACTGAGAAAACCACCCCAAAGTAGACAAAACTATGGTTAAACATGGCAGTTATGGTGACAGGACTATGGAACAACTGCCAGCAATTACTGTAACTCTGCCCAAATTAACACAAATGTGTCACATGTTAAGTGTGCTTTCATGACAATGAAGCAGCGGTCTCAGGTAACTGCCACTAGTTGGATGTGTAGTTAACTTGGTTGAGGCAGCCACAAGGAAGGGTCAAAGCCCAGGAAACTGGTTTAGCAGTGTAGGCTTCTGGACTGCTGGCATGAAAGCAAGTAGTAAATACTTTTATTTCTTACTTTGTGTTTTGCCCATCTTCTCCCCCTTTATATGAACCTCCTAGTTTCCACCCACTTTTTTCTGTATGTTTTGTCCTGAATGGCTCTTCAGTATTGAAGTTTGGGTACTTCTGCTCTAGAACAGTGATCCATTTTTGAAATATGTTTGAAATGGTTAATCTCCATTGTCTTGTCTAGTGCAGGATTTTGATTATCTGTTTAATAAATCATGACCTGTAAGCCTTTGAAAGCAGAAGACTCCCTGAGCACCACTTCTGACAGTCAGAAGTTATGACTCCCAAGCTCTAGTCTAGTGTCAGCATGCAACAGTCCCACAGATGTCCTTTACTTATGCTGTACGTATAAGACCTCTATTTTTGTCCAGGTTTCTTTATAACACACATGCTCAAAAGACTTCCCTTGGATCCATCCACCTTATAGGTGACAGTCTCCAGAGAATGCTTCAATAATATTATTAATGGCATTTCAAAGCTGCAGAAAAGGCGAAGGGAGTGTTTACTGCACCTGACACCTGCTTAGCTGTTCAGGCTACGCATTATACTCTGGGTCCTCTGGAAGAGGGACCACACAAGTAGACCAGGCTACAAGGCTGTTGAACTGGATAAGATCAACTCTTAGTCTCAGTGGAGGCAGAAACCCTACAGGCAAATGTTCTTTGAAGTGGTCAGCAGTGGGGGTGAATGGTGTGTGTACTTGCTTAAACCAAAAACAGAAAAATAGAGAGGGACACACACTGTACATGGACATGACTGGCATCCGACAGGTGGAGTGATTTGATTGTTGATCAATATAACAGGGACAAATGCTGCTGTGTTAAATATTGCAATACCACACATTTTAAATATGTTTTAAGAATATTCTATATATTTTATATTTTATTGTTGTGATTCACCTAGGGACCTTCTGGTGAGGAATGTGATATACATTCTTAAACAAACAAACAAACAAATCCAATAATGCCACATTCCTCAGTTTTTGTACTTTTTAGCACTTATCCATTTCACATTAATCAGGACAAAATCAAACCCTCTGCAGAAGACTTATTTGGGTATGAAACGGGTTCAACAGTTACCCATTAGATGCAAGGATGAGATGGAATGATTATGTTGTGTATGTTTATATTGTAACATTATTTAAGATACTGTTTAAGATATTGTTTAAGTATGTAAAAATTTCTAAATAAAAATTTTAAAAAACACATAGTTATTCATTAATGGGATTTCCTTCTTCAGGTACCTTGTCTTTTTAAGGAGAAAACCATGAGTCTACAAATATGCTCACATCTTTGACTCACAGTTGACCATGGGTTATGAAAAAAAATGTGTGAGTCTCTTCCACTTTCTATGCTGTTGACAAAATCCAATTGATTCATTCATCTTTGGGGGGTTACCACACCTAGGGCAAATGAATGGCCTTTTCCAAGACTTATTCCACAACTTGCTTTTGTGTATTTTTTCTTTGCTTCTTCCACTAAATTGTCCATTGGTCTTCACAGAGATCTGTTGGCATCCAAAGCAGCAGCACTATTATGGAAGTTTCCAGGGGAGGTGAGGATGTAGACTTGCCTTGCCCCCACATTGGTAGTTGATAGCCACAAAAAAAGTTTGTTCTATTTAAACAGATAAAACTGCAGTGTTAAAGAAAAACACGTCACTTTCGAATTTGATATCAAATAAAGACATCAGGCATCACTGCAGTGTTGATTTGTAAAAGCACTTGCAACACTATCCCAGATTTAAAGGTTTTCTATCTGGAAGTTAAGTGCGCCCAGTTTAAATCCTCTGGGAAATAATCAGCATGGTTCTATTCTGCATGTTAAAAGCCTTGGCTGAATTGGGAAAGGAATTAGAAGCTGAAGACAAATGGACGTTTCAAGGTATGAGCAAATGACTCAGAAACTAGGAATGTCAGCTGGGTTTCCACTGTGATGGTATGGAAAATATACTGACCTCCCACCCAACTCCTCCACAAACACTTTTCTTCCTGCTCTACGATATGGAAAAACGGCAGGTCAGGAATTGGATGGGAAGAAGAGGAAATGGAAAGAGCACCATGAAAATTAAAACTGGAGAACGTGAATGCTGGAAAAGCCGAGAACTGAAAAGCTTGAGCAGGTGCTGTAATTGAATTGAATCTTCTAGTTTTTTTTT
>MTQE01001134.1:54063636-54090343 GCA_014337955.1 Aspidoscelis marmoratus | reverse complement strand
CCCATTCCCTGGAGCCCTCGCATTTCGTGGCGTAAGCCGGATACGCCACATTTGGCTTTGCACCAGGAAGCATTGCTGGAAGTGGCACCAGAAGTTGGAACACACAGAAATGGGCCCTCTCAGAAATTGAGGGCCAGGAATGAGTTTGTATGAATACAGCCTTCAAAGTCAGCAGCCGAGTATAGATTGGCTTGAGTTTCTGGTCATATAGATCCCTTAGTCCATGCTAGGATTAGTCTGCCCCAACGTGAACTGGACTACCTAGTGTGAGTGAGCTTGGCATTGGATAGCCCATACTATGTGGAAACATCCTTAATCTAGCTCAGCCTTAACACTGGAGGATAACATAGTTAGGATCTTGTAGCTGAAGATGGAATATCCCTTGTTTCCAGTTACTTTTACAGACCAGAGCAGAGCCAGCATGTCAAGCACAGTGTTAATGCTAATGCTTTTTATGTGCTGTGACTCTTGTTTTGGTTGCATATGTAGTGTTGTCTATAGATTATTCTAGTGACTTAATTTGTAGAAAGGTTGTCCATTGTGGTAGCTCCTGGCTTAGAGATGCCCTCTGAATAATTGAGGAATCTGTGTAAAGGCAAGGTTGACCCAAATAAATTATCAATGCACTTATTTTCCATAGATATTCCTAATATTTTTGCTCTCCTTCATCATTTAAGCAGTGTGGTATTGACTCCCTATAATAAGGCCGTTTCAAATATCAGGATGTGTTATTTAAAATATCAGGGAAACTGCAAGTCTGCATTACTGACTGTGGAGTCATGGTGAATAGAAAACAGTCATCCTATCATTCTGTGTGTTTAGGAAGGATGTTCTCCTAATGCCAAGTTTTATTAGTTCAGGTTTTCCCCTCCCTGCTCCCATGTTTATGAACCCTGGGATATGATTTAACTTAATGCATGATGAAAAAAAAGAATGTGAAAAGAACTGTGAGGAGGGTCAGAATTTGTCACTGATATGCCATTTTTGGCAGCATCCTTTTTGGCTAATGTTAACATGTTAACATGTCTCTGAGAAGTGCATATCCAATAATACTCATGTTTTCTTAACAACTGTCAAGATTGGGGCTCCAACGTAGCACAGAGTTAGGCATGTTTAAGTTGATTGAACTCAGTAGGTCAGAGCCTGATCTCATCCACTTTATCCCACACCTATATCATTTGCCTTACATTTTAAATATTGTATTTGATCCTTTTTCATGAGCTCCCCAGGGAACATTTAGCAATCACTGAAATGTATGAGCCAGTTTGGTCTTGTGGATAGAGTGCTGGACTCATATCTTGCAATCAAAACTTTTGATTCCATACTCCTCCATGAAGCTAGCTGGGTGACCTTGGGCCAATCACAGCTCTCTTCTGAGTTCTCACAGGCCCACCTGCCTCACAGGGTGTCTGTTGGGGAGAAGAACAAATGGTTTGTGAGCTGCTTTGAGTTCTCTTAATTGGGTGAAAAAGCAGAGTATAAAAGCCAACTCTTCATCATCTATGTTCCTCATTGCATCTTTGTGGTGCCATGATGCACTCTTAGGGGGGACAGAGACCACATGATCTTTATGGCATAGTTGGTGTGCAGGACGAGTGTGATGTCCATGCTGCTATAGGTTCTGGTACAATGCTTCAAGAGCAGAATGAGTTAGGGTTAGTGGAGAGCTCTTTCTCTCCACTGCCAAAATCGCTGCCAAGGAAGTACTGGCTTTGATCTTAGCCAGGATGGTGGTTGGTATGCAGACAATATAACACTGTGTAGTGTTATTCTTAATGTGCAGGGAGGGAAAGCCATGGATGCATTGTCCTGGGTTGTGCAGGTCTAATCTTGGGCTCGATAGAGTGAAAAGGCTGAAGATCAGAGAGGTGGCCAATGATTTGCACCAGTAGTCATCTGCATTATATATGGCCAACCTGTCCTAACTTTCATTCCCAGCCTTCAGTGTTGCAGGCCAGAGCTTTTTTAGCTAGGTGCCCAGAAGTGCCATGCTTCTGGTATTACTTTCTGAGCATTGTGAAATGGCCCAGGTGCTCATTGCCATCCACTTGTGAGCACTGGGCCTGTCTACTCCTGGAGTACACTTCAGAACCAGCTTTCAGGTGGTTCCCAGTTGAAACAGACTATGGTGCTAATTTTACACCATAACCTGGTCTAATGCTGATGTATGCAGATGTGCATACTACCAGGAGACCATGTCTTTTGATAGATCCATCTGCAATATAGATGCTTCATTCCTTAGGGCCTGCTGGTGTGGACTGGCAGCCCATGCAGACACAGCCTGTGTGTCACAGGTTCTTGAGATAGGAAGATACTCTGTTCTTAATTGGGTTGTGCTTACCTAGAAGGGAGAGATGTGCAGTCAGGGACACTATTGCATTATTCTTTGCCACTCAAAACATCCTGCTTTGCCTGACTGACCAGCTATAGCTCTTTCTGGAGAGAGGAATTTTGGCCATGGTAGTTTATGCTCTGATTGGACTATGTAGAGCTGCCCTCCAACATGGTTTGGAAGCTGCAGCTGGTGGATATCATGCTGGCCTTAGAGGAATGCTAGTTTGCTACTGAGCCCAATTCAAAATATTAGCTCTGAATTAACAAGCCAACATGATTTGGCCCCAAATATCCAAAGGAGAGCCTCTTCCTATAGCCATGACCATCTACTAGGAACTGCTGCTGCCTTGGCTGTCTTGCTACCTTGAGAAGCTAAACAAACAAATAAAGTGAGGTAGTTGGGAAAGACATGTCTCTGCCCATGCTTATGATCAAATAAACTGTTATCCTCCTCTGGGTTCTGTGCTGTTTATAATTGCTTTTAATTTCTCTTTTTATGATTTTGATTGTTGTAACGTGTCCTGAAATCTCAGAGTATAGGGCTGATTGTAAACAAACAAATAAATAAATGTATGTTGAGGAGTGATTACTACAATGGCCTTGGATAAGCTGCAAAATCTGATTAAAGGCAAGCCAAGGTGATGTGCTTATGTCACTAGGGGTTAAACCTAATAGTATTTAATTGAGGTAATGATATTTAAAACAAAATTCAAATTATAATTTTATACAATTTTTTTAAGCACAATTGAAAATAGAGTTCTGGTCCTTGTAAGCAATGTGTGGAATTTCTAATTCAACATGTATGTTAAGGATGTTCACCAAGTTATAGACGTTTGTTATTAGCAAATTTATGTACAAAACCAGAAATAATTAAAGCTGAGAACCTAAATGGCTGGGGAAGGGGAAATATAACTAGCTGAGATTTTGCAGCATCTGGATAATGTGATTTGTCACTCGTGTTTTGTTTGTTTAACCTCCTATTTACCAGCCAAACTGTCATGGGATGCTGTGGATAAGGTACTGTAATCTGGAAAACACATGCTCTGTTCTAGTGGCCACAGTTTCTCTTGTCTGAGTAACTCATGGAGTTTGCATTCTATTTCTTTTCATCAGCCCTGTACATTGGAGGAGGATTGGGGGGAAGTGTTATCCAAGGAGGTCTTGGAAGCAGGTGTATGCAACAGGAAGGAAATCTCACTTGGAGCATGCCTATTACCCAGATGGAGATGAGTGCTGACTGCTGAGCTAGCACAAAAAACCCCACTACAACGGTTCCTAGACAGATTTTTTTTAAAGTAAAAAATGCACAGAAAGTCATGCATAACAAACTACCACAGCCACAAAGAAACCATCTGGGCGCAAGTGAGAAGGCAGCGTTATTTACTAAGTGAAGAATCACATTAAAGTGTAAAACAGAAACTCGGAAGGCTTCTGCAAGCTATGTGAAATCTGATGGTAATGAAGCACTGGAGAAGAGGGATCATCATACCTACTGTGTCCCTTATTCATCTGAGCTTCTGGAGAGATCTAATGCAGACACAGAATATGCTTATTTCTTTTATTTATTACACTTGTATCCCATCTTTCACCCAAAGACCCCAGGATGGCTGCATCCCCATGCAAGCTGTTTAGCTCTGATTGGGCACGCATGGGACCAGGAGCGGGTCCGAGACTGAATCTTGCCCATCCCCATGCCATTCCCGGTAACATGGGCAGGGGGTGGGTTGGGTGCGGATGCAGCTGATCCTATGCAAATTACACCAAACCCAGGCACGGGGGAGCAGTGCCATCTCCTCTCCACCTCCTCTCTCCTCATTGGAAGCCAGATTGACATCAGCCCACCCCTGTGCCACCAGCTGAAAATGCTGCATCCCCTCCTCCCTTAGTGGCACAGAAAGCCAGGACTGGTCTGGGAGGCATGGAAAAAAAATAATTTAAGTTTAATAAATTTTAAAATAATTAAAAAAAAACCAAAGCCGCTATGAGGTTTAGCACCAGTTGAATGGTTGAGTAGTTTTGTGAACCTCTGCTCCACTGGGAACCACGAGAATGCCTTGCAAGCTTAAAAGGGAGAAAATCAAGCCATTATCCTGATCACCTTAATGATCGGGAAATGGGTGTGGAATATTTGCCATGGAAAAGGGACAAAAATCAAGCCATTATCCTGCCTGCCTTGGCGATCGAGATTTTTTCACTCCCCCAAAATCTCAGCGGTTGCGATCTCCAATTCACAGGGCAGGAACGGCAAGCACACCCCACCTCCCAATGACATGAGCACCAATCTCTTCCCCAAATATCCCAGGACCGTCCCCATGCGTAGGTTTAGCTCGCTAAGCAATGAAAGCCGGACACCCAAACCATGCCCAGACTTGTTTTTTCAGGTACCAAATTTAGTCCTGGTCTGGTATGGTTTTGGGCAATTTGGTCCACAGAAATCGGACCAAATAAAAGATGCATGGGGACACCCCTTGCCAAACCCGATTTTGGTACTGTACCAAACATGCATGGGGACATGCCCGATGAGTCTCAACACGTGATAAAAATGCAAGTATAACTTATTTAAAATACAGGCTTTCTTTGTGCAGTCTTTTGCCAGTGTACTGACTGTGAAGAGACAGCCTCTACAGATGTGTGGGATCTGGATAGAAAAATAAAGTTTGGAGGTCTGTAACTATGCCAGTGGGTATGATCCAGCTCTCCCCAGCATTCATCAATTATCTCCAGATTTTATGTCAAAGAACAAAAGGCTAATGTTTGTTTAGCTTCCTACATGGCAATTTCCCACATTTGCTCAGCCACAGATTGCCGTAGCATCATGAACAAAATAACATGTCAAAAGCTGGATTCTTGGGATCTTTCTTTAGTAATATGCTATGTTTCTGTTGCTTTCAGTTTGCCCTCTGTGAGTTATGCCAACCCAGTGCAAATTCCCTTTCCCGAATCTCAGGTTTCCTGCTTGCAATTTGCCATAATAGCTACAGTACAGCAAATCATGCTAAGTCTTGCTGCACTTGGCTGACTTTTTTTTTCTACATTGGAACAAGTGTCTGTTTACAGAGTTTTAAAGAGGCAGAAACACCTCCGCAATTTGATTTTGGCAAACAGCTGTGAGTCAAATGTGGCGAAAAAAGAAATCCCTGTAAAAATTGGAGAAAATGCTTGCAAATTTCCACACATTTCACAGAGGCAGTGTGGTCTGAAAGGCAGCTGGGTGGTCCTGGAGATAAATTAACCGTGGGGCAATGAAACAGAGATAGCTAAAGCTTAAGCTAAGCTCTGCCACTGAATGACCACATGGTCTTGGCTAAATCATTCTCCTACCTCTTTGCTTCTCCATTTTCTTACCCAGATTTACAGTGAAAGCACCAGCCCTGATTTTGGGCTGTGACCAAGTTGAGCTTGGCAAAACACAAGAGAGCAGGGAGGACAGGGCAAAGGTGGCTGAGATCCCAGATTCTGAAGGCAGCTTTGGACTGGCAGATTTCCAGAGGTTCATTTCACTGCATGATGCTTGCTTAGAGTCTCAGTTCTGTCTCATCACAAACTACTTTTGTCCCTCATGGAGGACCAGGAGGTCAGTGGTACAACTGATCCACGCTCTTTTGCAATGGAACCTAGGAACAGGGCTGAAACAGACCCCAGGGAGTTCTTGGCAAAACATACTTGTGCTTTTACATGATCTTAGCTTTTCAAAACATTCATCTTCAGGCAAAACTTTTCCATTCCTGAATTTGGTCCCCAAAGCAATTTACTTTTCATCACGTTTCAGAACAAAATCCCTTTTAACTTTGTTCTTTGTCAACTGAGGGTGAGTTAAAGTGCTATATATTTAATACATGTATGCATTTGACAAGGAAAATATTACCCCATGTTTTTTATGTATCGTGCTGAAGTTTTACATTTGAAAAGCTGTGGACCCCACAGAAACGATTGCCGGTTCTACAGATTTACCTAGTTATGGAATGTTTTTAATCAAAGAGGGGTTAAAAGGAGTTCACGTGCCAAGCCAAGCTTTTTGGAAATTGCAGGTGGTATCTGATATTTGGCATATGACAAGTCTGCAGCTTGGGATGTCTATGTGGGCAATAATGCTGTGAGAGGTGTTATTTGGAATGATAGGCCGTGTCTTCATGGCACCCTTATCTCAAATTCAAAATGTTTTCAATCCTCGGAGTCCGCACGGCAGTTTGGCTTAACACGCTTTTCCCGTGTTAAACCACCCCAAAGCGTGGTGAATCTCAATCCTGATTTCAACAGGTCTCACTCCGGATTGTGCTCTTGAAACGTTTTACATTTTTTACTGTGTGGACAGTACCATTTTTCTGTCACAGGTTTAGAATACTGTGCTATGTCAGAAGGGAACCCAATGTGTTATTTCTGCTATGTAAATATTTAAACTTGTTGGATTTTTAGGATGAAGAACTGTTCTAGAGCTGAGCTGTGGAACTTGCAGCCCATGGAATATCATTAGACACTGATAAACTTGAAAAAAAGCATGAATAGGGATCAAGCAAGATGACAAGGGTTCTTTTCCAGTATGATATTCATAGGAAGGGAGGGGAAATAACCTGCCAAATTATGACTAGCATATAACTTAATAGTTTCATGGAAACAACTCTTTGCATAAGATTTGTACTCCTTGTTATCTGGAAAATGTAGTATTCTGTGGTCTTTAATCATGCAAAATTAGAACACTGTCAGGACACCTTCGCCCAAACCCTATCTTTCTGGTCAAGGGGCAGTGTAGGGAATTTCTGGCCTCAGCAATTTGCATGTTAGTGCAGATCTTTGAGGCCCTGTCCTCTGCAAGTACTGTCTACTAGCAGACCAGAGTGAGACCTGGTCCAGAACAGAGAGGTGTGCAGAAGGCATACTTGTCACGTTTGGGCTCTAATGGGGGATGTGTTTGGGCTCTAATGGGGGACCGGTCAGGACCCATAGACTGGGGCTCCTGAAAGTTCCTACATTAAAACAGTGTGGAAGAGCGACCCCGAGGGGGAGAGCCTTCTCGGTGGCAGCCCCCACCTGGTGGAATGAGCTCCCGCACGTTATAAGAAATGCCCCCACCCTCCTAGAGTTTAGAAAGCTTGTTAAGACCTCCCTGTTTCGGGAATGGGTATGAGGGTGGGTGTTTGGCGTTATTGTTTTGTTTTTAACTGTTATTGTTTTAACTATTTTACTATTGTTGACTTGTTGTAAGCCGCTCCGAGTCTTCGGAGAGGAGCGGCATAGAAATTGAACAAATAAATAAATGAATCAAAGCACATTGTTGAAATGTGTCTACAGAAGCTCTGAGACTAAGAATGTTCGTTTCTAGCCCCAAGGGTGCTTTAAGGCAGGGCCAGGTCTGGACCAGTGCTGTTATGCAGATGGTGCTGTTCCAGACCATAACTTTCCATGGTTGGAACCATTGGGCCTGGCTGTTCCAGATCCACTGATTTTGGCTACAGACAGATACATGCGGAAAAGGTCATAGTTTGGGCTCCATATGGAAGGCTATCTAGTGTAAATCTGCCACCAATAATGTAATTTTTTGACATTTTATTTTCCTAAATGCTTATTTTGAGGTCTTCTTGCATATTAATTTACAGATCTATGTTCATTCCGAGATCACATTACCTCTCATTAAGTTAATCAACAGTTAAAATCTTTCAATAATGAGCAAGGTGCTCATTCCTTTTTAGGTTTAATGGAATGATTATCTCAGCAGTATCATACCTTTCTTCAATAAAGCAATATTGTTTTAAAGCTGCACACTCTTTGGGTGTGATCACATGGGACCTTTTTCAAATGGACCTTTTACAAAGTTTGCTCCATGTGCACTCAACCAAAAAAAGAAAAAAGAAAAAAAGAAAATCCTACCTCATGCTGCTGTTTCATTGCTTCAAAGCCTGGCAATCCCTCTGTAACAACAAGTGCTCATTATTCATTGGCTGCCACTGGTTAGATTTCTGGGTTCCTGATTGGTTGGCTCCTGACAGTGATTTTCAGCCTCTGTAGCTTCCCATTCCACCCACCCCAAACATGACTCACCTCAAGCATTTTATATTTCCCATCTGTGAAAGGGTTACATAGGGGAAGCAGTAAGTGTTCTTTTTAAAATATTGACTGTCTCTTAGCTCTCAAAGTCATTCTGGAGGTGCCATTAACCATGTGTATAAACACTCCCTTTGAGAACAAATTAACTCTTTCATAGCACTTGTAGGATTTTTCCACAGAATTAAATGCGTTTAACCTCTAAATTATATATTTTGAATTTATAAAGCATTAAAGAGTTTTTGTCTCAGCTAGTTCAAGGCTTTTCTCTTGAACTATTTTAGTTTAATAATCAAACGAGGGAGGAAATCTACACCTATCCCTCAATAATGATTTTTTTTCTGTTGATTTTTCACCAATTGTAACTCTGGTTGATTTACCCCAAACGATCGCCTGACAGCTGCCCTGCAGTCAGCTGAGCAACTGTCAGGTGGGTATAACAGCTTGTCATGCGCAAAAGCACTGCTAAAATGATTAAAACAGACGCAGCTTTCGCATCTGTTTTAATCATCCTACCAAAGCTCTCCTCATGCTCTTGACAGCCCCTGTACCCACCTGACAGCGGTCCGTTTCTATTTAAGCCCTGCTGAGCAGAGTAACTCCTCCTCCCTGAGGGTGTGGCTAATTCCTATTGGTCCGCTGCTCTGATTGGTCTGAGAAAGCTTCTACCTCACGCCGTGTGCTCTAAGAAAAACTTCCTGTTTCTATCTCTCGCCGTGTGCTCTAAGAAAAACTTCCTGTTTCTATCTCACGCCGTGTGCTCTGAGAAAAACTTCCTGTTTCTGTCTCTCGCCGTGTGCTCTAAGAAAAACTTCCTGTTTCTATCTGAAGTCTGTTCTGTCTTCAGCAGTGGGGCTTCTGCCAAAATTAAGGCCACAAGCAGTGGGCTTATATAGGCCTGCAGAGCCAGCTGGGTGCCTTGGGTCAAATTCTGCACAGCTCTCCATTGCCAGAGCCTCTATAGCAGCAATGCCAACAGTCCCACTGAAAAAGCTTCAAAGACTGCAGTGAGAGCAGTGACATGGCAAAAGCAGCACTGGTCTATCACCCTGGACTGGCTGGATCCACATGGTCTATTCTTCAATAATGGGGACTTCTGGTAAGCTGACCCACAAACAGTACGTTAAGGTTATTAACTTAAAATTTAACTTGCTCGCCCAGAATAATTTGCTCTACAAGGATAAATAAATATACTGGACTGCAATATATATAGCTGTTCTTTATCTGAAATATTTCCTTGGATTTCAGCTTGGTCAGAGAATGACCTTTAAAAAAAATTCCAATGGAATTTTTGGGTTTCCTAGGTAAACATTCACCTTAAGCCTATGTTATTCCAGGAGTACTCCATGTTTTCCTTCCTGAGACCTTGAGCTTGTTTGGAGGGTCTAGCAGGAGAGCACAGACATTATAGACACTCAGACAGAGAGTGATATACTTCTATCAACCTTAGGAGAAACACTTATGAATAGTGGGGGAAGAAAGGAACACCTACCTAGGCAAACAGATCAGCAATATCAGCCCTGATGATCAATGGGGTGGCAGATGCGTCAGCCAAACTGCCCTTCCAGGAATATCCATAACAATACCTACATTTTCCCCTCATCCCAGTCCACTGAAATAACTTGTGGTTAGAATTTAACTTCCATTTGATTCTTCCTGCATTCAGGATATATTTATAAGCATAGTCTCTCCCTAATGTTTCCACCATGTTGACTTGGAAAAACTCCTGAAATGAAATAACAACTTTTCTGGACAGAAAGCTAAATCCAGCCCTGTCAAATAGCTATATTATGTTGTGGAGATTTATTTGGGTTATTTGAGACAGAGATTAGTAAATGGGGAAAATGATTTTTTTGAGGGGAGGGGTAATGGGAGAACAAAGTAGCTAATGATGATTTTTATTGTTATCACTGGCATCATCTAGGCTTTCCCCAACATACGAGTTGACAGTTGTAGAAACATTTATCTTTGGTTATTATTAAACTGAACTATCAAGCACACATATTCTTTATTTTTTAAAAAATACAGTGCTATTTCTTGGAAAGTTCCCACTTATCCTCTTTCCTGTCAGTTTTATCTTTCCTCTGGGTGCTTAGAGACATTCCTCTTCAGTTTAATATTAAGGCATGGATCCAAATATGGTTGGAATAGAGGTAGGATATCTGGAATTTAGAGTTTAAAATACACCATCAAAATTATGTTACCAGAAAACACAGACTCTCAGACTTTGCTATTAGATAAAATACTGGAACCAGACAATATTATTATTTTTATTTGCTTGAAGTACTATTCATTTTATTTATTTGTCTTTCCATCTGGTTTTGAAGAACTGTTGGGACTGTTAGCTAATATAACATCACTGTAGCGAAAGCAACAATTAAATTGTATTAGTGAATTAGTAGGAGATTTGTCCATTATCTGCAATTGGCTTGTTCCAATCCTGCATTTCCTGTTCTTCTGATTGGAACCAAACCTTTCAGATTGCATACTGAAGTCTTTGGCTAAAGCACAAAACATACTCTGCATTGTCCCCTACATTTCCTTTTCATCCAAAGATTCTCACTTGCTTCTAGATTTGTTTTCTAATTCTTCTCATAGCACCTATAGTCATGTTACCATGTTATCCAAAAAAAAATCATTCCTGGTTATCTACAGAAAGCATACGTGTGACATTTTCAGGGTGCATGCTGCAGCTGCAGGCTTATTTCCCAAGCTTTTGCTTTGGATTGATTGACAGATGGGGCAGAGCAGGGTAAAAAAACGCCAAAAGTGCACCAATGAGAGCAACCGAATCACAGGGTTTATAAGCCAGCAGTTCAGGGTTCTCAGTGTCTCTCACCTCATCCTGTGGGATGTGCAACAGGGGGGATCATGGAGAGTTTGGGTTGAACTTTTCAGGCTTCTGGACCTCACAGTCTTGGACTAGAGGGGCAGGGGACAGAAGGGGTCTAGCCTCTAGGGCTGAGGAAGACCAGGACGCATGCTGGCAACAGGGTGGATGCATAGGCAAGCTGTTAAACTCGGAGCTGAGTGAGACAGGGCCTGGAAGGCAGTTTGTATTTGCTGCTTGGTTACTTTATTTAGGGGAGAGTAATCACATTGAATGGTAGTGGGAATCCATTCAGGGGCAGGAGGAGTTAGTGTAGCTGGAGGCAGGAATCCTTTATGATATTTGCTTTCAGTGGAACTCCTTGCTGAGGACTGAACTTTATTTTATTTGCTATAACATTTACTTTCCAGCAATTCAAGGACTATTGGACTAATCTTATCTTCGCTTCTACTATTTATTTATTTGCATTAATAAACATTTAGTGTTTGGAATGCACTGGTGTTTATTGTACTGCCTAAGGGAGAAGGCTTGGTGACAAGTCATTGGAGCAGGATGCCTGAGGGGAGTATAGTCCAGTTCATATACTGACACCCCATTGTGGGCAGTTGGTGCCGTGGTGCTCAGTGGCCGCTTCCTTACTGTGTAGCTCTGCAAAGTATGAGTCAAAGAGGGGGGAGGAGAGTTGAACCGAGTCATCACAATACATGAGTCCAACATAATCTATTATGCCTTTTGCTTTAACAAAGTCCTTTCTGCAGCTACCTGTGCTTTGTCAGGATCCGTGAGTCTGGAATAGCTTCATAGTCACACTCCCATGCCTCCAAGTTTTTAGCTTCTGGGCCCTGGGGGATACATCTTGGCAGTGCACCATGGTGTGTTACTTCCCCTACTGGTCCCAAACATGGAAGACTTGCCTTCTGCATGCCTCCTATGTTCCAGATCAGGGACATACTGGTCTGCTAGTAGACCCAATTAAAAAGATCTACTGATGATTTGAATTAAAGCCTCCTTAGATTGGATCAAACTCTGTCTAATGCAGACAGAGTGGACTAGTGGGGGGCATGGTCTCATAGATCCACACTGTGAAGATCTATGAGGCCTAGAAGTGCACTTCACAGACCCTTAATCCATATTAAGGATCCATGCAGAAAGAGTTAAACCTAGTGAATTTTTGATCTTAATACTTTGCTTTACTTCTGGTTCTTTATTCTTTGTTGTGATTATGTCATGTTTATTATTTTCCATTAACACCCCACTTTCTTCCATGAAATCATGAAAAATGGGGATTTATAGCTTGACATCATAACCTACAGCTAAATATCTGTCCAAACCACCAAAAACACTCAGAACTTCATATTTCACAGGAAACACTTTCTGATTGCCAGACATGCTCAGCAAGCTATGCCTTGTAATCCTGTTTATAGGTGGTATCCCCCACTGTGTTTACATGCTTTGCTAGTTGATTTCTAAGCTGTCCCAGTTTACAGCTAAAGAGAGATAGATAAAATAATCTTGATTTTAATTAAAACAAACTCTATTGTGTCATTTCATTAGTCAGCCTTGTTATTTCAGTGTTTGACAATAAAAGTATACAATACCCTCTGGGTCCTTATAGCTGCATTATAAGGTTACTTATTCACACATCTGCCCTCCTGCTTTAAAGCTAGAGCCAGGCCAGTTCATGAAATAATCTTTTAATTATGCCTGGGTTTCCATAAGATTCAGTTTAATGAGAAGTTGTTCTATCAAATGATTTTTGCAGACACATATACTTGCTTTATCTCTTAGAGTCTTGTGCCAAAGAAACTATGAGAAAAGGGCTATTAAATGGACCTGTAATAAAAACCTGCAAGGCTTCTAGGTGCTCTGTTCCCATCCTTCCAGAGGTTAAGCTATCAATGGGCAAGACCAGCATTACGGGGACCCAGTAATTACAGGGAATCCGGTAACTATCAGAGCTTGCTGGGTGGCCTGGGCTCAGCTGGTTTGACTGGCTGCTGACCTTCGTGTTTATTACTGAAGTCTGTTTATGTTTTTACTCTTAGTCCACATATATGGCGATCCAATCTTGCTTTCTTCATTAGGGGCCCATTCTGCTCTAGGTTTGTCTTTGCATTTGTTTCCCATCAGTCAGCATTCCATGGTCACCGAACATGTACAGTTCCCACCCTATTTCCCCCTTAGCTTCTAACCTGCCACAAACATTTGTACTTTTCCAAATTGTGGAGTTCCACCAAGCATGTTGATAGTCCTCCTTATACAGTGATACCTTGTATGTAGCAATTTCATGCAGAATTTTTTTGTCTGTCACACTTTTTACAAATTTTTATTGGGTGAAATTTGTAGTGGAGAGTTCTAGTACCAGCAGAAGTGCCCAACATTGGAGGATGATTTTCTCTTGAAGGCCAAAGGAAGGCAGAGGTAAATGTTGAACATCCTGGAATTTATTTTAAAAAGGAAAAAGGAGAGCAAGGAGACACACCCTGGATTAATGTAACTTCTTCCATCACACATTTCACAGAACACACTAATTTTGAAGAATCTAAGGGAGTTTTAATATATTGGAAAAGAAGCAAACCATGGATGGCATGGTTACTTGTGGTATGATAAGGCAAGAGTTAATGCTGATTTTAGAAAACACTTCATAATAAATGCCTTATATAAAACTTGGTTGAACTATAAAAAATAAGTTATACAGGAAAATGCCACTATGGGTATCACCAAAAGAAGGGCTCCTTAAAAAGTTTGGTGATAGAAAATAAAGAGAACACAAATTTTGAGTGGGAGAAACAAGAGTGGGAAGTTAAATTGAATATGGCTGAAAGGGGTACAATAGGTACGATGTATAAAGTTTTACTTCAAATAGAAATGGAACATGAACAGGTTAAAGATTGCATGATTATTTGGGCAAGGAACTTTGGGTATAATATTCAAATGGATCAATGGGAGAAACTTTGGGTAAAAGATGTGAAATTTACGGCCCGCATGTCGTTGAAAGAGAATATATACAAGATGATGTATAGATGGTACTTAACACCTCATAAGTTTGGGAAAATGTATCAAGATATGTCTACGAAGTGTTGGAAATGTAAAAAAGTCGAGGGTACCTTTTATCATATGTGGTGGACATGTGAAAAAGCAAGAAGGTTTTGGGTGATAATAGGCAATCGGATGAGACAAATTTTGATGACTAATTTTATGCCTACACCAGAGGTGTTTTTGTTGGGAATTGTAGATGATAGTTTAAACAGCATAAAGACTTTGATATTGTATATAGTGACAGCAGCCAGATTGTTATATGTACAAAAATGGAAGGACGAAGAGCTACCGATGGAGGAGGATTAGATAAATTGATGGAAATGGCTGAAATGGACAAACTGATGAACTTATTAAAAGACAAAACAGTGTATATGTTTTTGGAAGACTGGAGTCCCCTATCGAATATCTACAGGACTTGGAGGTGATGATGGAGGGTTTTGGCTAACTTTTATGGAAAAGAATAAAAGGCTTATAAGGGGAGCATAGAACTAAAGACTACAAGAGGAGTCTGAAGAATGGAAGAAGTCGCACAGATAAAATTAAAGCATTGTAACTATGGGATGTGGGGAATACTTATGTTCTAATGTTTGCAAAATGCTTGGAGAAAATTAAAAAAATGCAAAAAAAGAAGCAAATAAAGTCTTGCATTTCCATGACAACACATTCGTGCATGAAATTTGCAGCTATTGTGGACTTTAGATAAGATAATCAATGGCACTGAAGGAGTAGCTTGGGGAACTCCAAAAACAGTGTTGTTCTTTTAAACATATTTTTAAATAAGGGACATCCTTACATTTCACTTTTTGTACTGGATTTTTTTTTCTGTGATTTCCCCATTTGTCAGTAGATTGGCAAATTGTGTAGTATATATACAGTTTTAATTGCCTTTAAAAATCACCTCTGCATTCCATCTTCTCCAGCATCCCACAGGTAAAGTCCCAATTCAAACGGTCAAAGGCCTTTTCAGCATCCAAAGATAATAAAATTGCAAATATTCTGAAGAATTTATAATATACAATATATAATACAGTCCTGCATTTTACTTTAAGACCAAATCCTGCTTGATCTGGGAATATCACTTCATTCATACATTTTTAAGTCATTCTTCCAGAACTGATGCAAATAACTGGTGGTCATGATTAAACAGTGATATTAATCTGCATAACTGAGGGAATTCTGTTTCTGCACCTTTCTTATATCTTAAGGAAATATAGCATTTTTCCATTAAGGAGGAATTTTCACCTGGAACTTTAAATCGTTCAATAGATTTTTCCTAGCAGGTCCAATAAAATGTCTTCAAACTATTTTTAATATTTAGCTGGGATACCATCTGCTCCCAGTGTTAGCTTTTTAATTGCTTCTTTTATTTCTTCTTTAGCAATAAGAATATTGAAGGTCTCTTTTTGGCTTATTCTGCACAGGGCCTTATTCCAGGTTATATCCCAGGATGCAGACTCCCCATCCACATTCTAGTGCATGTGCACCAGCATGCAGATAGCAGCCTACCCTCACAGGTTGCACCCAGACATGCTTATACTGCGTGTTGGAATGTCCAGTGCCCATCGAGCCATCATGCACAACAATTGGTCGATCAGTGTGGTGTGTGTCACATTATACAATAAGGACTTCACAGTTACCTTAATGCTGTATCAACGACACTGTGCTTTATAATGAAAATCCAGAGCTTCAAGCCAATGCAGGCAGGATGGCAAGAAAAGCAGATGAGGTGCTGGCTAAGCAGAAAAGGTAGCTTAAAATTTGATTGGCTGCCTCAACCCATGTGACAGCACACACTTCTTCAACTCTCACAGCTCCAATAGGGGAAGCTACAGTGCTGCTTTTCCAGTTGGGACACCCAGTTGTTGCTGTGCAGTGAGTAAACAGCGGTTTTAAATTTAACTGTGAGTTTAGTCCGCTAGTCTGGAGACAGCCACAGAAAACCTTATTTTGCAATAAGACACTGGTGTACTGTAAACAGCAGTTGCCCTCATTTCCCTTAAAAACCAGAAAAGGAAAAATAAGATGGAGAGAGAATATCTCATTTTCTAAAAATGTGAATGTAACTGTACCCTAAACCTTCTCTTATGCAGTGTTTTATTTTATTTTAACTCTAGCAGTAACCATTCAATCCTCAAACCTTTGAGAAATGTACCAAAAGTGATTATTCACTTCTGCTTTGGAGTTGAGGGTGTTCTTGGTCAATGTACTGCCAGAAAGAACATTAGAGCGAAATAGCCATCGAATTAAAAATAAATATTAATCTGATGTGTTAGCATGAGGAGCAGCAGGGAGTACGAACTTGTAGGCAATATATTTTTTGTTTTGTTGGACAGCTATCTTACTACTTGGCAATGACAGTTATCAGGACAAAATCCTAGTGACTGCAGAACAGTTATCACTTCTCTTTTGGAAACCAAATTTGGAACAAAGTTGCTGGCTTCTTCTTTGTTCTTCCGAACACTTTTTGAAGTGATTTTGGCATGATGAGAAAAAAGCAATTTGGAGCATCCAAGCCTGGGAGTTGAAATGGCCAATATTTTTTAAGAAGTGAGAAAAAAGGAAGCCAAAAATTACAGGATAAGACTCCTGTGGAACACGATAAAAGTCTCCTTCATTGTTTTCTTTTAGATCATTTCATTGTTGTCATGAGTTCAAGATAGCAGATTTCGCCTCTGCCAACTTTTCCCCTCAGTAATCTTAGTGGTGAGCTGCTATCGGTATCTTACATCACTCTGCAGTTATGTAAAAATATAAACTTGCTTTATGTCATTTTAGCAAGGTCTATACAGTGTCTCCATGGTGGTTGTACTGTATTTAACCTTTAATGAATAATTGTGTTAGCACCAGACTTTCATTCATTACAACTGCAACACTTTAAACATATA
This sequence comes from Aspidoscelis marmoratus, assembly GCA_014337955.1. Classification (NCBI taxonomy): domain Eukaryota; kingdom Metazoa; phylum Chordata; class Lepidosauria; order Squamata; family Teiidae; genus Aspidoscelis; species Aspidoscelis marmoratus. Next base: position 54,073,219 of record MTQE01001134.1, on the reverse strand, counting down.
GCAGCAAAGTAAATTCCAGAACAAATTTCATCATGGTTCCAGGAATGCTAGGTTAATATACTCTGTTTCATTTGTTCCCTTACTCTACAAAAGTAGCAAAAGGGCAGAAAATAATAGGAAATGATATAAATGATATCCGATTGGACAAAAGATATCAGATTACAAGACTTGTCAACATTAATAAGTCAGGTCCTTTCTAAAGTATAATGAACCGTCAATTGGTAATTGGTACTAAACCAAGATAAACCCAATCTGTCAGAAAGTACACCATTTCAGAAAGATAACAATAAATTTAATATATAGTGCAATGTTCAACAAAGCAATTCTGAAAGTTGTTGTTGCCTTGAACTTCTTTGAACAAATTGCACTTGTGCAAGAATGACAGATGTTTCGTTTTAACCTGGGTGTTTGCATTTTTGGGGAATGCAAAATCCAGATTTTGAGGCTAGGGCTGCATTTCTCCTAGGCCAGCCGGTCTTCATTCTTACTCACTGAGACATCTGAGGGAAGGTGACAGCATCCCAGGGGCCCGTCGAAGACAAACAAAGCACTGTGCGTGAGGGACAACTCCAACCTTGCAGACTGACAAGGTTCTGTTGCCTCACTAAAAGTTATGAAAATGAGTCTTTGCAATTCAGTAGCAGCCACACATATGCACAGAGGTCAACGGTGGGCTCAATGCACAAGTACAGAGGATTCCCAGTAGTCTGGTCTAGCCTGAGAAGATGCTTTAGCTGACCCCAACTGGGCAGCAGAGAAGCAGCTACAGCAGAGGCACCTGTCTTGGATGCCTTCCACCATGATAATGGAAACATGTCCTAGGAATACAAAAAGACTTGGGGAACAGGCAAATTACTTCTGTTTTCCATGCAAATATATTAAGAACAACACTCAAAATTTGCAACATTTCTATCTAGAGTATGCTACATTTTAGGCTACCAACTTATACATGTCTCTGCAAAGATACTCACATTCACACAATTTAACTTGAAACACCAGTTTAGGGCACACTGTTTTTTAAAGCAAAAGGCAACACATAATCACTTTAAGGTTCATGCTAATGTACTTTGAGTATATTCATTTGAGCCTGAATTCATCCTGGGTAAAATTCATTATTTGGATGGTAGCCAGATAGAGGATGCTTCTAAACAGTTGGGTTGGGCCAACCTTCAGTTGCCTTGAGGCCAAGATGGTCAAATGGACATGCCATACAGATTCTGCAGATCCAGGAGAGGTGACTTTTATACAGCTACAACTTGGGACCAGACAGCAGGTCATTTCCTTTTGCCAGTTTGAGGTGCTACACATCTTTAATTGCCAGAGAAATGTATTCTGCACATCTTTTACTTTTGGAAGAATGATGCACACAATACTTTCTGCACACTGTTCAGTGTGTGTGTCTGGATGTTAACCATATTCTGTTGATGTGTTTCATCATTCACAATAATTAATTCAATTCTCTGTTTTACAACACTCTTTCAGACTTTGGGGTTTTCCATTTCTGTTTAAGTTTGACCATGAAAGTCCAGCTATTCAAAGCCAGTTCCCCATAAAAATCAGATCAAAACAATACTTTCTGCATATTTATAATAAAAACAAAATTTTAACCATCCCTTGGAACACAAATATTTCCATATAGTTAATTTTCTGAATCCTAATCTAACACAGCTGTCTGTGTGTCTATTGTCCCACTGATTTTGGGGTCTTAAGAGAAAAGTGTGGAATCAGAGGTAGACAAGCCAGCCTGTCCGTGTTTCTGTTTGTGTATATGGGTGGTCTGTAGCAGTGCTTATCTGGATTCTGATCATTTACTTAGTATACAGAAACATGACTACCGGGTATTTCATCTTTTAGGAACCATGTAACAGTAGTTTTAAAAGACTAGTTAATGACCTATAAAGCTCTATACAATTTAGGTTCCAGATATGTGAGAAAGCACTTTTCTTCATATTATCTGCCTTTAAGAATGCCTGAGAGAAGTTCTCCATTTTCTCTCTTTGTGAGTCATAACAAGGATTTTCCCTATTGCACTCCATTTGAGAATATGCCTTCCCAATGGAAGGTCAGCAGGCACCATCATGTGGATTCTTTTCAGTCCCAAAATAAAATGGGGCTGCATCCAGATATCAATTACTTATTCTGCCATATGTGGATATTCCAGAATAAGGCATGGATATTCTGGAATAGCCATGCTTTATTCCAGAATATTCAAATATAGCAGAATAAGGAACTGATCTCTGGATGCAGCTTAAGTCTGTTGGTGCTGGTGCTTGGTTCTTGCTAACTATAATTTGAAGTCAGATTTCATGCTTGATTAAATATTTATACTTGATTTGAGCTCTTTATAACAATTTTAAAATATAAAATCAATGACTTAGCAAAGATATTTCTTCTATTTTTTCCCCTCTTTTTTTAACCATTGTAGTTACATTATTGCTTGCTGGTGGAGTTTCCACATGCTTGTGTCCCCGTTTCACTTCTTATCAACATTAAAGGCCATAAACTGGCATATTGTGATGTCCGCCAGGTACAGGTAAGGAAGTTAGAGGTATCACTCCAGTCTTGTGGCTGGAGAGGAGTTGACAGGGGGCGGAGCTTAGAATCAAACTCTGAGGGAGGGGGAGTTTGTCCTTTGCCTCTGTCCAATCAGGGATCATCAACAGTCATGCTGAGAGTGATAAAAAAACGCTGAGAAGGAATGAAAGGGTTTTTCCTGGGGAAAGCGTACAGAGGGTGGGTCAAGGACTCTAGTTAGGGAACTTTGTTAAAGGGTTTCTTTAAGCAAGTTACAGTCTACATTGAAAACAAGAGTGGTTAAACTTACCCGAGAGGAATTCTTGTTCAAAGCTGTTTCTTTATTGAGCTATTGTAAGCAATAAACACATTTCTTTTATTTCTAATATACTCATTTGGAGTGGGATGGCAGGGTTTCGTCAGACCCAGGCAGTAGTGAAACATTGTTGCTACTACGTCTTGCGGCAGAGGGAGGAAAAGCCTCTAGCTCTTTTTACCTGGGAAAGAAGCAGAGGGGGAACTTGTGGGGGCTTAGCTGATGATGTTAAAGCGACCTGGAGGACGTTAGGGCAGCTAGCCATCACACATAGGCTATCACCTCTAAGCCTTTTTTGAACTGCTTTTTCTTAATGTGTGTGGATGCAGCCTACGACTGACTGTATGATTTTGGCTTCTCTAACATACATAGCTGAGGGATGTCTCCTATTTTATCAGTCCTTTACCTTCTTTTTAAAAAAAGGAAAGGAAGGAAGGAAAATAGAAAAAGCGAGTAGTTTTAAAATGTATATATATATATAAAATTGAAATATTTCATTTTGTATTTGGTTTGTGGAGGCAAGAACATAGGCATAGAAAAATAAGAAAAGAGAGCAATGCTGTGCTCACTTAGCTAAATTGCTACCCAGTTGGTGCATCATCTTCTTTGTTGCCCTACAAGGAAGAAACCCACAGGTTATCCAGGTCTATCACTCTGTACCATCACTTGTACCACTACTGTTTCCTTTATGAAGAAGAAGAAGAAGAAGAGTTGGCTTTTCTACCCTGCTTTTCTCACCAATTTAAAGGAACAAAAAATGGCTGAAAAGCTTTATATTCTTCTTCCCACAACACACTTTGAGGTAGGTGGGGCTGTGAGAGCTCAGAAGAGAGCTGTGACTAGCCCAAGGTTGCCCAGCTGGTTTGTGGGGGAGTGTGGAATCAAACCCAGTATTCCCAGGTAAGAGTTTGGCTCCCTAACCACTAGACCAAACTGGCTTATGAAGTTACTTTACATTCATCAGTGCCTTGCTCACTTTTGTTCTTACCAATGCCTACCCTTGTGTGAATTCTTATAGGTTGTGGATGTTGATCTCCAAAATTTAGACAGTCTGCAGACACAAAGCAAATCTATACATGTAAGAATGGAGAAGCAAGTGGGTTCCAGATGAATTGGGAGCAGGTATCAGAATGAGAGATAGCTTTGGTAATGCTACCATTTTCTTTTCCTTTATATGGCATCATAAAGTCCACCTGGCTCCAGGACAGGGAAAGGTGTTCACTTCTGTGTTTCTGGGATGTGTCCAAGATTGTTAGCTCTAAGGGAGAACTATTTTGTCCCTGAATGTTTCCTACATAGAGGCAGACCATTCAATGTCAAAGCTGAGTGAGATGCTCAGAGTCTTCATTTAGTAAACATTTATTATTGGAACTAATTCAGTTCACACCTTCGGTCTTTTCATGTATCTCACATAATCCAGGGGGTGGTGGTACCTATTTGAATTTGAAAGACAAAGGGCAAGGCAGAAAAAAAAATGGTACTAGAGACCAGAACTTCTGTTATTATATTGATTCATCAGGCTGAAGATAATATTGACACATGCATTTTTACTGGAAGATACATAAATGATTTGCCTTGCTAGGGATTGAACTTACAAATTTTTGCTTTCTATGGTGCAGTTCTGTGCAAACTCGTATGAAAAACTGGCACCACTGAATACGGTTGGTTAGGGAACTTTAGTTAATCCTGAACTTAAGAATATGAGGAAGAAAGGGACAGTAGACTCAAGCTTTGAAATTTTGGGTTAACTACAGAAGTTCTGGGTTAACTGCAGTTATTCTGAACCTCTGATTTTCACCAGTGTAATGCTTGACTCATAAATGTGTTGAAATAAGATACATTTTATATATAATATAAATGTATATAATTTATATCCTGCCCTTCACCAAATGCTCCCAGGGTGGGTTACAATAAGAATGAATGAATAAACTTTATTGATTAGTCACTTGACCATATAAAATATCAAATGTACAAAGATAAAACCATACAAGAATAAAATCAATATATGCAAGAGTAAAATCAGGTTTGCATACATAGCATCGTTACTAATCCTCATCACCCTTACAAGGCACTCCATTAAACTCAATGGAAAGTTTCCTGAGACGGGCTGCCTTAACCAAGTATAAAGCTACCTTATACGTTGCCTGAGCGTTTTCTCCCTGCAAAAGGTAGTTCACTTTTTGCTCTGTATTCCAGTATGCCATATTTTGCAGAAGGGGATCCAGACATGTTGTTCTTAATTGGGAGTACAGGGGGCAGGTAAACAAAATGTGTGAGAGATTTTCAAATATAAATGTATATATAATATAATTTAACTGGCCCTCAGTTAAATGACACAGTCTTCCTTCCAAGATGCTTTTAATATATGCTTTTATGTGTTTTAATATATTTGATTTTAAATGTTGTTACCCGCCTGAGACCTTTGGGTATAGGGCAGGATAGACAGACAGACAGACAGACAGACAGACAGACAGACAGACAGACAGACAGACAGACAGACAGACAGACAGACAAAACATTGTTTCATATAAATGAAGAAAGAGAATAGATCAGATTAGTGAACAAATAAATGTACCAGTCATATGAAGTGAAAATAGAATAAATTGCTTATAAAATCCTCTGCTAGATTAGACTAGTTGCTCAGCTGCCTGCATATGGAAAGCCACAAGGAGACTATGAGCATAACAACTTCCTTTGCCCAGTAGATGACCTTTAGAGGCATACCATTTCATATAGGAGAAGCAGTCACGCTACCATTAGAATCAGTAGCCGTTGATAGCCCTGTTTTTCATGAATTTGTCTAAACCAATTTTTAAGCCAACCAAGCAGGTGGCCAGTACCATATCTTGTAGGTGTGGATTCTATAAGAAATTTGTGTGCATGTTTGCTCAGGACCCCAAAACATGTCAACAGTGAAGCTGCACTAATCTCTTGGTGGACTGAACCAAAGGGTCTGGATTAGCCAGGCCTGCTGGTTCAGACCATGGAAAGCTATGGTCTGGAACAGCACTGTTTGTACGACGGCGCTGCTTCAGACTATACCCTGCCCTGACCCTGAAGCTTTGTGGGAGTTTCAGGTACAAGCTTCAGTGCTCCAAAGGGTCAGGGACAAAGATCATTGCCTTGGAGCCACTATGGGACCTATTTGAATTGTGTCTGCCGATGTGCTGGTAGTCCCAGATATGGGTCACCTAGAAGTCCCAGACTTCTGCATGTCTCTGTGTTATGGACTAGGGCTGACTGGTCCAATGGTAGACATTAATACTGAGATCTATTGGAAATCTAGATTAGGGCCTTCTTGATAAGGATCTGTCCAACACAGATGAAGCATACCAGTGATGGTTGGGGGGGACACAAATCTGAGGCCCATAAGTTGACTAGGAGGGCTCCTATAATGAATTAAAGGAAGGTGCATAAAGGGTCTAAAATTCAAAGATCAAGTAGTACATACTAGACTGGGAAGCTAGATTAACTTATTCCTAGTAATTCTTAAAGAACTGGAATTAAAGTGTTTAAGACTGGAAAGGATACCCAGAAAAAAAGTAGTAGTCGTTGCTTTGATCCCTTGAATAGAGAGGTATGGCATTGAAATTTATACTTTAGTGTTGGAGAATCCGATTATTGCGTCATACAATACTGCAACATATATTTGCTCAGAAGTAAGTCCCATTGAGTCAAATGAAATTATCTTTAAATAAGACATATTTCTTGGCCTCCATATGTGGGTGGATGTCAACTCCCATTGCTCAGAACAGTCAGCGATCATGATAGTAGCAGCTGTAATCGAGTCTCTTGTGAGCCAAGGCTGCCCTATGCCTGATCCACAGGAATTCAGTCTTACTGCATGAAAGTCTTAGATAGCATTTGGGTCAGAAGCATAAATATTTATTTTTCTGCTTGTGAACTTAATATACTTTCAAGCTCTGCTAATAAAAGTCCCACTTAATTCACTGTTAAAAGCAGCACTTAAAATGTATTAGATGTATAAACCCAGCTGTTGCGAAGGCCAGTAACTTGGATTACGTGTCCATTGTTTGACTCTGACTCTCCTGGTGTGTTTAAGTTCTTGACCTCAAATGAAGCTTTGTAAAAATAAGTTATTGATATATTACATTACATCAAGTTCATTAAAATTAGCTGCGTTTCATGTCAGGCCAGCATGTAACACACTTTAATGGATCAGAAAACATTTACAGATTCAAATGTATTTTTTAACTGACCACCCACAATCAAGTCGTTCGTCCTTTGATGTGATATGAGTATAGGCTGCTGGTATCGTCCAACATGTATTCTGCCCTATTTGTTGTTTAGAGCCTCTCCCTAGTACTACTTAGTTCTATGATGCCTAAGACAAAAATAAACTACTGCACATTATTATACCCAAACATTGGTGGGTTGCCATTTCATGAAGGAATTCTGTTTCTTACCACATAATGTGTATGGGTATTGTTATGGGAAATAAAAACCATGGAAATATGATAATTTGTATTATTTAAAGCCTGTTCTTTTAAATAAACAAAAACAATGTTTTTTAAAAAGGGTATTTGAGGCATAGGTTTATAATTACATTTGAAAACAGAAGAATAGCAACATTAAATGCAATCAAAGCTAACTGCCTTATATAGTATCTCTGCCATTCTGTTCAAAGGGAGAACATGATCTCTTGTTGGACTAAAGGAAGAAGAGGTGTAGTCGTCCAAAATAGGGATGTGCACAGATTTTTTTGGATTGGAATTTGAGTCGATTCAAATATCCAGACATTTGATTTGAATGTTCAGAATGCTGAATTTATCCATCTTCAGTCAGTCCATCACTGCATCCTCCTGACTGAGACAGGATGGAGAAACAGAGTTGAGACAAGGTAGCGAAACAGAGCTGAGGGTATCTTTTGGTACATAGTATCTAATAAGTGCGACATTTACTTAATTTTTTTTAAATTAGAACATAACATAAGAGGAGCCCTGCTGGATCAGGCCACAGCCCATCTAGTCCAGCATCCTGTTGCCCACAGTGGCCTACCAATTGCCCATGGGCATCTCAAGCAGAGACAAGGGCAAACCTTCTCTGCTTTCGAATCCCAACGAACGGCCTTCAAAATATCCTGCTTGTCCCCCTGGCCTGAAAGATGTACTTAGGTGTCCATTCTAGTAGCCATTGATACATCCATTGTCTAGCCCTTCCTTAATGCCATTTAGGCTGGTAGCTGCTACCATCTGTTCTGGCAGCAAATTCCATAGTCCGATGACCCTCTGAGTGAAAAAATACTTTCCTTTGTTTGTTCTGGCTCTCCCACTCATCAGCTTCATAGAGTGCCCCCTGGTTCTAGTATTGTGTGATAGAGAAAAGAAATGTACTTTATCCACCTTTTCTATACTGTGCATGATTTTATATAATTCAGTCAGGTCCCCTCTTAAACACTGTCTTTCCAGGCTAAAGATGCCTAGATGTTGCAGTCTGAACAATCTAATAATAAACTATAATATAAATCAATTATTAAGTGTTTTTCATGGCATTCCATTCCGAACTGGGACAGGGCAATATCATTTATGCAAACATGGTAATGTGAGCTAACTATAAAAATATGTTAATTAAACACTGGCATTGCATTGGCAACCCAGTGGGGCTGACAGACAGGCCTTATGCTCTGTTTGGCCCATCTTGCTTATTTCCCCAGAAAATGAAAAGGATCAGTGCATTGCCATTGCTGCTGCTGCTGTTTGGCATGATTAGTGCTGAGCCAATGTTCGAGTTTCAACTGATACCTAGGTATTTGCTGCAGTGCAAAAACCATCAAAGCAAAGCATGGCCTTTTCTCTGTTAGTGTTTTCTTACCACAGTGATTTCCTGAATAATTGATACAAGGAACTTGAAAAACTCTTGTTAGTGCTAATCATACCCATACGGTGGCCTCTTTTGTGCCACTCTGGGGAAACTTCTTTTTAAAAGCCAAAACTCCGGTTATGAGGACAACGTGAGATGTATGTTTAGCAGCATTCCCCTAAGCAGGATCTTTAAATTACTAGAGGTTTGGTTTGACATACCACGTGGTTGGCAGCTTATCCTTCCGAAGGGGAAATAACAAGACTGGTCTCAATACAAAGTATATATTGAAAAGTATGGACTTTATTACAAGTCAGTTGGAAGCAATGCCAAAATGGGAACAAATTAATTCAGTGGTAGTGGCAATTTAAAGTGTGAGGCATTCAAAATAGACAAATTGTCTCTTGTTTCCAGTGAAGATATTTTTTTAACAGGTTTTTTGGAGAGATTTTAACAGTAACCACAGCAAAAGTAACAAAAGATAGTTTTATAAATACAGGTCCTGGCACTAATAGTTGAGACAAGGCAGTAGAAACAGAGCAGAGAATTGATGGGGCTCGCGGAAGAAGGAGAATTTACAGCCAATCAGAGCTGTTTGCTAGAGAAGGGAGGACATAATAGAGGGCAATAAATGAAGGATTCAAAGGGCTCAGTAGTGACACCAGTAGGAGCACAGCACCCATTCAAAAAGTCCACCGGATTCCCGTGCTGCCAACACCACCCCTGGAGCTGTGGGACTGCAGCAGGCAGCTGCCAGTCACCGCCTGTTTCCGGCAGCATGCAAGTGAGGGTGGAAGGAGGCAAACTGCTCTGCTTCTGCCCTCCCCAACATGGCAGCCACTGGAACATCCATCCCATTGCCTGGCCATGTGTGGAAGCATCTTGCTTCCACATGGATCCAGGCGAAGGGACGGATTGAAGACCTCATTTTTG